>CM050518.1:64062678-64662678 GCA_027563665.1 Antrozous pallidus
TTAATGTGCTTTGTAATCTACTTTTGATTAGATAATTAAGCTTGTTAGAACTATGTAAAGAAAATGCTGTTCAAAGAACTAAAATGTGTAATTTAACAAAAGATTTTGATAGCATTTATGTCGGTTTCTTTGAGATTTTTGGTTTGCTTTCAGTTTCTTGCTTTGCTCTGGTTTCTTGGGTTAGTGAGTTTCAGATCATGTGTCTTTCATCCCATGAAGTTTCATGTGTCCATTTCTTTGTGATTACTAGAGGTGTACATCAAAACAAAGTAATAAAGTTGCTTTATTCTCTAAGATGGGAACTAAAGAAAGCAGTCAATTGTTTTATTGTGTTTTCATCTTCTTAAATATCTAGGGGTTATGAGACATTCTTTGAGTATCAAATGTGTTAAATCACTCCTCACTAAATGAGTATTTTTGGTAAAACTATCCTTTTGACAGGCAGTGAGTGCCAAGTAATTCCAAGGGTGGAAGAACATGTTCTAAGTGTCACTTAGAGAACCTGCTGAGTGTCTCATGTTACTCTTAAAACTAATTAAACCTGTGCATTCCATTTCTGATCCCTTATGAACAGATGACGACTGCACACAAACACACAATACAAAGGACAGGAAAGAGAAACGGAAATCAGAGACAGAGTAGTATGTAGTTGTTTTGAAATTGTCAAACACTTGTGATTTATTTGTACTATTTTAGTAATTCTAAGTTGTGGTACTGATTATCTTTTATGTATAAGAGATAAGTCTTTACATCTCTATCTGTACATCTGTAATGTATAAAGAAGATAATTCCTTTGACATTTCCTGTTCAGTATTCATTTATGAAATCAATTTAGAAAACACTGGCTATTGCATTTATCTTTCTACAAACTTCCTAAAAAAGGATTTTATCTTTACAGATCAGTAGAGAAATCTGACAGGTGTTTAGAAAAAATGTTGAGCATATGTATTAAAATTGCATTATAGCTAATGATGTGATATTTAATGTCTTTCCTTCCCATTTTTCCCTATTTTCATTTCCTCACTGAAAAATTCAGCAGTAGATGAAGTTAACATGTCAGTGGTTGGGACTAAACCTGTATTTAAGTTGCAAGAGATTAAAAGCAAAACAAAAGAGAATAAATATAGTCAAAGAAGTAAAGACTAAACTTCTGAAGAATTCCTTAATCCTAGTAGCCAGAAGAGTTTTCATCTGCCAGAACAGTAATTATTTGGTAATTAATCATGCATTGTCTGGTGGTGTCTGCTTTAAAAAGAAGGCCTCGTTTTATTGATACCTTAACTGAGCTTTGACATACAAGGCTTCATTTAGTCCTTTCAACAGTCCTATGCCAGGAAGCAACTGTGGCCCAACGTCACACAGTGAGGTAATGAGAGAGCCAGGATTCCCTCCCAATCCTCCCAAAACTGGTGCTTTTTAAATCTCTTATTTCAATTTTGAAACTTAATTTATTATGTATTTAGTGTTTTTCTGCCTGAATTTTGTTGTAGGTTTATTGAGAGCAGGGTCAGTATTACTGTATCCCCCTTAGCAACCAGCATCAACAACTTCCACATGGTAGATGTTATAAATCCTTAGTTTTGATTTAGTCTTTCCTTTTGCAATCATTCCTACTTTGTTTTTTATGAAATGTGCATGAAGTAGGTTAAGTGTGAATGCATATAGTTTATTAGAAAAATGTTATCACTTGAAGTGCAATTTCAAGATTTTTTTTTTTAATTTAGAAAACTATTCTTGCCCTTGATGCAGTCTTATTTAGGTAATAATATTTTAAAATAGACAGAATGTACTAGAGAAGTCATTCAACTTGACCAGGAAAGTGAGATCCACACAATCAGTAACAGGAAATCTTCCTTTGGCTTTTTGGGGCAGAAAGGGGGAGGGCAGCTTTTAATCCTTTAATCCTTAGGTTTATGTTCTTAGTAACTAGCTCTTAGAATTTTTCATTTTAGTTTTAATAATTTCTCTCTTTAACTACTAAGGTAGATTTCTTAGGTTAAAAAAAAGTATATTTTACTCTGTTCCTTGCTATATGACTTATAACATAAGACTTCTTAATGTATGTTGAGAGAACACTCCATAAGGATGAATGTGGCCGTCTTCTCTGTCTCCCAGTGTTCCATCAGGATTTTACCTTATCTCTATTTGAAACCAGCCCAAGGACCAAACCAGGTCCTGGACCATACCTTTGTGAAGATCAGTTCTGTTCTAAGTCTTGCTCAGAAATTTAGGATAAGATAAGATAGGTTGTGGCCATCCAGACCCAGGAGTCATCTCTAGTCTCTCCTA
This sequence comes from Antrozous pallidus, assembly GCA_027563665.1. NCBI lineage: Eukaryota > Metazoa > Chordata > Mammalia > Chiroptera > Vespertilionidae > Antrozous > Antrozous pallidus. Next base: position 64,064,968 of record CM050518.1, read on the forward strand.
AGCCTAGGTAGGCACAGTTCTTGTTTGTCAGTGACCTTGGAGCCATGGATAATGCCACACCTAGATTGGGCTTCAAGGGTTTCTGCTTAGAAAACAAATCTAGGGCCCATTATAGTCTGGACTTGAATCTTCTGTGGAAGTTAGAATCAGAATGGCCTCCTAGGCTCTGGGCACTTGTTTATTTTTTAAGGTATTCATTTTGATAAACTTTGGTTCTCAGGACACCAAAGCTACAGAGATCGGACAGTTAGTTATTTTAGTTACTATGCCTAAAAAGAGTGGTCTGGCTCCTTTGTTAACTGCATGTCTTTAGAAGTTTTCTCTGACTGTGCTCATCAGCCAGGTTGCTCAGAGTGTGTTATCAATGGGAACTGGGCATCATGAAGATCCAGTCATGAGTGAGGACTGCAAGGAACAACCTCTGTGAAGCAACTGGGAAGAGAGTATGGAACCGTGTCTCGCTGGAGTCTCAGAGGGAATAACCCGCTTGTTGAGCCAGGGTCAGACTACTGTCCACTGCCCCCTGGTCACCAGCTCTCCTTACCAGGGGACTGAGGCTACAACATGGTTCTGAGAGCAGCTACGCCAACAGCAAAGAGATATCATGGATGAGGGGGAAACCGGCTTTCTCACTGGGAAACAGTAAGAACTAGCGGCGAACTAGAGAAAAGGTGGTGATGGTTGTGAGAAAGGCATTTCCTTAGCTTCCTTTCAAATACTATTACAACTATCCGTGCACATTATCTCCTTAAGTTTTGCCGGGAGAGTCTGGAAAACACACTGGCTGCAACTTCTCATTGGAACCTTAAAGGAAAACATTTGCTGACCTCAATAGAGTAAGCAATTAAATGGGGAAAAAGCTGACTAAGTTTCCGCACATTCTGTTTTGAAAACCAGAGGCTGGCTGGCCCCTGTGGTTTTTAACATACCACAACCTAACTTCTTTCCCTCCTCATTTGTAAAGCTCAGTGATTACGAGGTTGACTTGGCAACTGTTTCTGTGAAATCTGAATTGTGCTTAGTTGCAGAAAGATCGGCTCTAGAGAACACCCATCTCTCCCAGTGGCTGGAAGCCTGTATGGAGCTGGAGAGAGCAGGCCAGGCCCTGCTCTGTCTGTTCAAAGCTGTGTCATCCTCTGTGGGGCAGGGAGTCAGCACCAGCTAAAACAGCATGAGTCATTGCTTAGAAGAAGCCCCAGTGAAGCTGATTCTGATTACACCAGTCCCAAACAAACATGGAAGTACTTTTATCCAGTTCTTCTTGTGAGAGTTAAAAAAATTAGCACCAATTCTCTTATAGTTCGTGGAAGTTGCTACTCAGAGGACTTTCTTATGTCTTAAGAAAGATCTCTCTTCAGCTAACCACGTTTTACTCAGTTTATTCTTATTCTCTCTTCTGTCTCTTCCTTTCCCTGCTCATACTGGATTCAGATCATTGCTGTTTTAATCTGGCTTCCACACTATTGGGTTAGAATCTATAAAATCAAATTGGAATGCTGTAACTGTTTGATCATTCTGTTCCATGTTCCCCCAGTTTCTGGAATATAGAAGATGGTTTGAAGCAGGACCATGACTTGGGGTAGAAAAAAAAATTAGCGGGCTAATGCCATTCTTCAAGGAAAGTTGATGAGGGCCTAAACTAGCGTCATGGGAATGTGGGTGAAGGAATAATAGATTCCGTGGGAGAAACAAGCAATGAAGTTGGTTTGATTTGGTGATGAAGTGTCTACTGGGGACTAGGAAAAATAACTTTGGGTTTCTGTTTTGGAGTGGTATTAATTAAAATTGAGAATTCTGGTGGATGAGTATTTCATGAATGAAGTCACTGAGGCATAGAGAGATTTTGCAACATTGCAATCTGTTTAGTAACCGGTGAGCCAGAATTCCAAAAAATCAGGAAATTCCAGTCTGAATATGCTATTTGGTTCATTAATTCATTTCTTAATTTAGCAGATGATCTTGGATGATCTACTTCACTGGTCACAAACTAAGGCATCTATAGTTGCCAGGCCAGGAATGTATTGTGTGAAGTCAGCCAGGTACAGGACTTTGAAAGTGGTAGGGATTGTGAGCAACAGGAGGCCTCAGGCTTCATTTAAAGGAGGCAGCTACTCCTTACCTCCAGCCAGTTGCTTTCACATGGGTTCTGTATTATCAGATTTTCCAGTTTGTCAAGAGAAGCAGGCTTTTATTTGAAGTCTTTCAATATGGGAGAAATGTACAGAAAGAGTTGAGTTCTAGACATGCTGTGTATGAGACAGCTGTGATACCTCCAGCAGTTAGGAATTCGAATGTAGTTTCAGGGGAGTAATTTGGGGGCAAGTATGGTTTTAGAAGTCTTCAACGAAAGTGCAGATGGGGATGCCCATGGAAAGATAAGAAGAAAACAGGAGGACCAGGAACGTCAGCATTTAAAGAGTTGGTGGAAGAGTCAGCAAGGAGGAGCTGGCATAGAAGAAAAGTCAGAGGAGAGGAGAGTCAGAGACACCAGAGGAGGAAGGTGAATGGGCAGGATTATCAGTCAGTCCTTACTATGAGTTGATGTACTGATTCCCTCTGGTAGAAGGCTTCCCAAACTTCAGTAATAAGAGCTATAACAAGTTCAAAGAATAATATTTTTTAAAAATATTTTTTAATTGATTTCAAAGAGGAAGGGAGAGGGAAAGACAGAGATAGAAACATCAGTGATGAGGAGAACCATTGATTGGCTGCCTCCTGCATGCTCCCAACTGCATGGAGCCTGCAACCAGGTATGTGCCCTGACCTGGAATCAAACCATGACCTCCTGGTTCATAGGTTGATGCTCAACTACTGAGCCATGCTGGCTGGGCAAGGAGAATTTTTGAAAGTCTGAATGGGCTATGAATTTTCTCTATGAAAAGTTGACACTAGAAAATCCTAGTACTTTCCTACTGCTTATCACTTTAATGGCTCTAATTTAAAAGATAAAAAGAAGTATTTTACTTCAATTTTCCAGATTTTATGATATTTTATGAGCATAATAATTATTATACTTCTTCAGTTGTTTGTTTTCTAATATTTTGTTTGCTCTTATGATATTTTGAAACTTCTGAAATACTTATCAAACTTCGCCAGAACTACCTGTGACTTTTGTGGGAAAGCAATAATATCCATTTAGATTTATGACATAAAAGCATTTTCACACCTACAAGTTAAAACTTGGTTCACATGTCAAAAATTACAACTTTGATCAGATAGAATTTTTTAGTGTATTTAAGACACCTTCTTCTATGAACAGGAAAACAAAGGATCTATTTATTTGTTGGATTCTACCTACCATCTATTCTCCCTGCCTGAGTTTAGAATCAACTGAACGGAGGCAGGCAATCGAAATCAGAAGAGCACCTTCCTTACAGAGCAGGTAGGTTGGAGACATGGCTTGGTGTTTGCAGTAGACTTGATCTCTGACCTACAACACAGGCCTCCTGTACCCACATTGAGGCTGAATGCAGTCCTGGACAGATGAGTTCTGCCCAGCTGTTTCTCCAAACACCCGAATCAGGTACATCTCTCCTTCTGCCCTAGGGATAAATAATTCAGATGAAAAGAGTAAAGCAGGTTTTCCTAGTGGATGGCTTTCCACACAGAAGCCTGTGGTCAGGGAAGTGGAGGCCCCTCTATAACATTCTCTACTGCCTTATCTCTTTTCCAGTTCATCCCGCAAGGCAGATCTTATTACCCCACATAGCTAAACCTGGGCTCAGACCCAGGACAGAGGATTTCAGAACAGTGATTTGCATATTACCCTGGGAGGCTATGCCCCCGAGGTCTGTGGTTAAATGAAATAACCCCCATTAAATTCATTGGGTAGGCAGTTAGGGAAGAGGCAATAATGAAATAGCCAACAAAAGGCATCTCTCTGGCCAGATAGATAAGGCATCTGCTCTGTAAGGAAGGTGCTCTTCTGATTTCCATTGCCTGCCCCCATTCAGTTGATTCTAAACTCAAGCAGGGAGAATAGGTGGTATGTAGAATCCAACAGATAGATAAGGAGACCTAGACAAGGTTGCAGAGGTGCTATCAAATGGTTGTTTGGCAATAGTCAAGTCATTAAATTCTTTGTTACTTAGTTTCTTTGTTTGTAAATCCAATGTAGCAAATCCTGCCATTCTATTTCTTAGACCAAGGCTGGGGAATATCTGGCCCATGGAGGCATATAAGGCCCATGAAATCATTTGGTCTGGCCTTGCCAAGGCATTAGGGGTGAGTTAACTCAATGTTTGACCAAATAGAGCAGGCTAATTTTTAAGTTGATAATTTTATATGTTCTTTGAATGATGTTATAAACATCCAAATGGCCCTTGGCAGAAAAAAAGGTTCCCACTCCTGATTTAGAGGATTACTAGTAAATGAGCTAATTCATAAAAGCACTGTGAAGCACCATCATGTTATAGTAACAAAATGACAGTTATTATTTGGGATGAAAGTATTATTTCAATAATTAAAAAACAACAACAGGGAAACCAGACTGTTTTTCTGAATGTTTACTTTTAAAGAGCAGATGCTGTAGAGCCTCGCAGATGTGGATTTAAATCCCAGAGTCCTCCACTCATCGCCTGTGTAAACTTGGACAGGTATTTGATCTTTCTGAACCTTGAAGAGGATCAGAATGTGCCACCCAACATATGCCACTTTGGCATAAAGGTAATTTTGAGGTAAAAGCAGTTGGAAGTCAGCAGATGCAGGAAGAGTTCTCTGTCCTCCCTTCATTGCCTAAAAGCAGGATATAAATACCCTCTGAGGAAGGTGTCCCTCCCCCCAATAGGGAGAGAAGAATGACTTCCATCATCAAAGATGGGCAAGATGAGCTTGCGTAAACAGGACTTACTAAAATAGCTCTTAGCTTGCTTCTCCCACATATTTCCTAGTCATTTCCCCACAATTTATCATTCATTGAAGCCACATCTCTCCCTTATTTAAGAAGCACATTTAAGCTTCTGTTTCTTTGAGTTTTACTTATTTTCTATAAATTCCTCTGCATGTAAGTATTAATAAAAATGGTGTGCTCTTTATATGAGAGAGAGAGAGAGAGAGAGAGAGAGAGAGAGAGAGAGAGAGAGAAAAAGAGAGAGAGAGAGAGAGAGAGAGAGAGAGAGAGAGAGAGAGAGAGAGAGAGAGAGAATGAGAGAGAATGAATTCTGGAGCATGAGCAAATTGTGGATGGGAGATGAGTTTAACATGTGGAATTTTGAGCTAAGTGTGTATGCCCAGCAAGTAGTTGGCTATACAGTTAGAAACCAGAGTGAGATCAAAGCTGAAAGTTCTCAGCTCTTTATTCACACGAGACTTCAGCATTTGGGAGATAGATACTACTGGGACCTGGTAAGATCTGGCCGGAGAGCATAGAGTATCTATAGAGGCAGCAGTGGAACAAAGATGAAACCTGGAGTAGGAGCAATGCCAATCAGGGAAGGGAAGAGCATCGAGAACCTTTGATGGAGATCAAAAGGATATCATTCCAGAAGCCAAGGCATTAGATTCAAAAAGAGTGGACAGCCATACCAAGAGTAGCTAATGACTGCCTTGGCCGGTTTGACTCAGTGGACGGAACATCAGCCTGCAGACCGAAGGGTGCCAGGTTTGATTCTGGTCAAGGGCACATGCCTGGGTTGTGGGCTTGATCCTCATTGTGGGACGTGCAGGAGGCAGCCGATCAATGATTCTCTCTCATCATTGATGTTTCTCTCTCTCCCTCTCTCTTCCTCTCTGAAATTATATATATATATTTAAATATATATATTTAAAAAGAGTAGCTAATGACTGATAAGGTGAAGACTGAATATTGTCCACTGGACTTGTAGCATGGATAGCAATGAAGATCTTTGCTAGCGTGCCTTTAATAGGGTCGTAGAGGTGGAAGCCAGTTTGCCACAGGTTGAAGAGTGTGAGGTGAAAAAATAGAGACAGCAAATAGAACCAATTATAAAATTTTAGCTTTTGAGAACTAAACAAAACTATAAATCTGATAAAGTCAGGAAAGAAACCTAGCATTTATAAAATGTAAGACTTACTCCAGCTGGTGTGGTTCAGTGGATTGAGCATCTTCCCCTGCACCAACCAGAGAGGCATGCCAGGAGGCAGCTGCTGGATGTTTTTCTCTCATTGATGTTTTCTAAATCTCTCTCCCTCTGCCTACCTCTGTCTCTAAGAAAAAAAATTCAATAAAAACATATAAAAATTTAAAATGTAAGACTTAAACACATTTAGTCCTCTATTTATATACTTTGATAATAACGTTCTTCCATATAGGATGAAATTTTATCGCTAGTCCCACAGTAGTATATGAGCATCGTTAGGACCAAATACATGTCTATTTCCTTCATTGCCGTATTCTCAACCACCTTCCCCCTCCTCCATTAAGGGCAGGGCACTCAATAGTCTTAACAAATAGTGGCTGAATAAACAAAGTGTCACTTGAAATGTGGCCTCTCCTTGGGTTGAGAAGCTATCAAAGAAATCTTAAAAATCTGAGCATCACATCCTTTGTGAAATCTTCCCTGACTGCCTCCCACTTCAACCTAAGTTGGTCCCTTCCATCTTTGTGTCTCCTCTACCTCATACATTCTTCTAGTGTCGCATGTATCTCACAATGTGCTTGTGTAGCTGACTTCTCTAAAGACCAGGAGTTTGCTGACACCTAGGACCATGTCTTACTTATCTCAGTATCTAATTCAATGCCAGGTACATATATGGTTATTGAGTAAATAAAAAATTCATTAAATAATAGTGAAGATAATAATCCTACTATATATGTGATGAGATGTTCATAATTTTCTATTATTTTGACCCTAGGGATATTAGAAATCTTGGATTGGTATTGTGTTAGAGAATATACTGTTCTGAGCTTACATACTATGTGCTTTCCCAGAATTCACTAAATTAGTCTTTATTAATAGGATAATATAAACTCTTGATAATATGTTATAAAGCAAAGAATAATTAATAAAAATGAAAACTGGAACAATTAAAAATGAGCATGTCTTGACATGTAAAACTAAGAGCAACATGGATAATAAATAGGTAAATATACCCTTCATTGTTGAAGATTAAATTTTGCTTGAGGGTCATTTCACTCATTAAAATAAAAATTCAAATTCATTCTTACAATAAAAATGAACTTGAACAAACCTCTATTGAGCCATTGTATGCCATATACCGTATGCTATATACCTGGGATACAAAGATGGTTAATAGTCCTTTGAAGAGAATAGATGACCTCATTAATAGGTTATTTCAGCTACATCTGAAGTGTGGCCCATTTGAGGGCAACTGTGATGTCTCTTTCTCTCTCTCTCTCTCTCTCTCTCTCTCTCTCTAACCCTAGCATTAGCCCACCAGCCAAGAGTGAGCACTCAGTATTTGAATGGTTGAAAGAATGATTGAGAAAAAATGCATGAGGTTCTCCAGGAGAGCAGAGAAGGTGTAACTAACACTTAGGAGTTACATTGGTGAGAGTGAGAGAGGGATTAAAACTTCTGGGAGGAGCTGATAACTAACTTAAGTCTTTAAAAGTTAGTAGAAGGGGGCCCTGCCAGCGTGTCTCAGTAGTTGAGTATTGACCTATGCACCAGGAGGTCATAGTTTCTGGTCAGGGCACATGCCTGGGTTTCGGGTAGATACAGGAGGCAACTGATCAATGATTCTCATCATTGATGTTTCTATCTCTCCCTCTCCCTTCTATGAAATAAAAAATACATAACTTTTTAAAAAGTTAGTAGAGGGAATGAGAGAGGGAAGAATGTTTCTGACAGAAGAACCAGTCTGAGAAAAAGGGACAGCAACATGCAGCCAGTCACAGTTGCTGGTATGACTAAGGCCAGGTAATGTGAGAGTAGAGGGAGGGTAGAGACCACTTCCTGTGCACTTGGGTAATGATTAGGGTCAGACTGAACTCAGTTACATGCCCAGTTTCTTCATTTAGATAATGAAGAGGTTCCATTAGTTGACCTCTAAGGTCTCTTCTAACACTTAAATTTTATTTTCTCTATTATTAAGTTGAAAATGAAGGTAATTAGAAAATCCTATGTATTTAACCAAAACATGGCTTCAGACCTGTACAAATTTTATAACAACACCCTTCTCGTTCTCATTTAACTTTGCTTACTTAATCTCTTGAATACTTACGCTGTCCGGTAGTAAGCATAAATTGTTGTCTAATTTCAGTGCCTGCAATTACTCTAAGTAGAGTTTGGCTTATTTTAATCAAGCTACCCAAGTGAGGATCATATATTAGTAAGATGATCATCTTTAGCTTTTCTTGAAAAATAATAGTCCAACAAGCAGAACTGATCTTTAGATGATTATAAATTTGGAGGCCAATTAATAGAAATGTTAGGTACTGTTTACGAGTTCTACTTTTTATTTTTTTTTCTTCCAATTTAAAGAGAGTGGGGAAGAGATTAACCAAAGAACTTATATGCATATATGCATAGGCCATGGACATGGACATGGATGATAGTGTGGTGAAGGCTTAGATGGGGAAGGGGTTGGGTGGAGGGAGGAAGTAGGGGTGGGAAGTAGGAACATCTGTAATACTGTCAACAATAAACTTAAAAAAATTTTTTTGAAAGATAAAATATCAATACCGTATATGATAGATTTAGTACTTGTATTAACATTGGTACAAAATTAGAATAAATATTTAATACAAATAAGTAGAGAAACATGTGAGCATGTTGTTGAATATTTTCTCTATTTTTAAATAGTCAAACAAATATACACACAATTAAAAAAAAACAAACAAATTTCACCGCTTTCCTCATTTTCTCCTTTTGAAAAACTCAAAAACTCTGAAAGAATAGGTCCCTAAACTGAGCTACAAGAATGTGCCTGTGAAGGAAATGGGCTAGAACAATGCTTCCAAACCCCTTTTTGGTCATGCCCCACCTAAGCATCTCTAAAATCCTGATTGCCTCCTTATGGGACATGTGCCCATGTTGGATGCCACTGGGCTAGAAAATCCTCTCTTTCTCCAGTTCTTCTCCTGTCACCTCATCCTCTAATCTTAATGCAGGAGAAATTATATAATGACAATGATCCTAAAGCTCTCTAAGATTTCTGAATGCATATTCCCAAATAGGTTCTTTATTTAGTGATAATAGTTTCTAAATTAAAAATTGAGGTGTACTCAACATTTTATAAAATACTCAGTTAAGTGTTCAGTTATATTACTTTCACCCATGTAACTACCATCCAGAACAAGATATAGAACATTTTTATGATCCCAGAAATGTCCTACCAGTTTCTGACTTCTCTCACCATAAATTAGTATTGCCTGCACTTGGAAGTCACGTAAACAGAATAATACTATATATATTATTTACAGTAATGATGTTTGAGGTTCAAACACATTATTTCATCCGAGCCCCAAAGTGGTAAAAGTGTTCACAGACTCTTTGATGGTTTTATTTTATGGTTGTAACTGATTGTCATCCAGCTGGGTTACAGGTATTGGCTGTTGCATATAAGAGAGGCTAAGCGAGAGAGCAGGTTTAGAGTAAAACCCATCACACTGTCAGAATCTAAAGGCTCATCTCCTCATGGTGGACCCAGGCACAATTGGGAGGTAAGCAGATCTATTTTTGGTACTTGCTCAGTTTGCTTTGACTTCTGGAGCTTTTCCATTATCCTTCTAGTGCAGCAGGTAGGAATCATTTGTTTATTATCAAGGGACTATCTGCTCAACACTTAAGGTGTTTTGCCTTTCCAAAGCATATGTAAAATGTTTAAATCTCTAAAGGTAGAATTCCAGGTCCATTCAGGGAACAGAGGAGAGGTCTTTAGGCAGCAAGTCACACGCCTCATGAATATCATTTAGACTAGGGACTGGAAAAGTTTTTCTAAAAAAGTAATTTTGCTTTGCTGGCCAGATGGACTCTGTTGCAAACCTGCTATTATTAGAATGAAAGCAGCAATACATAACCCAATAGATACAACTGTTATAATAAAACTTATGTACAAAACAGTCAGTGGTCCGATGTGGTCCTTGGGCCATAGAACTCAGTCCCCTAATGTAGATAGCTTGGTCTTCTGCCTACAATGAGGCTTATATAGTAAGCTTATCATAGCAAAATACAATTAGTTCTCTAGAATACATAAAGCCAAAAGGAAGTGGAGATTTCGCCTATTATAGCCTCTCACTTTTCAGTGAAGGTTCTGAATCTCAGAGCAATAACTTTTCTTGGGAGGTCACAAAGAGTCAATGGAAGAGCCCCAGACAATTCAGAACTCTCGAGTCTTTGACTAGAGTTCTTTGCTTTATTCAGATTGTGATGGATGTAACTCACAGGACCACAGTACCTCAAATATACTGTAAGACTGACATTCGGGAAACTGTCTTAAACTATCTTATCACACTTGTTTTAAAGGAATATGACAGAGAGAGAGAGAGAGAGAGAGAGAGAGAGAGAGAGAGAGAGAGAGAAACAACAATGGGAATTCAAGTAGTAACACTCCGGAAACTGAATCAAGGGTTGGAAAAAAAAAAAAAGGAGAGAGAGAAAGAAAGAATTACACATTTAGCAACCAGTTTAATTAGTGAAAATATAATAGTTGCTAAAGAAATATCAATTGTTCCAGCCAAAACAATGAAAATAAATTAATAAAAGTACCTCACTTTGGGAGAGTCTCTTCAACTCTTTATAGATATCCTATAGTCTATTAAAGTAAAGCAGTAATTTTAAAAGAATCAAACTCAAGCAAAAACTTAACTTTTTTAGGAACTCTCAAACAGTTTATGCCCCTCCCCCTAAAGAAATTGAATAACTGATACAAATTAACTTCTACATTGGAAGTAGCTAGCTTAATAGTAATCACAAACATATGCTAGAATCCTAGTGGTTCTACCAAAATTCTAGTTTTCAGACTACATTTAGCAGAGACATATATAGCTCTAACCTCCAGTGAACTTGGCCTGCGATTGCATGACACAGCTGGGGATGGTGATGACAGTTTTCCTAGTGTGTGCACCAGAGCGATCCAGGGCAGGCAGAGGGAGATGACTTTGGGTCAACACTAACGAAACCCTGGCCCGCATAGGCATTTTGGTAATTCCATGAAGGCAAGAATGTTACTAATAACAGAGCAGATTTTGGAGGTCATCTCAGACTTGGTCAGCTGCAGTTAAGACTGTGGCTGCTGGTGTTATGGAATGCACCCCAATTTGTTTGGGAAAAGTGGTGAAAGAGATTCAGTTACAGGTTTTGTGCCTTCCTGGAATGACATCACTCCAAGAATAAAATTCTCCCCATATCCAAACATGATTGGACTTCAAATTCAGCAAATATTCTATTAAATGACCCATTTACTGCATAAGTACTAATTTTGGGGGACTGAGTTATATTTAACTTATCTCTTTTTTTTTCCTGCTGTTAGAATGAATTTATTCAAAGCCAAATTAAAAATTATGTTGTCAAAATTACTTGGTGAACTATTCACAAACTGAGTATGTATGGCTGATACTGTCTTTTAATTTGGAATGTACTTTCATTACTCAGATATATTTAAATAGAAGCTAAAAGTGATGTATTTTGTGTTTTCTTGTTACTTGTTGCTTGGGGCCTGAGTTGTATTTTTACATATTGACAAAAAAGGTTATTATTTTTATCATGTAGTTCTTAGCTTTTTCAAGTCATAGAACCCTTTGAGATTCTAATAAAAGCATTAGGTCCCTATGAAAAGTATCCATATTATACTACATAGATTTGCATATGTGTTTTCAGGTGAGTCCATGGGCTGTAAATTAAAAATATACTGATTAAATTAGTATTTTAAATGTCTTCTTTTTTAAAATCCAGGATATCTTTACATATATAGCTATGATGAACATTTTCTGTACCCGGAGAAACCTCTCATAATATTAAGAGTGTTTCCCTAATACCTAGAGATTAGCTTTGAACAAACGTGGAACAAGTTCAATATAAATATAGCATATGGCTAACCCAGGGAGAGGCTGCTAGAATGCCTATTGTGTCCTAGGCTGCCATTCTGTGTTGTGTCTCTGTAATCAGGACACTTCTGGGTGGCTTTGCCATGATGAGCAACATCTGCAGCTCAGGCATTTCTGGCTGATGTGAGAGAGCTGACAGGGCAGAGTATGGGAGCGCCTTGGGCTCACGAGATAATACCTGTATGAATAGGATATTTATGTTCTCAGAAGGGAAAAATGTTGGCAATCAACACTAATGAGATCATGGTGCAAGAAGGTACCGAGTTTTAGCCACTTCTCAAGGAAGGAGTAGAGGAAACAGAAGCCCTTTCAAATTTCACATGTGAGGGTGGGCATTGTCTAATTGTTGTTTAATAGGAAGATAAGGGAAACTAATCTTTTTTTTTTTTTTTTTTTTGGCCCTCGTATCTACAGTCCATGGCATATTTTTCTCATGGGAGTCTGCTTGTTGTTTCTAGTACTTTCCTCCTCAGATGCCTATGCAGGGGTGTGATCTGCATGGGAGACTACCAGTTTCTAGACTTGGGTGCTAAAACAAAGAGAAAAATGTTTGTTTATGCAAATGAAGCATTTCTGAGATTAAATCTTCTAGCACATCTCTGGCTAATGTTATAAAAATAACATGAGGCAAAATGTGTGGACCAAGTCAAGCAGAGCAAACAACTGATCTCTTTGCACATCATCCAGTTAGTAGGCTACAGGCAACCGTACACTGAAGACAGATTCAAGAAAGATTAGAAGCCATGACTAGTAAATTAGTAGCATATCTTTATAGGAAAGTTAGGAATGTAAGCACCAAATATTACTGTGCCCACCCCTGCAAACAGTTCCTGGTGGCATTGTCTGACAAATTTCTGGACTGGACATATATTCCTCCTTACCCAGGGTTTCATATCCTGCCTTGATTCTATACAGCCTGTTCATCAGTCAGTTCATAGGACATTCATGGTTCCAAGGATCCTTAGAAACATCTAGCCTTATTTATTCAATGAGAAAACTAAGAAATTAGCATCTCAGGCTTCTGCTATTCTAACATTTCTATACCATTATTTTTCTTGTTTAAAGTATTACATATGTCTCCTTTTCACCTTGATTAATCCCCCCTCCTCTGCCACTTGGACCCCCAAGGGCAAGCTCCCTCTGCCCAGTGTCTGTGTCCATTGGTTATGCTAATATGCATGCATACAAGTCCTTTGGTTGATCTCTAATTCCGCGCCCCCCCTTCCCCCCCCCTCCCCCCCCCCCGGCCTTCTCTCTGAGGTTAGACTGTCTGTTCAGTGTTATCTTATCTCTGAATCTATTTTTTTCCATTAGTTTATGTTGATTATTATATTCCATATATGATGAGATCATGTGATAATCTTTCTTCCACTGGCTTATTTCACTTAGCATGATGCTCTCCAATTCCATCCATGCTGTTGCTAATCATAAAAATTCCTTCTTTTTTATAGCAGCGCAGTATTCCATTAGGTAGATGTACCATGGTTTTTTAATTCACTCATCTGCTGATGGGCACTTAGGCTGTTTCCAAATCTTAGCTAAGGTGAATTGTGCTGCTATGAACATAGAGGTGCACATATCCTTTCTGATTGGTATTTCTGGTTTCTTGGGAGGTAGTCTTAGAAGTGGGATTACTGGGTCAAATGGGAGTTCTGGAAGAGCATACTGTGTTCATGGATTGGTAGAATCAACATCATTAAAACTTCCATACTACCCAAAGCAATCCCCATTAAAATACCAACAGCATATTTCACAGACCTAGAACAAACTCTTCAAAAATTCATCTAGAATAATAATAATTAAAAAAAAACACAAATAGCCATAGAAATTCTGAGAAAGAAGGACAAAGTTGGAGGGATCACAATACCAGATATCAAGCTATATTACAAAGCCAGGTTCTCAAAACTGTCTGGTACTGGCACAAGAACAGATATAAAGACCAATGGAACAGAACAGAGAACCCAGAAATAGACTCAAACCATATGCTCAATTAATATTTGACAAAGGAGGCAAGAGCATACAGTGGAGTCTAGACAGTCTTTTCAATAAATGATGTTGGGAAATTTGGTCAGATACATGCAAAAAAAAAAAAAAAAAGAAAAAGAAACTAGATCACCAATTTGCACCATACACAAAAACAGACTCAAAATGGTTAAAGGACTTAAACATAAGGGGGGAAATCATAAAAATTTTAGAAGATTCCATAGACAGCAAAATAACAGACATATGTCGTAGCAATATCTTTATCAATACAGCTCCTGGGGCAATGGAAATTAAGGAGAAAATAAACAAATGGGACTATATCAAAGCAAAAAGCTTCTGCACAGCAAAAGAAACCACCAGCAAAAAAACAAGAAAGTCCACTGCATGGGAGAACATATTTGCCAATGTAATCTTCGATAAGTTTTTAATCTCCAAAATTTACAGCGAACTCAAACAACTTATCAAAAGAAAGATCAACAACCCCCCCCCCCCAAAAAAAAATGGGCAATAGACCTAAATAGACACTTTTCGAAAGAGGATATAGAGAAGGCTGAGAGACTGAAAACATGCTGCAAGTCACTGATCATCAGGGAGATGAAAATCAAAGCAACAATGAGGTACCATCTCACACCTGTCAGATTGGCTATCATTAATAAATCAACAAACCACAAGTGCTGAGAGAATGTGGAGAAAAAGGAACCCTTGTGCACTGCTGGTGGGAATGCAGACTGGTGCAGCCACTGTGGAGAACAGTATGGAGTTTCTTCTATATATTTTTAAAATGGGAAGGACTGATTGGTCATATTTTCTCATATTGTTGTTTTGTTGTTATAACGTGTGGAATCCTAACATAATTTTCCTCTATCCAGACTGTCAGGTGGTGCTGCCTAACCAAACATGGGTTTCTGTAGGATGCTCACCATCATAGCTTTAGGACTGCGCTCCTTTCCAGGCCCTGGGATAGAGGTATAGTTGAAGCGGTGTGGCCAGGCTGCCCTTGAAAGGAGTATTTTCATCCTGGAAGATGTAATCATTTTGCATTGACATGTTCTTCTCAAATAAGAAGGTGTAGTAGATACCTTCAAGGATGCATCCTCAGTGCATGTTCCAAGTTCAGTGAGGAACTCAGGGAGGTAAAAGTGATATGTTCAAAACCAGCCTCCCTTTCCTTCCTTCCTCCCTCCCTCCCTCCCTCCCTCCCTCCCTCCCTCCCTCCCTCCCTCCCTTCCTTCCTTCCTTCCTCCCTTCCTTCTTTCCCTCCCTCCTTCCTTCTTTCCTTCCTTCCCTCCCTCCCTCCTTCACTCCCTCCCTTCCTTCTATCTTTCTAATTCTTTTTTCCAGTTTTCAAGACATAATTGACATATTCTGTGTAAGTTTAAGGTGTACAACATAATGATTTGACTTACAAATATAGTGAAGTGATTACTGCAATAAATTTAACCTCCATTATCTTATATAGATACAAAAAAAAAAAAAAGGAAAAATGTTGTGTGTGTGTGTGTGTGTGTGTGTGTGTGTGTGTGTGTGTGTGTGTTTTTTCATTTCTGACAACCTTCAGCTCAGTTCCTTTTTCAGGGTTTTTTTCTTATGTCTCCTGGACTTTTCCTCTTGGAGAAGGGAGCTTAAACTCACAATGTCTTGAAGGTACCCTGCCCTCACTCCTCTCTGGGTCTGGATGCACAATAATAAATGCTAACATTTATTGAGTTCTTCCTCTAAAGCCTGCAGGGGCCAAGCATTTAGTGTGTGTTAACCCCCAAGGTTTTACTCCTAAGTGGTAGGTACTATTTTGCTTCTCATTTTAAAGATTTGGAAACAGAGTGTAAGTAACTAGCCTGAGGGAAATATAATTACCTCATATCAAAACCTAACTGCTGTTTCTTTTTTAAAAATGTGGTGAAGTATACATGCAGAGCTTGTCATTCTTAACACCACACTCTGCCCCCTTTCTACACATCCTACAGCCCTTGCCTGAGGAGCTACAGTCCTCGCCCTGTTAAGTCCTATTGTCTTGGGGATCCAGTCACAGCTTACTTTGCCTAGAAAGCCTTCCCTCCTATCTTTCCTCCTCCCTTCCAGTCTGGCTCCATTTTATCTCTGTTGTGTTCCCTGTGAAGCCCGGGCCAATGATAATTATGATGTTATTCTGCCTGCCTCCTGCTCCCACACTGGGCAGCAGCTCCCCGAGAGCAGAAGCCACGGCTGGCCTGTCTTGATGATCGCATGCCCAGTAATGCTCTGTAAATGTTGATGGCATTGAGGGGAAAGGAGCAGTGTATGAATTTTCTTTTCCAGGATTGAAAAATGAATTTTCTTTTCCAAATTTGACTCTGGTTAAAATGTGTCACAGAAGACAGTTTCTTACAATAAGAAATAGAAAATGAAACGCGGAGGAAACACAGGGAAATGCTAATCAGGGTCAGGTTCCACAAGGTCAGCTGGTTATATTTTCACTTTGTCAGATTTTATCTCTTGTAAAGAAAAAACAAAAACCGCTGGAGTCAAAAGAGAAAGGAGAAATGCTTTTGTTTTTCATACTGTAAAGCCAGAGTTTCCATGACCTCATTGTAAGGCATTCCCTCCTATTGGAGATAATATGTCTTCTGTGAAAGTGCAGCATCTAATTTAGGGCTCGGTAACTTGAGATGATTCATAGGATATCAGAGACTGTAATTTTAAAGACTGGAAAAATGAGGGCCATGAGGAATATGCATAGAAATTGGTTGTTGGGGCTGGAGCATAGAAAGGCAAAATGAACAATGCCAGTTGAGTCAACAAGAAGAAATATCACCCAACTGGTGGGCTCACAATACTCTATGGCTAGAGTATCTACTGGTTCTCTACTGGGGTGTTCCTCCCCCAGATGGTACTGTCAGACCAGGAAAAGCAGCTGCAGCAGCAGCATAGATTACAAAATACTGTAGGTAATGCTGTCTCTTTGTAATTGTGTAAATCGTAAGCTTGCTACTTAATTTTTCTTTCTGATTTTAGTTTGATTTCATGTCTTTGAAATTCTCTAAGGTCATGAAGGTAATTTACAATTGTTAAGACAATTTTCCTATTATAAGAAATAGCAAAGTCTCTTGCATTTTGAAGATATTCCTACATAACTCCTAAAAAAATTGCAGGCTTCTGGGAAATTGAACTTCATAAAATAGTGCTTAATTAGAAAGGAAGGAAAGCTACATTTGTAGAACAAACCAATTTGATTATATTTTAACTATTAAGTAGATTAATTTTCAGGGTGGTCATTCTTTTTATATACATTTAATTGACATTAAATTATATTAAGAATTTAATTTTAGCTCCCTTTACAAATTGGCCAATGCCCATTCATCCTAGGTAAGCTAATGAAATTTCTCCTCAGTCATGCTTTTTTATTAATCCTCATTACTCCTCTTGGAGGGAAAACATGAGTGGGCCAAGTGGATTTCTTTCGCCTAGTGAGTTCAATGACCACAGATTCTGGAATTATTTTAAAAGAATGTGAGCATTATCATAAACTAGAGGATTTGTGCAGTGGTGGGGTCCCTCAGCCTGGCCTGCGGGGATCAGATCAAAACTGGTTCTCTGACATCCCCGGAGGGGTCCCAGATTGCAAGAAGGCAGCTCTCAGGTGACGCACCCCAGTATAGGGCTCTTCCTTCTCTGGTTCCGGGTGCATCACCTAAGAACCACAGCTGCCAAGTCACCGCAGCTCAGCAGCTCCTGCATTGAGAAGCTGCCTCCTGGTGGTCAGTGCATGTCATAGCTACTGGCTGGATGGTCAAATGGTCACTTAGGCTTTTATATATATAGACCCAAATTCAAACAATGACCCAAAACAGACCCTTCTTCTTATTCTGATTGCATAACTGTCATCACAGGTCAATCAACGACTAGTGTTTACCTTGAAAATTTCCTTAGGAGTTTTCTCTTGATCCTCTCTCCCTAATTTGATCTCTTTATTCAAGGCCATTTGTGTCTTTAGTTAACATGGACCTCAGTCAGCACAGCAAAGGTTTCAGGCTCAGCAAAACCAATTGCTAAATCACTTCAGCCGCTGCACAAAGAGGACCATGTCTAAATAGAAAGGACTGCTGTGAAAACGGCCCTGGAAGTCTCTCATGGGTGCGAGGTTAATTCTTAGCCTGGGATTGCTGTGTGATGAAACAACAGGCTTTGCCTCCACTCCACTCAGGAGCACAGACAGGTAACAATGAACTCGCTTGTTCCTCTCAACACTTCTTTATCATTTCTGGTCACAGTTCAAGAATGCAGAGGCTAGGTTCCTAAGTGATGCTCAGTGTCATCGCACCAGGTTATTTTTCTGCCCCTTTGTATGCTCATAATCATTCTATTTACTCTTGTCTTTGATCCAGCGGTTGACAATTTCTTTCCTCTTGTTGCTGTAAACACTATATATAGGAGTAATAGATGAGGTAAAAATAGTGCTTCATACCATTTCCTAATAAATCAGTAGCTTTTGTATCTTACAGAAATGCCATTTAGTCAAGTGGTCCTGAATCTAGGCTGAGTCTGGGACTAGATGCTCTGTTTGAAAAGGTACTAGTGGTCTTATTTTGTAGTTTTTTTTGAGTCTTGGAAAGATACTATTAAATATTTCTGCTTACTAAAAGCCTAAAATAAAAGCATTGCTTTGACATAAGAGCTACTTGTTTAATTAAAAATCAATTGTTTTTCTTAGATACGTATTTCTATTTTATCTAATGCAAAGTGACAATAAGAACAAAGTATTATATATCAGTGAGAGCAAATTGAGATAAACTATTTCTTCCTTCTTTCTTCCCTATATGTATTTGAGATTCATGGGGTTCATGCCATCTTATGATTTACTCTATATCATATGATAAAGTTACAGCTTATTTTTTAACTGCAGACCACAGTTGGAATAACGTAATATGCAAAACCTCACGTAGCATGAGGCTTAGTTTAAGATTGTTAATAAAATGAATATTTTCTAAACTAAATGAAAGGATATTTGGAGCAGTGGGGTTGAATGAGTTGAGGCATCTTATTTTTGTTTCTGTTTTTGAGTTCTCATGGTCTTCCCAGAGGCATGGCTCTTGCTTGTATCTGGCTCTGGTTAGTCAAGATTCATCTAGAAACATTTCAATCCAAGTGTACTGATTTTTGTCTTAGTAAATATGGTCTGTGCTCATAACAAAGAGGTTGCTGCTGTTCTTTATAGGAGTTTGACTATAAAGCTGACACACAGAATCAAGCCCACTTTTTGTGATTAAGATTTGACCAACTACTGGTCTACCTTAAGTGAATATGTTCTAATCTTGGGCATCATATCAATAGCTCTAAAATATGTGATACAATTGATTCTCTGTTTTCAATAATTATACCTCTTTTCTTGATGTCTGCTTATCTTAAGACTATTTTCATGAAGGAATAAGGTAACAGGTAATTAGGAAGAAATGACTGTTTAAAACATTATTATAGAATGTAATATGTAAGTTTTTTGGCCATTTGACTCTTAAGCTATAATTATTTTTCTTCTTAAATAAAATACCACTTCTATTAAATGTGATTTTCATACTTTATTGCAGTTTCTCCCCAAAAGGTAACACACACAAGCAACTTTTATAGAGAAACTTTTAATGGTATGTCATTATCATAGTGAGGTTAAACCTATCTTTGGATAGCTGAGACCAGTTAGCAGTGCTAAATCATGGTGGGATAAGGTATATTTCAGGGAAATTAAAGATGAATATAGTTCTATATTGGGTATCATCATCAGGGTAAGTTTAAATACTAAGATTTTTTTAAAAAAAACCATGCTGCCTAAGAAAGAGAAGTTCTTAGTGCCAGGTGAGAAACAAAGTCAGAATTCAGCAAGTACAATATACAGTTATCCTGTATAATAAAAGGCTACAATGCAAATTGACCAAACAGTGGAATGACCAGTCACTATGACTCACACTGACCACCAGGGACCAGACACTTAACACAGGAGCTGCCCCCTGATGGTCATTGCACTCCCACAGGAGGAGTGCCGCTCAGCCAGAAGCTGGACTCACAGATGTCAACTGCAGCGGTGCTGGCAGGAGCCTCTGCTGCCTCCGCAGCAGCACTAAGCATGTGTGACTGACATCCCCAAGGGCTCCGGACTGCGAGAGGGCACAGGCCAGGCTGAGGGACCCTCACCCCCACCCCGAGTGTACGGATTTTGTGTACCGGGCTTCTAGTATCATATAATGAACATACAGTAAAATGTTGAAAAGTTAAATCACAACTTCTATGAAATTGTTTTAGGAAAGGGTTTTTAAAACTAGTAAAAATCATCTTATTTTCTACTGACATGTATATTGTTTTTATAGCACATTCAAAACACTTTTCAAAGTCACTGGTGGTTCCTTAGCAGTATAAAAGATAACTAGAAATAAAAGATTAATTAAATAAAACATCAATTAGAGCCGAGACCGGTTTGGCTCAGTGGATAGAGCGTCGGACTGCGACTCAAGGGTCCCGGGTTCGATTCCGGCAAGGGCATGTACCTTGGCTGCGGGCACCTCCCCAGTAGAGGGCGTGCAAGAGGCAGCTGATCGATGTTTCTCTTTGATGTTTCTGACTTTCTATCCCTCTCCCTTCCGCTCTGTAAAAAATCAATAAAATATATTAAATAAAAAAACACACACATCAATTAGAGTTGATTTCAGATTTATGTTCTAAAACTCATCTTAGTTTACTTTAAGCTACTGCAATATAACTTTCCCTTTAAAACCTCTCTCACTGTTACTATTACTTTATATTCTAATCTTTAATTCATATGAAGGAATTTGTTACATTTAGTCAGAAACAGAGACTCAGTCTCTTCCAGAGGATACAACGTGGAAATGGGCTTTGTCCTTCCCTAGATTTATTTCACATTACTGATTTTACCTAGGTGTGCTTCAGAATACAAATGTGTAAGTACTATGTATTCATGTCAGGGGTTCTTAGAATACAGGAAAATGAATTCATGAGATTATGTCTATCTACAATAATCCCCCCCAAGTAAATAGCAGATTTTCAAACTCATGTAGACATATAGAGAAAAGTGCATACACTATATGATTTCATTCATATATCATACAAAAATAGTCAATACAAATCTATGGAATCAAAGCTCAAGATAGTGGTACCCCTAGGGTGGGAGTGAGGCAGAGCGTGGGAGGAACCCGAAGCCATGGCCAATTTATATTATGTACTGAAGGTTCAGATTTTTCATCTGCAGAAAGGTATATAATAGTATGTACCAGTATAGTTCTTGGCATACTATGTGGTGCATAGTGAGGGTTTAACAAGCACTCACCAGTACAAATAGCCAATGGCCTACTGATAGTCCCACAGGTTTCTTAAATTCAGGAGATGCATTTGATTTTATCTTCCTTCACAATTATTGACCTATTTGCTGGTAACATGGAAATCATTCTCCTTTTCCCTCCTGCCCCCCCATCAATCATCAAGTCTGTCGTTTAGATTTTCAGAGTACATAGGTTCCTTTCATCCTCATGGAATGACTCAAGCCATCATCGTTTCTCAAATGCCTTGATTCTCCTCTTGCTATTTATTCTCCAACAATCTCTATTGCAAAGGGTTTTATTGCATTCAGGTTTTTTAATGTACTACACCATTCTCTTTCAGTTAACACATTATTCCTTCTATTAAAAAGAGTTCTCTGTGTCTCTCTTTGTCTCCCCCACTGTTATATGCCGAGTTGTGTTCCCTCAAAATTTATATGTTGAAGACCCAACACCCAGTACCTCAGAATGTGACTGCAGTTGGAGACAGAGCAATTAAAGTGGCAATTGAGTTAAAATGGGGTCATTAGAGCAGGCCCTCCTCCAGTCTGATTAATCTGATAAGAAGAGGAAGTTAGGCCACATACTGGAACAGAGGGAAGACCAGGTGAAAGAGTGGGAAGCGGGCCATCTTCAACCTGAGAGAGAGGCCTTAGAATGAAACCAGCAATGCCAACACTTTGATCTCCGACTTCCAGCCTCTTGTGAAAAAAATAAATTTCTCTGTTTAAGTCACTCAACTGATGGTATATTGTTGGGGCATCCCCGGCAAACTAATATGTCCACAATGAATTTATTTCATTCTTCAGGACTGAGCTTTGACCATTCACTATGGGCTTGGGCCTGCTCACATTAATTCTAAAAAAATCTTTATAATGGGGAGGCAGTTTTATCCTAAATATACTGATCAGAAAACAGGGCCAAAGAGAAATTGCCAACCAATGTGATTGTGTCCAATAGACACAGTCTCTTTTATTTGTCAAGATAGAATATTCTTACACAAGTGTTAGAGTTTAACTCCAGACTAGCCTCATTTACCTTGTCATAGCATTCATCCAATGTTACTGCAAATAGCTGTTTAATTTTCTTCTCCCAGAGCACAAAGTCTGTATTTTTCCTCCCATCTATCGGCCAGTGTCCAACACAGTGTGTGGCCCACAAATATTTGTTGGATGCTCACGGCTCGGGTGCAGATGAACTGCCATAGACAGCCCTGTGCAGCCTGAAGATGGGGAGGGAGAAGAGCGGCGATGATCTGGGGTGGAGGGGATGAAAGCAGAAGTGTGGCTCACAGGGCTCAAGAGTATGACATCTCAGCATCTCTTAACGTCTCCCTCTTCTTCCCTTATAGTGTGTGCAAGGTTATTTATTCGTGGTCAGGGAAAGAAAGTATGAAAGCAGGAAAGTAATTATTCAATATTTTATAACCAATCTATATTCCTGTATCTGGTTGGCCCTTTCTGTCTATTTTGTTCTATCAAGACATTAAAAAAGATAGTGTTTTTCTTCAGAATTTTAGGAATAGATGATAAAATCTAATTCTACACAGTTTAATTTGTACATGGGAGAGTCCTCATAGAATAAAAGAATAAGACTAAGTAATGTCAGTGAAGAACAAATATCTAAATTATTGAATTATTTGATGTTAAAAATAACACATTTTTATAATTTTATAGGTACTTTCTACAATCCAAGGTCCATTAACACTGGCACACTGGCACACTGGCCCATGTCGATTCCTGTGATCCAGTGAAAGCTGGGCCAGGTTAGTTCTGAATTATAATTTTAAACTTAAGCTTTTAATTCATTTGATGAGTATTAATGAAGTACTTAGTGAGCACCAGACATTGGGGATATGAAGGTAATAGTCTCTGCCCTCAGAGTATTTGTCTAGTGGAAGAGACAAATGTGAGAGCAATTACATGCGATGAGGGAGATGGGCTGGGATGGAGATATGTTCAAGACCAAGGGCACAAAGGAGGCAGCAGCTGTTCCTGCCTGGGAGACAGGAGAGCTTTTAGAGACAATGGCCTTTATCCTGGGTTCCAAGAGAGAAATCCTTGAAAAACATATAGCTCCACTTAGAAATAAAACAAATAATTTCAGACAATTCTTTTGACACATGACATAAAACTTTTCTAAATATAGGATTATCATGAAAAGTTACTTTCAGCCCTGGCCCGCTTGGCTCAGTTGGTTTAGTGTTATCCCATGCACCAAAAGGTTGCTAGTTCGATTCCTGGTCAGGGCACATGCTCAGGATGTGGGCTCAACCCCTGTAGGGGTGCATGGGGGAAGCAACTGATCAATATTTCTCCCTTATATTGATGTTTCTCTCCCTCCACTTCCTTTCTAAAATATCAATCAAAACCTATTTTAAAAAATTATTTTCAAGAAACGAACATAGCCACAATCTTAGTACACCTACTTTCTACTCTAAAGTTCATTTTTTATTTTATACTTGGAATGATATTTTAGTAACAACATTTTATGACCAAGGACAAGCATGATATTTCCAAATGATAAAAGGCTAATTTCATAAAGAAAATCTAATAACCCTATATGTGTACGTGTGAACCATAAACCTTCAAAATATTTGAAGTAAAAACTCAGGACTGAAAGGAGAAATGAACAACTCCTAGTGATAGTTGGAGTTTTCAGCACTCCTCTCTCAGTCATAGAACAAGTTGTGGCAGAAATAGAGTTGTACTGTTCAGACCCCTTTTCCAAAAAGTAGTATACTTAGCCTATACTCCAAGGTGTTACACTTTTGGGATCTAACATATAGTCACAACATGGCTATTCTTTAGCAGGATGCTGTTAGCTCAAGTCTGAGCACAACATGAGTGGGGCCAGTATCTGCTGGGGACTGCCGAAGAGCCTGGCTGAGACTTACTGGGACCTGCACTCAGTGTGAGGCTCTTTCTCCCCAATCCTGCTCCCCCTCACCTTTATCATTCACAAGTGTTTCCTTCCATTAGTCTCGTGAACCTTTGTTTCAGTTTTTGATTTCTGCTTTCCTCAAGACCCAAACTGACAAAGATGTCTGCTTTGTCTGAATTAATATGGACATGCAGATTTCTTATGATTAATGTTTATGTGGTAAATTTAGTCCATCCTTTTACTTTTATACTGTCTATATAATTGAAATGTGTTTCTTATAGGCAGCATATAGAGTTGGGTTTAGTCTACTATCTTGCTATATGTTTTCTATTTATCCCATCTGTTCTCTTCATCATTTTTCCTCTTTCTTGGCCTTCTTACGATTACTTAAGCTTTTTTTTTTTTTTTTTTTTTTTTTTTTGTATTCTCTTCTATCTCCACTCTTGTATTATAATATAATTTTTCATTGATTATTTTTAGTGGCAACTCCAGAGTTTACAATATGGTACTTTGTCTTGTCACATCCCACCTTAAAGTAATATTATACTACTTCATGTATAATATAAGAATTTTATGACCTTATGCTTTCATTTTTCTCTTTCCTGACCTTTATGATTTTGTTGTCATACATTTTATTTATTTCATATGTCAAAAACCTTGGTATTATTTTTGCTTTAACCAGTCAATTTTATTTTAAAGAAGTAGAATTATAAGAAAATTATTTTTTATGTGCCTACATATTCTTTTGTGTAGGTCCAAGTTTCCATCTAGTATTATTTTCTTTCTTCTTGAAAAATGTTAACATTTCTTGTAGTGCATATCTGCTATATATTAATTCTCTGTCCTTTTGTTTATCTAAGATTGCACTTATTTTGTCTTTTTTTAAAAGACTATTTCCACTGGATATAGAATTCTAGGTTAACCTTTTTTCTTTCATTACTTGAAAGGTGTCAATCTACTGTTTTTTTGCTTGTGTTGTTCCTAATCAGAAGTTTACACTCTTATCTTTGTTCTTCTGTACATAATATGTCTTCCCCCCCCCCCCACTCTGCTACTTTTGCTTTTACTCTTTATCTCTATTTTCAGCAATTGCATCATGATATGCCTGGCTGTTTTTGTTTTGTTTGTTTGTTTGTTTTGGGGGGGAGGGTTCATTGAGTTTCTTGGATCTCTTGTTTATAGTTTTTGTTGAATTTGGGCACAGTTAAGCCATTATTTCCTTATATCATTTTTATCCCCTTTTCCCATCTCAGCACTCCAATAACACATATGTTAGCTTACTTGATGTTATCCCACAGGTCACTGAGACTGTTCATTTTTCAGCCTTTTTTTCTCTGTGTCTTTCAGCTTGGATAATTTCTTTTTCTTATTGAGACATAATTGACGTATACTTTTTAATTAATTACATTTTATTTTATAACAACAGCTTTTTATTACATGAATCAATACAGCAGACCAGTCATGCCCTCTAACACTTAATAATCACATTCACTAAAAGCTTGTTAGAACATTCCTAACCCTCTAATTCTAAGGGGCTTTCTTCAAATTCCCTTTACAAAGCCTTGTACAAAGAAATTAAGCACCAGAAATAAGAATGTTCTTAACAGTAGTTTTACTTCCTCCTCCTCCTCATCATCAATAAACATACAGTTTCTTCCTTTTAAATACCGATACATGGCATTGTAAATGGTACTACACTCTGCCTATGGCACAAAGTACATAAGTACAATATACCAATACAAAGTTGAAGCCATTAAAAAGAGCTTAATAACAACTATGAGGAGATGAAGAAATCTGAAGTGTTAGTGGAATCTTTGAAGATATTTAGAAATAACACACAAACTCTAACGTAGTAAACGTTTTACTTGGGAAGGGGCGAGAGGAGAATTGTTGTGAGTTTTCTAAGTTGCTCTGAGTGTGTTTCCTTTCTGCTGTCATTAAATACTGCAAGGCATTGCGAGCTACATCACTCTGCACATTGCTACAGGTGATCCCAGTGCCATGATAGACTGTGATGGGATTGGTGTACACGTCAGTGCAACACTGATAATGTTCCTTGGCCCTCAGCTTGCCTATATCCAAATATGTTCTATTAAAACCTTGTTCCTTGGTGATCACTAACCAGCTGGATGTAATCTGTATTTGGAATACCGAGGAGGCTTCTTTTCAGTAAGTTGATCTTTTCACCTGGAGAATTCCTCAAAGAATGCCAAGTACATCCTAAAGAGTGACCTACTACTTTGTTAAAGAATGTGGTTCTTTGGAGAAATATTACAGAATTTCTCAAGAAATTTCTCAGCAGTATTTCTCTTGGCCTTTTTTTTTTTTTCTTGATGACCCCTTTCCAGTTTCCATAAATGATATGAGCCTGTGAATTGTGTATATTCTTTATGAGCAATTCTTCCTTTCTCGGAAAAGGTATATTCAGGAAGTCTCCAGCCATGATAAACAGCTAATTCCTGTAATGAACAAATAGGATTAAGATTGGTTGTTTGGAAGAATTGGGTATTAAGGGGTCAGGAACTACAAAGCAAATACTTGCATTGGCTTTCAAAATGTTTGTGGTAGATTCTGCAGCTCTGTTTCACCAGTTTATTATTTGTACCTTCATCTGTGCAGGTTGTCACCAATGATTACTTTGAAGGTGAAAGTAGGCACATGTATTTACACATCATATCTTTCACATTCATAAATCATCTGAGACATTCTTGGTCTTTATGCCATATGTGTGTAATACCTAAATTTTGTATTTTCCCTAGCATAGCTGTAATCATATTCCCCAAACTGAAGGTCCTGCTGTCTTTGTGCCCCAGTGGCAGGGCCACCATACAATGCCTGCTCTGGGGCATGGAAAGAAGGGAGGGATCAGTGGTGGTAGGAAAAGTGGTGCATTGGAGAGAGCATGTCCTTGCTCCCAGAGTCATCCAGTCCCTGAGAGGAGCACTCTAGTGTCAGCACTGGCACTACCACTCAATATTTTTATTTTTACTTTTAGTTGACAAATAAGAATATGTATTTTCTCTATTGTTTGGATTTCGAATTTACTGGTCTCTTCTTTAGCAATTAGTTAATATTGTGATAATTCCATCTGGTATATTTTCATTTCAAATTTTAAAATCTCTAAAATCTTATTTTTTTAATCTTTCACTTATTGCCTCATATACTTAAATTTCTTAAGTATATTGAGCATAATTACTAGTATAAGTTATCCTTTTGTACTAATTCATCAGCTTTGTCACTTGAGTCTGTTTCTATGTTTTTTCCTGATTCTTTGCATATGTCATAGTTTTTAATTGAATGATGGACTTGCGATATTTTTTGTTATTTTATTTATTGTGAAGTTTTATTGTCTTTCTTTCTCTTAAAAGTGTTGTTAGGGCAGATCTACAATAGCCTTTGCTCTAGGGATGATTTAGCGATACCATTAAACTAATACTTTAAAGTATCTGTCGCCGAGACCGGTTTGGCTCAGTGGATAGAGCGTTGGACTGCAGACTGAAGGGTCCTGGGTTCTATTCCGGCAAGGGCATGTACCATGGCTGTGGGCACATCCCCACTAGGGGGTGTGCAAGAGGCAGCTGATCGATGTCTCTCTCTCATTGATGTTTCTGACTTTCTATCTCTCTCCCTTCTGCTCTGTAAAAAATCAATAAAATATATTTAAAAAAATAAAGTATCTATCTATACTAATAAAAGAGAAAGATGCAAATTGACTGTGCCTTCACAACACCCACCAGCCAATCAGGAGTGAGTATGCAAATTAACCCAACAAAGATGGTGGGTTAATTTGCATAAACAGGTACCAAGCAGCTGGGAGCAGGATGCAGGTGTTCTGCCCCGCTCTAGCCACTCCAGACCTCTGAGCAGCATGGGAAGGCAGAAAGGCAGCTCTGGGCTGAAGCAAAGGCTGAAAGGCAGCTCTGGGCCAAAGCAAAGGTGGTACCAGAAGCCAGGGGAGGGAAGGCCCATTCTTGCAAGAATCTTCATGCATCAGGCCTCTAATACATATATAAAAGGCTAAGTGATCATTTGTCTGTCTGTCCAACTGTCTGACCTACCAACCAGCAGGTACATATGATGTGCACTTTAAAAACAAATGTTGACTGACGCATGCATGATACATATTAAGCTCTCCCTGGCACCAATTGCACACATGTGTTTTGATCTGTCATTGTTGATCGTGAATTTGGTTGACACTTCTATTATAGAGAAAGAGTGAATAGCTCGTTCTTTATAATAGAATATATTTTCTAATTAATTATTTCTTCTAATTAAAATATTTCTTCTAATTAATTCCCTTTCAATGGGCATGAATTCATGCACCGGGCCACTAGTCAAATTACTAAAAGCATTTTTTGTTGTGGTGACCATAAGTCCAGGCACTCAACAAAGACTGCCTATTCTGGTTGGTAACAACTCAAGTGTCTCCTAGCTCTTGGCAGATGTGGGAATTGTGTACTGATAGATTTAATTTGCGGTGCTTTTTTGCCCCTAATTACAAAGTTGACCTTTTGTATGTCAACTTAGTATTCAGCAGCAAACTCAAGAAAACCCCTATATCTATTTCTTGAGCTCCTGTCTGCATAGATCCTTCCTGTATGGTACTTTTCCTAGAGAATTCCATCGGCCTTAGCCTCAGTGCACTTTGTTCTGTGGCCCTGAAACTCCCTGAGCCCCAGTGTTCTTGGGTTTCCTCTCACTGCACTACTGGTCTGGAATGTGCTTTCAGGCTGAAAGATGGGATGACTGAGGAACTCACTGCAGATGTCCCCCTTTGCTCAAGGACCACATTTTGTGCTTCCTTTAATAACTATAAACAGTTTTTCACATATTTATCCAGTTTTCCAGTTATTTATATTGGAAAGGCTAATCCAGTCCCACTTAATCCATAATTCCCCAAAACAGAAGTTTTCATTTCTATGCCTACTCTGGATGTTTTCTCCTACATATAAGGTAGCCTTTGAAACCATCTCCTGTTGATAGAGAAGCAATTTTGTGGGAGAGAGAGAAGGGACTACAAGGCCATTTGTTGTGATGTAGACTACTAGCACAGGCTGAAGTTAGATACAAGATCATGGTAAGCATCCCAGAAAAGAAGGGCATATGGCAGGGGGGAGATTAGGGGTGGCTGTGCCCCTCTTGTTTCCAGGTACTCTTGTAGCAATCATCTTACAAACTTAAGGAATATAAGTCAGGGATAGCTTGCACATTCGAACTATTCTAAGAGGGCAGTTTCCTGGCTAGAAAATTCTATATCTCTTATTTTAGTTATGATTAGACTGTGTGTTTTTTTTCTCTATTGAATGTTCATGGCAACTTAAGTATATCTTTTAATAGTTTTCTTCTGCATCAATGCCTTTATTGAGGACTTCCAAAACCCAGGCACTCTTGTTAAGGATTTGCATTCATAAATTCATTTAATTGTCACCATCTCCCTATGAGGCAGGTCTAATATATTTTCTATTTTACCAATGAGGAAAGCACAGCTTAGAGGAATTAAGAAATTTGCTTAAGATTATATAGCATGGGCATGGCAAAGCCAGAATTTAAGCCTATGTCCTTCTCACTATGTGCCTGCACTCTTGATATTAGGCTATACTTCCCCCTTTACCACACACTACCTTTATATTATAGTTATCTCTGTACCTATCTTACCAACCAGTTCATGAATTGATTGAGAATAGGAGCCCACTACTTACACATCTTGTGCCTTCAAATCATCTAGTAGAGCCCTTGTCCATAACAAATTGAAAGGGAGACGAAGAAGGAGAAATATTATCCCCTTTATTTCTCATTTTGGAAAAAAAATATCACTAAACTCTTAGAATGAACTTGCTATCACAGAATTTAGATTAATCTTTCATTATAACTTTGCTTTACTTATTTTATTTCTAAGTAGGCATAGTTACTAGAGTCAGCAGACAGGAAATCAGCTGTCCTATAAGACAACAGATGGCAAAAGGAGAAATTCTTCATTGTTCTGTTGTGCGGTGCACATACCCTGTAACGGCAGACTCTATGATAATGTGTTCTACATTTGCTCCTTTAATCTTGCTTGTACATTGTCTTTCCTCTTACATGATGATTATTATATTTTCTATAGTATTAGATAAATGTTCATTAAAATCAGATACATGGTCTTATGTACTACTATTTGTAATACTTTAAAGAATAATAAGAAAAATCAGATACATGGTCTTAAATAATGATAGAAATAGCACAAGAAGACTGTGTAATCAGTCACTTGAAGTTATCTTTTTATTTACTAACCAAAAACACATTGATATCTTGATGTAGTCTGTCGGTAGCCAGGGCAGTCCCACTATTCATCCATCGTGGAAATAGCTGGCAGGTTCCTCAGAATCCCCAGGAGAGGTTTTCGGAGCCTCTGGGTGAATGCCTACAAGCTTTCTTACATTAGAGGGAGAAGCAGCTTGACTATTGGATGACAGTTTCTACAATTCAGTCCCCTGCCCCAGGGTCAAATGTGCATGTTCGGGGAAGGCATTTAAGCCACATCTGATAACCCTCTAATTGAACTCACAGGCTCCATGTAGATGGTATTTGTTAGGCCAGAGGCTACGTGTCAGGCGAGAGAAAGCCTTGCTGCTGAAAGCTGTCAAAAATCTATTTCAGAACTTCCTTAGAATCTTTAATTACTCAGTTAAAGATGCCTGCAGCAGTAGAGAAACTGCTTGAGAGAAGGAGAAGGGATGTGGCCGGAAAACATCTTCACAGTGTCTGAAACTTTGGCCTTAGAAAAATATAGAGGATAGATACTTGCTTTAAGCAGTAAATTCTATTTTTATTTAACCGCCACTCTGGTTTTCAGAGATTCTTTTTCATCGGCCAAAAGCTGTAGAACTTTCATAGTTTATGATTATGAAGTGCTTCCTCATATTTTGGAACTAAAATGACTCCATTCAGAGAAGTGCCTTTAAATCTTTCCTCCATGTTTAAGCCTTGCGAAAGGTCTGCAGCAGGAGAGCTCTTGTTCTCTATAAAGTGGGAGCCGAGAGAGGGCAGAAAGGAGTTGGAGAGAGAGACTGCGTGTTCCTAGTTCTCAAGCAAAGCAAGAGAAATCCTCAGAAGTAAGAGGGAATTCCGTTTCACATGATCTTTAAGATACAGGATTCTTCCTTCTTGGTAATTTGCTGAAGTGGACAAATATCCATGAAAGTATCTCTCTTTTGTACTCATAATAGATTAATGAGCAACTATCAGATAGTTTAAGTTTGGTCTCCTAGTAGCCTGGAGTGGCCGGAACTGGACTCAGACAACAATGTGAAGACTCAGAATGAAATCTGTTTCAGGTCTCGGAGACTGTCCTGTCTCCTGGCATGTTATATTACATTAAACATTAGTAATTGTTTCATAAGAACCACAAGGGACCACACATCTCTATCCTTCTTGTCTTGGTAATGCTTTTAAAGAAATCAATGAGTCCTTATTAATATCCCACTGCCCCCAAGCTAGGACTTCCAAGGCATCAGAAAAGATTTTTTATTTTTTAACAGAAATAGGCCTGAGGGATGATTTTAGATCCATTCTAAGTTAAGCAAAAATTTTTTTCAGTGAATTAATTCATGTGGAATGTAGTATCTAATGTTCATGATGAAAGAGGTTTGTACATGAACCGTCTAAATAATATGTTTGACAGGGTGATCTTACAAAACATACAGTCATATTTATCTCAAATGTTTGTAACAGCTCCAACTTGTCTTAAAATTCTATTATTGCATTTTCCTGGGATGTTCCTCTATAGAGAAAAGTTGTGGTTCATTCACTAATTCAACACACATTTGTTTCAGACTTATGTGTAGAGCATTGTGCTTGATTTTGTCTGAAAGTGTGCATTTATCTATTTATTTATTTATTTAACCGAACATTGCATATTGCATGGTAATATATGCCAAGAACTGTTGTTCTTGGTACTGGGAATATGTTAACCTAGCATTACCAATGAGGCCTCTGGTCCTCCTACAATCTTGGTGCCAATGCGGAAGTCAGATAATACACAAGCAAACAAATGCAGAAAAGAAAGGAGATATATTTGCACTAGCTACTAATGCCTGATATTCTTTAACAGCAGCTAAGAAATTAGATAAGTCAATGTAATAATAGCATGGACTGCCATATGTAAGGCACTGTGTAGGGCCTTTTACAGTTATTAATGCAGGTTTCATAAAAGATATAGATTACATGTTATTAGTCCCATTTACTCAGACAAAGAAACTGAGGCCCCGAGTGAATTTCTTTAATTAAAGCTAGTAAAAGGCAAAGGCTTTTCAAATCTAACCCTTGCCTCTGACCATAAATCGCTTATATTTTTTTCTGTATTATATGTAATACATGTTGGGTTAATGATCCACAATTTTTTTTCCTTTCTACATTTCAGATTAAAAACTTTTCAGGAGTAGAAAATCTTTACCAAACCACAACAAAAAGTTTTTGCTTTTGACTTTTAAAGTACTTGCAAAGCTTCATAGCTGCTTGTGGAGAAAAGAAGGAAAGGGAAGACCTGTTTCTAAAAATTTGCCTTTGCTCACTGTTTTCATAAATCTCAGCCTTCTCAAGGCTTACTACACTCTGTAGCCTTCCTTAGGAAATGGATGAAAATTTGAGCGAGGACACAAACAGGAAGGCTCGAAGGCCACATTTGTCCTGCAGGCCCCACCTCTTTAAATAGCTACTGTGCAGTGGGAATTGGTTCTGCACTTGGGGAAGGAACTCCACTGCCCTGTGGAACTCCACAGGGCAGCCAGCCCAGCACTGCCCTGCCCTGGAGGCGGAGGCAGCACTCTGTGGTGTGAGGTGGGGAATGTGGGCTGGAGGATGGCCTCCTCACTGCTGGGCCTGAGGACACATGGTTCTGATGGTTCTGAAGATGTTTTGTGTTTCTCCCTTAAGCGTATCATCCCTGAAGACTTTTAACCTGCAAAGAGGTAAAGTTCCAAGAACTTTCTAATCAATAACTTGGGCTGCAGACTTCTTTCGACAGTCTTTTTTTTTTTTTTTTTTTTTTGAGAGAAGAGAGTGAATAGTGTAGCGTTTTAAATAAATCAGTTTTTAACTGAATGCATGGGTGAGGCTTATAGTTTTATCAGGAGATTGTAGGTACTGTTAAGTGATAGTAAACTGTAATTTTTTAACCTTTAAAGAAGATTTTTGTTATGGTGTGAATGTAAATTTCTCAAGATCAGATATAATAGGAAAGTAGATCAAGCCTGTTGCTAATTTGGGGAGACTAGTTAAAATAGGATCTTCATAGATGCATAAAAAAGAATAGCTTAGAAGTTTTTTATTCCAATTCCTGTTTTTAAGCTAGAGCTTTTAAACTATCTAATTCAGTCTTTCCTGATAATTACCTAGTTTTAGAAACATCGACTGAGGTAAACTCTATTACCCAAGCCAGCTCTTCCACTCTTTAAAGGAATTAATGTATGTCTCTGGCAAGGCTACTGAGCTCTTATGTTCAGTGCTGGGACAAAGGGCACCAACCCAGTGGTTGTGTTTTCTGCCCTTGTCCTAGAAAAGACAGGTGAGTGGAGAGGGAGTTCTTATGTGTCTACCCACAGAAAAGCACTCTGCCCGAGGGTTTGTGTGACTTGCATCTGTCCATTTCTTCTGCTCTTTTCCTGGCCTCTGCCTACTCTTCCCTTATGTCCCTTCTGGGAGAAATTGGTATCTGTTAGAGTGTACTCTCTAAGCCATGATTAGTCTGTTTAATAGCAAGCAAGAAGGGGGTCTACTTCAAGAAACACAAATGGCCTGGTCTTCCCAGAACGGTTTCCAGAATATCAATTAACCTCTAATGTTTAACTTTTAGAATACTGTTATTCATACAGCTACTCTGTCAATACTTCATTCTTCTTTATTTTCTTTGAATTGTTGTTCAGGTTCTTTGTGTTATCTCTCAGAGGGAAGGAGAAAATGTTAGGAAGGGCAGTTTTGGTGGTTTATTTGAATTTCATTTTGTTTAAATTAGATTGGAATCATTTGCTTTAGAGGGTTCTATGTTCTTAGTTAAATAGCATCATGTTATAGTTTACAGTTGTATTTATAGTTTATTGTTTTAAAATTGTTTCACCAGTGTATTTTATAATCAAAGGTGATGTCTGTTTTGGCCTCTTTTAAAATTAGTGTGTGTAAGAAAGTCTTCTTAGATGGAATATTGCTTTTTTTGTATAGTTTGTGGAAGGAATAAGTGTTTTGTTTTGTTTTTTAAAGTCTTACCTCAGACTTCAGAAGGTGGTAAGCAAAACTAAGGTCCATGATGAGCGTATAAATTTCCAGCATGGTGTCTAGGTATGGCAGTATCTAGATGTGTCTATTTGTTTGTGAAAATAATTTAACATTTATGTACTTGATAATTATTGCCAAATGGGGAGAGTTTCTTTAACTTTAAATTTTGTTAAGTAATAAGGAATTTACATTCTATTTAGAAAT
This sequence comes from Antrozous pallidus, assembly GCA_027563665.1. Lineage (NCBI taxonomy): Eukaryota > Metazoa > Chordata > Mammalia > Chiroptera > Vespertilionidae > Antrozous > Antrozous pallidus. The sequence continues at coordinate 64,099,543 of CM050518.1, forward strand.
CGTTCTTAAGCCTCACATTCTACAGTTTCATTTTGATGGTCCCTATAGTTCTGCATATAAACCCTGCCCTGCCCCCTTTGTATATATTCAGTCTTTTACAAAGCCTTTTATAAGGCTCTTGTTAAATGCCAACCAAGGGATTAAATTGAATAGCAACCGTGCTAATCAAAGGCAAGTTTAACAAGATAAGATTTGTGTTTACATTTGAAATTGTAAACAAAAGACTTTGTGATCCTAAAGCAAAAGAAAAAAAAAATCAGATGGAAAGAACATAGTAAATCAGCAGGATCTTGACAGATAAGGATTTCTGAAGACAGCAGGCATAATAATGCAATGGTCTGTCAGCCAAGGTTCTGGCAGACTATTTAGGGGGAAAAAATAGCAAAGTGGCTTATGAGATGATCTAAAAGGAAATCGGAGCCCCTGTATAATAAGTAGAAGGACAAAGCGAAGTAACAGATTTACTGGAAGGCCTTCTACTGACCCCAGCTGCGCTGAGTGCACAATGTGTTTCAGAGCCTGTTTAAAACCCTGGAGATGGTGTTTTGAACCAGTCTTGCTGACGTAAACACAGACCCTGCCTGGAGATTTTCCAAACGCAGAGGGTGAAAGCAGTTCAGTAGAGATGTGCTGTGTTATTGTAGTAAACGTGCGGGGCAGCAGTTCCCAACTGCCTTGGGACACAGCACTTAGCCTGGCAGCACTCTCTGAGTGTGGTGTGACTGGTGATAAGACCTTCACAGAGAGAAGATAGCACCCAGAGCAAACACCCCCAGTGCTTGTCTAAACAGAAGGAAGGATTGAGAGAAGGGAATTGTTTCTTAGTGATAGAGAAGTCTGTGGATTATTTGGGGGGGGGGGGAACTACGGTGAGGAATGTTTGGACAACCTAAGTGCTGATTAGCTGGCCATTCATTGCTAGGTGACTTTAGTGATGAATAAATGATGGATTTACAAAGCTCAGATATCACACACTCAGGGTTTGTAAGTGAGCAAACAAGTTCTTGTCTCTCTGAGCTATGACTGAAGTAATTCTCTATTTGTTAGATGTATTTAATTAAATGAACATAAAGACTTAAACTTTTTTCTTTCTTTTAAGAATCTACATGGTAAAATTGGAGCCAGGTATACAAATGATATTTTCTGTTTGGCTGTAGATCAACCTCATTTAGACTTTCCAAGAAACCAACTTGGTGCTTCACAAAACAGAGTGGCAAAAGCCTGGGAGGGGTGGGCGCTGGTGGATGGGTCAAAGGGGAAAACACACACCAAGAAAACAAAGGGGACATCTGCAATACTTTCAACGATAGAGATAAAATTTAAAATATATATACGTTTTGTTGATTTCAGAGAGACATCAATGATGAGAGAGAATCACTGATTGGCTGCCTCTTGCACGCCCCTCGACTGGGGATTGAGCCCACAACCCTGGCATGTGCCCTGACCAGGAATCATACTGTGACCTCCTGGTTCATACGTTGATGCTCAACTACTGAGCCACACTGGCCGGGCTAAAAATAAATTTTTTTTAAATCACAATTTTTTGGTTACTTGAATATTTAACCACCTGAAACTTCTGAAATTAGTAGATGTTATCAGAGATATTTCATCCCTGTTTTTCTTCTTGTTCCACAATTTGTGGAGCTCATTACAAATAGGGCTTCCACAAACCTCAGAAGGAATGAGGCAGTCCTGCCTGCTGAAGGCAGGAGTTACGGGAGGAGCCCAGCTGGTTGATAAGCGTTTTCAGCACTGGTGTGGGACACCTGCAGGAACTGTATGAATAGTGAAGACAAGGTGCCCTTTCGACATATAAATAAATGAAGGCAAAAAGTTCACTTCAAAAGATTCTTTTTAAATACCCTGTTTCCCCCAAAATAAGACAGTGTCTTATATTAATTTTTGCTCCCAAAGATGCGCTAGGTCTAATTTTCAGGGGATGTCTTATTTTTCCATGAAGAAGAATATGGTACACATTTATTGTTGAAACAAAAAAAAGGAAATTAATTACCTGTATATGGTACGGTAGTAGTTGTCATCACAAACCAGCATAACCAGGCAAACTGTGAATCCTGCGGTATCAAGAATTTCTTGTTACTGCCATTATTTCCATGTACAATAATCTATGGTACATTTACTGATACTGATATTTACTGGTCTGAACACAAAGTAAGATTTATTCAATGACAGTCATGTCATCATCTTCTGGAACATCATCATAACAATCCAAACCCTGAATTTCCTGGTGAATTTCTTGTGACTCCATTTCTTTCAGAATCAGTGGACAAATCTCTCATGGTTAGCAATAGCACTGTCCTTAAATAAGTACTTCTTGTCAAGTAGCCCACTCGTAGTGCATTTGCAATGCAACTGTCAGTGATTTTTCTCCCATGAATTCTTCACCCAAGTCACAACCTCTTGCAGTTTAGGTTTCACAAAGTTTCCATGCTGATTTCTCTCCACTCTATTTTCAATGTAGTCATTAATTTCCATGCGCAAATTGTCCTTGAATGGCTTGTTTATTGCAATATCAAGAGTCTGGAGATAGGCCATCATTCCTGCAGGAATCATTATTTGATCTATTTTTCTTTCGTGAAGAAATTTCTTCATGTCTTTAGTGGGGTGAGTTTTGGCAGCATCCCAGACTAGCAGACCTCTTTGGCTCCTTGCATAACAAGTGGCAGCATTAAATTGACCCACTTCCTTATAACTGCTTGTGTGGCCCAGGCCTTTTCAGTTTCAAGAATAAAAATGTTATCAGGGAGGTCTTATTTTCAGGGGGATGCCTTATATTATAGCGAGAGGCAAAACTGTAAGTAGGTCTTATTTTCGGGGGATGTCTTACTTTCGGGGAATAAAGGGTAATAGCTTATTAAACATTAATTATCTTCCATTTCATTCTTTGCCAGCCTCAAATTATTCAGTAGGTATGAATCTTCCAGTATGTTATAGTTAAAGTATTACAGGATTATCACTTGATCTAGCTCTAGAAGTGGCATCTCCTCCTCTTCTTCCTTCTCACTCTGCCTCCTTCCTCCCACCCCTTTCCTCCTCCTCAATCCCCCCACAGAACCTCCACCTATTCTTCCTTACAAAACAAAACACCCTGAAGCATAATCTATTTTTGCAAAAAGGTAAATCCATGGAAATCCTTTACCAATAAGAAGTTGCCATCCCTTCAAAATATATTAAATTAAAGAAATCACAAAGTGATATTAGGTAAACTCATCTTGAACTTTCCAAAAAGTGGTATAATTTCCAAAGAACAGAGGTATCTGAGCTACCAGAAAAATATCTACCACTAGAAATCTATAGTTTATGGTGGAAATGGTAGGAGTGGAATTACAGAATGTGTGCAGCATTTTAGGAATACTCTTCCATTAATCTCCACAAAGACTCCATACACAAGTGGCTATCCACAGTTTACAGAGAAGGAAGCTGAGGCACAATGAGGTTACATGTGTTGACCAAATCTAGACAGCTGATGAGTGGCAGGGCAAGAATGGAAAAGTTTTACTGCCAGGCCTGGGCATTTTTTCCCACACAATGCTGACTGAAAGACAAATTTCTTATCTGTGTTTTTCTGTCTGGAGATAATAGGAAAACTCTCTGAGGTTTTGGTGGAAGTATTGGCAGGCCTTTGAACAATTCAGAGAGGCTGTTTCTCCTCATTAATGGGGTCCTCTTGTTCTCTTTTCTCAGACTATTTTTACTTTCTTTTCCAACCTACTATCTTGAAGAATGTAGTACCCATTTTTCTTCCCTAGTAATATATAAATCTTGTCACTGTGCGTGTGTGTGTGTGTGTGTGTGTGTGTGTGTGTGTGTGTGTGCGTGTGTAGGGTGGGGAGGAGGGAAGGAGAAGTACTGTTTTGTGAAGAGAAAGGAGTCACATCACCTCTTAGGAACAGTTTGAGAAGTGGTGTATTACATAAAATTGTTATATGTTCTTAAACCCTAAGTGGATTCTCTGAGAGTTTTCAAAAATCTGTTTGCAGTTTTGTTTACTGACAATTTGGCTTTGGGGTGGTGACTTTTGTCAAAGTTTAACTCAAGTTCCAAGTCTCTTTTATCCTTAAAACACTGTCTCACCACTTTCCTCAACTTTGACTTCTTCATGTTGGTAAACACTAGTTATTGATATTTTTCCTTTAATATTTATGCACTCCCTACTCAGATGAGTATTCTTTTCAAAACATTGTCTTGTCTCTGGCTAGTATGTAGGCCCCTTGGGCATTTATTACTTCTTTTACCTCAGTAACATTCCTCCTCCCCCATAGCTAATATAAAGTTGGCATTAATATTAGTTGATTTATTTGTTCTATTATCATCCCATTGGTTCTATTTTTATATCATGAGTGACTCTACACAGATTGTTCTTTCCAAGACAGGTCTTGAAATATTTGAAGATAGTCATCATTCTTTCTCAGAGCCTTCTACATTTCTCCAGCGCTTTCAGCATTTCTTTCACATGTGGCATGGCTTTTTGATGGTCTCTCCTCATCCATTCTGCTCTGAATTCTGTCCTGGTTGTCAACCTCCAGCCTTAATGTGATGCCCACAGCTGAATTCCAGTTCTGTTGCATTTAGGGTAATTACCTCCCCTTTCTATGTGATATACTTCTATGCCACTTAGGGTCCAGTTAATTTTCTTGGCATTCATCTAATGCTGTTGGCTTGTTCTGACTTTCCCGTTTGGCCAAAATCTCTTCATCTTTTTCACATGAGCTGTACTCGTGCCAGGAAGCAATCATTCTAAACAAATGCAGCTGAAGTTTCTGAATTTCATCCTCATTCCTGGTGTTTCATCCTATGAGTTTCAGGGTGTTAGTCCTCCCAATGGAAACTTTTTTGATTTCTGGATTATAATTCAAAATGATCTATTAGACTAGTAGGTTATCATGCCTATTCCATGTCCGCCAAACAGAATCCTGCACGTCCTTCTCCTTGAGGTCTTTCTGGAACTTTAATAGGAAGTACTTTCTTCTTCCTTTGAGTTCCCAAAAAGTTGTCTAAAACTCTTAGCACTTACTGAATTCTACCGTATTTTCCAGAGTGTAAGACAACTTTTTAACCCAGGAAAATCTTCTTAAAATTACCATATTGAAATCAAATCTGATGTTGTTGTTTTTTTAATTTTTTATTTGGTGTGCGTTGGAAGATGGGTAGTCTTATACGGCAAGTATATCCCAAACTCTATATTTTAACTGGAAAAGTTAGGGGTCGTCTTATATGCCCAGTCATCTTATATGCAGGAAAATACGGTACTTTATGTAAGCAGAATGGCATGGTGGTTGAGAGCAGAGCTCCTGGAATGGACAGACTGTGTGCAAACCAAGGCTGTACCCCTAAACCTCAGTTGTTACATCTGTAAAATATAGGTAGTAATGCCCACCAGTTAGTATGTGTGAAGTGCATAGAATGGTGCCTGGCATATAGTTACTGCTAATATCATTAGTAATACCCATACTCAGTAAATGGATTTTAATGAAGCTCAAAACAACTTCTGGACAGGATTTTTTGAATCCTTAAAATATGGCTATCTAAAGAAACAGTTATAAGTTATAAATTCATGGAGACAGAATATTTGAGAGGAACAACATTTTCCCAAGGAGGCATTGTGAGATGTTCTCCAGCTAAAGACCTGACTCGCAGGCTTGTTCACTTGCAGTCAAATGTTAGCTGATATTTTTATAAATACTGTGCACATTTACTAGTGTCAAGTAGTGCAGATAATCTGGACAAAAATGGCTTTCATGTTATAAACTCTGTTTATTAACATTATAATTAAAGTACTTAATTGTTCAGAATATCATTTTAGCTTCTGTGTCCATGGGCTCATGCTAATTTGTATTTTGCTTTGTACAGCATAGCAAAAGAAATTATAAAATATATTTTTTTCTTATATGAAGTATAATCTTTATTTCCTTGGGAGGAAAAAAACCTCATGGTGCACCAACATCAGAAACTCATGAATTTTTTTTTTTGGCATTTACCACAGGGATTAGCAATCTTTAGCATGATAATTCACTCTGACTCAATAGTTATTAATAGTCTACTAGGAATTTTGTGTTGAGCTAAGTAGTATTGAGATGCCGAGAAGTATAAGATAAAATTTTTATGCTCAGGTATATTTGGAAATACAACTCAGAGTAAAGAAAAGAAAAATGTAAGATCTATCATATGGAAGTTCTGTAATCAATGAATTACTAAGTCAGTGGTGGAGAAAAGCGAGTATTATCAGATCCTCAACAGGATAGTTCTTCATTGCTACAAACCTACTTCAATTCTTTCCACACTATTACTTCAAGAACCTCTAGAGATAAAAAAACATAAGCATTGAGGACATCATTGTTTAAGTAATAATAACATATTTGCACAGTGTTTCTTCTTTGAAAATTTGCTCTCCATTAAATTATATATACCTGATGATAAAGATTATAATAGTTAACTCATTCACTTAACTACTGCTGATAATAAGCTTATTTGTCCCATTTTTGAGACCCAGGAAATCTCTCTTAGAGTGTACACATAGGTTATTTCATTGGTAAGAGGTAAATCTGTGATTCAGTTCACATCAGTGCAATTGAAAAGCCCTCTGTCTTAACCACTAGAATATCTTGTTCCGATTAACTCCTAATCAGTAACCTACTTAAGCGATCCATTATTAGATCGTTATGGACAAACTTTGGCATGGGGGATAGAGATGAATTTGAAATGGTTAGCTAAGGCAGGTTGTAAAGACACTTCTATATAAGCTGATGAGTTTGGAATATCCTGTCAACAATCATGAAAGCCACATTAGTGGATTATTATCAGGAGAATGGCATTATATAATTTTTGTTTTAGCAATATAGTTCTTTCAATTGTATGTAAACAATATTAAAATGGGAGGAGACAAGATATTGGGAGACAAGTTAGATGGTATAATGCCTTAAATATATCATAAATTTGTACACAGGACATACAACAAAATAAAAAAGATGGATTTGAGAGATGTGTCTGGGGTAAAGTTGCCCAGATTTGTGGACCTGTTCAATATGGAGGGCAATGAAGAGGGAAGAGTAAGAATGGCAGGATATTTAATTATGCCATTCTTGAGGTTGGGGAAAAGAAGTTAGGAGGGGGCTGAGCTTTAGACATGTTGAGTTCCAAAGACAATTTGACATTCTTAAGAGTCAGAGCTCAAGAGCAATCAGACCAAAGATTTGTGAATGCTCAGCTTGTAAGTGTAACCATGGCAATAGATAAGGTCATGGCAAGGGGCTCGGTTGCCATAAGTGGAAAGATATTGAAAGAGCTAAAGGACTAAACCCAGGAAAGCCACAAATGTTGAAGGTACGACCCTTTTTAGCAATGTTCCAGTCTGATGGATACAGTAAGGACTCTGGGATTGGATTTAAGGTGTTTCTCAAGCCTCTATCAACATGATTACAAGCTATCCTTTATAGTAGCTAGCTTCCTTAGGGCTGAGCCATTTGGCTGTTGTTTTTATTAGTGTCATTCTCAGAGGATTGACTCCAAAGCTGGGAAATGGTTTGCTCTCTGTAAATTGACTGAGGATTGGTATAGTCTGAAGATATGTATTACTCATAAATTGGTTGTCAGATATCCCAGGTTTTCTTTAGGATTTTTTTTCCATAAAGTTTGCATGCTGCATTTCTAGTTTTAAAATAAATTAGTCCAGTGTTGGAATCCACATGAAATGATTGACAACCCCTTAATAAGCTCCAGTTTTCTTGTGAAATGTCTTGGAAACTTTATTGGCAGCTTCCAAGGTCTTTAAAATGTTTGAATGTTTTGATTCTACTATGGTGTTCTCTTTCAGTAATGAGCAGAAGCCTCTCTACAAATTGGTTATATTGTCCATTTATTGCATGAGAAATAACAGCACTGCAAGTAGCCTAGGGGAAAGTACCCATGGTACAGGGCAAGGGCAAAGAATTCTGGCCTGAGGTTCTACTGCCTGAGCTTGAATCCTATGTTGTCTTTTTACCCGCTTTAGGTCCTCAGGCCATCGATTCTTCTTTTTAAGCCTTTGTTTCTTTATCTGTAAAAATAAATTATTATAGTACAGATAGTACTTTTCAGAGTTGTTGAGGATTTTCAACAGATATTTACCCAATGTTGGACACTGGGGAATGATACATGTAATTACGGAGTATTAATGCACATTGACTAGAGTCATTTCTCTATTAAATTCTGTTTTAAATGCCTTTATAAGTGCTGTACTATCTGGAAATCTTTTTAACTGACTTCCCTGAATGTGACCCAGTTCCTAGATCTAGTTGCTGGCTAAATGGTACTGGAAATAGTTCTCTGATACTAGACGATATTGGACTATCACAGCAGGTCATTCTAATGGATTTGGAAGACTATTTTTTTCAGGGTATCCCTCCCTTCCTCTTACAGAGTCACCACTTCACATCTGTAAGCAGAGTGCTGGCCTAATTCTGCAGCTTAAGCAGGGGTCAGAACATCTGAAGCAATCTGCCTGATATTCTGGTATGTGCATTTCCTTTGTTCTCCAGACCAGGTCTCAAAGAGCACTGCCTGAGTATTCAAATAGTGTTTCTTCTACTGTCCCTGACATGGCGTCATGCAGACATGAAAGCCCGGGCCTTTTCACAGGCCATTATAAAAATCAAATGTGGCTTAGCCCCAGGAATTATTGCAGGGTGCACTGTGCCCTGCATAGAAGAGCAACCCTCATCATATTGTTGGGTGAATTCCCCCAAATTGCAGTATTTAGACATAAAGGTTCTGCAAAGTTAAGCAGAGCTGTTCTCTTTGGGCTTCTGACTAGGGCTGTGGAAGTCACTTGATAGAAAGTGAATAATGTAGCTGGCAAAATAGTCCCTTTCAGGGATTGCATACATTTATCACATTTCCTTGTGTAGAACAATATTGCAAGATGGTTTTATCATTACTCCTATTTCATAAACTGACTATGAAGAATGTGTTTTTATCAAATGTGTCGCCATGTTGTTTTTATCAAATTTTACAATTAAAGTTTCAGTACATATTTCCCAGGGTATAGGTATCTCATGATACCCCTAAACCATTTTATGAATATTTGTCCAGTTAGTCTAAGACAAAGGTCACATTCAGTTGCTCACCAGTTCTTATGAAAAGCAAAAACATCTGTGTAATCTTGTATAGCATTTTAACATATTTCTCATTTATCAGGAAAAGATGTGTTAGTTAATGGTGAAAATTCATTTGCTCAGGTGTGCATTGGCCTCTAACAATTCTTTATTGCCTCAAAATTACTCTTGTCTTTCTGAGAAACCTCTGGCAGAAACTCAACCATCCTGCTATAAAAGTAAATTGAAGAGAACCCAACACTTCAGTGACGTGGAACCTGAGAATCCCTAGCTTATGTAAGAGAGGGCCTTATGAACTGACACAGTTTGGAAAACTCGGGGGAAATATGAGGATGCAGTAAGACATTAGGAAGGAGAGGTGAGCAGAAGGGTTAGGTCCTGCTTGTGACATGATGGTGGTTTTGTCATGCATGTGACAGTGGTTTTGTCATGCATGTGAGCAAGGCTTGGCTGCACATTTCACCTCTTAGGCAAGACTAAGGACCTGCATCGGTCCAGGTGCTTCCAGGCAAGACTGCCGATCGATGAACATGGGCTGTACCTATGAGACCATTCCAGCTCTAAAAATGACCTTGAGTACAATCAAGTCAAGGCCAGATGGCCAGTCAGAATCAGCTTCTCCATGCTTTGCAGATGGCAGACCATGGAACTGCTGTTTCCAGATAGAATTTGAGCTTGACTGAATATTCCCATATAATATTTAATCAGTGGGAACTGTGAAAAATCAATCAGTCTTGTAAAACACATGGATTTCACAGTCACAGAATATAATTTTTTTATTTCTGTCAATACATTTATATTCTAACTCTAATTCCCTATTTCTGACAGACAGCAGAAAAACTTAATCTAGTCACAGCCACAGCCAGTCTGCATCCAATTTATCGCTTTCTAAATTGCTCTTGGTTAAAAATCAGGAATATTCAGGATCTTCCCCCTTCATCCCTCTCCTTTTATTGCATGTGGTTGCTTTAAGCCAGTGCCTCTTTAGAGGCAGTCAGGGGGACTGTGTTTTGGATTCAGCTCCCCTTCCCTGACTTTCTATTAGCTCTAATGGGGAAAGTAACCCACCTTAGGGCTCTAGAACTGAAACATAACTTAGATCAAGATGTTGTCTTTAAGGTGCCAGAGGCTGGGACCATGTGATTGTCAATCAGGTTCAGGCTCCTCTCCTCTGCTGCCTTGCAGTTGCTAATTATCCTGGGGGAAAGACTAGGTCTCTGAGGAGTAGAGGAACCTGGGGGGTTGAGGGGAGGAGGAGGGAGAATGGAAAAAAAGGCCAAAGTTATGAAAATTAAAGTTACTTTGCTTAATGATTATGCAAAATACCTCTGTAAAATCCTGTAAAAGGAGTATTTTCTCATTTTAGTCACATCTGCAAATCTTGAGTAAAGATAGCTGATTGTAATCCTCCATCCTCAAACTTCATCCTAATGTCACATTTGACAAATAGCAGTCTGTCTCCCAGGAGCGATGGTGTCAGAATTATTTGTATTGAGGCAGATACTGAACAGCCAGACCCCTAAAGAAGTTAAGAAACTGATTTTTTCCAAAAGGAAATCCATGGAGAAAACAATCAACTGATTACCTCATAAGCTGTCCTTGGAATTAATTTCAGACCTTGTTAAAGAATCTAAATCCCACTTTGAAAAGGTTCTCATGGGAGTTCCCAGTTAGGGCCCCATTTTTTTGTCACCTGTAATCAATATTCCCATTCAAGCCTCTTTATAATTCATTTAAATAAAATAACATAGATTTTAAATTACCCAAGCAAAATGTGAGGACAATTTTTTATACCATTATGAATTAATAAAACACACAAATAGTGGCTTAGTGCTGTGAATATTGATTGATTGATTGATTGATTCATTCATTCACTCATTCATCATTCAAGAGAACCAAATGTATCTTTAAATAGAGCAGAAGAAGTCAGTCTAACAAACAGCATTTTGATACCAAATGACCAAGATAATTTCTAGAGTTGTTAATTTATACTAGCCAAATTGCACTATTAGCCACTATTGGTCGCAAGTTTATGTATTATAAATTTCCCATTTTAAATTATTTTATTTTATTTTTCTTTCCTTAGTTTTTAGTAAATAATTGGAAAAAGTATCATGTCATATATACATTAAAAAATTTAAGAAGATTTTCTTAAGTATGCCATTTAAAAGGGGCAGGTATATGCCCAAGTCAGGCTAAATTGGCTGCAGTGAGAATAAAATGTGAGAACCCGAAGGAGAAAAGGAGCCCTCAGGAAGGGAAGGTTGGAACCCAGTGTCCCCACAGTTATCCCACTGTGACTTTCTCATCAGTACCTGTGACCTTCTCAGCAGTACCTGCCTGCCAGGAAGCCGTCTTAGGATGACTGACCACATGGTTCTCTTAGCTGTCTAAAATCACCATCACTATTAATTGAATCCCTGAAAAATGATATAGCATTGTACCATTTAAAATTTGATTAAAGGGATTAAACACATTTTTTTCCTACAGCAAGAACTGCCAGTGAAAGCTATTAAAATGATGCGATGGGGGGAAATATCCCTAAAATAGCAAATTTTCTTTTTACATCTCCGTTTTCTATAAAATTTGTTAGTCTCCAGGCTTTTTTACCTTTGGCCTAAAGACATCAAAATTTTCCAATGTGATCATTTATTCAAATTTGAATTTTATGTTGAAAATGTATTTTCAAAGTAGGGAAAAAATCAACTAAAATGAAAACCAGCATCCCTGAATGAAGACAGTTCTTTAAACTACACTGTGTTGTTTACCTTCCTTTGATCTTAAGGATATTTCATTTGCTTTCTCTTGTTAAGAATGATATTAAAATGAAGACAATTATGAAGATACAGGTTTCCTTCCAGGCAGATGGTTGACAATTGGGGAAAACTGTTTTCATGTAAATTAGCGGTTCTCAATAGTGATTCAAAAGATGCTTTATATATGGGATTCTGACTCAATTGACCTAGAATGTTGTCCAGGCATTAAGATTTTAAGAATTTGTGATGAGATGTGGATCTGGTGTCTTGACTTCCCATAGGTGTTTCCATGGGTGTTTTATTTCTCAAAAACACAGTTTTAAGCAAAGTTTCGGATTTTTATTGAAAGTGTTAGGCACAACACCAGCATTTTATTTTCAGAGTTCCTGATTCAAATGATGTGATCATTATAATGTTATCTATACCCACTAACAAATTCCTCTTAAGAAATGTATGCAGTTTATCTGTGTCATCCAACATTGGGTATTATTTTTAGCTTTTGTTTTTTGTTAAGTATAATTTAAATTTTTGTTAATGTCATAGAAATTTTGTTAAGACTTCTTAGTCATTTCTTTTTTTTTAATCTTTATTGTTCAGTTTATTAATTACATTGTTTCCCCTTTTTTATCCCCCTATATCTCCCCTCCACCCTGTACCTGTCCCACCCTCCACCCTCACCTCCCCCTCCCCACTGTCCTCTCCCATTGTTGCAAGATTTTTGTCCAGTCTCTTGCTGTACTTCCCACAACCCTTTTCTCCCCAAGAATTGTCAGTGCATTCCCTCTCTATGTCCATGTTTCTGTTACATTCACCAGTTTATCCTGTTCATCAGCCTATCAATTCACTTGATTTTTATATTCATTTGTTGATAGATGTGTATTTGTTGTTCATAATTTATATTTTTACCTTTTTCTTCTTCCTCTTCTTAAAGAATATCTTTCAGCATTTCATATAATACTGATTTGGTGGTGATGAACTCCTTTAGCTTTTTCTTATCTGCGAAGCACTTTATCTGATCTTCAATTCTGAATGATAGCTTTGCTGGATAGAGTAATCTTGGTTGTAGATTCTTGCTATTCATTATTTTGAATATTTCTTGCCACTCGTGTCTGGCCTGCATCGTTTCTGTTGAGAAATCCGCTGACAATCGTATGGGTGCTCCCTTATAGGTAACCAACTGTTTTTCTCTTGCTGCTTTTAATATTCTCTCTTTATCTTTTGCTCTTGGCATTTTAATTATGATATGTCTTGGTGTGGTCCTCTTTAGATTCCTATATTTTGGGGTTCTGTGTACTTGTTGGGCTTTTAAGTCAGTTTCTTTCACCAGGTGCGGGAAGTTTTCAGTCACTATTTTTTCAAGTAGGTTTTCATTACCTTGCTCTCTCTCTTTTTCTGGCACCCCAATAATTCGGATGTTGGCATGCTTGAGGTTGTCCAAGAGGCCCTTAACGCTATCTTCAATTATCTCTTTGTTTCTCGCTTTTCCAGCCGAGTGGATTTTGCTTCTTTGTATTTCAAATCTTTGACTTGGTTCTTGTGGCCCTCTGGACTGCTTTTAGGACTTTGTGTAATATTTATTTCAGTCTGTGTATGCTTGATTTCTAGTTGGTCCTTTTTCATATCCGTGAGGGTCTGGTTCATATCCTCAGACGTCTTGTTCATTTCCTTGAGGGTCTCATTCATTTCCTTGTAAGTCTCATTCATTTCCTGGTTGGTCTTGTTTATTTCCTGGTAATTCTCATTAAGTTCATCGGCCTTTTCTAGGAGCCTCTTGAAAAGCTTTATAACCGTGGTTTTGAACTCTATGTCTTGTCGTCTTTTTTCCTCCATTTCTTTCACATCTGATTTCTTTCCATATCTCTGCATGGTGGCTGCTTTATGTGGTAGATATCCTCAAAGGGACAGTGGCTCAGCCTCCCCAGTTACCTGAGGTTGGGTACTCTTACTGCAATCCTTTATGGGTTGTACAGTATTTTTTAATTTAAACCCAGCTTGTTGTTGTTAGCCCTAGGAGGGTTTGACCTCCAGGCCAATTGGCTGTGAAGGGAGACTGTGTTCAGGTTGGATGGGCGGAGTCTCTGAGCTTCGCAGGCAGCCTCAGTGTCAGCTATGTCCTATGCGGCGCTCTCTCGCGCACGGGTCTCCGTTGGATGGGGATGGCTGCAGACACCTCCAAGAGAAAGCCGCTAGTCTCTTCCCCTTGCCAGACAACTCTGCCTCTCCCCAAACTCTGTCTGCACACCCAAAGTCTAGCCCAGGGTTGTAAAATAGATGGTTTCCGGGACCAGGAGACAAGTTTCCAGGGGGCAAGTTGCGGGTTTGTGCAACCCTTGCGCGCAAACTTCTTTTCCCCGCCTCTAGGTTTCTCCTCAGACTAGGAGACCTCTGCTGCTCCCCGCTTCCAGGGTGCATCCCCCGGACCTCGGACCTCGCCTGGCACTGGGGAATCTGTGCAGTGGGACGTCTCCACGTACCCCGGATCTCGGACCTTGCGTGGCGCTGTGGAATCTGTGTAGTGGGACGTCTCCTCCCTCCCCGGTGGCGAAATCCAGCCGGGGTTGCTGCTCCAGCCCCAGCCTGCGGGCGCGACCAGGACGGCTCCTAACCTGTTTCCGTCTTCAAGGCTGCGCTCCCGCCGCTCCTCTGAGTCTCAGTGTCCCACCTTTACTCTTATTAGTGGAGTTTTCACTCAGCCAGCTTTCTGGCGATTCTGGGTGATGTCTGTTCTGCTGTTATGTTGTAGTTCTTAAATCGTTGCGCGGGGCAGAACAATAGGTGTTTACCTATGCCGCCATCTTGGTGTTCCCAATAATCCTTAGTCATTTCTTTAAACATGCTGCACTTATTAAACTTTTCAGAGTCTGGAAATGGAGTCCATGACCCCAGAGTTGGGGGAAAAGTGTTAAGCACAACTCTCAAAGTCTCCTATATTTTAAATTCATAGATACAAGAGATTTCTTAAAAAATATTTTTTATTCATTTCAGAGAGGAAGGGAGAGACAGTGATAGAAACATTAATGATGAGCGAGAATCATTGATTGGCTGCCTTCTGCAACCCCCACACTGGGGATGGAGCCCTCAATCCTGGCATGTGCCCTGACCAGGAATCGAAGTGTGCCTTCCTTGTTCATAAGTTGATGCTCAACCAGTTAGTCACACCAGCTGGGCCACACGAGATTTTTTTTTTTAATGTAAAAGTGTAAGTCACATTTTTAAAACAGTTCCCAACAGTTGTCAATCACTGCTTAATCCAACTGTCATTTCCTCTTTAATTTGAGTAGTTCTGCTTCTTTCAGTACATTTTTGGCTCCTTCTGCCTTTTGTTTATATCAGAAACTATAGCTAGGGTTCAGTTTCTTCCCACCAAATGGGTATCTGAGGTGCCTGCTGGTTTTCTTTCTATAGGTTTTGGCTACAGACATTAATTTGGTGGTTCATCAGCTACTTTATTAGTGCCTGTTGTGTGTCCAATTTTGTGTCAGGGCTTAGGATACAAAGATTACTAAGTAACACCCTAGCCAGTTTGGTTCAGTGGATAGTATCAGCCTGTGGACTGAAGGGTCCCAGGACACGTACCTCGGTTGCAGGCTTGATCCCCGGTCCTGGTCGGGGCATATGCTGGAGGCAACCAGTCGATGTGTCTCTCTCTCATTAGTATTTATCTCTTTCTGTCTTTCTCCTTCCCTTCCACTCTCTCTAAAAATAAATGGGAAAATATCCTCAGGTGAGGATTAAAAACACACACAAACAATTACTAAGATACACTGTTTTCCCAAGGAGAGGAATTCTTGTGGCTATAGCTCTCTTATAACAAGAGATAAACATGAGAGTATCCACAACAGTGTTTGGGAGGAGAGTGTAAGTGGCTCCTAACTTTGTCAGCAAATGCTTCAGAGAGGCTATGGCATTTGAATTGAGTCTTAAGGATAAATATGTGACTTGATCTGACAGCAAAGGGGAGAAACAACATTCCTATCAAAGAAAACTGCCTTACAGAACAGAATGCGCCACAGTCCATGGCTTGTTCAAGCTAAAGTGGCAAGGTCTCTGCTGGTAAGAAATTGCAGGGGATGAGGCTAAAAAAACAGACTTGTTTGACCTTTTTATGACATGCTGACGTGTGTGCTGCTTGACCTTTGCATGGTAGGGAGCCAGTAGAAAGGAAACTCCATAAACAGATCTACAATTTGAAAAATTTACCAATAACAGCATGAAGGGAGGGATGAAGGGAAAAGATGCAGGAAGCGAGGAAAGTGCCTTAGGAGGCTGAACTGTGTGGTACAGGCATGATTGATCAGACCTGAAAAGGACTTAAAATAGTGATTTGTAGGGAAACCATGAGCACTGTGGAAAGTCTGGAAGACAAACACAAAACAAAACAAAACAAAAAACTAAGAGGAAAATACAAATAATCTATAATCCTTTTACCAGAGATAACGACCAGTAATGACTCATTCCAGTCATTTTCCCCTGCATGTTTTATATGGTTAAGATAATTTTAGATCTTGAAGTTTTAATTTAACACTATGAAAAGCAGTTACTATAATAAATACACTCCCTTCACAAATTTAATGGCTTTTTGTATGGATGCACAGAAAAAATACCAAACTGTTCTCTTAATTGGTTGTTTCCAAGTTTTCATGAAAATCTTATATTTAACATCGTTGTGCCTAAATTTTCTGAAATGATGCTTTTCATAGGCTGTATAAATTAAGTAAAATTAATGAGTTAAACCACAATTAACATTAAGACTTTGATACTACTATATTATATTTCGGAAAAAATGTATAAACACTTGTGCTTTATACCAAACATTCAAGGAAGAACTAAAACTTATCCTCCTCAGACTGTTCCAAAAAATTCAAGAGGATGGAACACTTCTAAACTCCTGATATGAAGCCAGCATCACCCTAATACCAAAACCAGATAAAGACGACACAATGAAAGAATTAGAGTCCAATGTCCCTCATGAATATAGATGCCAAAATCCTCAATAAAATTCTAGCAAATCGGATCCAGCAGTACATCAGAAATACCATACACCATGATCAAGTAGGATTTATCCCAGGAATGCAAGGATGGTACAATATCCACAAATCAATAAATGTGATACATCACAGAAACAAATTGAGAGATAAAAATCACATAGTCATATCAATTGATGTAGAAAAAGCATTTGACAAAATCCAACACCCTTTCTTGATAAAAACTCTCAACAAGGTGGGAATGCCTCAACATAATAAAAGCTATATCTGATAAACCCACAGCAAACATCATATTCAATGGGCAAAAACTAAACCATTTCCCCTAAGAACAGGAACAAGCCAGGGATGCCCACTCTCACCAATAGTACTGGAAGTATTAGCCATTACATTTAGACAAGAAGAAGAAAAAAAGGCATCCAAGTTGGAAAAGAAGAAGTAAAGCTCTCCTTATTTGCAGATGACATGATTTGTACATAAAAAAACCCAAAAGACTCCATAAAAAAAACCTAACAGACTTAATAAATGAGTTCAGCTATGTAGCAGGATATAAAATTCATGCCAAGAAATCTATGGCATTTCTATACACCAATAGTGAACTTACAGAAAGAGAGACTAAAAAAGCAATCCCATTTACCATCACACCAAAAAAACTAAGATACCTAGGAATAAACTTAACTAAGAAGGTAACAGACCTATTTGTGGAAAACTACAGGAAACTGAAAAAAGAGATAGAGGAAGATGTAAACAGGTGGAAGAACATACCATGTTCATGGATTGGGATAATCAACATCATTAAAATGTCCATACTACCCAAAGCAATCTATAAATTTAATGCACTCCCCCTTAAAATACCAAAAGCATATTTCACAGTCCTAGAAAGAACTCTCCAAAAATTCATCTGGAATAAAAAAAAGACCCCAAATAACCACAGCAATCCTGAGAAAGAAGCACAAAGTCAGTGGGATTTCAAGACCAGATTTCAAGCTGTATTACAAAGCTACTGTTCTCAAAACAGCCTGGTACTGGCACAAGAACAGATATATAAACCAATGGAATAGAATAGAGAATCCAGATATAAACACTTGTGCTTTAGATAGATTTTAGAAATATTCAAGGTATAGGATGGCTTGGTTGGATGTGGTAAACAATTGCTTTGTTAAAGTAAAAACTGATTAATTAATGTAAAATGATTTAAGTTTTCTGATTTGTCAGATTTGTCTGATTTATCATAACTAACCAAGAAAATAAAAGATACAGGTGAAACAGACTTTGCATGGAAGATAATGTATTCTGTTTTGGACTTGCTTTATTTGAGATACTGCACTGATAAAATATCTAAGCACTCTACAGTGACAAATGAAAATGTGGAGTGAAATTCAGTGAAAGAGGTGGGAGCAGTTTGGCCAATAAGTATTAGTCAAAGTCCAAAAAGTAAGAGGGAGAAATAAACCACTAAGAGTAGATTTGTCTCTCTCACATGGAAGATTCTCTCTCTCTCTCTCTCTCTCTCTCTCTCTCTCTCTCTCTCTCTCTCTCTCTCTCTCTTTCTCTCTCTCTCTCTCTCAATAAGTGAACAAATATGCTCCTGTGAGCATTAACTCAGGTGGGCATGAAACTGTGGGGAACACTGCTGCTTTTAAGAGTTGGATACAGGGGCAACAGATGAGGAAAGAGTGTTCAGGAAAACCAGGAGATAGCATAGTTCCCTTGGCCATGAGTGAGTGATTATCCAGAAAAAGAAAGAATGGTCCAGAGCTCTGGCTCTCAGTTCTACCAGACACATTGTCGCCTTTACCATCCCAGATAAAATGTATAGAATATAACGTACCAATGCACACAGTTAAAAAAATCAATATAATGCCCAACTTTAACCTAACATAAGGAAAAAAAATAAAATGAAAGTATAGTATCTCCATATATAAACACTGGGAAATGAGTAAAGGCGATGACATGATGAAGGAGTCTGATGGTTGTGCAGAATTACATGAATGGGATGCTGCCAGTGAAGTCTAGTCCATGCAAGTGCTATTGTAGTATTGCTGCATGTGACCTAGATTTCCAGAATGGTAAATATTCGCACAAAACAAAGTATAGTTTTCTCTCAACTTATATTACATTAGTGTTGCTGGAAAATTCTGTGCATTAAAAAATACTTTCTATTAAGTGTAAAACTCAATCAGGCTCTAAGTTCCAAGACTCATAAACAGGTCTCTCACCTGTGGTGACTGTCCACCAGGGCATTCGAAAGTCAGGTGTGACAATGGACAATCCTTTCTTGGCACAGGACGGTCCACTGCAGTGTAGGACTCTTAGCATTCCTGGCCCTGCCAAGTAAATTCCAGCAAGGCCCCTAGTTATTCCAACAATCAAAGAGCTCTCCCACAGCATTCCTGAGCACTCCCTGTGGAGGGACACAGTCCAAGAGAGAGGCATGGGTTCAGTGTCAAACTCCCGTCCTTGGGGTTCTTCAGTCTTCAGAGTTCAGGCTAAACAAGAAGTGAAGGGGGCTAACATAATGGTGTAATAATTGTGACCTCTGTGATCTCTGTGTTTCTCCCGCTCTAATCAGATGATAGAGTTTTTCCACTGTTTTTATAAATATTGCTGTAATTCTTTCCTTCCTCTTTCAACTATACATTCTTAGGTTAATTCATTAGACATACAAATATAACTTGTATTTTAAACATTTAGCAGAACATAAAGAGGATCTTGAAAGAAACACCTTAGTTAGTCTGGGTGATTTGTGTGGTATTTATACTGACCATTTTGAATACAAAAACTCTCCACATTTCTTCCCAAAAGACTATTCTACTTTAAGTTATGTGACTGGGGGAAAGTTAGTTGACACCTGGAGTTTCCATTTCTTCCCAATTAAAATAGTTATGAGGCATGACAAATCTAAAATGCTATAAAATATAAGGGCCATAGTTGTTATGGATCATGATTACCATGGAACACCTTGGCATATAAGAGTAGGTAAGATCTTCTTATACTCAAAATGACAAATAAGGAAGGTTGCTCTTCCAATATTTCTTTGAACTATTATTTTAGGTATTCAGTTCATGGCTGCATTCTCTCTCTCTCTCTCTCTCTCTCTCTCTCTCTCTCTCTCGATATAGATATAGATATATCTTCATGTTTATTTTTCCTCTCTGTATTTTCCCATGCCCAAAAGAAGTGTACAAAATTGGAATAGATAGAAAAGGTCTGGAGGAAAATTAAATTTAGACTTCTGAAGGTATATTCTCAGTGAAAGGGACTGTTTAAATGTCTTTTCCTACTCTCCTTTCTTCCTCCCACCTCAGTTCCATGTGAAGCCATATTGTGAATTGTAAAACACAGTATGTGTTTCTTGGCAGTGGCGTTTAAAATATGATAGGTTTGTTTGCTTTTAACCTTGAAGGATGTGTATTGGCTTCCAAATGAAGGTTAAGGGTAATCAAGAAGGATATCAGAAAATATAATTCACAATATAATTGGAAAATTTTACACCCAAAATCATTCATCAGTATGAGAGTATGTTAGATTATTTGCTCAAGGCTCTGTTCGATCATTCATGCAATGGATATGAAGAGGGAGAGAGGTTATACTTTGTAAATTCTGTAGAATGATAAAATTAATATTGATTCTTCATTAATTTTCAGTTAGGGAAAATAAGAATGTCAGATAAACACTATTAAGTTGTTTTTTCACTCTGTTCAATAATATTTCCTTTAAGAGAATGTGTATGATATGCAATTCCAGATTTATGGTATTGTAAAATAGATACACAGGAAATTGTGCTTAAAATAGCTGCCACGTTGGTTCAATGTTTTCTACAGCATATCTCACTCTACATGATAAACAATCTTCTCCTATCTCCCTCTGATCCTCCCCATTTACTAAGCTTTATAATAGTCTAACTAGTTTTGTTTGAATCTATTTTTTTCTTCATAATGCAGTAAGTGAATTGCAGTGATTTTTTATTAATGTTTCATCCTGACTTCAGAAATATTAGAAAAATTGTCACTTTTAAAAAATCTGCTCATTGATCCTTGGCATGTAATCGGAAAATGGGGCAACATTCCAGTGAGTTGCAGAAGGGTCTGGGACCTGACCAGTCCGTGCAGGGGAACTTGACCCTTCCCCATTTGTTGATATCATGTTGCTTTTCTGTGCCTCACAGGATATAGCTATGCTCAGATAGTTTTGTTTTTAAAGTGCATTGTCTTCTTAACTTGTGATATTAAAAATTCCCAGTGGTTTTCCGTTTTTCTTGAACATTATTTAAATTCACTAAAGGGTCTAAAGCCTTTATTTCAGATCCTGCTTTTTGTTCCTCAACAAATCTTGAACCTGGCAATTTAAAAAATCACATGATCTATTTAATTTTTCAATTACAGTTTTTCTTAGGTGCATGAAGGAAGATTAAGTGCTGTTAAACTTTCTGGAGAAGTCAACTGAAACACTGAAATTTTATTTTCATAGATTGCCATTAGAGTGTTCTCCTGCACATTTGTTCTAACAAAGACTAATTTTCTAAGCCAGGGAGGAGGACTTAGGGAAGAGTGACCTTTATACAAAGACTCAGGCTCTGGGTATGAAAATATCACCAGCAAGTTCTGAATGAGCCTCCATTCTTCCTATGGTCCAGTACGGAGTGTCGAGTCTTAGAGCTTCCTAGAGGTCCTGGTGGAGGAATGGGGAGGCTGTTGTTCTAATGTTGATTAGAAAGGAATCAATGGAAACAATGTGTCCCCTTAATCTGGAGGAGGGAGAGGATTTCTCTAGACCACATAGCAGCAGCCCACTCCCATGTTCTTTTTCTGTGGGCCAGGAGTAGGCAAACTTCCTGTAAAAAGCATGTACATGCTCCCTGCTTTGTGGCCCATGATATCTATTACATCTCTCCAGCTCTGTCACTGCAACCTGAGTGTGCCCATGGGCTGTGCTTACACAAGTGGAGGTGGCTCTATGTCAGTAAAGTCGGCTTTTCAAAAGCCCAGCGCAGACTGGATTTGTCCACCGGAGTTCAGTGACTCCAGCTCCAGGTCACCTGCCACCTGCTTATTGGACTAGCTTGGTATAGCCCAGCCTTAAAAGTGAAAGGAGGCTTTTGGGGGCCTAGTTTCCATTTACAAAAATGGTGACCAGATATTGAGAGGTTAGACCTCCCTAAGCACATGTGGTATCCAAGCCACAGCCAGGGGCATCCTAAGGAAGGTTTGAAAACATATACAAGTAGTCAAATAAAGTTATACCATCACGTTTCATGTGTCACATTGGACTCTACATTCAAATTATAGCAGGTGACAAAGCCAGATTGTTATATCTAAGGCCTATAGGTTTTTTCCTATACTTGGACAGTCAGGTAAATGGATGGATAGAAATGCTTAATAAACCATATACAGCATGTCAGCGTCATGTTACAGATAATTCATAACTCTTAGAAAGGTCCAGGCACCACCAAGAGCAGCAGGCCCTGGTAGTCAGCTAGGAGGTCTCCTGGACAGGACTCACTAGGCAGGCCTCAGTAGATGGTAACAGAGGATGCACACACATGCATATCCACATTTTGTTGTTGTTAATCCTCACCTGAGGATATCTTTTTCATGGATTTTTAGAGAGAGTGTAAAAGAGGGAGGGGGATTGAGGAGAGAGAGAGAGAGAGAAAGAGAGAGAGAGAGAAAGGCATTGATTTAAGAGAAACACATCTATTGGTTGCCTCCCGCACATATCCCAACCAGGTCAGGGATGGAATCTGCAACCCAGGTACATGCCTTTGACTAGGAACTGAACTTGCCACCCTTTGGTGCACAGGCTGATGCTCTGACCACTGAGAAACACACACCAGAGCATGCATTTTTGGGGGGAGAATATCAAGAGCACATGAGGCTTACCTTTCTCTATTACAAATCTTCACCTTCCCTCTCTTTATTCCTGACTGGTAAAACAGGACTTCTGCTAAGTTTGAACCTCTACCTTCCCACTCTCTTGGCAGCCCTGCTTGGTAGCCCCATACTCCACACCTCCAAATCAGTCTCTCCTTTTCAAAAAACTTCTTGCCCTTTGCCTTTAAAGATACTCAGATATTCCTTATTCTAAATCAGTATACTTGAATATAACATTTTATAATCAACATGTTAGTCATTTCTTCAGAAAAGTTAGTGTTCATGCAGGCAAAGAAATTAATCTCTCTGTCTCTTTTTTCCCTCTGAATTCTGTTAAGTTCAACTCAGTTTTATTTTTCCAAAAATACCTCACTACAACATCCTATAAGCCTTATAAAGAATGAGATTGCCAAGTTTACTTATTTAACAAAAGTCTACCAGACCTTTGGAAATAAAAGGGACAAAGTCCCCTGTTGGAAAAAAACCCTATTTGTGTCAACTCCTCCTCCTCCTCCTCCTCCTCCTCCTCCTCCTCCTCCTCCTCCTCCTCCTCCTCTCTTCTTCTTCTTCTTCTTCTTCTTCTTCTTCTTCTTCTTCTCTCTCTCTCTCTCTCTCTCTCTCTCTCTCTCTCTCTCTCTCTCACACACACACACACACACACACACACACACAAAAGTAATTTATGGAAAACTAGAGGCCCAGTGCACGAAATTCATGCATGTGGGGCAGGGGATGTCCCTTAGCCCAGCCTGCATCCTGTCCAATCTGGGACCCCTCGAGGACAGTCAGACATCTTTCTCACAATCCAGGACTGCTGGCTCCAAACTGTCCACCCACCTGCCTCCCGGATTGCCCCTAACTGCTTCTGCCTACCAGTCTGATCACCTGCTAACCACTACTCTGGCAGCCTAATTGATGTCGAATTGCTCCCCTGCAAGCCTGTTTGCTCCCAGCTTCCCTCCTCTGCCAGCCTGGTCACCCTTAACTGCCCTCCCCTGCAGGCTTGATCACCCCCAACTGCCTTCCCTCACAGGCCTGATCCCTTCCTACTGCCCTCCCTTGCTGGCCTGATTGCCCACTTCTGCCCTCGCTTGCAGGGCCTGGAACTTCCCAACCACCCTCCCCTGCTGGCCATCTTGTGGTGGCCATCTTGTGTCCACATGGGGACAGAATCTTTGACCATATGGGGGCAGCCCTTTTGTGTGTTGGAGTGATGGTCAATCTGCAAATTACTCTTTTATTAGATAGGCTAGAGGCCTGGTACATGGATGGGGGCCAGCTGGTTTGCCCTGAAGAGTATCCCAGATCAGGGTGGAGGTTCCCTTGGGGTGAGGGGCAGCCTGGGGAAGGGCCTGTGGAGGTTTGCAGGCTGGCCACGCCCCCCAGTGATCCAAGGGGAGGCCCTGGGATCTGGGATTAATCTATGTTACAATTGAAACTTTGTAGTCTGGAGCGGAGCCAAGCCGTCTGCTTGCTCAGTGGTGGCAGCCATTTCTGTTTGAAACTTTGGAACCTAGAGTGGCGGCCTAGGCTGGCAACAGCAGACTGAAAGCTTGGCTCCCTCCATTGCCAGGGAAACCCAAGCCTTTGTTCTCCCCAGCTCAGTGGCTGCTGCCATTTCTGTATCTTTTGTATTGAAACTTTGTAACATTGAGTGGAGGCCTAGGCAGGCAAAGGCAGATGGAAAGCTTGGCTTCGTCTTTTGCCGGGGAAACCCAAGCCTTCCTCCTGCTCTCAGTGGCAGCAGCCATCTTGGTTGGGGTTTATTTGCATAATCTGTTCCTGATTGGCTAGTGGGCATGGCTGTGGGCTGGCTTGTGGGTGTGGTGGAGGTGCGGTCAAATTTGCATATTACTCTTTTATTAGATAGGATGAGAAACAAACATTAGTCAGGATTGCTGGTTGGTAGAGAGTTCTGGAAACTGATGATGGCCTTAAGATAAGGTTTATCTAGGCCAGTGGTTCTCAACCTTTCTAATGCCTCGACCCTTTAATACAGTTCCTCATGTTGTGGTGACCCCTAACCTTAAAATTATTTTTGTTGCTACTTCATAGTAATTTTACTACTGTTAATGAATCATAATGTAAATATCTGTGTTTTCCGATGGTCTTAGGCTCTACAGCAGCAGTTCTCAACCTGCAGGGTCACCACAACATGAGGAACTGTACTTGAGGGCCACGGCATTAGAAAGGTTGAGAACCACTAATCTAGGCAGACTTAAGAGCTCACCAGAGGGAAAATTTTTTTATGTTTCTGTGTCCAATAAATATTTTTTTAAAGTAAATAAGTTTTGGGTGCCTGATTGGTCTCTGCCTGTTTGTTTTCTACCCTTCAGATATTGTATAAGGTTAACTTTTGGTGGCAAGATGTATCCACTTTCAAAATCTGTTCTTTGTGGAAGATGGCCTTGTGCCCCGCCTGAAGCAAGATTTTAGAAATAGAAACTAGCCTAAATCCCTTTGATGCTTTTTGGAGTTTGTTCTGTGTCACTTTGAGAAAAGGAAAATAAAAGATGGCTGTCAAGTCACAGATCCCTGTCTTCCAGACTCTCTGCTTGCCAGGCATCTGTCTGCCCTTGCTTCCGAGTGCTGTCTGAGGCCAGACGCCCAGGCAGCTGTTTCTGGGACAGTGCATACAACTTAAGGACTCTGGATTTCCATAAAAGATTATGTGGTATTTCTCCCCGCTCCCTCTCTCCCTTTCTCTGGTCTTCTGTTTCCTTTTCTTTTCCAAAATAGCATACCTCTGTTATCTTTTTGGAGCTGGCACTGCCTGGAACCAATTTCCACAATTTGGAGTTCTGTGAGAGAAAGGAAATTAGAGAACAGTTATTAACTTCAGGTTTTTCAAAACAAGTTGTTGGGTTTTGTGTGTGTGTGTGTGTGTGTGTGTGTGTGTGTGTGTTTGTGTATTTTGTTTAGTGAAAACTTGCATTTAAAGGAAAATCATTAAATTTTGAAGGAGGAAGAAGATAGAGTTTTATTTTGTTTAATAAAATTCAAATTTTGTACAACACATTAAAAAGAAATTATTAAATTATTAAACCTATAAAATCATTTTCTGAAACATGTTTTTGATACAGCAGTCACTTAAGAAAGGATCTGTCGCCCTAGCTGGTTTGGCTCAGAGGATAGAGTGTCGGCCTGTGGACTAAGGCATCTTAGGTTCAAGTCTGGTCAAGGGCAGATGCTCGGGTTTTGGGCTTGATCCCCAGTAGGAGGCATGCAGGAGGCAGCCAATCAATGATTCTCTCTTATCATTGATGTTTCTATCTCTCTCTCTTCCTTTCTCTGTGAAATCAATAAAAATATGTTTAAAAAAAGAAAGAAAGGATCTATCTATATTGACCATTCATTCATCTTTATGCATTTAGTATTTACTTATGTGAAGCAGGCATCATGCCAGGATCAATGAGAGTCTAAAAGATGTCAAAATAAATCTTGTAATTTCTAATTTCAAGTAGTTTAAAATCAAATAGTTGAGGTGAGTCATATCTTCAAGTTCATGTAATACATAATGGTAAATGGCATACGTTGGCAGATCATTTTCATGTGGTAAGAACAGGGCAGTATCTTAGAGAAAGTGGTACTTACTTTCATTCTTAGTTTATATTTCATCTCTCTTTTCCCCAATCAGTTTTATTTATTTATTTTTTTGGTGAAGTATTCAAATCGCCCATTTTAAAAAGTCAGGTTTCATTATTATGGAATTTTGAAAGTTCTTAAAATATTCCAAATAGGCCAAAACTGGTTTGGATAGAGTGTCGGCCTGTGGACTGAAAGGTCCCAGGATTGATTCCGGTCAAGGGCATGTATCTATCTTAGTTGTGGGCACATTCCCAGTAGGGGGTGCACAAGAAGCAACTGATTGATGTTTCTCATTCCTTGATATTTCTGAATTTCTATCCCTCTCTCTTCCTCTCTGTAAAAAATCAATAAAAAATATATTTATAAAAAACATTCCATATACAAGTGCCTTATCAGATACATGACTTGCAATATGACTTATGTTTTCATGCTTTTAATGATATCTTTGAAGGTTTTAAATCCATTTTATAAATGTTTTATTTTACAGATCATGCCTTTTGTGTCCTATCTTTAAAATATTCACCTAACACAAGGTCATAAAAATTTTCTCCTAGAAATTTTAAGAGGTTTTATATTTTACATTTAGATCTGTGATCCATTTTCAGTTAATTTTTGTATGTGGTCTGATGTCCATTTACTGTTATTATTTTTGCATATTGATATTAAGTTGTTCCAACACTATCTATTGAAAATATTATTTCCTCACTGAACTGCCTTTGCACCCTGGTTGAAAATCAGTTGACAACATATGTGTGGATATATTTTTGGACTGTATTTTATTTCATTGATTTGTGTGTCTATTTGATTCAGTACTGTATTGCTTTCTCCTATAGCTTTATAATAAGTCTTGAATTTAGATAAGTATTCTGATTTTCTTTTTCTTTCAAATTTGTTTTGGATGTTGTAGGTTTTTTGTATTTCCATATGAATTTTAGAAAATCTGTCAGCTTCTAAAAAGAAAGCTTGCTGGGCTTTTTATTAGGATCATATTAAATCAATATAGACCAGTATGGGGAGAATTGAATTTTTGAGAATGGATAAAGTGTTGAATCTTCCAATCCATGAAAAAAATACATATCTCTATTTATTTAGGCCTTCTTTAATTTCTCTCAGCAATATTTGTAGTTTACAGTATTCAGGTCTTGCCCATCTTTTGTCAGATTAATTCTCCTAAATAGTTCACATTTTTAATTCTATAGCGAATGGTATTTCTTTTAAATGTTGACTTCTAAGTGTTCACTGTTAGTATGTAGAAATACAACTGCTTTTGTATATTGATATTTTATATATTGATCTTTATCTTATTACCTTGCTGAACTTATTTATTAGTTTTAGTAGTTTTTTCCTAGATTGTATAGGATTTCTACATAGATGATCATATCTGCATATAAAGATACCTTAATTCTTTCTTTCCAATTTGGTTGCCTTTTTTGTCTTTTTTTTTTCTTGCCTAGATTGCACTGGTTAGAATCTCCACTACAATGTTGCATAAAAGTGGTGAGCGCAGTTATTCAGGTCTTGTTCTTGAGCTTAGGGGGAAAGCATTCAGTCGTTTACCATTAAATATAATATTAGCTGATCTTTTTTTCTTAAATGCCTTTTACAAGTGGAGGTAATACTCTTCTAGTACTAATTTTCTAGAAGGAGTGATCTGTTTTGTTTTACATTGATGCTGGATTTTGTTAAATAACATTTTCTATATCATGGCAATCATGTCATTTTTATTTTTTATTGCTAATATATGACTTAAATGATGATGACTTTGATGAATTAAATGAATCAACAATTTTAAAATGTTCAACCATCCTTGCTGTCCCAAAACAAACTCACTTGGTTATGATATTTTATCCTTTTTATGTATTTTTGGATTTCACTGGCTAATATGTGTTAAGAATGTTTGCATCTACATACATGGGGGGCATTGGTCGTGCTTTTCCTTTCATATGGTAGCTGTCTCTTTCTGGTATTCAGGTAATGGTAGACTCATATATTAGCTAGTAAATGTTTCCACCTCTTTGATTTTCTGAAAAAGTTTATATAGAATTGGTATTATCTCTACATTAAATGTTTGGTGAAGCAAATTCAATTTCTTCAATAGATATAGCACTACTCAGGTTACCTATTTCTTCTTGAGTGAACTTTGGTAGGTTCTATTTTATAAGAAATTTATACTTTACACCGAAGTTGTTGGACTTATTGGCATAACGTTTATAATATCCCTATATTATATTTTAACTAGAGGCCTGGTGCACAAAATTCTTGCACTCAAGGGGTGGGGTCCCTCAGCCCAGTCTGCACTCTCTCACAGTCCAGGAGCCCAGCGATTGATTGCACTGCACAGGGAGGCCCTGCCCACCCAGCTGGGGCTCCACAATCAATTGCCCCGAAGAGGTAGGCCCTGCCCACCTAGCTGGGGCTCTTGATCGATGGTTTCCGCCAAGGGAGACGCAGGTTATCCATTGCAGCCTGCCAGTCAGTGGCCTGGCCACCCTCTTTAGAGCGATCGTGGAGCCTCCGATTGATCAGCCCATCGGCTGGTGGCCTGGACCTGCCTCTGCAGGGCGATCATGGGGTGACAGCAGAGCCCCTGACCAATTACATCACTCCTCCCTTGACTGGCCTGAAACCAGTGGCTGTCATAGTGTAGTCGTCCAGATGGTTGGTCATTCTGTTGTTTGGCCATTCATTCAATTTGCATATTATGCTTTTATTATTATAGATATCTGTCAAATGTGTAGTGATGTAACTTTTTTCCATCCTGATATTGCTGATTTGTGTTATCTCTCTTTTATTCCTTAACATATGTGGATAGAGGCTTATTAACTCTATTGAACCAGGGTTTATCCATTCATCTACTAAAGAACATCTTCTTATTGTTTTATTTTGTTTTTTGTTAATCCTCACCTGAAAATATTTTTTCTATTGCTTTTCAGAGAGAGTGGAAGAGAATGGAGCAGGGGGGAGGGTGGAGGTGATGGGAGAAACATCGATGTGAGAGAGACACATTGACTGGTTGCTTCTTGCTCATGTCCCGGCATGGGATGAGAAGCAAACCTATAACCCAGCGATGTGCCCTTGACCTGGAATCAAACCAGAGACCCTTTGGTGCAAGGGCCAGCTCTCTAAGCACTAAGCAACAACTGTCAGGGCAAGAACATGTGAATTGCTTCCTGGTTTTGCCAACTATGAATAAATCTGTTTTAAACAGTGGGTACAGGTTTTTCACAAGGACCTAAGCTTTTAAATCCTTTGGGTAAATTGCTGAATTGTACGAGAAGGCTATGTTTCATTTTGTATAAATCCACCAAACTATCTTCAAAAGTAGCTATACCATTTTGCAACTCCACCAGCAATGATTGAGAATTTCTATTGTTCTGCTTCCTTAACACTGTTATCAAAATCTTTTTAAAAAATTTTAAATGGCATGTTTTCCAATATAGTATTTTTTGAGATATAATCCCTATAATATCAAGTTCACTCTTTTAAAGTGTATAATTCAGTGGGTTTGTTTGTTTGTTTGTTTGTTTATTTATTTATTTTAGTATATTCACAAAGTTGTGATACCATCACCACTAATTCCAGAACATGTTCATCTCCAAAAAGCAACTCGATATCCATTAGAGTACACTCTCCATTATTCTTCCCTTCAGGCAAAGTAGGGAGAATTTAATAAACAGATCATAGTTTTATTTTGAAATACATATACACTGAGTGGCCAGGTTATTGTGATCTTTGAACACATAATAATCTGGCCACTAAGTGTATATCCTATATAATCCTAAATAAAAAAGGCTAATATGCAAATTGTCCCCTCAACCAGGAGTTCAACCAGCAGGCAGGCTGGCCAGCCACCCATGTTCCTGCCCCCTGGCCAGGCTGGCTGGACCCCACCCATGCACAAATTCATCCACTGGGCCTCTAATATATAGATATCATAATAATCTGGCCACTCAGTGTGTGTGTGTGTGTGTGTGTGTGTGTGTGTGTGTGTGTATCCTATCTAATAAAAGAATATATGCAAATTGACTGCACCTTCACTACACTCACAAGCCACACCCACTGGCCATGCCCACCAGCCAATCAGTAGCTGGGGTGGAGCAAGCTGGGACTAAAACCGGGACCAGGGTGGGGCAGAGCCGAGGCGGCCCCCTGGGCTGGGCGGTCGCAGGCAGCTGGGGCTAAGGCCTGGACCAGAGCTGAGGTCCCCGGCGGCAACTGTGCAGCCCCCAGGGGCAGAGCGGAAGTGGACGCCAGTGACCGCATGGCCCCCGGGGCCAGACGGTCACAGGCAACTGGGGCTAAGGCCTGGACCAGAGTTGAAGTGCCCAGTGGTGAGTGCACAGCTGCTGGGGCTGGGCAGTTGCAGGAAGCTGGGGCTAAGGTCAGGGCTGGAGGGGGGGGTGGAGTCAAGATGGGGAGCATGTGGCCCCCATGGCTGGACAGTCGCCGGTGGCTGGGGCTAAGGCTGGGGCTGAGCTGAGGAGGGCGATGGCTGGGCAGTCCAGGGGTGAGTGGTCAGTAGGACATTCCCTGAGGGCTCCCAGTATGTGTGAGGGGGCAGGTTGGGCTGAGAGATCACCCACCACCAGTGCACGAATTTTGTGCACTGGGCCCCTAGTGTATAAAATATATTAATTATATATTTTTTAATTAAGTAATAACTATACAAACATTAATCTCATTTTCTTTGGTAGATCAATAAACTGAATATAGCATAGATTACTTTGAGCTAAGCAGATGTAGTTGCTTTGCCCGCGTAACTAGAAGTACAAAAATACATGGTCCCCAGCCCCAGGAAAAGATCCTGTCATTCTCTTTAACAAAAGAGCTTGATGCCGCATTTGAGCCTCCTCCTTTGAATGTGTAATGGTTTGAAGTTGTTCTTTCATTCATCCTTCATGGAGGCATTCCCCATTTCTAGCAAAGTGGTTGTACTCAGGGTGATGCATAGATCCATAAAAATTTAACTGCTGATGTGAACTTTAATTGTTAAAAAAAAAAAGAAATCAAAAAACAAAACACTCCAGCTTTTAAAACCACTTTGGATATTCCTTGTTGAATTACTGAGATTTGTTTGCTGTTTTAAGCCTCCCCCTAATCTACAAACACATTTTTTGTGTCCTTTACTGCCAACAGAGGCATACCTGGTTTACCTCCTGATGGAATGGCTTCACCAGCTTTCCCCTGTTCCTTAAGAGGGTGAGGCAGGCCAGGAAAGGGACAGAAAATTGGGATGGCCGGTGGCAGGATGAGCATGAGAGGATGCCAGAATGATATAGAAAGGCAGAACCACGGAGCCTAAGAATAAAAGTGGGAACCTCTTCTCTCTGTTCTGGCTTCAATTACTCTGACACTCTAATTTCCTTTTATCGCCATTGCCTTCCGAGTGCTTTTGCAAGACATCCAAGTTAAGCTTGTTTACATGCATGTTAGAATCCAAAAATTCCTGAGAAGCCAGAGCATAAAAACAAAGGATTTGTCCTCTTACTTTATCTGAATGGCCTCCCGAGGAAGCTAAGAAGGCAAACAGCTGCATTAGTGGGGCTGTGCCCAGGCCTTTTTCAGAGAGTAAGTGCTTTATCTTGCAAGAGCCCTGCTAGTTGGTACCTAAGACATTCATCTCTGTGCTGGCACCAGCATCATTCAAAGACACTGGCGATGAAGATTATGTTCTTATCTTCGTTCAGAAAGGGAAGGGGAAACCATTGGTTTTAGGTGTATTCTTCCTAAAACTCTTGGAATATGTTAGATTGGAGAGCAATGTGAATACATTTCCTGTGTATTTAGATAGGTATGCCTTCACCTGGAAGCTTAACTCTGTAGTATAGGGATCAGGGACAGACCAAGATCTGGGATTAGGCTCATAATTGGGCAGTCTATAAAGTCAAAAAGCAATACATTAGACCTCATCTTCCTTTAGGAAGCAGGTTATTATTGACTGTTTAGTTTTACTTAAATACTCCTCTTAGTGTGGTAAGAGAGGGTGTCTTATGTCACCTCACCCTAAATGACTTAAAATACTTTTTTCCAATTATATCAGTTAAGAACGATTTTGGCCGCAAGTAACAATAGCAACAACAAAGATTTTTTTTAAAAAACAAGAGTTCATTTTCTCACATTTTTAGAAGTACAGAGATAAGCAGCATTTCACATTATTTCTGAGACTTAAGGCTGATAATTTTCTTGGTTTTTATCTCATGGTTGCAAGATGGCTGCTGATGCACCAGTCATTGTGTTTACATCTTAATAAAGGAGAAGGAGGAAGAGAAGGGAATAGCACCTGTATCAAGAAAAATATGATTTTGCTGAAATCAGACAGAGGAATAGTTCTTATGTGACTTTGGCCAGAATTGTGTCCTATGTCCACATTGGCCTAAGGAAGTTGGGCAAACTAGCCTTGAGAATGATGTTGGATCAGAGAGGAATTCTGATTGATTTAATTTTGTTTATCTCTTTACATTCTAGTCATATGTTAGTGTCCCTGAAATATTCCAGCACCTCTTATAGCCTTATCCTAAATCTAGCTATGAGCATGCTAGCAAATATAGCTATAACTTAACCCATGGGTTTACTATATGCCATGCATTTTAAGTATATTAACTCATTTAATCCTTATAATAACTCCATTAAGTATAGTATATTATATATCTATATATATAGATATATAGATATCTATATATGATATATATATAGATATCTATATATGATATATATATATATATATATATATATATATATATATATTAATTCTCACCTGAGGAATGAGGATTTTTTTCCATTGATTTTTAAAGAGAGTTGAAAGGAGGCGGATAGAGAGAGAAGCATGGATGTGAACCATCAAATTGGTTGTGTTCCACACACATACTGGCAGGCAGCAGGGATTGAAACTGCAACCAAGGTGCATGCCCTTGACCAAGAATCAAATCAGCAATTCTCCAATGTGAATGCCAGCGTTCTAACCACTGAGAAACACCATCCAGGGCTGGTTAATATTTCTGTTAGACAGGACAAGCCTCTCAAGGTCTGACCAGTTCTAAATGTTATTACTAAATGCTATTTTTGCTAAACATTAAAATGTAGCACAGTATTTTGTGGATGCAGATGGAAACAGGAAGCACTTGACAGGAACTCAACCAAATAAGTGAGTCTATGGCAAAGAAGAAATCAATATGTAATTGACTAAATAGTGTATATAAGCAATGGCTAAGCCTCCCTTTGGGGAGACAGCTTTGAATATGTCTCCTTGCTGCAAGTAAATAAAACTACCTTGCAACAACCACTTTGCATTCGTATTTGATTGATTAAGAAATGGAGGCACAGAGATTCAATAGCATGTTCCAGGTCATGGATCTTGGAAGTGGCAGAGTCTGTATTTAAACCTGGACTGGCTGGCTTCAGAGTTTTCCCTCTAAATCTCTATATTATATTCCTTCTCTGGGATGAAAATATGTATAGCTACATGGAGATATGCAAATATCTGAGGGGACTTTTGAAATTAAAAATTATTGTAGGGAAGACATTTGGACAACATGGAAAAGGTTTGAATTTAAATCCTGGCTCCTCTATCATTAGGGTAAACTAAAGGTCATTGGCATCAATTCAACACCAATAGGAATCCCCAGTTTGGAGTGTGTTGAAGAGGAAACTGTTCAGTGCAACAGCTCAATTGTAACATAATAGGGCTGTGAAAACAACAGGACTATGGGACAGCTCAATTGTGATACGCAGGGCTGTGAAAACAGAACTGCTGTTAGGAGACCCTGGGGTGAGGCAGTCCTGGGCAAATTGGCCCTGAGGTCAGGCCCTCCTCCTGCAAGACAGTTCTGCTCTGCCCTGCACTGAGTCTGATCTGCTCTTCTCTCGTCTGCTCTTCCCTAACTGGTCTGTCCTGCTGTGGTTCAGCAAGACATCTTTGGTGTTTGGTCTCCAGCCAGGGCAATGAAGACTGAAGTCTTTGGTAGAAAGGGAAAGTTCACTCTCAAAAGCCAGAGGGGAGCTGACTAATATAGACAGAAATCCCCAGCTTTAGACCCTGGTTGTTCTGTCCTCATGTAAATGAAGACTTTACATTTTTCTAGTTTGACTGGTCCAAAAGGCACTCACCTGATTGGTTATAAAGGAGCTGCTCTGATTGGTTGGTGAAAAATCTGATAGAGATTTAGCTGCACAGCTCTGATTGAGTAGGGAAAGACTCAGTCTAGGATTCTAGGAACTCCTCTGTGCAGGCTGGCTTCAATGGCAGGAACACAGTGCAGGCAGGCAGTTTAGAGCAGAGGCAGGTAGTTCAGTGCAGGCTTCTCCCTGAAGTGCAGCTTGAATGAGAGGCTCCTCTGTAGAAATGGCTGTGTGTTTTTTTAAATGTGTGGTCAGTTAGCCACCTGAAGACCTTTTTAATACGTATCTTCTTTCTCATGGCTCTCATTCATGCAGCAAATATTTCTGAGTTCCTGATATTTGCCAGATACTGTTTAAATAAGACAGACATTTTTCCTCTATATTCTAGTGAGGAAAGTAGTTCTTAAATTTCAGTAAGTGAATAAATTAATTATGTATGGTTGATAAATGTGAAGAAGGAAATGTAGAGATGGTAGATAGCTGGAGGAATGCTATGTTAGCATGGCCAGGAAAGTATCCCATGAGACGTGACATTTAGGTTGGGAGCTGAGGGATGAGAGGTATCTTGCTATGAGATTGTAGGAGAATGTTTCAGACAGAATAAAACAAAAACAAAACAACAACAAAAAATACAGTAAGAGAAAATGTCCTAAGAGAAGAAAGAGCTTGGCTTTTTGGGAACTAAGAAAAGATTAGCATCCTATTTTGGGACAATGGGAGGATAAGGGACACATATGTAATACCTTAATCCATAAAGAAATTAAAAATAAATAAATAAATAAATAAAGAGATGGCCAAATTAATTTAAAAAAAAAGATTGCAGAAGAAGTTCCAGGACAGAACATGCTTAGCATGAAGTCACAGACTTGGCGTTTCATTGTAGTTGGAATGAGAAGGTGTGTGTCCCCACTTTAGTCTGAGTAACTGTTTCTTACATTGTACAATGAGATGTTTAATACTCGCTTTGGCTACTTAATGGGGTTAATGTAAGTATCAAATTGGGTTACTATAATGTGCATGACAGTAACTTGTTATATGTGATAGTTTCTATAAAATAAGAGGTAAAATCCATAGAGTAATTATTTCTTGTCAAGAAGTGTGGCTCAGTGGTTGAGTGTTGACCTATGAACCAGGATGTCATGATTCCATTCCTGGTCAGGACACGTGCCCAGATTTCAGGCTTGGTCCCAGTGAGGAGTATGCAGGAGGCAGCTGATCGTGATTCTCTCTCATCATTGAGCAGAGCCTAGTGGTTACTTTCCTCCATGGAATGTATCTGTCCCTGAGTCTGTGCACTGTTAGGCATAAGATCATACCCGCTTGGATTGAGGGACTCTACTGGGGTGAGGAGGCATCAATGGAGTTGTTAATGGCTGCCTGCACTGGCTCAACTGTTTGGAATTTGTAGAAGTACTAAATGAAGAGCCAGTTCTCCACACCTGATAGTTCTCACCCTTGGGATTTTTTTTTTGCTGGGTGTACAGCAACACAGGAGCCTTGGGGGCTGAGCTCTAAAGCAGAGAGAGATTTCTGTAGTCCCATGGCATTATCCCAAAGTCCTCCTAGTAGGAGGGACCTATAATACAGACAGGACAGATCTCCCCCTTGAAGGTGAGCTAAAACTCATCCCAGACCCAAATCAACTTCTGGTTGGGTTGAGATAATCTGTGTCTCACTTCAACTATCAGACAGAGGAAAAGGCTTATGGTTCTCAAGGAAATTATGGTTAACTCCAGTATTCTAGAGTTCTTTTAAAAACAATGTCTCCATACAACACAAAGTTGTAATTTGCAAGGGGTAAAAAATGTGACCCATGGACAATTATTTGATTATATTTCAATATTAGCAGACACACTGATGGCACAGATGTTGACATCAAGAGACAAGAACTTTCAAATAATAACAAATATGTTAAAGAAATTAAAGGAAAAAAGGGATAAAAAGATGAGTAATATCAACATAGAAATAGAATCTCTAAAAAGAACGGATTGGACATTCATGATATAAAAAAACAAAAACAAAAAACACCAAAAAAAACCCCACAAAATCCATTGGATGGACTTAGCAGACTGGATACATGGAAGAAACGAAAAGTGAGCCAGAAATCAGGGCAATATAAAAATCTCTAAAAGGAGCCGAGACCGGTTTGGCTCAGTGGATAGAGCGTCAGACTGCGGACTGAAGGGTCCTGGGTTCAATTCTGGTCAAGGGCATGTACCTTGGCTGTGGGCACATCCCCAGTAGGAGGCGTGCAGGAGGCAGCTGATCGATGTTTCTCTCTCATCGATGTTTCTAACTTTCTATCCCTCTCCCTTCCGCTCTATAAAAAGTCAATAAAATATATTTAAAAAATGAATAAATAAACATCTCTAAAAGGAAATATAGGAAATGGGTGGTGGTGGTGTGTGTGTGGGCGGGGGTGGGGGGGGAGAGGCAAAACTGATTGTGAGGGATATTTGGAACAATATCAAATGGCCCAACAGTCCTGTTTTTGGAGTTCCAGAGAAAGAGAAGAGGGAATAGAATGGAAGACATATTTGAAGATAAAATGGATAAGAATATACTAAAATTGATGAAAGATTCTACAAGCTCAGTAAATTTACAGCAGAATAAATGTAAAAAAAAAAAACCCACAATCTAGGCATATCATACTTAAACTGCTAAAAGTAAAAGAGAAAATGTCTTTAAAGCAGCTACAGAAAAAAACAAAATTTAGACCATCAATAAGAATTGTAATTTTCTTCTTATCAGTATCAAAAATCCAGAAGAAAATGGAATTGTATCTTAAAAAGGATTTTAAAAACAAACAAAAAAAGCCTGCCAACCTAAATTTCTATGCCCAGTGAACATATTAATTAAAAATGAAAATGAATTAAAGATGTATTCAGAAAGAAACTTGATGGAATTTGTTGTACCTGCAGATTCACAGTGCAAGAAATGGTAAGGAGAAAGAGAAGAAATGCTATAGGAAGTTCTCAAAGCTAAAGGGAAATGATCTGTTATGGATACATGGACAGGAAGGAAGGATTAAGAGCACAAGAAAGACTGCTTATTTAATTTTTAAAAAATATTAGCTTTTAAATAAAAACAACAACAATGATAACTGTTGTGAAATGGAGACATGTGAAGAAGCAACATTATGACAACAGTAATATAAAGAGGAGAGAATTATATTCTTGTAAGTTATTTTATTTACATTGTTGAGGAATTGTAAAATATTAATTAAAGGTAGAGAGTAGTAAGTTCTAGATCTCCAATCACTAAAATAGAATACGATTTATGCCTTAAAAGATAATTGAGGAAAATACAATAAATGCCATTTTGAAGTTATGGTAGTTAGCATGAACTTAAAATCAAATCTTAAACCTAATGGTGTTTTTCCCAAAAATAATTGCTCTGTAATACATTTGCATTATGTTTTCATGTAATGTTTTCCTGCTATTGTTATGAAATTAAAAAAAAAACACAGCTGACAAAGCTTAGACTCTATCTATCCTAATATGGTGAGGTATGCAAAGCCAGATTAAAGCTCATCAAAGTTTTGGATGAGCCTGAGGATCACAAGTACTAGTATGTGATGCTTCAAAAAATGGAAGGTCATGGTCCCTACTCCCTGTGACGAAGGAGGAAATATTTATAACCTTAATTTAAAAAGTGAGAACTCTTCCAAATATGCTTATCCAAAAATGCTGTCTGTGTACTTTGCCAAGAAAGAATAGTTGATCACTGCAATTAAAGCATTCTTTGGGTGGATTGTCTCAGATGAAACCAGCATGTTACTCAGATGCTCATGTCTGTATTTCATGTCTGTTCCCCCAGCCCTCAGCAGTTTTATGAGAATGTCTTCTAAGTATACCTGTTGCCTTCTCACCTCAGTAGGGTCCCTCTACCTGTGCAGGTGGTGATTCTGTTCTCCCTGAACTGACCAGGGGTCTCTGTGCTGCAGGTTGATGTCCCACTTCCCCATCCGAATATAGGGTTTCTTGTGTGTGTGTGTGTGTGTGTGTGTGTGTGTGTGTGTGTGTGTGTGTTTAATTCTCACCAGAGGATATTTTTCCATTGATTTTTCAGAGAGAGTGGAAGACAGAGAGAGACAGAAACATTGATGTAAGAGAGACACATTGATTGGTTGCCTTCTGCATGCACCCTGACCAGGGCAGGATTGAGCCTGCAATTGAGATATGTGCCCTTGACCAAAATCGAACCTGGGACCCTTCAGTCCATAGGCTGACACTCTATTCATTGAGCCAAACCATCTAGAGAAAGGGTTTTCCATTAAATATTATATATTGTTTTCTGTCACTATCTCATCTCAAAAGATAACATAAAAATTGTTTTCAATCAAAATATTCTGGTAAAGTACACATGAGATAAAATTTACCATCTTAATTATTTTAAGCTTGTATTAAGTACATTCACAATGTTACACAATCATCTCCACCATCCAACTCCAGAACTAATTTCATCTTGAGAAAATAAAACTTTGCACTCATCAAGCAACTACCTGCTCCCTCCTCCCCCAAGCCCCTGGAAACTACTGTTCTACTTTCTGCCTCTATGAATTTGACTACTCTAGGAATCTTAACTAAGTGGAGTTTCTAGTATTGTCTTATTGAGCCTGGCTTA
Source organism: Antrozous pallidus (assembly GCA_027563665.1). Classification (NCBI taxonomy): domain Eukaryota; kingdom Metazoa; phylum Chordata; class Mammalia; order Chiroptera; family Vespertilionidae; genus Antrozous; species Antrozous pallidus. Next base: position 64,138,590 of record CM050518.1, read on the forward strand.
TTTCACTTAGCATCAAGTCTTCAAGTTTTATTAATGTTGTAGCATGGAGCAGAATGTCTTTCCTTCTTAAAGCTGAATTGTTGGTATTATATGCCATATAATGTTTATCCATTCATTCAGTGACAGCTATTTGGGTTGTTTATACCTTGTAGCTTTTGTGAATAATGCTGCTATGAACATGGATGTACAAAAAATGTCTTTGAGACTCTGCTTTCAATTCTTTTGTCCTTTTACCCAGAAATAGAATTGCTGGATCATATAGTAATTCTATGTTCAAAATTTTTAGGAATCTCCATATTGTTTTCTACAATAGCTATACCATTTTACATTCCTACCAACAATGCACAGGGGTTTCAGTTTCTCCACATTCTCATCAACATTGTTGTTTTTGTTTATTTTTTGTGCAACCCTAATAGGTGTGAACAGTTAACCTTTTACCTCCTCTGTCATAATCTTAGATCCTTTACAGAGATAGACTATATATGTTTTGACTAATGCAAATAACTTTCTACTTTATGAATATGTGAAAATTTTGAAAGTGTTTTTGCGGTAAGTCCTGATTGGCCACAGAGTCATTATGAATTAGAGAAGGTTTAAAAAAAAAAAGGCCACCACTGAGTGGAGATTTCCCCCTCAAAGCCCTCTCATCCACACTAGTTCCATTTCTTTACTGACTTTAAACCTAGATTGAGTTTTATGATTTATGACATAAAAGAGACTTATTTTAATTCTCAGATATTCTTTCCTCAGGAAATCCATTCCTCGCTGCCGAAGAATTAACAGGATGCTCTCCAATGAATCCCTCCATTCTCCTGCGTTCAGCCGCTCCAATTCACAAGCCTCCGTGGACAGCGCTTCCATGGACAGTGCCTCCATGGAGGATTTCTGGCGGGAAATAGAAAGCATCAAAGAGAACAGCTTGGGAGGCCAGGAAGAGCAGGCACCAGCTGAGGTCAAGCCTGTGGATGGTACGTGCGAGCTTCCTTTTCTTGTGTGCTGACTTACTTTCTTTGTATGTTTTCTCTTGTTCTGTCAGCAGGTAAAACTCATTTCATTAGTAGTTTAACAAATGAATTTGGTAGAATTCAGCATGTCAGCTACCTGTTCCCACTGATTTATATCTACTGGACTGACTCAAAGTGTCTTCTTTTTATTTTATTTATTTAAAAAAATTTTTTTATTCTTTAAAGTATTACAAATTGTAGTTCACATGTTTTCCCTCCCCCCGCGCCCCCCCCCCCTGACTGTCCTCCATCCAGCCTCCCCTACCCCCCAGGACATGTCCCCACCCACCCCCCTGCCCCAGTGTCCTGTATCCATTGGTCATGCCTACACGCATGCATGCATACAAATCCTTCAGTTGATCTCCCACAGCCCCCACACCCCACCCTCCCTAGCCCTCTCCCGCAGCCCGACAGTCCATTCAATGCTTCTCCGCCTCTACACCAATCTTTTGCCCCCGTTTCCTTTCTTTAAAAAGATCTTGCATCTGCACACTGGAAATAAATGTATTAGAACAAAAAAGTGGCTTCTTTTTTAAAAAAAAAATATTTTTATTGGTTTCAGAGAGGAAGAGAGAAGGAGAGAGTTAGAAGCATCAGTGATGAGAGAAAATCATTGATCAGCTGCTACTGCACACCCACACTGAGGATTGAGCTTGCAACCTAGGCATATGTCCTGACCAACAATTGAACCGTGACCTCCTGGTTCATAGATCAATGTTCAAACACCGAGCCACGCCGGCCAGGCAATTCCTTTTTAATATGGTTCACCAACAACCTTCCTCATGTGGTGGGTTAGTACAGAATGGTACAACTTAGGTTCATCTTTGCATTTTCTGTTAAAGGACAGTTTATAAAGCAAACGAGCAATACAAACAAGAAAATGAAGATTTGTCTAGCTAAGATATTGGAGCTCTGAAGCACATTTGAGGCTTTTGTTCACATTACTAGTGCTGCAAGCATGGTCCAAGACTACTAGACTGATATTTTGACAGGCATTTATGAATCAGTCTAATCTGCTCTTTAGACAAACCTCATTCAGGAATGCCTGTTTAGCGTAGCTCCCAAAATTGTATGTGCAGTGGACTTGCTGTTACAAGATGTTGTTATTCTGAATCCTTTATTGTTTCTGTACCTCTAACTTACAATAGCAATTGATTCTTATTATGACTAATTTTGCGTTTTTTTAATTGCCTTCTGAAAAATAGAAAGATTATCTAATGTTCAGAATTAGGGGAAAGTAAGAGAACAGATAACTGTTGAACCACATACTCTGTTCAAGATTTTTTACCATTTGGCATAACTACGTTGATAAAACAATCCTCATAGCCCAGTAAAAATTTTGTTATTATTACCTCTATTTTTCCAATGACACACTGATGCCAAAAGATGTATTAAAACCTTTCAAATCCATGTATCTAGTAAACATTAGCATTGGGAATTGAACCTGCCTTTGAGTGATTAAAAGTGATTGAACCTGCCTTTTAGATGCTGTTTAAACCCCTATTTTTCTATTATGATTTTAGTTTAAATATTCATACTTTTTCTTTTTTTGAATTGATAGTCCAGATATAGCTTATATTTAACTGTCTGGCCAAGAAAAAAAAAAACCTTACTCAATCTGCTAATTAACCTTATTGTACTAGAAAATACGTTAAAATTTGACTTATTTAAAAAATACAGTATAAACCTTTCATTCATATTAATAGGCCTTTTCTATAATTTGGGGGGAAAGGACAGTCTTAATATATTGATTATTGATATTTCTTTTTCACAGATATTCACAGACCTACAGATATACAGCTCATCCAGTAAGACAGAGAATGTGCTAACCTCCTCTTGGTCATGTTATTTTTCAGAAGGAGAACTTGAAGCAGAATGGTTGCAAGATGTGGGTTTATCAACCCTGATCTCAGGGGATGAAGAGGAGGATGGCAAAGCCTTGCTCTCCACATTGACTCGAACTCAAGCAGCTGCAGTGAAAAAGAGATATAATACTTACACTCAAACCATGAGAAAAAAGAACAAGCAATCTGTCAGGGATGTCAGAGACATCTTTGGAGTCAGCGAATCTCCTGTAAGTAAGGAACATGGCTCAAAAAGTTTGGTTTGGTTGGGGAGGAAGGTGTAGGAAGGGAACATGGAAAACGTATCATCCTCTGAGTTTTAAAGAAAACTAAAGCAGACAAGATTAGTTGGACATGTTTCATGAGGAATGGCTGGTTGAAATTCCACCTTACGTTTTACAAATTTGAAACGTAAGCTATCATTCCTTATTCCATTGATCAATCTCCCTCAACATTCAATGTATTCCTTTCTTCACTGAAGTTATAGAATAACTTTTTGGCAACAGGGCAAGCCTTTGCAGATGGGCTACACAGAGCCTTATTTAAATCTAAGTGCTGAATGGAAACAGGTAAAGGAGCCCTGGGGAAGTGACCCCAGTATCATAAGCAAGTCTGGGTGGTTTGTTTTAAATGGAGGTGGAGGTGGGAGAGGAAGTAGGATAGCTTTTAAGGACAAATAAGTTAAAAAGGTAAACAATTGAAACGTCTGAGCATTAACTAAGTAGGAGACAGAGGATTCATAAAAAGCTTAAGGGAAGCATGACATGTGTCATGAGGAATGGCTGGTTGAAATTCCATCTTACCTGAGTTCCAAGGCCACATTTTTACTTTAGAGGCTGTGAATCAGGTTCTCCTACTTCTAGGTTTGTTTCCTTGCAAGTTCTGCCTTACAATTCATTCATTCATTTATTGCATCATTGCAATATTGTATCGCATCGTTATTGATGTAAAAAATAGTTTTTGAACACATTACCTGTGCAAGGTCCTATATTAGCTTCTATAAGGATGGGATTCTTAGAACTTTCAGGGTGATTAGTATATAGATAAAAGGAAACTTTATATTCTGCTACAGTTACAAATAAATTTCCCTGAGCAAGTTAGTTAATCATCTCAGTGAGGTTTTTAATTTGTGTAATTATAATATCAATAATGACATCAATTAAAATTTCAAGGAAATTGGGTAGCAAGCATAGTTGTAGCCAGTTTCTAATTTGAGTTACTTTAGGTTGTCTATATCTTATCTTCCCTTAGATATATTAATTACATTGGCTAGTTGCCAGGGAAGCTCACAAATACTTCGTTAACTTTTGCATTTGTGCTAAGAATGTCCTAGAGTAGCATTATCCTGTGGAACTTGCTATAGTGATAGAAATGACCTATTACTGTATTGTCCAATATGGTAGCCCTGTTCACTAGCATTTGAAATATGGCTGGTCTGAGTAAGAAACTGAATTTTTATTTTTATTTCCTCTTAATTGACTTAAATCTAAATAGTTACATGTGACTGATAGCTAATGAATTGAATAGCACAGTTCTAGAATCTTCTATGTAATGATATACGTTGAAGTAAGTGTGTTTTGAGTTCTTTGATTTTTTGTTTGTTTGTTTGTTTTTTGAGTTCTGTAATATTTGAATTTTCAAACTACCTGAAACCTATGTCATTCTGGATGATGAGATTTTCTGCAGCTATAATTAAATAAATAAAGTGATGCCCACAACTTAAGGCGAGGGTTCGAGCCACAAGTTTCCAGCCAAGATGTCTATCCAGAAAAAGGTGTACACTGCTGGTATAAATTCCCTGGGTCATTTTTCAGTTATCTCCCAGATCACCAGGAAAGAGTCCTGAGAATTGGCCTACATGTTCTCCTTTCCACTTTTATTTCCAGTTACCTCAGACAAAGGTTGTTGCTCTTCCCTATAAAACTACAAAATAGCAAAGGGCCTGGAGGCTTCTCCCAAATCCTCCAGTTACTTAAGAAAATGCACAGCTGGCCTTTTTAGGGTTCCTAAAACTTTGGATAGATAGTAATAGGATCAGGGAGGGAAAGAGATCTTTTGGGGCTCCTTCCTCTTTCACTTAGATCCTGAAAGGAAACATAAAATAGTTACTTCCCCATTGGGGCTTTAGGTATCAAAATAAATGAGTTTTTTTTTTATTTTTACCTCATGTACAGGTGCATAAACTGGTGTTCTCAGCTCCAGAGAGGGCCTAATACAGTGCCTCTGTGATGGTGGAGGTGGCCAGGGAGGGGGTGGCTCTTCTTCCTGTCCTCTTTCTCTTTTCCCAGTCCTGCTGCGGAAGCCCCAGCCCTAGGTGAACTGAGAATGGGAATGAGGCAGGAAGTATGGTTGCAGGTATAAGAAAGGCCAAGTACTCAAGAAGCAGAGCTTGTGCTATCCTGGCAAATGGGCCTCAAAATCAGTGAAAGCCTAGCATTGCATATGCTGCTTAAAAATTCAGGTGTTCTTTGACAAATTATAAAAAGTAATCCTATATAATAAAAGGGTAATGTGCAAATAGACCAAATGGTAGAACAACCGCATAACCAATCAAAGAGTAATATGCTAATGATATGCTGAGGCTGCTCAACTGCTCGCTCTGATGTGCACTGATCGCCAGGGGGCACAGTCAACTGGTTGACCAGTTGCTATAATGTGCACTGACCACCAAGGGACATATGCTCTGACTGGTAGTTTTGCTTGCTGCTAGAGTCTGGCTGATCGGGACTGAAGGAGGTGGGCTGGACACACCCTGGGGCTCTCCAGAGGGGTCCCCCAGCGTGGCCTGCACCCTGTTCAATTTGGGACCCCTCAGGGAATGTTGGAGAGCTGGTTTCAGCCTGATCCCCCAGGCCACTCCCCTTGGGATGCAGGGCTTATGGCTAGTGAGCCTCTCCTAATTGGGACTGATTGGGCACGAGCCCTCTGCAGGCACAGTGGGGCTGGGATGAACAGGGGCAGCAGGTAGAAGCTGCAGGGCAGCATTGGTTTGCAGGTTTCAGCCCGATCCCTGCAGGCCACCTAGAAGGACTCCATCTGTGCACGAATTCATGCACTGGGTCTCTAGTATTTTTAATAATAAATACATTTACAAAATATAAAGCCTAATGATCATCTTTGCAGATTTTTTTCCCTCAGTATCTCTTTCTCCAAGGGAGATGTGCAAGTTTTTGAGGAATGTTCCTAAATTTTTCAATTTCCTATTTGAATTTGACAGCATAAATACCAATTTCTCCCCCATCCTACTTTTTCCCCCAAATATCTGTCCTGATCTGTTTCTTCGTGTGTTCTCCTCCTTCTCCTCCTTCTCCACCTCTCCCTCTCATATCCTCTTTACTCTTCTTTTGGTATAATTTATCTACAATAATAGATTACCTAACATTTCCCATTTCACTTTTTTAATGAAACTTTAACATAATTTTATAGGGTAATTTTGCATTAATCTTAGGCATATGAATTTGACCTAACAAACTTACCTATTGGAGATATAAACTCAATGACTTGACAGATAGATATGTAGATTATACTAGTTGTTCTCTTCATTTCTTTGCACATAGAAGTCTATGCTCAAAATAATTTTTCTTCAGAATTTTGAAGATATTTGTCCAGAATCTTCTCTCTTGCACCATTGAAGCAATGTCTATATCAATCTCATTTCTTTATATACACGTGTGGAAGCTTTTTAAATTTTATTTTTATCATTGGAACCTTGCACTTCTGCCTGTTTCACATTTTTGAAAAAAGCATCCTGGTCACTACTAACTGAGCTCTTGCAATCTGAGAGCTCGTTCATTCTTCATCTTCTACATATTGTCTTCTAACATTAAAAACAAGTATTGATTCCATTCATTTTCTTAGTTATCTCCTTTTGGAATTCTGTTAGATGGTTGCTGTATTGTTTGGATTGAACCACTGTTTCTCTTAAATGTTCTAATGTATTCCAAGCTTCGTTTGTGTGTATGTTTGACCTGCCTTTTTTATATCCCTTCAACTTCATTTTTTATGTTAGTAATTTGCCATGGTTATATGACTACTTCTGCCTTTCATTTATATAAAAAGATTTAACAGTCATTTTGTTAGTTTGTCATAGGCTCTCTTTGCCCTTGACTTGCCTAGGGGCTGAGGATCAAACCTGCACCCCGCCATGTGCCCATGACGGAATTGAACCTTTGGCCATTCGCTGTGCAGGCCATCGGTCTAGCCACTGATCCAGGGCTATTTTCATTCTTGATACCTGAGTTTTTACTGGATCAGCATTCACCTTCTGCAAATTTTCCTCCTGTGGAAGTTCTGTAGATTTTTAAAAGTGTCCTGTACCTTTTTTCAGGCTGAGGTTTTCCTCTATTCTTATCAAACCATTCTTGCTTGCTTTTTATCTTCCAGGAACATTCAACAGTTCTCTTCTACTAATGGAAATGTTTAATGGTTTCTAAATCAACTCTTTGAAAAAGGTATCTCTTTTAACACTTTGAGTGATTTGTAGGGAGACCCAAAAGTGTTATCTTGATCCAACTCTCCTATGCTAACTCTTCAGTTTCTTTCAAAAAATATTTTTCCTTATTATAAAAGTAATGCATAATCTTTATTAGAAACTTAAAAATGTAGACAAGCCAAGTAAATTATAACTATTTCTATGGGTCCAAATAAAATTTTACTATTTTGTTAAATATACAATAAATTTTATTTTCAATGGTGTTCTGACCATAAAGGAATAGAATATTTAACCCTTGTTTTGGTATAGCCATTATATACTAAATCACAAATACTAAATCAACCTCTGAACACATAACACAAGGTCTACAGTCTTATCATGAACAGAATTCCAGTGCCTAGATACATTTTTATAATATTCAGAAGATGTGAACCAAATATTTCTTTTAGTAACATTTGAGAAAAATTGTCAGTCTAATTTATTTCCACTTTCATAGTTGATAAACAACTGTTAAAGGTGATATTGACTTATAATTGTATAAATGCAGTCATACATTCTGTTTTAAATAACATATATGCATATATGCATTTGACTGCATGTAATGAAAAAAACAAGAAAGCATAAGTTTTACAAATATAGATTTGTTTTTCTCTCTTTAAGAAGCTAAAGGTTACCCTAACTGGTTTGGCTCAGTGGATAGAGTGTCGGCCTGTGGACTGAAAGATCCCAGGTTCAATTCCGGTCAAGGACATGTACCTTAGTTGCAGGCACATCCCCAATGGCAGATGTACAGGAGGCAGCTGATCGATGTTTCTAACTGTCTGTCCCCTCTCTTCCTCTCTGTAAAAAATCAATAAAAATATTTTTTTAAAAAAAAAGAAGCTAAAGGTAGATGATTCTTTTTCTTAGCATTGACCCAGCTTCCATTTACATTTCTATTTCTGTTTCATATGTGGCCTTCATTCTTCTGCTAACAAGTTGGTTTGGATACACCATGTTAGTGTTCCTGACAATTCCTGGAACTTGTACCAACTGCCTCTGTCCCTCAGACCTGCTTTCCTGGAAATCGGATGTGGTATAATTCCATGCACCATCTGTTGCCCAGAACTGTTATATGATCATCTTTAGTTGCAAGGGAGCCTGGGAAATCAATTTTGTTTAGTTGGACAAAAAAGTTCCTCAGAAAATATCAGAATTACGTTAAGGAAGATAAGCCCCTAGGTTTGGGGCAGGCAGTCGATAGCATCTGGTTTCTAGAGAGGCCGGTGTCTATCATCATCCTGGCAGGCACTGGCTGATCATGGCTAAATGCAATGATCAGTGCAAGGCGGTCATAGCTCCACAGATATGTTAGAATATACACATATTATGCAAAACACATAACTAAATGCACAGTGACATTTGGGAGAATATGCCTGAATAAAAATGCACTCTCATTTTACTCAATAGTCAGGTGATTTTTGTTGTATCCCAACTCCTCTTTTGGATGTGACCCTGGATAAAGAAGGGATATCAGCAATTCCCTCCAGAAATTGTCTACTGGTAAGATAAGCAAGGGGAGTTAAGAGTAAGCAGTTTAGAAAACAGTAATTATTTCAATGCAATCAGGAACACTTGAGGAAAAACGCCTGCTTGTAACAAGCAAAAGAAGACCCTTAAACTCAGGAATGAATTAATCGGTAACTACAAATAACTATATGGCCTACTTGTATCTACAACATCAAAAAGAGCCATAGCTGCAGCTACAACCACAACCGTAAGGCAAAATGGGGGATAGGTCATCAGCTAAAATTTTGTTCTCTTTGCTGAGCGCATAATGGAAAATCTTGCGCTACCCTCCATGTAGCTTTCAATATTAATTGATGATTCTCACCATAAGACATATTTTGACATTTCAGTTATTTTCTAAATGTAAATGTTGGGGGGTTGCATGATAGCATCTTAAACATATTGCACTAAGTGGGGAAAGGTGCAAGGTGCACTGTCTGGCACAGGAGGTAGATAGTTGTCACTGTGTCACAGGGCGGGAGATACTTCATTAGAGCACTCCTTGTTCATTTTAGTAGAGTTTCAAAGAGAGCTCACCTGAGTTTATAACTGTCAGTAAAGCTATCTCAGTAGAAGGCTTTATTTTTGTGTGACGAATCCTTGCCATGATCCCTACCACTTGATGTGAAGCTGGTCCTCTTATTGAAGTGGTGCACCCCATGTAGGGAAAGTAGGAGGTCATGGGTTTACTGATATCTTTCTCCACTTGGACTCAGGGCTGCAGAAAATTTGCAGTGGGAGACTTTTCTCTTATACTTCAATATGTCTTCTCCTCGCTAGCTCTGCTTTTCTCCTTTCCTAGCAGAAGAAGGTGGGGAGAAATTCTTTACTAATCTATGAATAATCCCTGTACCACTCTAATCTGATGAAGATGACAAGAATGATGCTTAGTCTCTACACAATTATTTTCGTCTTCTGCATATTTTGCATGGAGGACTCACTCATAGGTTACGCCTGGTCCCTTCTGAAAGTCTGCTATAGGATTTGCATGTGGCCAGTTTGTGTTCTGGCTACCCTTCTGTGTCTGAGAGTAAGCCAATGGCTGGAGGTGGAGTGTGGGCAATTGCAGCTGTGAACAATCCTTTTTTGTAGAAGTTGTCTCTAATTTTTTTTTCTTATTGTATTTCTCATAAGAGTGCTAACTCTTTCCAGTCAGAGGTTTTTCAGTTTTCTGTTGGGCTGGAAGAAGGTGTCCTCTGGTTTCATGTTGTGTCCACAGTGCAAACAGTCCTGGATACCTCACTTCCAACCAGGAACTTGCCTCAGGGTTATTTGTTCTTCTCTGCCTGCCCGGTTTTTCTTCATAGCAGCCATTGCCTCTCCCCTCCACCAGAGGAGGAGCAGAGTAGACACTGATGTGTTTCCAAATAATGGGTTCCTATGAGACTTTATCCCTACATTCACTAACTCCCGACATTTTGATTGCCACCTCTGCACCTCATAGGTAAAGGAGGGATCCCTGCCCTGATAATAGGTTAATACAGGTGCTTGAACACCTGACACTGGACAGATAAGATCGACAGCATTTTATTAGTCACCTATTCTCACAGCCTGAGGGAGGAGGACACCATACACCACACACAGCCACACATGGAGAGCACCTGGAGCAGATTGAACAAGAGCTGCAGGAGGTGGGCTTAGTAGTAACAAGGGTAAAGTGCTGCCTGGTTCCCATGAGAGGATGTGATTGGCTTGTTTGTATAATTTCACAGCGGGTAATGAACTATTGCCACTCAGGGATAATGAGGAACTATGTCTGGTACCCTGGATAAGGGTCTTTGGCTGGGGTGCCTTATCTTGGGGAGCAGAATGAGAGGGGAAGTTGTGGTTAGGCCACTTATGATCTCCCTGAGTTTTCCAGTTTTCAAGGCAACACTTAACAGTGGGCCTTAAGTTAGGTTTTAAGCCACACTGACACCCCCAAACCTAGCCATGGACTCTCAGTAGTAGTCTGGATTTGTTTGATTTCTTTTCTCTCTCATTACTTTTATCACTTTTATTTATCACTTTTATTTCAATTTCTTGAAAATCTTATCCCCTTCTTTTAAAGGTTAGTCAAGGGGCCAGTGTAGTGCCAAACACATGAAAAAACTCTTCCCTGAGAGGGAAGAGAACATTTAAGTTTCACTCCAGCACACCCCAAACTGCTCACAAGTTTATAGGATGAGAAAGTACATACAACTGACCCTTGATGACATAAGTGAAACGGGTAGTTCCAACTCCTGTTGTAAAGGGTCAGTTGTGCTGGTCTTTCTCACAGGAGGAGGAGGAGACCTAGCATCACAGAATGACTTCAGAGAATAGTAAAAGTATTAATTTGCATAATCACATATACTACAAAATGTTACATCTTAGCAGATTGTACCTTTTTTTTCAAAATAAAAATTTATTGAATGATAATGCAGTTACAGATATTGCAGCAAGAATAACTAGAGACAGCTAGTAAGAGCACAGAAGTACGGAGTAAATCTCTGTCCTAACATGTGGTCTATCTTTGTAAATGATCCTGTGCACTTGAGAAGAATGTGTATTCTGCTGCTTTGGGGTGAAATGCCCAATTAAAGTCATCTGATCCAGTGTGTTCTTTAGGGTCACTGTTTCCTTGTTAAGTTTTTGTCTGGAAGATCTAACCAGTAAAGCAAAGTGTTAAAGTCCCCTACTATGACTGTATTGTTGTCCATCTCTCCATTAAAGCCTTCTAGAAGTTTTTTTTATATAGTCAGGTGCTCCTATATTGGGTACATATGTGTTGTTTACCAGGGTTATATCCTCTTGTTAGATCGATCCCTTTAGTATTACATAGTGACTTTTGTTGTGTCTTGTGATGGCCTTAGTTTTAAAGTCTATTTTGTCCGATATGAGTATTGCTACTCCAGCTTTTTTTCTTTTCTATTTGCATGGAAATTTTTTTTCCATCTCTTCACTCTCATCCTATATATGTCTTTTGTTCTGAGGTGGGTCTCTTGTAAACAGCATACAGTTGGGTCATGTTTTTGTATCCATTCAGCTACCCTATGCCTTTTGATTGGAGCATTTAATCATTTACATTTAGGTTTATTATTGATAGGTCTTTATTTATTGCCATTTTAATTCTGTATGGCTAGGTTTCTCTCTCTGTTTCTTTTTCTCATTACAGCAGTCTCTTTAGCATTTCTTGTAAATGCTGGCGTAGTAGTGATGTACTCCTTTAGCCTTTTTTTTTGTCTGGGAAGTTCTTTATTTCACCATCTATTCTGAATGATAGCCTTGCTAAATATAGTAATTTTGATTTCAGATTCTTGCTTTCTATTACCTTGAGTATTTCATGTCATTCCCTTCTGGCTGATAGAGTTTCTGATGAGAAATTAGTTGTCAGCCTTATGGGAACTTCCTTGTATGTAATAGTTTGCTTTTCTCTTGCTGCTTTTAAGATTCTCTCATTGTCTTTAATTTTTTAAATTTTAATTATGATGATGTGAGTGGGCATAGGCCTGTTTGGGATTCTTCTTACTTGGGGTTCTCTGTACTTCCTGAACTTGTGTGATTTTTTCCTTCACCAGGTTAGGGGAGTTTTCTACCATTATTTCTTCAAACATGTTCTTTATCCTTTTCTCCCTTTTGCCTCTTCTGGCCTACCTGCTATTTGAATATTGTTACATTTCACATTGTCCCATAGCTCTTTTAAGCTGTCCTCCTGTTTTTTAATTGTTTTATTTTCTTTTTGATTCTCTGATTGAGTGATTTTTTTAAACTTTGTCTTCTAATTTACTGATTTGTTCCTCCACTTACTCTAATCTGCTGTGTATTCCTTCCAATATGTTCTTTATTTGTGTTAAGTCATTTTTATCTCAGACTGTTCATTTGTTACTGTATCTTTTTTCATTCTGTTGAGCATCTTTACCATCATTACTCTGAACTCTGTTTCAGATAAATTTTTTTTATCTCTGCTTCATTTTTCTCTTTCTGAAGAATACTCTAGTTCTTTCATTTGGGGGTTGTTTCTTTGTCCCTCATTTTGGCTGTTTTGAGTTTGTGACTGTGTATTATTAGGTAGATCCTCTATGCCTCTCAATCTCTAGTGCAGGCCAATGTTAAGGGCTGTTTCTGACTCTGAGCTTTGTTGTTTTTTGTGGATCTGTTCTTTCCTTGCCAGCAATATTATCTTATGCTATTTTGAATCTGAGAATTTCTGTAGTTATGTAATAAATTACTTACTTTTTACTTTCCACTCTCTAATTTTGAGTGATTGGGAGTGGTGCACCCCTAGTCCTCCATCCTCACCTAAGTTTTCTTGTAGTGCCTCCTTAGCATTGTTCCCACTTCAGTTTAGGTATGTGTTTTGTTATTAATGCACTACATGTACTTTTGGAGAAAGAAATACAGAGAAGCAATATGAAAAATAAAAGTTTCTAAGGTCTCATATACAAGTTTATGATTTTATTAACATCCTTTGTTTTTGATTTTGCAAAAGTTGGCTTCAGTGAGGGGATAGAATATTTTCATATTATTTTTGGGAATGCCACTGATTGAAAATGCTGTTAAAAATCTTAGAGCATAAGCTAGAGACCTACAAGCAGCCTATGACTGTCAGAATAAGTTCCAAATACACTTCCTGCTTAATGAAAACCAGAGCGTCTCCAGTGTTCTGTGACTGAGAATGAAATATTTGTGTAGGTCATATGTGCTTGTGAGATAATCTAATGTATTTTCAATCTTATAAATGAAAAAAACTGTCGATTCTTGCTATTCATTTATAAATCATTACAAAATATAGTCATGATGTCTGATATTAAAGCAACATAATTTTATCACTGAGTTGCATGACATAGCTACAATTAGAAGTTGATTTTCATTAAAAAATAAGAAATCTGTAGTTCTGAAGTTTCACAAGGATCTGCCCTTTATTTTATTCATTCTGGTCACAAATCGGTGATTCCTTTTCATCTAAGAACCGTTTTCTCTATTCAGTTTTTGGGGATTGTCTTCTATTATGTCTTCGTTTTTCCCACATTTTCTATGTCCCATCCCTCTAGAACACAGATTAAATGGTTGTTACTTTTCTTGAGTTGGATTTCAATATCCCACAATTTTTTATCATGTTAGTTTAATTGCTTTGTGTTCTAGATTTCTTCTTTATGTTCAAATTAGTAATATTTTTCTTAGTTGTTATTGTATTGTTTTTAGCTCTTTTAAAACTTTTTATAAATTGTAGCAAGATTATTCTTATTTCCCAAGAACAACTTTTTTCTCTATGATGTACTCATTAGTATAGGAAGGCATAGGTTCTTAACTCAAAGCAGTGATCCATAAATCACTGTGAATATAAGAATTCAGTTATTGTAAGGAATCAAATTATTCTAATGTGTTCCTTTTATTGAGGTAAATTCACAAATGATAACTGCATACACTTTAGGTATATAATTAAGTTGTTTTAATAAATGCCTGCACCTAAAAAACCACAATCAGCCAAAATATTGAATATTTCTATCCTCTAGAAATTTTCTTCAGACCCTTTCCAGTCTATAGTCCTCCCACTTCTGTAGTAGCAAGCCTGGTTGTGATTTCTAATACCTTAAGTTGGTTTCACTTTTCATATAAATGAAATTTATACTAATAAAAGAGTAAGATGCAAATTGACCATACCTTCATGATGATCACCAGCCAATCAGGAGTTAGTGTGCAAATTAACCCAACAAAGATGTCAGTGACACAGGCATTCTGCAACACCCCATCTGTTCCAGGCCTCTGGGCAGTGTGAGGAGGGGGAAAGGCAGCTCTGGGCTGGCGTGAAGGCAGTGCTGGGGAAGGAAGGCCCATTCTTGCATGAATCTTTATGTGTTGGGCCTCTAGTTATAATATAATAGGCACTTTTGTATCTGGCTTCTTTTACTCAAAATAATTTTTAGATTAATCTATTTGTTGCTTGTATTAGAAGTTTGATATTATTACTAATGATATTTCATTGCATAAATATACTACCTATTGATAGACATTTGGGTTGTTTCAAGATTTGAGCTATTATGAGTAATGCTTCCAGGAATATTCGTGTAACATGAAGATTTGTATATTTTCATTTCTCTTGGATAAAGATGCAACATAATTCATGTTTTTGGCAAACACAGATACCCACAGCCCCATAAATCAAAGCTCTTAAAATCAACAAGGACTAATTGCATAAATAAAAAATAACTAAATTCTATTGATTTTTTTTTAAAACAACAAATACTAGGTAGTTTTTTTTTAAGTGGAGGATGTTCTCAACTAAACTTTGGTCCTTGTGGTTGAGTTCTAAAGAAAAATAAGAGATTACCATGTAAATATTTTTTTTCAGCATTTCAGTATTAACTAGATATAAATATTTCGTTTTCTCTAGTTATTATTCAAATGTAAACAACTGTGTAGAGAACATGTTAGGTTTTGGAATGTGAGGCAGAAAGTAGTGCAAACAATGAAATGTCTGCCTGTGTGTGGATATCAGCTGGTCAGGGATGTGCACATGTCTTCCTCAGGTGGCAGCCAGTATCCTCAGATTTTAGGATTTGCCTCCAGTGCAGGGAGAGCTTCTGATCAAGACTATGCGTCCTGGTTGTTTTCTCCTGTTTAGCTCTCAGTCCCTCCCCCAGAATCCTGTCACAGCAAGAAAGTGAGATGATCCACCAAACAGCATCATCCAAGAAAACATAGGGTGGAAAGGTTTCTACAAGGCATAAGATAGAAGCACACTTTTGGATGGATTTACAATTATCCAGGCCCCTACAGTTCTCTGGAGAGTTACTGGTTTATGATTGATTAGTGTAGGAATTGAGAGGAGAGAGAGAGAAACATCAATAATGAGAGAGAATCACTGATAGGCTGCCGACTACATGCCACCCTACTGGGGATCAAGCCTGCAACCTGGGCATGTGCCCTGACCAGAAATTGAACTGGTGACCTCCCGGTTCATAGGTCAACACTCAATTACTCAATTACTGAGCCATGCCGGCCCAACATTTTCTTTTTGTCTACAAATATCTATCAGTTGATAGCCTACAGAATTCTTTCTGATTTAAAGTGCTATTAAATATCTGTTCCTTTAAAAAAAAATATATATATATATATATATACATATATATATATATATATATATATATGTGTGTGTGTATATATATATATATATATATATATGTTTTCGCCCTGGCTAGCGTGGCTCAGTTTGTTGGAGCAATGTCCCACGTACCAAAGGGTGCAGGTTAGATTCTCTGTCAGGTCACATACCCGGATTGCAGGTTCTCTCCAAGGTCAGAGTATGTGTGAGAGGCAACCAATTAATGTTTCTTTCTCACATCATTCTCTATCCCTCTCCCTTATTTTCTTTCTCAATGAAAACATACCCTTGGGTGAGGATTTAAGTATAGATATATAGTTTTCTATCATTTTTTGTAATTTGAGGTGAGAGGGGATGTAGTGATTGTGAAGTCACCATCTAGACTTGAATTTCTTATATTCTTGTGCTTTCAAAAAAAGTCTCTTGTTCATTTTATAAAGTAATGCATGCCTTCTATAGAAAATTTAGAAAATACAATCAAACAAGATGACTGACAATTTTTAAAAAAGATAAAACTATGTTTTCATAAGTATAAATTATATCCAATTTTGTAATAGGAAAGAATATCCATATATTAATTTTCAGCAAAGCTATTATTGTACACTAAAGCAAAAATTTCTTCGTCCCAGCTTTATAAATTAAAAATAATTTGATGCTATTGCAACTGATTTTTAATCTCTGAAAAAGCTCATTTTAGTGTGTTATTTAAAAAAAAATAAGATGAGATAAGTTTGTGTTTGGCTGCATGTAATAGAAAATGAAGATTGGGGTTTTTTGCCTCACACAAAGGGATGTGGTCCAAGTGTGACAGAGAAGCTACATGATGCCCCTTAGCATGGACCAACCTCAGGTGACCTTCTGGCATTCTTCCCTGTGACCATTGTCCTTACTCATGCGAGATGCTTGGCAATCCCAGGTTTTCATTCATGTGCTGTCGTGAGCATACACAAGCTGACCTTGCTCTTTTGTTCAGCAAAGCCATGGCTTTGCTGAAAGCACTCTTGGTAAATTATCCTTTCACCTCATTGGCCACACTAGTCACATGATCATTTTTAGCTGCAAAAGAACCTGGTGATCAAGTTCTGTAGTTTAATACCCAAATCCCTGGAACAAAACCAAGATATTGCTTAGAAAAATAGAGCTTGTGGTAGGCAATGGAAGCATTTGCCACGGAGGCCAGTGTCAGAGGGTGTTTAGATGGCTACAATAATGAACCCTGAAGGGCTGGATGCAATGGTTTGGGCTCAGGCAGTTATAACTTCATAGATTGCCACACATATCCAACTATGTACACAGTGGAATGCACAAACACATTAGAAAATATTTGCCCAAATAAGAATGCACTTTCATTTCTCCATTTAGCCAGATGCTGCTTCTCTCAACAGTACTACCTTGTCAGATGGGTTCCAGGATGAAGAAGGGAAGTTTGCACTTCCCAGGAGTGGCTCTGTGGTAAGTCATCGCATGCCAAGACAATTGCATGTCAGGGCAAAATTGCCAGTTCAAGGCAAAAAGAAGCAGTTTCTTAAAAATAGATAAGGAAAACTGTAAATAAAATTGCAAGAAAACTAAAGCTGCCAATAGACCCAGGAACCTTGAAATAATTAGGAGGAAGGAGACTCAAAACTGAGGAGTGAATATATTTCAGTTTAAAAGAGGACTTCATAAATTAATACCACTGTAGCCAGAAGCCAAATGGTGTTCTTTACATCTATCAAGCATGGAAGAATTTTATGAATTTTGGTCCTTTTAGCTGAATTCACACACATGATCTAGCTTAATTCTGCCATCTTAATACAGAAGTCCCTTTAACTGCAGAATAAGGTAAAACTCCTTATCCTTATTGAAGTTTTCCCACTATTGCCTACCTTTCCAACCTTAGCTCTCAAGACTCACCCATGCAAACCCTCTACTCCATACACACTCACTCACTTGGCCTTGAGTATCAGAACCTGTACTTTCCTTTGTTAAAATTCTCACCATTCCCCCTCTCTCCCTTCACTGGTGTCTCTGTGTGGATGCTCCAGTTGGGGGTGATACAATGGACCAGAAGGAATGAGAGCTCCTGCTAGAGAAGGCAGTGTTTCTCACATGGCAACTTGATGGACAGAAACAGCACTTCAGATAGACAGAGGGGACACATTAAGATGCCCCCACAATACAATAGTTTCTCCTCTGTTGACCCTTTTGTGATACTGGATGGTTGACATTCACAAGCCTGATACACCCCCAGTGTATCACATTGTTCAGGGAGATAATTGTATTATCCCCATGAAAATTAGCTTTTCTGTTGTGTTTTTAGATCTTCAGTTATGGAGTTCTTTTGTTTTGTTATACAGTGATCACATAAGAAACAAAATAATGTGAGTGCTTTTGTCTAATGAGTAAGTTGTCAGCAACACTACGGGTGTTGGCATAGAGAGACTAGGAACAACTAGTCTGAACAACTTGCTGTAAATTCAGCCCTTACTTTCCCATTTAAGACCACATTGGAATGCAAATAAGTATGTCTCATAAAATGAACTCTAGGCCGCTGTACTTATTAAAACAAAGTAAGCCATTTACAAACTCTGGTAAGTACTAGGTGTAAGTAGTTGCCTATACTATGCCTTGATACAGTTGTGCTGTACACCTGTGACTGGGGAGTCCTGCTTAAGTGCTTGCCTACCATCCTTTATTTTCTGCCTCAGCTGGTGATAGGCAGGTGCCCAAGATCTAGATGTTAATTCACCATCACCTATCCTTTCCCCCTCTACATGCCCATCACCGAGACCTGTGGATTGTATCATTTTAAGTAGTTCTAGAGTATTTCTACCCCCTCTTTTCCTACAACTACTTCCTCAGTACAGCAACTTATCATTATCTTTCCATATTGCTGAAATAGGTCCTTAAGTCATCTCCTGGATGTTTGTTTATACACCTCAAATTCATCTTTCCAAAGCTGCAAGTCTTGCAGTTAATATGCATCTTCTAATTAATATGAAAGCTCCTAGCATAGTCTGGCCTCCCTAGCTGACTCTTCTACCCCAGACGTTTTGTATGAGCCCCAACAAAGCACTGCCCGTGGTTCCAGGCGCACGCCAAGCAGGAATTGAAGTGGAATGTTTGCACAATTGAGTTGCTAAGAAAGTTGGCTGGAAAGGCCTTGTTTTTGAGGCTTTTCCATGACCACATTTTTATTTGTAATAAGATCGATGCTAGTCATGTTTTTTTATTTCTTTATTCTTTTCTGCTAGCTGCTCCATATCATTGGTTGCTTCATTCATTCCTTATTTTAAAATTTTTTTACTGAGTATATATTGTCTGCAAATAGGATTCTTGAAAATTTGATAGTGTAAAAGAGATAAATGATCTTTTATTGGAATCATAGAGCTTCCTGGGGTAGATTACTTAGATTTTGGTTTTGTTTTCATTTTGTTTTCTAAAAACTGATTTGATGCTGATAATGACATAAATAAAAGTTCCAGGGGAAAAAAAAACTCTTTGGCACCAGTGTCCAATATGACTGTCTTTGGTTTGTTACTCAAAATGTCTTTACTAAGGAATGTCCAACAATTGGTTATTTGCTAGAGTAGCCCATAGATGCCAACTTAGCTCTTACACATTTTTCTCCCCTCCTTATCTTACCAAGAGGTAAATACATTTTGCTTCCCCTGCTTCTTGGTTATGGGAGCTACAGGCACCCTAGTTTGGCTCCCCAGTCTTTTTAGATGGTGAGATTCTCAGTAATTCAGTGAAGTGGTGGCACGGGCGTCAGGGGTCCTGGCATGATACCTGTAAAGGTAAATCTCACCTGTCTAGATAAGTTCCCAGGGACATGTTACTGTCATCTACAAGACTACAGAGACTCCTAATAATTTGCCACATTTAAATTTATGTTATGGAATGGTATAAAGTAGGTAACCTAACTTTATCTTTTCCAAAGGGATAACCTTTGCTTGACCAATATTTATTTCAGTCTCTCATTTTTCTATGCATCTGAAATGAACCTTCATGATACACGAAATACCTATAAATACAGGGTTTATTTTTATTACTATGACTATATAGTTTGTTGTTTTTTTAATCTAAATTCACTCTCATTATTCTGCATGAAAATTTTCTTTACTCTTCTTAGAAATGTTTTCTTTCAAATGAATTTAAAATAAGACTATTACTCCCCATTAAAAAAAGAAATCCTGTCAGAACTCCACTGAGAATTTAACTGATTTTAAAGATTAATGTCAGGGAAAGAAACACAATATTATTTCTTATTGAGAAACAATAATTCTGTCTTTCCATTTATTTATATCATCTGTCCCTCAAAAAAACTTCATAATTTTCTATCTTACATTTTTTTCTCACACATCTTTTCAGCATTTAATTACTAGAAACTTACTAGTAATAGTTTTCTTTCATATTTTAAATGGTAAAATTTTTATGGTATCTTCTAGTTTGTTTTTGCAGATATATATATAAGGAAATTAATTATTTTATTCTTTTACAAAAATATCTCTTATAGCTTCCTTTCTGAATTTTTTTTACTTCTAAAAAATTTTCATTTGATTTTATAATTTGAGCAGATATCATCTGAAATACTGAAAATTTTATTTACCCAATTTATTTTTTCTTTTCCTTTTCTGACTGACTGACCACAGTCACTTATAACATTGAATAATAATTATGGAGATCTTTAGGTAAGTTTTTATTTTCTTGTGATATTCTGTTTCATCATTAACTAGAATATTTATTCTAGACTTCTTGCTATTAGGAATGGAGGTTGAATTCTATAAAATGATCATCATCTGTTAAAATAAATATATTATTATTCTTATTTAAGCAATTACTTCAGGAAATTACAGTGATAGGTTTTCCTAATGTTGAACAATGATTTTGTTGCTTAAATAAATCCTACTTATGTGTTATATTATTCTTTCATTATACTATAGAATATGATTTACTACTTCTTTAGCATTTTTAACCACTAGTCTAATATGTGGGTTTAGTATGTGTGCGTGTGTGTGTGTGTGTGTGTGTGTGTGTGTAATGATTTGTTATTGTTACCAGAGCTATGCTAATCTTGATACAAATAGGTTGTGAACTTCTAATATTTTTTCAATATTTGGTAGTTATCACTCTATTTTTTAGTGAAAGAATTAATATGTTAATGTATTAATACTAGCTAACTCTTAATATAGTGCTGTCTATCAGATATTGTTTCATGTGGTTTTATATAGGATAACTCATTTACAATTCATAATAACACTTTGAAATATGTTCTGCTAACATCTCCATTTTACAGATTAGGAGACTTAAGTAATAGGGAGTTCTAGTAACTTGCGTAAAGTCACCCAGTAAGTGGTAAAGCCAGAATTAAAATTCAAGCAGTCTGGCTCTAGCATCACCTTTAGTAACACCTAGCTATGTCATGATTAGAGTTCATGAACAAAATGTATGACCAAGTGCATCAAAAATAACAAATGTGGCTCACTGGTTATTGCTGGTCCAGTGTACCAAAGGGTCTCAAGTTCAATTCTCGGTCAAGAGCACATACCTGGGTTGCAGACTTGATCAATGTGGGAAGGCACATGTAGGAGACAACCAATCGATGTGTCTCTCTCACATTAAAGTTTCTCCCTCTCCCTCTCCCTCTCCCTCTCCCTCTCCCTCTCCCTCTCCCTCTCCCTCTCCCTCTCCCTCTCCCTCTCCCTCTTCCTCTCTCCCTTTATCTTTCTCCTACCCTTCCTTTACCCTCCCTCCCTCTCTAAAAATCAATGGAAAAATATCTTCTGGTGAGGATTAATAATAACAACAACAAAAGAATAACAAATACTGTGTCCTGGCCCGTGTGACTCAGTTGGTTGGAGCATCATCTTATAAACCAAAAGGTGACTGGCTTCAATTCCTAGTCAGGGCACATAGGTTGCAGGTTCAATATCCTGGTGTGAGAGGGAGGCAACTGATCAATGTTTGTCAATGTTTCTCTTTATCTCTCCCTTCCTCTCTGAAATCAATTTAAAAATACTATATTTGTCAAACTCTGTGACATCAAGCAATGTAATATCTATGTGTTAGAAAAGATATGAGCAATAAATATTTAAGAGCTAAGAAGATACACTTATTTTAAACTTGACCTAGTTCTCTTTTGAGTAACTTGTGGGCTATTCAGGTCTGAACTAAATGAAGAAACAAAGGAAATTAAATGCAGGCTGAATAATTTCTTTTATTCTCTTATACTACAGAACATAAATCAGATTGAAATGTAGGGTAGACTGTATTGATGGTAAATATTTTGTGTTCATCTTCCTTGTTTCACAGTCTATCCTTGAGACTATTCCAGATATACCAGTTCATTCCAATGGATCAGCAGGCCCTGGACAATCAGTTCAGAATTCTGTGAGCGGTGAGTGACACAGTCCCTTGCTGAACTTAAGCTATGTCTTCTCATTTTTGTGCTGGTGCTCCGTAAAGTTAGCAGTGAATTTCTAAAAGGGAAATGTAGGTGTTGCTCTCCCCATATTGATTCTACCACTCCTGCATGTACTCCTTCCACCTCCCAACACCCTGTTCTGTCCCACCAGACAAAATTAATAAAGCCAAACTGAGAGCAGAATCTTTTCCTCCTTTGCTACCACCATATCATTTAGAAAGCACTCGCTTGGGTAGTGCCTTTGTTTTGGGGTTTCTTTCACAAGTAATCTGGATCTGCTTAACAGTTGCAAACAAGCCGGAAGTAGGCCACTCTAACCATGCTTCCCCAATAGCAGCAACAGTAGGTATAGATGGACTTAATATCATAATAATGTATAGAAATATGCCATGTTTGGACTTCCTCTAGTTATCCTCAAGGCCTTTCATGAGACAAACATCCAAAATTAAAAACATCACATTAAATGGAAAATTTGTTTCAGTAATGATTATAGACATTTATTCATATGGAAGTCTGATGATACTATGTTCTGGGTCTGACACCTTTCCCTGGACATAAAAATTCTAACATGCTTATGGATTAACTTGTAAATAGATTGTGCTCATTTTAAAGTAAGTGATATTGATTAAGTGGCATATTAAATAATTCTGTATCATTTTTTTTCTTAGATGATGATGATCGGGTAAAGAACATTCCACCTGAAGCTGAAGAGCTGTCCTTTGAAGTGTCTTACTCAGAAATGGTTACAGAGGCTCCAAAAAGAAATAAATTTAAGAAGTCCGATTTTAAGAAAGAAGACTATGTTTTTACTGTAAGTAAAAGCTGTTATCATTATTTCACTAGCTGCCTGTGACCTCTACATGGCACAAACTAGGATTTTAAAAAATTTCTTTGGGTATGCATAGATATAGAGATTGGCCAGGCATCAGTTTTGCATAAAGTCAGGGTGTCACTTGCTATGCAGTGAACCTGCCTGGCTGTTGCTGGCAGCCCTATGTTGAAGAAGAGTTTTGAGGGTGTGTGTGCTTGAATACTGTTGTAGAGGTGAAACAGGATTTCCACCTGGCTGTGTGCTTTCATGCATGTTGTGTCCTTAATGCAGATTCTAACAGTACCCGTATACCTACTTGTGCTTCTAGAACCACATATCACATGGGAGCATTGAAGAAAATCATAGTCATAACCCTAAGAAATGAAAGCTTATAGGACAGACACTAAAATTTAATTTTAAAAAAGTCAAGAATTTGTAATTTTATATGGATAAGCAAGAAGTGCTCCATACTTCATTATCCTGAAAGCCTCATTATGTCTAGGATATTCTATCTTGATAGCCCAATACAGGAACTATGTTACATTGATCAGCTTGCTATTCAATAAATGCATTTGAGAAGAGTTCATGATGTGGAGCCCTGAATTTCTGTGCTGACCAGGGCAGGCAGCATGGTGAGCCCGGCTCAGGTAGTTTCAGAGCTAAAGGAATGCATCATCTAGAAACAGGAGGCCTGGGTCATTCCCTAGACAAACACCCCATTACGGAGAGAAAGAAGAGGGCAGGACGAGAATTCTCTAAGTGCCTTTTATGGACTTGAAACTGCACTGGGTATTCAGCTGTAATCATCCCTGTGATTTGTCCCATTTTTCAGCTGAGGAAACTGAGGCCCAAAGAAACTAAGTAGCCCATAGCTAGTAGATCACAGAAACAGGATTTGAACCTATGAATGTTAATCTTCAAAAACCCTCTTGGTCTCTAAGCGGCCTCTATGGTGAAGGGCACAGAGGCATTCTAGAGCAAGAGAGGAAGTCTAGTAGGACTCTGGTTTCATGGGGAGCCCCTCAGAATCTTCAGAGAGAGCTGCCACAGGAAGACGCTTGCCCTAAGTCCTCTCATCCAAGTGTGTGTCTCCTCCCGAAGTTTTGTACACCCCTGGTACAGGACAGCCTCCCTCCCATGAGAAACTTTGCAAAGGGTTTAACATGCAGTAATTGCTCAATAAATGATTGTGGTTCTTGTCTATATTGTTGTTATGTGTTATTATATTGGACCTTGGTCTCAGAAAGAAGATAAAATAACTAAACATTTAATAGCACAAATTATGCCCCAAAACACATCTCACATTTTATTATTTAACTGTTAAATACTTGGAGTTATAGTGAATAATTGTTGATTGTATGAGTAAATGAATGAATTGGGTGGATTTAAAACCCCTAGAAGCTCTAATTTAAGGAATCCCTATGAAGACTGTGTACCTAAAGCTTTGTAATTTAAATAACTATAGTATTTTTCTACTTTACCCTTTTCCCCCCAATACTACCTTTTCTAAGAGCCAAGTATTTGTTATATACTTTATATATACTTATATATTTACATGTTAATTACATATTTATTACTTAATACTTATATATTATTATTATCCTATCTAATAAAAGAATAATATGCAAATTGACTGTACCAGTGCTATACCCATAAGCCACAGCCACCAGCCAATCAGGAGTGAGTATGCAAATTAACCCAACCAAGATGGCTGTGGCCACAAAGTGAGCAGGAGGCTTGGGTTTCCCCAGCAAAGGAGAAAGCCAAGTTTCCCGCACACCATGCCTGGCCCTGGACTCTACTCAAGGCTACAAAGTTTCAATTATAGAAGACAAATAAATCCCAACAAAAATAGCAGCAGCCCCAGAGCTGGAGAGAGGAGGCTTGAGTTGCCCCTAGAAATGGAGGAAGCCAAGCTTCCTGGCCTGCCTTGGCCTCTGCTCAAAGCTACAAAGTTTCATTATAGAAGATAAATAAATCCCAGTAAAAATGGCTGTGGCCAGAGTGAGCAGGAGGCTTGGGTTTCCCTGGTGATGGAGGAAGCCAAGCTATTTGACTGCCTTGGCCTGCCTTGGCCTCCGCTCAAGGTTACAAAGTTTCAATTTTAGAAGATAAATAAATCCCAGATACCAGGGCCTCTGCTTGGGTCACTGGGGGGTGTGGCTGGCCTACAAACTGCCACAGGCCCCTTACCTAGGCCACTTCATGCCCCAAGGGAACCCCCACGCTGATCCAGGAAAACTTTCAGGGAAAACCAGCTGGCTCCCACCTTTGCACCAGGCCTCTGTCTTATCTAATAACAGAGTAATATGCAAATTGACCATCACTCCAACACACAAGATGGCTGCCTCCATTTGGACACCATATGGCCACCACAAGATAGCCAGCAGGGGAGTACAGGTGGGAGGAACCAGGCCTGCAAGGGAGGGCAGTTGGGGGTGATGAAGCCTGCAGGGGAGGGTAGTTGGGGGTGACCAGGCTGGCAGAGGAGGGACGTTGGGGGCAACCAGGCCTGCAGGGAAGGACAGTTCAGGGGGACCCAGGTCTGCAGAGGAAGGCAGTTAGGGGTGACCAGGCCTACAGGAGGAAGGCAGTTAAGGGCAATCAGGCTGGCAGGGGAGCTGTTAGGCATCAATCAGGTTGGCAGGGGAGTGGTTAAGGGATGATCAGGCTGGCAGGCAGAAACAGTTAGGGGCAATCAGGAAGGCTGGCAGGTGAGCCATTGGGAGCCAGAAGTCCTGGATTGTGAGAGGGATGTCCGACTGCCTGTTTAGCCTCGATCTTACCAAGATCAGGCCTAAATGGGCAGTCAGACATCCCTTGAAGGGTACCAGATTGGAGAGGGTGAAGGCTGGGCTGAGGGATACCTTCCACCCCCCATGCATAAATTTTGTTAACTGGACCTCTAGTTTATATATAATATTTATAGCAATACTTATATATTAATAAGAACAATCTTTTGCTTTTTAAAGGTCTTATAGACTTTACAGTATTTCTGGATTTTTGAAGGGTTTTGTGTGGTTAGTATATTTTGCTTTCTAGTATGGAAATAGATAATATAACAATATTATTATCTTCAAAGTGATAGTAGAGTTATTTGGCATTTTCTCTGTACTTTTCTCTTCTAAGAGTATTTGGAATCACCTAAATTTTATTTTGAAGGTAAAATAACAACTGTTTCAGCAGCATATGCGATCAGTTTCAATTTGGAAATTACAGTATTTTAAACTATGCAGAAGAGAACAAATGATGTCTGATTTAAGGTCTGATGGGTTAAAATAAAAAATATATTGAAAGCTCTCTGGGGAGTACCTAGATGATGTGGCTGTATGCCTGTCTCACATATGCCCATGGTGTATACATTTCAGGCGATGCCTGGGATGTTTGCTATTGCCCATATAGGAGGGTGCTTAGAAGAAAGCAGTTTTTACCGTTGGGATGATGTTATAGTATTCTCAGACCACTGTTTTGCTTCACATTTAGCATAGTAGTAACCTGCAGATGCTCTGAAAATTACAAAACATTTTTGTTTTGAAAATAGCATATATATTTAAAATGTCCAGGTGTTTTTGAGTGAAAGCATAGTAATTTATGTTTGCAATAAAAATAAATATCCTTATATATATTTTAGAAACTTATTGTTCAGAAAACCAGATTTGGCTTAACTGAAGCAGGAGATCTGTCTTCAGAAGACATGAAGAAAATCCGCCATCTCTCTCTGATTGAATTGACGGCCTTTTTTGATGCCTTTGGAATTCCACTGAAGAGAAACAAAACAGAGAAAGTAAAAGGAAGAGGTAATAAAGAGGACTGGTTTCTTCTGATTTTAATGCTTTGATACTTTGAAATGAAATAGTGCTTTTCTGATTCTTTTTTATTTCTCAACTATTTCCCATTGAAGACAACGGGATTTTTGGAGTTCCACTTACAGTCCTACTGGAGAGTGACCGAAAGAAGGACCCTGGAGTGAAAGTGCCCCTCGTGTTGCAAAAAGTGAGTGGAATATAAATGAACGGGTGATTAATAGAACCCCGTGCTTGCAATTTGCTATTTGTAAACCTGTTAATGGATTTCCCTTTAGAGTTAAGGACACTAAAGCTAAGCCCTGTTAGGACTGAGGCTCAGGCCATTTTCAGCTTCCTTCCATGAGGCTCTGCCATCCCACAAGTACTTGGATCAGTTTGCTTTGAGGGGAACTTCTGGAGCCTGTTGACCATAAAGCATCAGGTGGTGGATACAGATGCTCTGTCACATGGCTTCCTTTGATTATATCTGGTTTATCCAATATTTAAAAATATATATTATTTGTGTATAAATATATATATTTTTATATTTGATTATTCTGTCTGAGATAAAAGATTACTTAATTATCAGCAATCTATTCACTAATCATATAAATATTTGCTGAGCTGTATCATAGGTTGGACATTTCAAAATGTGTATTTGTAATGATTTAGATGGATTTTCCAACAAAGCTAATAAATATAAAAATCAGCTTGTTATGATAATTTTTTAGGTGTGACTGGGAAAATATTATACAGTTAGACAAAGAGGAATTTTGATTTGGGAAGTTTTAAAGTGATATGATTTGAACTATCATATGTTAATATCTGCCTATCATTAGTGAATGGCACATTTGCTTTTAAGTCATGTTTTTTTATACCAACAATTTACACCAGTTTACCTAAGTATGCATTTATTTAACAGTGACATCCAGTGGTATAATTAAAATTCCAAGCCCTAAACATAAGTCTTATTGAATTTTTAAACTGAGGTTTTAAATATGTGAAAATATTGACTTAAGTTTACATTTTTCACAGTAGTAATTCTCCATCCCTTCACTATCTTTCTAAATTTTGTTACCACTGACCAAAGTTGAGCTACTCCCCAAACTAGATGAATAGTTAGCTGCCAGTAGGATCAGGGAGGATGGCAGAGGAGGCCAGCAACATGCCAGTGTGCATGGGTGGCCATCAGTAGGGTGTTTCTCCTGCAAGGGACTATGCCAGTGCCTTCCACATACTGTCACATCTCCTCAGCACTGAGCAGCCAGAGGAGTTTGGTGTTATCATGTCCCTTCTACTGATGAAGCAATTGAGGCAATATTAGGGTAGGATAATTTAGCTACAAACACAAGCTAGCAAGAAGTAGATGGGAAAAGGAGCTCAGTATATATCCAAGGCCAAGGTCCATGGTGACTCTAAGATATTTCTCTCCATATCTGCAAGAGCTAGCTTAATTCCAGGCATTATATCTTGAAGGAAAAAGAGCAAAAGACTCTTGTGTGAAGTTGGGCAAGTATTTATCCTTACCATGCTCAGTCTCCTCAGCTGTAGAATGAGAATTCTAATAGTACCTTCCTCATCATTATTGTGAGGATTTAAATGAGTTGATAGATGTAAAGTACTGAGAATGGCATCTAACACACAAAAAATACACTATCAATGTTAGTAGTTATGATAATGATAACGATTTTAACACCATCATCATTAGAGATTATGAGAGCTATAACCCTTTATAATTTCTCCCTCCTTGGTTGTATTTCTAGAGTTACTATAGTTCCTTAGCCAGAGTAATTGTAACTAATGACTGAATTTAGAATATTTTCTTACTAGCCAATCTGCAGAAAGAGGTGTAGTAATCAGACCTTAAAATAGTGAAGTGGCAGCATATTTTAGTGGTGAAGAGCCCAAGTTGAGAGTGTCAGTGCCATTACTTTGATGATTAATCTTGGGAAAATGATATAACAGCTCTAAGTCTCCATTTCCTCATTTGCAAATCAGAGGCTAACATTGACCTCATAGGGTGGTTGTGAAAACTTAAACAAGGCATTCAAATACCAGGCACATATGTATGCTTGGTAATTTATCACTTGTTGTCATCAACAGT
The DNA here is from genome assembly GCA_027563665.1 of Antrozous pallidus. Taxonomy (NCBI): domain Eukaryota; kingdom Metazoa; phylum Chordata; class Mammalia; order Chiroptera; family Vespertilionidae; genus Antrozous; species Antrozous pallidus. The sequence goes on from CM050518.1 coordinate 64,167,590, forward strand.
GTTATTTCAGATGTTTGCAATCATATTGGAAGTATTTATTTTTGTGATGTATCATTGTTTTCTAGTTTTTTGAGAAGGTTGAGGAGTCGGGTTTGGAATCTGAAGGAATTTTTCGACTTTCAGGATGTACTGCCAAAGTCAAGGTAATAAACATTTTTTTTTCTCTTCCTAGTTAGAGATCTAAGCTAGCTAGATCCAGTTCACATAAGTATCAGGTATTGAGTCCTTTGTTGTTTTGATTCTATCACTTGGCCTTACCTATGATTAATGTTGTTTATAGTCCTAAGTTGTGAATTTTTAGAAATTAAAACAACAATTAAAAACCAACAACAGTAGAATGGCACATCAATTCACCATCAGCACTGCTGTCGTCTTCAGTTTAAAAAGTTGAAATGTCCCATTACTGTTTTTAGTGTTAAACACTTTAATTTGCTGTGTTCCTCTTACTCATTAAGCCAATTATTATATGAGCCCTTATTTCCATTACCAGTTGCTTTAGATTCAGAAATATTCTTTGGCTCTCTTTTTAATGAACGTCCTTATAAGAATTTGTAGGAATGGCCATAACCACTACAATACTCAGTAGTTCTAAAGCCCAATTCCACTTAAAGTAATGTTAGCTTCTACATATAAAAGCACCTGTGTGCCCAGGCAGTGTGGCTCAATAGGTAAGCATCAACCTATGAACCAGGATTCCCGGTCTGGGCACTTGCCCAGGTTTTGTAGGCTCGATCCTCAGTGTGGTGCATGCAGGGGACAGCTGATCAGTAATTCTCTCTCATCATTGATGTTTCTCTCTCTCTACCTCTCCCTTCCTCCCTGAAATCAATAAAAAAATTATAAATAAAAAATAAAGGCACCCATGCAATGTGAGCCCTTTACTTTGCTTTCTTACTTCTGTATGGTGAATGGCTACCATTCAGTAAAAAAAAAAAATCACTAGAAAAGAAAAGCTTTTTTCATAAATTTCTAGGATATGACACTTTACTGGTGGGCATCCACTTTATCTGCCCATGGACCACTATCTGACTGGTGGACATAGAAGCATGAGCAGTTAAATGATGAACCCTTAGAAAAATGTCCAGGGAGAGGGAAATGTGAACCTGATTCTGTTTAGAACTATTAAAAGGTAATGCATAAAGGCAGAAAAGCGTCTATTCATTAAATCATTTTTGTACATCTTTTGAGAAATTCTATCAGAAGTCTCCAAGAAGATGATTTTCTAAGTGGAAACTAGAATATAGGCTGTGTCTGTTGGAAGCTCCAGAAAGCAGATGCTGGAATGAAGTGAGGAGTAGAGCATTATTGGGGGTAGCACTTCTATATGAAAAGGGGGTGGAGGCAGGATTGAGCAGGCTGAGCCTCAGACCACAGTTCAGGTCTGATAGTTCCTCCTGTCCCATGAATCAGTCCTGCACTAAGCAGATGGGCCAGGCCCTAGCCTCAACACAACACTCAATCACGGCAGGCGAGGGCTTTGTATGGAGGAGAGGCTGGAGCAGACCGGAAAGTCCTAACAGCTGGTAGTCAAACCTGGATTTTTGCAGATGATCAGCAAGTTTTTTTCTGAAGGGAAATCAGAGAAGGGCACCATGCTTTGTCAGTGGCAGAAGGAGAAGGGCATGTGGGGGACTTGTGAATTCCCTACCAGTAGAGCTTTCTAAATACTGACACAAGATCATGTGAAAGGCAGGGAAATCCCTAGTGGCTTCATCAGGTATATACTTTCTAAATTGAATCTGCTTTCATCTCAGGTTCTCATAGATATGGTAGTTGTATTCCATATGAGCAAACATAACCTCAGTCAAAGGATGAAGGCTATCACTAGTTTGGGTTAAATCTTTGGTTATATTTGGCTAATCTTTTTTAAAAATATTTTTTTATTTCTGAGAGAAAGAGATAGAAACATCAATGATGAGAGAGAATCATTGATTGGCTGCCTTCTGTATGCCCCACACTGGGGATTGAGCTTGCAATCTAGGCATGTGCCCTAACCTGGAATCGAACTGTGACTTCCTGATTCATGGATTGATGCTCATCTACTGAGCCATGCTGGCCAGGCTATTTGCCTAACCTTTGACGGGAAAATGCTTACCATTGGCTTATTAATTCCTTCAAAGAGTTCTCCTAGGCACATGCATCTCTGAATCACATTGGGTAGAAATCCCTTTCTCCCCTAATCAGTTCTATGTCATTTCAGCCTACTTATTCCACCTCTTATTAGTGCAAAACGTGGAATTAGATGTTTTAATTGTTTAAGTTAAAGGAAAGCCAATGTGAAAAAAATCTGGGCCAGTGAAAAAAAAACGGGAAAATTGCAGTTAGAAAGGCCTTACAACTTGATATAGGAAAGGGGTCTTTATTCCTCTCCTCGTTCAAACTTTAAACTATTTTTTTGTAATTTCATTGGTTAGACTATTTTTTCTAGGAATATCCTTGAGGGAAGACCATTTCAAAAAAGCTACATAATAATTATCTTCTCATTGTGCCGAGAGGATGACACTAACACTAATGTTTCAGCTACAGTCAGGCCAGCCTTGTGCTTTTGAGGCCTGGTGAGGCCGACAGGAATGTGGCGCCGAGGGGAGCTGCTGGTATCACCCACTCAGGCCCACAGCTGCAGGGCCCGTTCCTGCATTTAAGGACTCAGATCATTTGGAACCAATTTAATACTTTGGTGTTTTCAGTGATCCCCCTTGCCCAACACCACCAAATGGCAGAAATTTGAGTCAGGCACTGGGGGATATGTGAGGTTTTTCTTTTCTGAATTATTCTGAGGCTTCTCTAAATGTCTCATAATTAGTGCCTAGCCTGCTGGTTCTCTTCCTGCACTGGCTTTTGAAGCTGAAGGCAGGTTCTTTGCACTGTTTTACTATCTCAGAAGTGGAAGCAGGCTGTTTATTTGTGAGAGATTTAAGGATGTGGTTCTAGCCCTGGTGTGGTGTTCTCATTAACATTGAACAGAAAACATGATTCTCTAACCTCTAAATGCTCCCTGCCTTTGGCAAGGTTAATTCAACACCTGATTTCTATGGTTTCCCATTTAGGGCTACAGAAATACCAGTTCTGTTCCTATACTCCACAGTTGGCTATGCCTAAATCCAATAGAGGGCATTCTTGCTGTTTTTTATTTCTTTATTGATTAAGGTATTATATATGTGCCCTCATCCCCCATTGCCCCTTCCAAACACCACCCCTAACCACTCATACCCTCATCCCCCTGGTGTCCGTGTCCAATTGATCAGGCTTATATGCATACATATAAGTCCTTTGGTTAATCTCTTCCCGTTACCCCCACCCTCCTCTACCTTCCCCCTGAGATTTGACAGTCAATACTTCTCTGTCTCTGGATCTGTTTTTGTTTATCAGTTTATGTTATTTATTATCCTATCTAATAAAATAATAATATGCAAATTGACCGTATCTTTGCTACATCCACCAGCCACCTCCACCAGCCAATCAGGAAGAGGGGGTGAGGCTGAGGCAGCCTAGGCCATGGGGGGGCGGGGCAAAGTGCTCCGGGCTGTGGGGGGTGGGACTGGTGTGGCCAGAGATGGGAGGTGTGGCCAAGAAGGCCAGGGCCGAGGTGACCAGTGTGTGGTGGCCAGGGAGAAGGCCTGGGCTGGGGAGCGGGACCAGGGCCCATGCTATCTGGGCTCTAGCTGGCTGAAGTGAAGGCCTGGGCCAGGAGGGAGGGGGTGTCTGTGGCTGGGACAGAGCCAGCCATCGGCCCCATTGCAGGGCGATGGCTGGATGCCCAAGGCCTAAAGCCTCTCTGTAGGCTTTAGGCCTTGGGCAGACTGGGTGAGTGGTTAGTAGGACATCCCTTGAGAGCTCCCAGTATATGTGAAGGGGCAGATTGGGCTGAGGGACCACCCACCTCCAGTGAACAAATTTAGTGCACTGGGCCCCAGGTCTTATATAATAAAAAAAGAGTAATATGCAAATTGACTGTACCTCTGATCAAGCCACTCCCATAGCCACTCCCACCAGCCAATCAAGAGCAAATTATACAAATAAACCCCAGCCAAGATAGCTGTCGCCACTGAGAGCAAGAGGGGGGCTTGAGTTTCCCCAGCAACAGAGGAAAACAAGCTTTCCACCTGCCATTGCTGGCCTAGGCCTCCACTCAATGCTACAAAGCTTCAATTATAGAAGATACATATCACAACAGAAATGGCAGCAGCCACGGAGCTGGAGAAAGCAGAGGCTAGAGTTGCTGGGGCAATGGAGGAAGCCAAATTTCTATAGCCCTAGCCTAGGCCTCCACTCTAGGCTACAAAGTTTCAAACAGAAATGGCTGTCGCCACAGAGCAAGCAGAAGGCTTGGCTCCACTCCAGGCTACAAAGTTTCAACTGTAGAACATAAATTAATCCCAGATCCCAGGGCTTCCACTTGGGTCGCTGGGGTGGGGGAGGGGGGCAGTCCTGCAAACCACTATAGGCCCCTAGCCCAGGCCACCCCACACCCCAAGAGAACCCCCACCTTCATTCAGGACACATTTCAGGGCAAATCAGCCGATTCCCACCCATGCACCAGGCCTCTATCCTATATAATAAAAGAGTAATACCTAGATTGATCATCACACCAACACACACGAGGGCTGCCCCCATGTGGTCAAAGATCCTGCCCCCATGTGGACACAAGATGGCCACCACAAGATGGCCAGCAGGGAGGACAGTGGGAGGTTCCAGGCCTGCAAGGGAGGGCAGTTGTGGGCCATCAGGCCAGCAGGGGAAAGGCAGTTGGGAGGGACCAGGCCTGCAAGGGAGGGCAGTTGGGGACGATCAAGCCTGTAGGGAGAAGGCAGTTAGGGGTGACCAGGCCAGCAAAGGAGGGCAGTTGGCGGCAAACATGCTGGCAGGGCAGTGGTTAAGGGGTGATCAGGCTGGCAGGCAGAGCGATTAGGGGCAATCAGGGAGGCAGGCATGTAAGCAGTTTGGAGCCAGCAGTCCTGGATTGTGAGAGGGATTTCCGACTGGTAGGATTGGGCTTAAACAGGCAGTCAGACATCCCTCGAGAGGTCCCAGATTGGAGAGAGTGCAGGCTGAACTGAGGGACTCCCTCCCCCCCCCCCATGCATATATTTCTGCACCAGGCCTCTAGTATTCCATAAATGAGATCATGTGATACTTATCTTTCTTTGACTGGCTTATTTCATTAGCATAATCCTCTCCAGTTCCATCCATACTCTAGTTTGAAGCAGCCACATTTTCCTCCATTTTCTTCTTCCTCTTCTTAAAGAATACCTTTGAGCATTTCATATAATAATGGTTTAGTGTTGGTGAACTCCTTTAGCTTCTTATCTGTGAAGCTCTTTATCTGACCTTCAATTCTTAATGATAGTTTTGCTGGGTAGAGTAATCTTGGTTGTAGGTTCTTGCTGTTCATCACTTTGAAAATTTCTTGACGCTCCCATCTAGCCTGCATAGTTTCTGTTGAGAAATCAGCTGACAATCGTATGGGTGCTGCCTTATAGGTAACTAACTGTTTTTCTCTTGCTGCTTTTAGTATTCTATCTTTGTCTTTTGCTCTTGGCATTTTAATTATGGTGTGGTCCTCTTTGGATTTCTTTTGTTTTGGGTTCTGTGCACTTCCTGGACTTGTAAGTCTATTTCTTTCACCAGATGGGGGAAGTTTTCAGTCATTATTTCTTCAAATATGTTTTCAGTATCTTGCTCTTTATCTTCTTCTGGCACCCCCATAATTCTGATGTTGGTACGCTTGAAGTTGTCCCAGAGGCTTCTTACACTATCCTCAAATTTTTGGATTATTTTTTCTTTTTGCTTTTCCAGTTGAGTGTTTTTGGCCTCTTGGCATTTCAAATCTTTGACTTGATTCTTGTGTTTCTCTAGTGTGCTGTTGGGTCTCTGTAAAATATTTTTTTTATTTCAGTCAGTGTATGTTTAATTTCTAGTTGGTCCTTTTTCATATCCTTGAGGATCTTGCTGAATTTATCAGCTTTTTCTAGGAACCTCTGGAAAAACTTTATAACCGTGATTTTGAACTCTATATCCAGTCATTTGTTTTCCTCCATTTCTTTTGTTTGTGATCCTTTTCTTTGTGTCCACATTTTCGCTGCTTCCCTGAGTTGGTAGGGTAGCTTTGTGTGCTAGGTTTCTCAGCTTCTCCTGTTAGAAAATGAGGTGGACACTCTTGCTGCACCCCTTTGTGGTCTGTGTGTACAGCCTTGTTGTAGTTAAGTCTTGATTTTTTTGGGTATTACTGGGAGGAATTGATCTTCAGGCCAATTGGCTGTTAGGATCAGTTTTGTCTATGCTGGGAGACAGCCTTATCTGACAAGACTTGCAAATTTGCCAAAACCTCTGTGCTCAGCTTGGATGGGGCAGAGTTTCAGGGTGGGGCAGAGTTTCATGATGTAGCTGACAGCCTTGGCTTCCAGTCAGCCCACCCCACGAGGTCACTGGGTCTTAGTGTCTACAGGCAATCACTGCAGGCACCTCTGAGAGAAAGGCGCCCTCAAGTTTTGCCTGCTGCTGAACAGTCCAGCCTCTCCCCCAGTGAATCCAGATTTTTGCCCAGCACTGGAATCCTTTGCAGTCGGAATTGGGTTTCAGCACTGTCTGGAGCTCCTGTCTCCCCCCCACCAGATCAGGCCAGTGGCACAGTCAATGGTAGGCCCATTCTGCACATACTTGCGTGCATGTTCCGGAGCTCTGCCTTTGGCTGTTCCCCTGAGATTCTGCCTCACAATCCAGATTTCCCCAGTAAGGGCCTGGGTCCCCCGGGTCTCTCCCAGAACTGGGGTTTGGTGCAGTTCGAACTAGGTTCAGCACGGTCTGGAGCTTTTGTCTCCTTCTTGCTAGAGCACGCCTGCCAGGCACTCAGATACCCTGTCCTCTCTGGCCCGTCCTGTCTGTGCATGTCCGCCTCTCCGTACCTCAGGCTTTGGGCTGCTCTGATTCTCTGTGTGCATTTCTGTTTCCTTCTAGTTGTAGAATTTCCAGTCAGCCAGCTCTCCTGTGGTTCTGGATGATGTTCATTTTGTCTTTTAGTTGTACTCTTGCAATTGTTGTGAAAGGCAGCAGCCTAGGTATTTATCTATGCTGCCATCTTCGTTTCTCACCTCTCTTGCTTTGTTTTGTTTGACACGGGCCATCAGACAAAATGAAGTGATATTATTACCCAAATATCCACAACCACATATAAATGTCAGCTGGGTTTTCCTTGGTGACAATGCTAAGGGTTATAATAAAGATGGGGGACAGAGCTAGCAGTTGCAATTTATTGAGCACTTACTGAGTGACAGGCCCTGCCTCCTGAGCTTTATATTATATCATCTAATTTCATCTCTTTGAGGTCACTTCAGTATTCCTGTGAAACAGAGAGAACTAATTAGGCACAGGCCGTACAACTAGTTAGTTGTGGAATTGGGATAAAAACCTAAAGAAGCTGTTATAGAGCCTACTCTTGATACCAGAATTATATTGCTTTTTAGGTGACAGGGAACACTGCTGTGTTCCCTGATGGCCACATCAGTGTTCAGATGGCTTCCTATGGGAATGGATTCCAGTAGGAAATGAATTTGAATTATTTTGCCCTGGCTGGTGCTTCCTGCCCACTTGAATACCATTTCCCCTTTGCTTTATAGCAATGGCACCAAAAATGGATAAAAACATTTTTCTTCTCCTGTATTTTCTAGTAATTAGTATGTTCACATTGTGTACTTCATCTTGATTCAGAATTGGTATATTATATGTTTCTAAGAATTTATTTCTTCTAGGTCGTACAATTTGATGGCATGTAATTGTTCATAGCAGTACCTTTGTAATGATCCTTTGTAATTTTTGCGGTATTAGTTATAACCTCTCCTATTTCAATTCTGATTTTATTTGAGTTCTCTTTTTTTTTCTTGGTGAGTCCATGTCCTTCTCTTGGAAATGTTTCATGTTGCCTCATTGCCTACCAAATGAAGTCCAGTCACCTCTGGTCTATTCCTGGTCTTTCTCTTTGTGTATTTTTACAAATAAAAACAGTATTTAGTTTCATTGATCTTCTCTATTGTCTTTTTAATCTCTATTTTAATTTATTTCTGCTCTAATCTTCACTATTAACTTCCTTCTAATAATTTTGGGCTTTATTTGTTATTCTTCCTTTAGTTACTTGAAGTATAAAATTAGATTCTTTATTTGAGATTTTTTTGTTTGTTTTATGAGGTAAGCATTTAATCACTATGAACTTCCCTCCTAAGCTGCTTTTGCTGAATCTTAGTTTGGTATGTTGTGTTTCCATTTTTGTTTGCCTCAAGGTATTTTTTAATGTTTCCTTTGATTTCTGTTTTGATCCATTGGTTGTTCGATATCACATTATTTAATCTCCACATATTCATCAATTTTCCAATAACTGATATACTTGCCTCTAGCCTGCTCTTCTTTTTGTTAGTCCTCAGCAGTGAAGTTTCATTGATTTTTAAAGAGAGTGGAAGGGAGGGAGGGAAAGGAGAAAGAGAGAGAGATGTGAGAAAGACCATCAATTGGTTTCCTCTTGTACAAATCCCAACCAGAGCCAGGGAATGAACCCACAACCAAGGTACATGTCCTTGGCCAGGAATTGCATGGGCTGACACTCTAATCACTTAGTGTCGGTCAGGCTTAGCCTGCTCTTTAACTAGTGCCAAGCACCACATTCCTCCAAATCACTTCTGCATCTGGCTGTAAGAATAGAAATGTTGCCATGTCCTTTTCTTTGAAATGGTCCATGTTGCCTCATTGCCTACAGAATGAAGTCCATTCACCTCTGGTGTATTCCTCAGCCTTGTCTTTCTCTTTATTCACCTCCTTACCTGTGATGCACCAGCAACACTGAACTAATTGGGAGTTCCCAGAACCCTTGGCCCTCCTTGGATTTGTATCGCTGCTTGAACAGTTTCTTCTGTCCATGACACCCTTCTATTTCCTCTTCTGGAAAAATCCTTACTAGCCTTCATGACTTGGCGCTAGCAGAGTTTGATTCTCTCTCATGAATTTATAGCATTTAATGCATGACCTTTCATAGAGTATTTAACACCCTAAGTTAGCATTATGAGTACATTAAATAGTTGTATCCATGGAACTACAAGACGCCTAAAGGCACAGAATCTGTCTCATGCATCCTCCTTTTCTTAGATCCCAGTCTACACTCTCTTTTATTCAGCAAGACTTTTAGCTGTATGCTACAATGCTTTACTAAGTGTGTTTATCAGCAGAGGTTGATTGATTGCTGTATATTGAGAGCTTCTCAAGGAAAATAAGAAAAAAAAATCTCTCTCAATGTCATCAAAAGATGGCTTGAAATCATTTCTGTGTCTATTAAGATGTGTCCTGCCAAGGGATTCCTGTTTTGCCGGCTATGGGAGCCATGAGAGCATTTATTTCTGGGGTGGTTAATGAGCTGCTCCTTGGGAGGAAAAAGTCTGATATAAAAACTAACTCTAGCTTATTTCACTTAGCATAATGCTCTCCAGTTCTATCCATGCTGTTGCAAATGGTAAGAATTTCTCCTTTTTTATAACAGTGTATATAACAGTGTAGATGTACCACAGTTTTCTAATTCATTCATCTGCTGATGGGCATTTAGGCTGTTTCCAAATCTTAGTTATTGTAAATTGTGCTGCTATGAACATAGGGGTACATATATCCTTTCTGATGGGTGTTTCTCTTTCTTGGGATATATTCCTGGGAGTGGTATTACTGGGTCAAATGCCATTTTCATTTTTAATTTTTTGAGGAAATGCCATACTGTTTTCCATAGTGGCTGCACCAGTCTGCATTCCTACCAGCAATGAAGGAGGGTTCCTTTTTCTCCGAATCCTCTCCAGCACTTCTCATTTGTTGATGATAGCCATTCTGACAGGTGTGAGGTGGTACCTCATTGTTGTTTGATTTGCATCTCTCAGATGATTAGTGACTTTGAGCATGTTTTCATATGTCTCTTGGCTTTCTAAATGTCCTATTTCAAAAAGTGTCTATTTAAGTCCTTTTGCCTTTTTTTTTTTTGGTCTGTTTATCTTTCTTATGTTAAGTTGTATGAGTTCCCTGTAAATGTTGGAGATTAAACCCTTATCAGATATAACATTGGCAAATATGTTCTCCCATGATCTCACTCACTTGTGGATAGTAAAAAACATTATAAACTGATGAACAAAAATAGATATAGAGAAACATCGAACAGACTGTCAAACTACAACAGGAAGGCTAGGGAGAGTTAGTAAGAGATCAACCGAAGGACTTGTATGCATGCATATAAACATAACCAATAGACCCAAGACATTAGAGGTGGGAGGGAGGGTATGTGCCGGGGCGGGCGGGGGGAGGAGAGGCTGAGGGAAGGTCAATTGGGAAAAAAAAGAGGAGACATACGTACTACCATTTATAATACTTTAAACAATATAATAATAATAATAATAATAATAATAATAATAAATTTTTAAAAACTGACTCTGGCTATGCATGTCTAAGACTGGAAGAATTGGGCTTCTCCTAGGAATAAAGCAGGGGTCCTAAAGAAATTGAAAGTTTTCAAAGTTACATTGTAAGTATCCTTTTTGGAACTGTTCAGGTCAATCAGGGAATTGATTAATAGTAATATCTGTTGGTGAAGGGAGCAGTAGAAAGGGAGTTTGACTTTGAAAAAGAAACATGAAGTATTGGTGACATTGATCAAATGAATTGATAACATAAATGTATAACCCAAGTAGAACTTAAGGAGGCTTAGTGTTTTGTTTCTTAAAGTATTTACACAGTGTTCCAAACCTTCTGAAGGATTGGATAAGCATGCACACATGTGGGAGACATGTGTCTTGGCTTAAAACTTTCCCATAACTGCTCCAGGAAGATGTCATTGGTTTGTAGGTTGAATGAGATCAGAGTTTCTTTATTCTGGATGTGAATTAACTGAGAAGCATACATTCATGATCTAATTTAGAACTTCTAGATGACCAGGATAGAAAATAAATGGAGTCTTTGTCAAAACCTAACAGTCTAACTGCATTATCATGTAGGGGTAGGTTGGCATTCTGCCAAAACCACATAAATGAAATTATGACCTGAGGAAAAAATTCTTATATTTGTATAGAATTAGCAAATGATTTCAAGATAACATTGTTCAAAAAGATTCTAGAAAACCATTTTTTAAAAATTTGAAGTAACTATTTCAATTCTTTAATCATTTTGGGGAAAGGTAGGCTTTTTAATAGTTTGTGTCAGAATAGCTTTCAAAGTGGAGTGGAGGGGGTCAGGTGGTAAAAGCTCATTAAATATTGACTGTTTTCCTTGATTTTCAGCAATACCGTGAAGAACTGGATGCCAAGTTTAATACTGACAAATTTAAATGGGACAAAATGTGCCATAGAGAAGCTGCAGTGATGTTGAAAGCCTTTTTCAGAGAATTACCCACTTCTCTCTTCCCTGTGGAATATATACCTGCCTTCATCACTCTAATGGAAAGTAGGTGGAAGATGTTAAGTGTGAATGGACTAAGATATAAGGTCAATAAAGTGACTTAGAGTAGAAGAAAGATACAAAATAAAATGTGATACAAAGTGTATATTTGCTCTTTCCTGGCAATGCTTGGTGAAATATTGTGTTTGATGGTAAGCAATCCTCTCTTTACATAATTAATCTGATAGATATGATTTAGAGAGTTTTATAATCATTAAGAGGTAGAGGGGTTTACAGAAGGAATAGACTTTTGAGATTTAAATTCCTGCTCAACCAATTATTAGCCATACAATGAACCTTTCTGGGCTTCATTAGTGTGCCTATATATTGCAGTTAATAGTTTTATGTCAGCGTTGTTGTGGCTACTGGGTGAAAACATTTAGAATAGTGTCTGTTGTGTAATAGTCCTTAAGTCCTCTCTCTTCTTTGAATCTAAAACCCTGTCCTGATGATGTAACACATAATAAATGTTACACAGAATGTGTTTTTGAAAATTAGATCACGTAGTACTTCTGAAAATTACAAAGATACGTAGATTATGCTTTAAGTGAGTACTTTGATAAAAGTATAGTAATGGAAAGTATGTTGTGTTTGGCAATGAGGGAAAAGTAGAATGGAGCTAAATAGTGGGGCTTTCACTACTAACCTGAGGAATTCAGGGATCACAGACCTAAGTATGTACAGTAAATCCTCTCTTGTCAATGATAGATTCTGCAACTTTAAGTGAAACAATTATAAGGAAACCAGTTTTACCAGAGGCTAATTGATGTAAACAAGAGTTAAGTTCTTAGAGCATCGCACCAACATTATGATGAAACAATGTTGAAAGAAATGATGGTGTTTGAGGACTTACTGTACAAGCCTGTTAAATAAATGGCATTCTACAGGGACAGAAGAGGGCTATGGCAGACTGAGAGGACATGCCCCAAATAATGAGGCAGCAGCTGCTCAGCTCTGCTCTTCCCTCTCTGTCTGCAGCCAGTACACTTCATTTAAGGGAGAGGATCTGGAAAGTATCCTAAAAAGGCTCACAGAGGAGTCCACATTTCTTTGTATGATTTCGAAAGTGAAAAATACTACACTACAGTGAGTGATTTGAAACCAGTCAACCCCACAGGGAAGGCCAAAGGTCAGGGCTGCTACCAGCAGGGAATACAGTCTTTTTGCCAGGGAGAGTAAACTTTAGTTGTAATGAGATTTTCTGAAGTGAAGAATTATAGACGTGGGTATGTGTGTTAAATATGCCCCTCTTTATACTCTGAAACAGTATAGGGGATATAGAGTCACTTCCACTAGGATAATTACTTTATATTTTCAAACTTGGAACAAATGTCTAAGGATTAATAGTTCATTAATCAAACCTGAGATATTTGCATGCAAACTTTGATAGCTTTCTAAGAAAATAATGATCTCAGGAAAAAAAGACTTAACTAAGATGCAAAAAATGAATTAAGTACCAAACCATTAAACACAAACAGAGTAGGGCCAGGTTTCCTAAATAAAATGAAAATGGATTTTTTGTCAGTTTAGATTTTTAATCTTAACAGAAAATTTATAATTTACCTGAAACTGATGGAGATACAGTCTGCATCTATTATCTCCCCCATAGAGGTTTTTTGGGATTACATTGGAAGATTATAGACAGCCTTAGCCTACTGTGTCCTCATTAAAATAATGCTTTCTCTGTCCCTAAATATGTACTGAGGTATGCTGCTGATAGTCCTATTATTCAGTCAAACTCATGTCAGCATGCATTAGCAGTTTTCAGAAATATCCTGCACCTGTGTCATTTTTGTTTACAAATTTGACATAAATTTCTAGAAATCCACATGGGGATTATGCTGAGAAAATATGACAGAACCCTATAAATACTTCTTCCAACTGTTCCTTCATTATGTATTTATATGTATTTGTCATCTACTCCTAATTTGGATGCACACAACCTCTTGTAACAAGTACCTGGTCACAGGAGTGTTTCCAGTATTGTGAAGCTAAGTGACTATAAGCAGCTGACTGCCTTCCATCTATTGACTATACATAGATAGATTTTTCATCGACTTGAGAACTCCCCAGGGATTCTAGAACATAATGCTTTCTGCCAGGAACTCCCCACTAAGAGACCATTTTGAGGAGAATACAGAGAGACAAAGCAAAAACTGGATGCTGTAGTAAGGCCACATTTTCAGCACAGCTGGTGTAGGTTAACCAGTTGTGGATGGAATTGCTAAAATCCCTGCTGGCATTGAGAACAAAAGCATAAATGCCAAACGTCTAGCGCCATCTTCTGTCATTGTCAAGGAATAAAATATCAATAGTCTCCCAAGATCCAAACAGAATCACCTTCCCTAAATGTCCATTAAAGATCTAGAATATGTGTCATTAATCAGAAAAAGAGAAAACACCTATAGAGGTAACGACTTAGAGGCACTGATGTAAACACTCTACACATATTAACTTATTTAGTCTTTTTTATTGCCAGGCATTCTGTTTACAGAAGCTACCTTGTTTAAAGTTTTAAGTTATCATCGTTGCTCATCATATGGCTTAGAAATGGCTCATGATTGAAGCAGAAGCAGCATCTCATAGTGTGTATAGAACATTAGGGTGTCCACTTGGGTTCCACACTTCTGAAAGGATAGGGAAAGGAAGCAGAATTGGCAGAGGATAAGGCTGGGTAGTGGTGCAGTCTGAGCCAAGACTTCATGCAACCCTCTGGAAAGCTCTGATGCTGGGTGGCCTCTCAGAATTGTTTCCCAAGACAGTGAGAAAGTTGGGCATTTTTATTCTGAATTGGGCTGTGAGTGGATATAGATGGAACCTCAGAAGACATCCTGACCTTAGGCAAAACAGTTGGGGAGAGCACTTTCTAGGAAGAGCTGCCAGCTGAGGGATTAGGTCCTTCAGTCCTGAAAGTGGGGAGGGGGGAAGGCCGGCGTCATGTTCCATGTCCCACTACAGGCATGATGTGAAAACAAAAAGATTTTCTAACGTCCTGAGATACTTCCACATGAAGAAGAAAAAAATGAATTTGAGGCAGTCAACATACAAAGGAAACCTTAGTTATGAAATAAAGCTCATATTTATTTTTTTCTTTATTTTTTAATTTAATTCTTTATTGTTTAAACTATTTCATATATCTCCTTTCCACTCCTCCCCCCATTGACCTCTCCCTGACCACTCCCACCCTCCAGCACTTGCCTTCACTCCCCTACTGTCTGTGTCCATTGGTTATGCTTATATGCATGCATACATAAAGCCCACATTTTCTTAAGGTAAAGGGATTACTCTACCCATAAACCACTATGCAAAAAAGCACCTTTTATTGATCTTGTTGCTCTTGGTGTTAAAAGGTTTTCTCTCCGATTTTATGAATCCATACTTTAATAAGAGATGCTAATTCGTATGTAACGATCTGTCCCTATATAAAATAGAAGATATTTCAGCAGTCTCTTACACAGCAATGGATGGGACATTCCCAAGACATTTACCCAACGGCACCAAAGTGAATGTCCAACACTTTATTCCACACATTACAAAAAGCATACACAATGGCAAAGGCAAATTGATCAAACTTTTCAAAATTATTGGTGGCAAAAAATCCCCTGGGAAACTCATTAGGTAACAAAATCTTGCCACTTTTGTAATTATTCAACCCAGGAAAAACTTAAAGGATATGGCATAGATCACAATCCTACTGAAGTATAATTTGAGTATTTATAAATGGATTTTATATAATTGCCCAAATCACAAAGCCTTAAGTGGGTTTCAGTAATGTTTGGGTTTTTTGTTTTTTTCCCCCAAAGCTGTCCTATGTATCTATAAATTTGGTTTTTTGAAAAGGTGTTGTTTTTTGGAGGGTGTTTTTTAGATTTAAATTTTACAGATAAGGGAGATCAGATAATATTAGTCTTTTTAGCACAATGCCCTCAAGGTCCACCCATGTTATTGCAAATGGCAAGATTTCATTTTTTATGATTGAATAATATCCACCGTGTGTGTGTGTGTGTGTGTGTGTGTGTGTGTGTGTGTGTGTGTGTGTGTAATACATTCTCTTTTTCCATTTATCTATAACTGGACACTTGGGTTGTTACCATATTCTGACTAATGTAAATAATGCTGCAGTGAACACTGGGATGCATATGTCTTTTCCAGTTAGTGTTTTCATTTTCTTAGGATAAATACCCAGAAGTCAATTGCTGCATCATATGACAAATTTGTTTTTAATTTTTTTTGAGGCACCTCCATACTGTTTTCCTTAGTGGCTGTACCAATTTATGTTCCCACCAACTCTACACAAGGGTTCCCTTTCCTCCATATCCCTGCCAACACCTGTTATTGTATTTTTTATAATAGCCATTCTAACAGGTATGAGGTAACATTTCATTGTGGTTTGATTTGCATTTCCCTGATGATTAATGATGGTGAGCATCTTTTCTTGTACCTGTTGGCCACCCACATATCTTTGGAAAAATGACTGTTCTTCTGCCCATTTTAAAATCAGATTTAGAATTTTTTTGCTATTGAGTTGTATTAATTCTTTATGTTTTGGATATTGCCCCTTAATATATAATGATTCACAGATGTAATGATTTGCAAATATTTCTCACATTCAGCAGGTTGCTTTTCATTTTCTGAATGGTATCCTTTCTTGTGTAAATGCTTTTGAGTTTGATATAGTCCTACTTGTTAATTTTTCTTTCTGCTGCTTTTGCTTTTTGTGTAAGATTCATAAATTCATCATTGAGACAGACATATGCCAAGGACCCAATGCCATGCTTTCTTCTAGGAGTTTTATGGTTCCAAGTCTTTACTCCATTTTGAGTTTTAAGTCATTTAAATTTTATAATAGCCCAGTGATGGAGTTGTCAAGACTACTTACATTTTGCAAATGATAAAATAGAAGCAATGAGGAGGGGTTAAATAGGCTACCCAAAGTCACTCAGGGACTAAGCAATACCTGCAGGATTGGAAGCTGCTTTTATGGCCCGTGTTCCTAATAATTATATTTTGCTGCTTCTTTATGTGGAAACAGAATTTATTTTATCTTGAATTGAGCTTCAAGACTGTTTATAGCATAAAAGTAAAGCAAGGTCTGTGAAAGTACTTTGAAATGGGAAATGTTACACCAGTAAAATCCAAAATTATTTTGAGAATCTTGGCCACCTGCTTCTACAGTGGCATCACGGGATGTGAGAAGGGAGCTGATAGACTGTCCACAAGAACAAATTTAATTGTTGGGCACAAAAACGAAGTCCTTACCAACAGCTGTCAGGAGCCCTCCTCTGCCACCAGATGTTAGCGAGGAATGCTGTCAAAATACATCAGTGGTGTTCCAAATGAGTGGTTATTTCTGTTTTCTTGTTAGGAGGGCCTCACATCAAAGTACAGTTTCAAGCCCTACACCTCATGGTCATGGCACTGCCTGACGCCAACAGGGACACAGCTCAGGTATGTTGTATTGACCTCATGCTTTGTCAATGGCTCTTGTTGATCAGAGGAAATGGCTCTGATGGAAAAGTGAAAAACAAGCTGAACATGCTGCAAACCTGTTTCCCTTCCATGCTCCCATTGCTGTTCTCTAGGGTTAGATAAGAGAATGTAAATCCTGGAGTCTTCTTTGAACATTTCAGTTTCATTCATTCAATCTGTTAGATATTGGATGTCTACCATGTACCAGGACCTGGGATTGGGTTAGGATTAGGATTAGAAAAGCAAACTTGTAAGACTTAAGTAGAATGATGTCAGAAATAAACAAGAATATTATGTAAGTTGTAAAATATAAAACTCTCTAATGGCTGGCTGGTCCTCAGTCTAGTGGCAAAAGATCTGAGGAGTGTCCTTGGGGAGAAATTTTGAAATCAGTGATTTAATTTTTTTTAAATGTGCATGCCTTAACATTTGCAAATTCAGTTTAAAGAATTCTACAACCTCTGAATTTTAGAGGTTACAATATAAGAACTTGTCATTTTGTGTATTAGGAAAATTAAACTCAGAAAAGTGATTTGTCCATTAACATCTGATAGAACATTTGATAGAATCCTGTTCCATAGTTTTTCATCCCAAATATCCTTCTCTTCATTTCAAATTCATTTTGTTGCTGTATATTGGTAAAAAAAATCAAAGTTTCTCTTTCTATTTTGACAGTGATTCTGTATGCAATAGAGCATTTGTTATAAGTATGAGAGATGTTGAGAATCTTTGAAATGAGGTTAGATGAATTAGAAAGAGCCAATAATTTTGAGGCCATTAAACATAATGCTCAAAACAAATATGATTCTTTTTTTTAAAATATATTTTATTGACTTTTTACAGAGTGGAAGGGAGAGAGATAGAAAGTCAGAAACATCGATGAGAGAGAAACATCGATCAGCCGCCTCCTGCACGCCCCCCACTGGGGATGTGCCCGCAGCCAAGGTACATGCCCTTGACCGGAATCGAACCCGGGACCCTTCAGTCCGCAGTCCGACACTCTATCCACTGAGCCAAACCGGTCTCGGCACAAATATGATTCTTAATGCTGCCTCTTATAAGACATTTTAATTTGATGAGGACCCTTCCTCCCACATAGTAAAAACAGCTATGTTAATTACATCCTCAACCTAAAGATGGGGTTTGGCTATGGCATAAGAACATTTTCTAATACAATTTCATAATTTTTCTAAAGCTGTAATTTATTAGTTTTTGACTTTGTCTAAGCAATGCTCTTTTATCCCAAAAAAAATGCATCAGGTAACAGATATTTTAGTCAAAATATCATCTATGCTTTTATATAATTGAGGATGTAGTAATTATCAGGAAATTCAATATATTTCTAACAGAAATCGTCAAAGAACATTAGGGAACTTGTGAAAAATCAGCATCTCTCGCTCTCTCCCATTCTAAATTGTGACTGGAACTAAGATTGAAGTTGGTGTGGTGTACATAGAGATCAAGAGCTCTGGCTCAACAATCAGATGTCTTCAGTTCAAATCCTGGCTTTGCTACTTAATGAACTGATATTTGACAAAGCTATCAATCCTTCTCCACCTTAGTTTCTCATCTATAAAATGGTATTAACACTGGTACCTACCACACAAGATTTTGAAATATGATAAAATCAGTGAATATATATATATATGTATACATACACACACACATATATATGTATGTGTGTATATGTATACATATATATATTCATTTATTTCTATATCCATATTACTAAGATTAATGCCTGGCTCATAATAAACCCTCAGATAAATGTTAACTATTATTATCCTATGTGCTGTCCATTTTCTTATTACAAATAGTATAGCGGAATTCAAACTTGGGAAACTAAAGAGCATCTCCCTTCAGGATTTCAGTCCTCTTGGTGAATTTCAGAAGGTCTGATAAATATTTATACTTTGTTGGCTTAGCCAAATTGTTATTAAGCTTTCTCAAAGCTTTTTAAAAAAATTTTAGAACAGCTGCATGTAAGCATTTTTCTTTGGTCTACTGAAGATTCCAAAACTGAAAAACAATGGAAAACTAATATCCACTAAGTAAAATTTAAATTTTTTTTTCAATTGTATTTACATTTGGCTTGAGGAATGAGATACTCATTTCTTTTAAAAATAGATTTTCCTTTCCCAAGAAAACAGTAGTTTTTAGTAGTGATGCTTTAAGGGTGTTTGTTTTTTTTTAGAATTACTTTTCTTCAAAATGAAATTGCATTATATGTTATTTATCTTTTTTTGAGATACAGTATTTTTTAGTCCTAATTTACTACTTAATTTTAGTATTTGTCAAACTTATTTAGGAAAAATGAAAAGATAATACAAACTATTATTTATAGACATTCCACTATAATAAACTTCAAAAAACTATTCACATTTCTCATCAGCACTTTTAAGCAAGTAAAGAGGTGATTGACAGTTAGACATTCTGTACTTCTGAGAAGAATCTGCTAATTTTCCGGAGTCACAGTAAATGGGTACAGAAATAAATGAAGATGATCATTGGTGCCTTTTGATCATTTACATTTGTGTGACACAATGCTATATCTTTTTAGGCCCTCATGACATTCTTCAATAAAGTGATTGCCAATGAATCAAAGAACCGAATGAGCATATGGAATATTTCTACTATCATGGCACCAAACCTTTTCTTCAGTAGAAGCAAGCATTCTGACTATGAAGAATTACGCTTAGCAAACACTGCAGCCCACATCATCCGCCTAATGCTTAACTACCAGAAAATTCTGTGGAAGGTGAGTAATAGTGTGATAATAACCTCAATGTACTCCTTTGAAGTCTACCAGCACCCAAGAAACAACGGCTCCGTGAGGAAGCAATGCCCTTACTCACAGGGAAGAAATATGAGACTATAATCCCAGGTTACCTATGGTATCTTTATGCATTTTTTGAGGGCTGCTCCTGAACTTGTCCTTTTTAAATATGAATTCTAATATTTTTTTTCTAATTTTATAAGGGCAAATGCCACAGTATACTGAGTGACTATGAATTATCATAATTGATAACAGAATCTAGTGGGAAGATTTAATTCGAGTGTTTTCCTTCAGGCCAAGCTATTTTTCTTCTCCAGGTCCCATCTTTCTTAATCAATCAAGTTCGAAGAATGAATGAAGCCACCATGTTGTTAAAGAAGCAGCTCCCAAGTGTCAAAAAGTTGCTAAGGAGGAAGACCATAGAACGAGAGGTAATAATAAACACAGAGACAAGTGTTACTGCCAGGTTTTTATTTCTCAGAGTGAGGCACAAAGTAGCTTGTCATTTAGAACAAGAAATTGTATATCCTCCCCAAATGGTAGTCTTGTGACTATAAACTTTGTGAAAATTGTGTCCATGGTAGAACGCTGTCATCTTTTTATTTTGCAATGCATTTTGGTTGAAGTTTTGGAAATATTTCTGTCATGCTTACCTACTGTTTTATTCTGCCAAGTACTTTAGGCTAAAATGGTTCTCATAAAAACTGAACTTGATGTTTTAGTCCTTGCAAATGAGATTTAAGAATTTAAAATATCTAATACATAGAGAAATAAATTTCTTTAGTGATTGAATACTCAAAGAATATCATATCATCAGATTGTTTTGTGTGTAAATTCATTGCATTCTGAAGAATATTTGCATTAGCACAGTTTGTGTAGAGGTGAATAACGGAAAGAGGTGCAAAATATCCTCACACTAAGATATTTTTCCATTGATTTTCAGATAGAGTGGAAGGGAGGGAGGTGGGCAAGAGGGGGCGGGGAGAGAAAAAGAAAAAACATCAATGTGAGAGAGACACATCGATTGCTTGCCCCCTGCATGCACTCTGACCAACCTGCCAGGGCCAGGGATCGAACCCACAACTGAGGTACATGCCCTTGACTGGGAATGCAACCCCAACTCTTTGGACTGCAGGGCAATCCTCTAACCACCAAACAAAATTGGCAGGAGCTAGAAGAATTACCTTTATTGCTTTAATTTAATTTGAAGATGATTATGAGTGTCAGGCATAGCATTTGGCCTTCAGGAGGAAGAGAGATACATCAAATTCACTTTGCCCCTTAAAAGAATTTACACCTAGTGTAGGAGACAGGTGTGTAGAGAGCTATAGATATGCATTAAGTGCCAGATCAACTCTGCACACTGCGTATAAGGACCATGCAGAAGAGAAAGAAATGTTCTCCAACATGGGAAATTGTGAACAGCTCCATGGAAAAAGTGTCATTTGAGCTGCATGTTGAAGGATGGATAGTATTTTGAAGGGAGAAAGGAAGGAAAAGCTCATCCAGAGAAAGGAATGGTAAATGCCAAGGTGGTGAGTGCTGCTGGTTGATTTATCACAATCATGATGAATGGCTGTATCCCCTTATTGGTAATAGGCAAAGTAACTTAGATCAACTAGAACCAAGACATTCATATATTTTAAAAATTTGAGAAAAAAATCACATAATCAAAAATTCACCATTTTAATTATTTTGAAATGTACAATTCATCAGTTTTGGCATATTCACAATGTCATGCAACTATCACCATCATCTGATTCATAATATTTTCATCATCCCTAAAAGAAACCCCATGCCAATTAAGCACTCATTCCTCATTACTCCCTTTCCACCGCCCCTGAAAAATATTACTCTACTTTTTGTCTCTGAGTTTACATTTCATATAAATAGAATCATACAATATATGATCTTTGTGTCTGACATCTTTCACTTAGCAAAATGTTTTCAAGGTTTATCCTATTGTAGCATATATTACTACTTCACTTCTTTGACTTTATATTCTTTTAAAAATAACTTTGAGATATAATGCACATATACAGTTCATCCAATTAAAGTGAACAGTTCAGGGGGTTTTCGTATATTCACAGATATTCAGTTAATGATACAATCAATTCTAGACTATTTCATCACCTCAGGGAAAAAAATATACCCTTTGGCTATCATCTATCCCCACCAGCCCCATTTTCCACCACCAGCCCTAACAATGATGTGTTTAGAGTTCCCTATTTTGTACTTACAATGAATGAAAAATCATATAATACGTGGGGTTTTTGTGGCTTACTTCACTTAGCATTATATTTTCATGATTCATCAAACATATAGTATGTATCAGCACTTTCTTTTTTATGGCTGAATTATATTCCATTATATGGATATATCACATTATTTATTAATTTATCCATTTATGACCATTTAGTTACACATTTTAGCTACTATGGAACAGTGCTGATATAAGCATTTATGTACAAGTTTTTGTGTAAATATGTGTTTGACTCCATTGGAAATATGCTGGGTCATATGGCAACTCTGTGTTGAATCATCTGGGGAATTACCACTGTTTTCCAAAGTGGCTGCCCCATTTTACATTTGCTCCATCAGCACATGAGGATGCAGATTTCTCCATATCTTCAGCAACAAATATATTATCAGAACCTCGTTATTCTAGCTATCTGGTGCGTAGGAAGTGATATCTCATTGTGTGGTTTGGATTTGTATTTCTCTGGTGACTAAGGATATTGAGCATCTCTTCATATGCTTATTGGCCATTTGTATAGCTTCCTTGGAGAAATATCTACCCAGATGTTTTTTCATTTTTGTTTGGGTTATTTGAATTTTTATTATATTGTAAAACTTTGTATATTCTATATACTGGTCCCTTATCAGGTGTATACATAGTTTGAAAATATTTGTGTCCTGTGATGCACAAAGATTTTTAATTATGATGAAGTGTAATTGTATCTGTTTTTTTTATCATGTTTTGTCATATCTAAGAATCTTTTGTCAAATTCAAGATCATAAAGATTTAACCCTATGTTTTTGTCAGCTAGAGGTGAGAGTTCAAGTTCTTTTCAGGTCTTTCCTGAACATGTGCACAGGCCTGGACATGTGCATGGCCTCTGGATTCTCTGGAATATGTTGGAGCTTTTCAGAGCCCTAATTTCTCAAAGCATGTGGATCTCTAGGCTGGCCTCTTTCCCCCTCACCTCTTTCCCACTGAATCAGACAGCAGTGATAAAACATTTGCCTATAGATGTTTCCCACATTATACTATTTTAGCCCTGATCAAGTTCCAAGTTAGGCAAGCTAAAGGCAGTCCTTTTGAGTCAGTGTTCCAGGGAACCATGAAATAGGTCAAAACAAATAATTATTCTTTGTGAGGTGTCTTTTACTCCCTCTAGGACCTGTACCAGGAATGCAGGCTGTTATTTTCAAGGCTATCGATGAGCTAGGGAACAGAGATGGGAAAAGTGTAAGCTAAAAAGCCATAAAGCTTACTGTTCTTAAGATACAGCTGTTTTTTCTTAGGCACTCTGGTTGCAACCTCCAGGTTAGTATCCAGAGTTCTGAAAAAGTTGATAGTGACCATTTTTGCCACTTTATTCATTTCTTTTATGGAAGGACAGTCTTTTGAACTCCTTATTCTACCATTTTCACTGTGGACAATTTTAATGGCAAAAGTATGTTATGTTCAGAGCTAAAACAGGTCAGGTCAGGCTTTGCCATAGGAACCTTGGTGAATTAAGTCTTTATTTGAAGCTCAGATTTATTATAAATTGGAGTAGGGGAGGAAGAAGTAATGTTTTCTATCTCAGAGTTTTCATTAGCATCAATTCATATAATGTGTATAAGCACTTTGTAAATTGTATAATGCTATATAAATACAAATTTTTTAATTGTAAATTAGAACCAAGGCAGAATTTAAAAGTTATAAGTATCATGGAAGCTACACTTAAAGATGAAGAAATAGTCTTTCTGCCATTGTATTGTACTAAACTATGTTTTTAATTGTTAATTTTGATTGGAATAGACAGTTCATTGAAAGGTTAAAAATTCAAAAAGTAAGAAAGACAATAGAATAAAAATTGGATACCTTGACTTCCCCTCCCCGAGACAAATGATGCTACCAATGAAGGTTGTATGTCCACAGGAACTTACAGGTGTACTAGTATATACTTCCAAAAAAATATGCACATACAAGCGGATATGAATAAATGTCCTCCCCGCTTTTTTCCATGAGTGATATAACATACATAAAACACTCTCCTGCGTCTTGGTGATTTTTCCACATCGGTCCACAAAGCCTTCTTTTCTGCTTCTTTTCCACGATATTTCATAGACACATCATAATTTATTTAAGCTACCCCATATTACTGAATAGTTAAGAGTTTTACACCAGTGAATAAATTTGTTTTATGTCATTTCTCAAAAATGAAGTATATTTGTAGAATAAATTTGTAGATTTGGAATTGCTGGATTAAAGTACATATCCTATCTAATAAAAGAGTAATATGCAAATTGACCATACCTTCACTACACCCACAAAACATGCCCACAAAAGCCAATCAGAGCAAGTATGCAAATTAACCCAACCAACATGGCGGTAAATTTGCATATTCACACCCAGAAGACCGTGCAGAAGGGAGCAAAGCTGAGGAGAAGTAAGCAAGTGGAGCAGTAGAGAAGGGAAGGAGCAAGGTAGCAGAGACAGGAGAGAGTTTTGCTCAGGCTGCAGGAGGCTCTCTATTCTTGCAGGAATCTTCCTGCAACAGTCTTTAGTTTATTTTATAATTTGGTAAATATTCCAAAATATTTTCCATAAAGATTGTACCAGTTTGTACTTTCAACAGCAGCATATACTTGTCTTTCCAACATTAATCTTAAAAACTAAATATTTTTTATTTAGGTTACAAGCCCCAAGACTTCAAAGGTACTACAAAAATCACCCTCTTTAAGAAGAATGGTAAGAAAAAAAATTATTTACTTTTCCTTTTATCTGTGATTATTAACTTCCTACATAGTATTCCCTGGCTACATCCAGAATATCTGTGTATAATTTTGGTCATAATATATCCTTCAAACTTGACATTTTTATTGTAGCGCAACTAAATGATGATTCAAAATGTATGGTTAGGCATCTCCACACAGCGGAAATTGGAAGGAAATGTGATTTTTATGATCACAGGTTTGAGAATGTCAGGGTTACTGAATTTATCTTACATAGGCTACTGGAGAGCTGGAAGGGGTGGGACATGAAATGAACAAAGGTAACTTAAGAATACAATTTTGGCTGCAATGAAACAGGGGCATTCTGCCCAACCCAAGTCTAAATCTTGTATGTACATTTCCTACCATGCTCTCTGGTTCTGCTGGGAATGGTAGTCCTATAAAAATCGACCCTATTTTAAAATTTGTATTCATTTTCTAGTACTGCCATAACAAAGTACCACAAAATGGATGACTTAACTAGTAAAACAATAGAAATTTGCTCCCCATAGTTCTGGAAGCTAAAAGTCCAAAATCAAAGAGTTGGTTTGGTTGATTTCTTCTGAGGGCCATGAAACCAGAACCTATTCTTGACTTTATTTCTGGATTTTCATAATGCTAGCGGTATTTGACATTCCTTAGCTTCTCAGTGCATTCCACCATCTGCCTCTGCCTTTATATGCATTCATCCTGAGTATGTGTCCTTATCTCTTCTCCTCTTATAAGGACACCAGTCACACTGGGTTAAGGGCCTATCCTACTCCAGTATGAGCTCATCTTAGCTATTATATCTGCAATGACCCTATAAATAAGGTCATATTCTCAGGTATTGGGGGTGAGGACTTCAACATACCTTTGTGGAGAATGCAATTTCTTGTAGGGTAAATATTGAATCAGTTCACATAAATCTACATCAATAGTTTCACCTTTTGAGAACATACAGATTTACCTGAGGAGTAGCCAGATCCTCAAACAAATAGAAACTTTTTTCTATTTGTCTCTAACTAGAGAATTAATCACTAAAACACTCAAAATTTTGAAACAAATGAATTTTCCAGTCAGTCCTGGCAAAACAGAAAATTCTATTAATTAGAGAGCAACATTTTTTAATATTTTATTTAGATGGGAGTTCCAGCATCCCCAAGCCAATTCTGTTACATAAAAGCAGAGACATTTTCTTTCTCAGTAGCAGTCCATGTCTACCCCTCACAGTGTTATTAGCACACGTGGAGGGATCAAGTCTCAAGTGTACATACATGTGAAATTAACTTTGGGCTGACTAATGCAAAAGAATATTTAAAAAGTCATATTTCCTAGTTGATTCTTGACTTTTTCAGGTTGATATTAAAATATAGAACTCTACTTACAGTAGGCTTATTTAGAACATTGTTCAAAGAGATGTAGTAATAGAAACTTTAGTTTTTTTGTTATAACTCAGTTGTACTCCTCTCATTATTTTTAAGGCATTATATATGACCTAAGCTTGTGGTGACAGTAAAATTCCAGGTTGTGTTGTCGAATCTCCTGTTAAAAAGAAAGCATTGTTTCATCCCGGTTAAGTATTAATCATGTTTACCTGTTTTTCTAGTTCAGAGTGCCCCTGTTTTTTATATCTCTTAAGAGCAATCATTGAACTGATTGATGTTCATCCTAGTTTGACAGAATGTACTGAATTTTTCCTCATTTTCAGTCTGATGTGCCAGAAGGCGTCATAAGGGTCCATGCTCCACGTCTCTCTAAGGTTTCCATGGCCATTCAGCTCAGTAGTCAAACCAAAGCCAAAGACATACTGGCAAAATTTCAGTATGAAAGCAGGTGAGTAAATATGAATAAAGGTCTCTGTACAAAGATGATCACATTTTATCAGAGAGTAACTTTCCAGGAATTTACAAATTTGGCCTTTTTGGAAAAAAAATTAGAACCAGTTGCTTTGGAAACTTTACCAATAAGTGAAAAGTCAAAAGCAGAATAAGAAGTTAGTAAGCCAGAGAATTGTAACAGAAGTTTTTGTTTATTTAAAGGAATTTCTACAAGTGGGATTCTTTTTTTTATTAGATATAATTAACATATATTCAATTCTGGCAAATAGCAAAATAATTTGAGAGTTGTATATATTGTAAAATTATCAGCACAATAAATCTAGTTAATATTTGTCACTGTACATAGTTACATTTTTTTCTTGTGATGAAAACTTAAGATCTACTCTCTTAGTAACTTTAAGTATACCATCATGTTGTACATTATATCACCATGGCCTATTTATTTTATAATTGGAAGTTTGTACCCCCTTCACCCATTCTCTCCATCCCACTCCCTTCTTTACCTTGGCAATTACCAGTCTTTTCTCTATATCTGTGAGACTGTTTTTCTGTTGTGGTGTAATGCCCATGGTCTTGATCCAGCATCTAGAAGGGTTCAGGAACCTGGAGAAGGCGCTGTGCATAAATTAGTCAAGAGTCCAGAGACGAAACAATTTTAAAAGCCATAATGGGGAGTCAGAGAAGACTTAGCTAAAGGAACTAAGTTCTCCTTGTCTCAGAACCCCTTGCTTTTTATTAACACATTGTGTACTGCATAGAAACCTCTAAGACATATGCCAGGGACTGCACATTTTTGGGCAAACTGCACATTATTTAAATCATCAGAACTACAGATAATAATGCACTTTAGGTGTTGTTTTTCAATAATTATAACATTTTTATTTACAAAAACAGTTATAAACAATTAAAATTCCTAGTACTTTTTTAACATATGGTACTGCATAAAACATTTTCCTCTATGAAGAGGAACCAAAAAAATTTACATAAGTATTTAGATCCACTCCTTTTTCCATGGGTGGCACAAACTCTTCAGGCTCTTGGAGAAAATTTTTTCTTTCCACTCGCTGGAATACACGTAGGTTCATGCTGCTTCATACCACCCGACAGCCTTTTGGGTGGATCTTTACGAGGTGCTCTCCTTGCACCCCCAGGGGAAGGGCTGGACAGATTTGTCTCTGGTTCCTGAGAGCCTACATTATTGTCATCTGTTATCCAGTCTCTCACCACCGATAGCAGAAACTGTTTATATTTCATTTTTGCTTGTGGATTGAGGACGTTATATACTCTAAATGAATTGAAAAATCCACAGTTTATAAGATACGGCCCTACTTTTTTGTCCATTTCATCGTTTTCCTTAGAATGGAACAACATGAAAGGAATTGATCTGCATGGTCAACGCCTTTCATGTGGGCATTGTATTCCTTGATGCAGGTAGGTTTTACAATATTCTCTCCCATTTTTCTATTTTTTTCCCTGTTGTTGTGGATCAGTGTCGTGGATCACTGATATCTTTTGGACAACCCACTTGTCTTTCCATGCTAGGAGAAGAATATTGCCTTTTCTGGAAAATATTATGTCACCTTTCTTCATTCCTGATGTTTTCATTTTCAAATTTGGCAGTAAACCTCTACTCTCCCTAATAGTCCCACAGATTCTAGTTTTGTTCTGTAGCAGCAATTCAGCAGTAGATATAGCATTGTAATAAGTATCCTGGTAAATATGGTGCCATATGCCAAGATAGGGTTCAAGGACTGAAAGAACAGTTTCTTGCAATTTCTTTCCTTCAGCAGTGTATGTCTCCATTTTGCAGATATAGCTGGTATCACTCTCCCACACCATCCAAACAAGTAAACTGTATTTTGTTATTTTTGCTGGGTTGTATGTGTGAAATTTTAAGTCCATAACAGATGGCGCATGAAAAACAAGACAACTCGTGAACTGTCCTTAACAGGTGACGCAGGAAACACGAGACAATTCTTGAGCAGTACGCAATGTGTTAACACAACTAGGGGCCCTGGTGCACGAAATTAGTGCACTGGGGGTGAGTGATCCCTCAGCCCAACTTACCCCCTCACACATACTGGGAGCCCTCAGGGGATGTCCTACTAACCACTCACTCCCAGCCTGCCCAATGCCTAAAGCCTCTGAGGCTTTAGGCCTTGGGCACTCAGCTATCACCCTGCAATGGGGCCGATGGCTGGCTCTGCCCCAGCCCTGCCCCCCCTCCACCCCCCAGCCTGGGCCTTTGCCCCAGCCAGTCACGCCTGGCTAGCGCGGGCCTCAGCCCCACTCCCCCAGTCCAGGCCTTCTCCCTGGCCAGTATGCTGGCTGCCTCACCCCAGCCCTGGCCTTCACCCCAGCCAGCATGTGGCCCTGGCCACTTCAGCCCCACCCCCCCATGGCCCTGGCCACCTCATTCCCACGCCCCCAAGCCCTGGCCGCCTTGGCCCTAACCCTGGTCGCCTTGGCCCCACCCCCATGGCCCTGGCTGCCTCGGCCCCACCCCCTGGCTCTGGCAACTTTGGCCACGCCCACCCCAGCCCTGGCCTTCATCTTGGCCAGCATGTGGCCCTGGCTGCCTTGGCCCTGCCCCCTGGCCCTGGCCTTCTCAGCCCTGCCCCACCTGAGCCTGGCCATCTCAGCCCCACCCCCGACCTGGCCTTTGCCTTGGCCAGCAATGCTGGCCTCCTCTGCCCCCACCCAGGCCGCATGCTTGCTGGCTGGCTCTGCCTCAGCTCCTGATTGGCTTGTGAGTATGGCTTGTGGATGTGGCTTGATTGTAGGTATGGTCAATTTTGCATATTACTCTTTTATTAGATAGGATTTGTCCTAAGGCAAGGTGGAGATATATACATCAAAGGGAAGGGCTAGATACAGAATCCATTGTCAGAATGGGGAATTTCCTGTGTCTGTTCAGGTGTTTGGCTAGGATGCAATAACATGCAGATTAAGATGCCCTGAGCTGTCTGGCAGCAAGCAATCATCCTTTTCAGGTTTGGGGAAATGCCTTTAGCCATTCCCAACAGATAACATATGTGACTCAGCCCTTGTTGAGTCCCCAAGTTCCATGAATCTTTTGATGAAACTTGCAATTATGACATGCTGGAATTGGCCACTGGCAGTGGTGGTGGTTTTGTTTTGTATTTTTAGATTCCACATATGAGATTATATGCTGTCTTTCTCTGTATGACTTATTTCACTTAGCATAATGCCCTAAAGCTCCACCCATGTTTTCATTGCAAAAAGCAAGGTATTTTTGATGGTTGAATAATATTCCATTATATATATATATATATCTATATATCTATATCTATCTATATATATATATATCTATATATATATATATATCTCACATTTTCTTTATCCATCAATGGACAAAAGTTATTTCCATATTTCAGCTATTATAATGCTGAAAAGTTCATTTTTTAGATATGGAAGTTGGTTACATGATGTATACACTTTTTGCATGATTAATACTATGTAAGTTGATATATATAAAGGTTACATTAAAGAAAAGGAGAGTAGACAAAAGCCAAACATTTACTCCTTTCTGCTGCTAGCCCTGACACCTACAGCACTGTTAGCAGTTACCCCTGAGCAGTAATAGAGGGACTTGAAATTCCATTCAAGGGATTTGGGCATCCAATAGATTTCTACTTACAGAGTTGTTTCTATATGCTCATGTATACCTTGTGTAGAAAGAAATTTTGGACATCCATGAGCCAAAAACAAACAAAACAAAAACAACCCAGAAATGACCCTTGATCTAAACCTCACATTTTATACAAAAATTAATCCAAAATGGATAACAAAATTAAGTGTAAAACATAAAAACTTTTGGAAAATTGCTTACAACAAAACTTTTGTGATATAAGGCTAGTGAATAATTCTTAGATTTAAGAATTATTGAAAGCATGACCTCTAAGAGATAATTTATAAAATTAGACTTTATAAAAATTGAAATATATACTGAAAGAACCAATAAAAAGAATAAAAAGACAAACTAAAGACTTGAAGAAAGTATCTACAAACCACATATTCAAAAAGGTCTAGTATCTAGAATATGTAAAGAACACTCAAACTCAACAGTAAAAACAACAGAAATTAATACAAATTGATTTTTATTGTTTGCTCCGTTTTATCACCAGAAAGGATATGCAGATGGCAAACATTCAGTATCTTTAATCATTAGATACCTATAAGAATGACTAGAATAAAAAATATTGATAATACCAAATAATTGCAAAAATATAGAGAAACTTGATTACTCATGCATTGCTGATAGGAATGTGAAATGGTACAGTCATTCTGTAAAACAGTTTGATAGTTTTTTATACAACATGTCAACCCAGCATTTATCTCAAGAAATTAAGACCATGTTCCAACAAAATGCTATGCATAAATGCTATAGCAGCTTCTTTATAATAATAAAAACTGGGGAAAAACAGGTGTTTTCTAACAGGCAAATGACTAAGCAAACTACAGTACGTACATACCGTAGTATGCTATTCAGCAATAAAAGTCAGCAACTTGGATGAATATCCAGGGATTTATACCCATGGAAAAAAGCTAATACAAAAGAATTCCATACTGTACATTTCCATCCCCATTTCCATAACATTTTCAAGTGACAAATTTTTAGAAATGTAGATAGAGGGATAGCAGATGGGGTTATGGACAGGGACAGGAAGAGAGAGTGGGGGTTGTGGAGCGAATGAATGCCAGTGAAAGACCACTGGAATCCAGACCAAATTAAAATTTAGGGAGCTTTTAATAGCCAGCCGGTGACTGTTTTTGCCTTTCTGCACACAAGGGAGTCCAGAGAGCAGTAGCGACCCTTTGTGTAGGACCACTTTTAAGCACATTAACCACATCCTGTTTTTGCAGAGCAAGCAACCAAAGACAAAACAGTTTTTCCTAAGCAATGTCAAGATCATGCCATTCACAATCATGTTACTCACAGGGTCATTCTGTTCTTCAGAAACCTGACAGTGTTCTATCTTGCAAGGCTATTTTGTGAGGTGCACCTAGGAAGGGGCCATGAGACCATATCTTAAGGCCTGGCCTGGTGTCAGGACTGACAACTTTATCTGGGGCATGGTCCACAGCCTCTCAAGAGTGCTCAAAAATTCTCACTCTCTAACAGGAATGACTATAAAGGGGAAAGGAAGGATCTTGTGGTGATGGAAAAGTACTCTCTTTTTGTTGTTAAACCTCATCCAAGGATATTTTTTCCAGTGATTTTTAGAGAGAGTAGAAGGGAAGGAGGAGGAGAGGGAGAAGGAGAGGGGGGGCGAGAGAGAGAGAGAGAGAGAGAGAGAGAGAGAGAGAGAGAGAATCAGTGTTAGAGAGAGACATGGATTGGCTGTCTCTTACCCCAACTAGGGATTGAACCTGCACCTAGAGTCTTGCCCTTGACTGGGAATTGAGTTTGTGGCCTTTAGGTATGTGG
Source organism: Antrozous pallidus (assembly GCA_027563665.1). Classification (NCBI taxonomy): domain Eukaryota; kingdom Metazoa; phylum Chordata; class Mammalia; order Chiroptera; family Vespertilionidae; genus Antrozous; species Antrozous pallidus. Next base: position 64,199,532 of record CM050518.1, read on the forward strand.
ACTGATGCTCTAACTCCTGAGAAACACTGGCCAGGGCATATTCCATATCTTGACTGAACCACTTAGCATCATGGTTGTGATATTGCACTAGTCTTTATTAAATATATATATATATATATATATATATATATATATATATATATATATATATTTGATTTTTCACAGAGAGGAAGGGAGAGGGATAGAAAGTCAGAAACATCAATGACAGAGAAACATCGATCAGCTGCCTCTTTGCACACCCCCTACTGGGGATGTGCACGCAGCCAAAGTACATGCCCTTGACCGGAATCAAATCTGGGACCTTTCAGTCTGCAGGCCGACGCTGTATTCACGGAGCCAAACTAGTTTTGGCTGCACTAGTCTTTAAATACTTTTCCATTAGAGGAAATTAGGTAAAGGACACATAGGATCTGTCTGTATTATTTCTTACAACTCCATGCAAATTTACAATTATATCAAAAAGTTTAATTAAACAAATGAGAACGTACATATTCTTCCTCACAATAGAGAACAATATTTTTGAAGAAATCAAGCTGAAAGTCATTCCTGAAGCGTGAGATGAGAGATGAGGTCTTTCCAGACTCTTCTACCCAGCATTCTAGTCTGAGGTAGAAAAATGTCATTGGGCAATCATTTTCCCTGACTTGATTTTATTATAGGGCAAAGTCCTGCAATGAAATGTTAGATAATAGCCAAGCATTAATTAGCCAAGCTTATAAATGTGACATGGGCTGAGGAGTGAATCTCATTTGGTTTTTGGCAAATATGGAAATGAAACCTGACTTTTTTGAACTAAGAGTGATGGGACCAATGACTAGGCATAGTGAAGTACCCAGCTGTTCTTTGGCCAGTGTGATATGTCAGTAGCAGTTACCTCCCTCAAGTGAAGTTGACAGTTGTGGATAAATGGGCCCCAGTTGCTGTGGAAGCCCCGTAGCATCAATCCTTTCTGCTTCAGTTGCTTTTCTATGTCATACAAAAAGTTGCATTATAACTTCAGCCATGATAACTTGTGGGGTGTGTTTCATTCAAGGCAGAATAAATTGTTGCCATAGTTATTTAATCTACAGATTAACCTCTGATTATGAAAGGGTTAAACTTATGTTACTCTCTCTTTTTTTTTCAGTCATGGTTCTTCAGAATGCATTAAAATTCAGAACCAAAGGTTATATGAAATTGGAGGAAATATAGGTAAGAATTCTTTAACATTTTCACTACTAAGTTCTCTCATTACTCAAAGAAATATGCTATTATTATAAAGTATATTTTACAAGTTTCTTAGATATAAACTCAAAATCAGTGACTTTTTGATTTTTTAATCTCATGTAAAAACAGTATGATTTTCCTAAAATATTTTCAGAATTTAAATGTGAATATTTTAGTTTATATAGAGTAGACTTTTGGATCTTTTAAATGTGCCTCAAAGTTGGAAAATCTGTTTCTTGAGATTCATAAAAAACAAAAGAAAGAACATCTTGGAACATTTAGTTAATTTCCCTATTTTCACTAGTAACCCAACTTCATTCTTCCTGTTTCCCTGACAGTGAAAAGGGAATTTAAGGAAAATTTCCTCCACTTTCTTCTGTGCCCAGATCTTCTGTGTCTGTGTCTTCTGTTTGCCTTCCTCACAGTCCAGAGGAAATATCTGTGTTCCTATTTAAGACCAACTCTTCCACTCATGTCTCACTTTATGTCCCCCCTGCCCAGTTAGGACATTGATCCAGGTGTGCCCCCATTCTCTCTTATATCATCAACTTTCCCTCCACGTGCATCATTTCTATCTACATAAAAATTTGGTAGTGTGTCTCATTTTTTAAATTTCGTTTTTATTGATTTGAGAGACAAAAGAAAGGAGAGAGAGAGAGAGGGAGGGAGGGAGGGAGGGAGGGAGAGAGAGAGAGAGAGAGAGAGAGAGAGAGAGAGAGAGAGAGAGAGAAGAAGAAGAAGAAGAAGAAGAAGAAGAAGAAGAAGAAGAAGAGGAGGAGGAGGAGGAGGAGGAGGAGGAGGAGGAGGAGGGAGGAAGGGAGGAAGGGAGGGGAGGAGGGAGGAAGGGAGGGAGGGAGGGAGGGAGGAAGGGAGGAAGGAAGGAAGGAAGGAAAGAAAAACATGGATGAGAAACATCATAGATGGGCTGCCTCCTACATACCTCGTTTCTGGGGATCAAGCCCACAGCCCAAGCATGTGCCCTGACCAGGAATAGAACCACCAACCTTTAGTGCATGCCCTGAACCACACCAGCCAGGGCATGTCTCTCATTTTTACAAAATTCTCTCTTGACCCCCTTCCAGTCAATGCCCATTTTTGTTCTGCTTTACAGCCAAAACTCCTAGAATCAGTTGTCTAAACTTCCATTTCTTCCTCTTGTTCGCTCTTGAAACCACTCCAGTCAAGCTTTAGCTTTCAACACTTAAATCAAAATTGCTCTCTTGTCTAGGTCACCGGAGAACTCTTACCTTGTGAAATCCAACAATTCAGCCTGTCTTTATAACTACCTGAGTTGATCTTTCCCTTCTTTGAAAAACATTTTCATCTGGTCTCAAGGACAACCTAAGCTTCGGGCTTCCCTCCCACTATGCTGGCTACTCATGGATGTCTTGTGCCCATTACTTATCCTCTCAGCCTCTTAAGATTGGAGAGCTGTAGGGTTCTGTCCTTCCACCTCTTCTTTATCTACAATAACTTCCTTGGTGAGCCCAGTTTATCTCATTGCTTTGAATACACCTGTATGTTGATGCCTCTCACATTTATATCCAGACTTTCCCTCAAATACCAACCTTGTGTATTCAATCACTGGACACTGCTTCGAGTCTTTGCATTTGCTGACTTTTGCCTAGAACTCTCTCTTTCAGATTGTTCATTCCTTACTCCCTTGTCTCATGCAGGCTTTTGATGAATATCACCTTTTCAATGAGACCTTCCTGGATTATATCTTCACTATGTACCTTCCACGCTTGGCTGTTTTCTAATGTTCTCATCACTACCAGACTTGCTTTACACTAGTTTATTTGCTTTACCACTTTTAGGATGTAAGCATCCATAGGGAAAGTACTTTTGACTGTCTGATGCATTGTTGTAGCCCCAGACCGAGAATTGTTTCTGGAACATCATAACTCTCAATAAGTATTCGATAAATGGATGACTCAAGCAAGCAATCAGATCTTGTAGTTTTGCCTGAGACTTTAATATGCATTTCAAAACACACTGTATAAAAAATTTTTCACATGTATTTTATCACATAGAATGATCATTTTGTTGTTATTTCCAGATTTTTTGCCTATGGGCATTGTATCCATCATAAAGAAATTAAAATGAACTTGCTTTTTAATCTTCTCTATTCCTGGACAAGTTACTATCTATAAAACCATTAGAGGACATGTATTACATTATATATAAATGATCATTTTATACCTGAAACAAGTCCTTGCCATATTTTTGCTAATAGATGTGGTGAATCTAGGAAACAATTTGCCTGTGGTGATATGTTTGCATTTTCCACAATTTCGCATGGGATTTATTTTTAAGTACTTAACAGCCAGGAAGAAACAAAGAAAGGAGGGAAGAAAGGAAGATAGGCATGCTTTGATAAGAATCTTTAAAATGTATGCACAGTCATGATTTTGGTCAATAATTGACTGCATATATGATGGTGGTCCCATTAGATTATATTGGAAATGGAGCAGGAAAATTCTTACTGCCTAGTGACATTGTAGCTGTCATATATAGCAGAACACATTAGTCATGTATTTGTGGTGATGCCAATGTAAACAAGCCATGCTGCCAGTCATATAAAAACATAGCACATATACAGTAGTGGGTTATACTTTCTATATTTGTGTAAGTACACTGATGTTTGCCATCTAAATCTTTTATCTCATTATATATTTTAATTATTTATTGTTTGTTCAGTGATGAGGAAGGACATGGAAGTATTTAATAACTAATGTATTCAACCCTAAAAACAATAAGTACTTAGTGCACTTGCTTTTGGCTAAGAGAACTATATTAGCCTTATTGAAACCTTATAAACACACATACGTGCACACACACACTCAGAAGTATTCACTCTTAAAAACATGCTCTGATTTTCTCTTTCCTTAGGACAGCATTGCTTGGATCCAGATGCTTACATATTGGATGTATATCATATAAATCCTCAAGCAGAATGGGTCATTAAACCCCAATCAAGTTTTTGAAATACCCTGAAGATGGCAGCTGTTATGTTTAATATGCCAAGAACATTCTACTTTTAAGTAGGGGGGGAGGGGAAGGCTGCTTTTGACATCTTTGATCCTAAACCCTCCTGGTGTTTCTCAACCCAAGTGGTGTCTCCCAGCATTGTCAGCGTGAACTATGGAAGAGGATATGGTTAACCATTTGAACTAAAGCTTTCTCATGACAGTTCCTTGATAAAAGTGCAAGTAAGAGGTTGTGATCCTTCTGAAGAGAGACCAATCAAGAACAGGAATTCTGATCATTTCTAGTATGTTGGCTACAGCAGAAATGAACTTGATCCTGTATCTAAGGGTAAGAAATACTTCTCTGTGTAGCAAATGCTACCAGACACAAGAGGTGGGAAAAAAAGACTTTTTTATACTTATGCTATATATACATGTATTGTCCTGTTTAAGCAAGAATGCCAGAAATATCAGTAACTTCCATTCTATAAAACAATTCAGCTCTACTTTTCAGTGGAATCAGTTTCTAAAGTTACACATACACTATTTATGCTCTGACTTACTCCTGAATTGGAAAAGAACAAACTTCTGTTTAAAGACACTGTACTATTATGTACATTGTATGTATCATGATAATCAGCATTCTGGTGCAAATGAACATTTCTTTTTCTTGGACTGGTGAAAATTTACATTTATAAAGCTTATTTCCTATGAACACAGGGCCCCCTAGGCAAGCTTAGTTTAACAAAGGGTATTCTTGTGTTTTCATAACCTGTGTAGTCAAAAGTCACAGAGACTCTAATTTTTCTCATCATGATTATGGTGCTCAATGAATAGCTTTCCATGTGCTGGGCATTGATTTCCTTTTCTGATCAAACATATCACTTTTTATATTTTACAACTGTAGATAGTCACTTCTGCAACCCCTGTTTAAAAATACAGAACTGCCTTTATCCAAGAGTGCTTAAAAATACCATTACATTCAGATTTCCATGCTGTAAAAGCAGGTTTTGTTTCTGTTCATCAATCATAGTCATGGCCAAGCACTGGGGATTAGCATCAGGTTTTAAAATCAGATGCATATTTTGAAAGTGGAAAACTGTCTCGCTGTCAAGATCCTGTGGAGCCATTTTCAGACCTGAAATTGATAAGAACATACAGTCCCTATGATTGTAATTGAAAGCAAATCTAAAATATGCAGAAGGGTCAGACAGCTTTGCCTTTCATCTTGAGAGTGCAGATATTGTCCTTCTGGGGTGAGCTAGAAATGGGGCCGACATCTCATTTATCCCACATGCTTTGAATTAGAATCCACAGATTGGTATTTTGTTGACTTTGTACAGTTTTAATGAGCTTTGACACTCAAATGACTCTCTTGTAGTTCAAACAAGAGAAAAAATTGCTCACAATTGCAGAAAATATATCTTTTTACCAAGTAACATGTGATAATAATTAAAGCCCACATATACAAGAAATTTTTATATGCTGCATTATGCCTTGTAGATAATTCAATTTCTGGTCATTAAGATTTTGTTACATTTTTGTAGAAAACTCAAATATCTGTTCATTTTGAAAATTCTCATTTCTTTTTCCTGAAAATGCATTAAGAAGCATGTTCTGTATGTTTAGCCTTATATTTCATTAGCTTTTGGTATGTGGGTAATTGATGACATATGAGTTTACATAATGAATTTCAAGAGTCTGAAAAAATGCTTTTATCATTTTTGCAATGTAAACAACAGGAATAAACATTTCACTTTATGTTGTTGCTAAGTTCCAAGACAAAAGGTGGCAGTAATATATGCCTACATACATGAAATTCTTCAAATTAACTACCTTACACTTCTATGTATTTATGAAAATAATGATTGATTTATCTCATTGTATTATCATTTAGAATAAATTGTTTATATAGAAAATTCATGAATCTAATCATTCAGTTTTTTTATTTAGGAATTTTCATTTCTTTTGACTGAAAATACATTAGAACCTATGCAGAAGTTCTAAGGATTTCAAGATTTACCTCACTTGTCATCAGTTTTAAATAAATTGCTAACAGATGACAGGTAAAAACAGTAAGTTTCTGGATTTCTTAGCCACTTTGTGTGTTTTCATAGGTCAGAGACTTGAGTCAATTACTTTAAACACTTTAATGTATTCAAGAATGTGTGACAACTTTCAAATAACTATTATATAGAAGACCACGTCAATACCAATAGCATTATCCAATGATAATGTTTATTCTTAGTCATAGGGTTACCTGATTAGAGAAGAATTTTCAGTAGACACACAGATGAATTTTATGTGAATAAAGAGGTTTTGATTTTTGTGGGGTTTTTTTTTTTGTTTTTTACTAATTTTATCTTTAAAGAATAAACAAACCCTTACAATTGAAATTTAAAAATGCATGCCACCTAAATATTGAAAAACTATTCTTGCCTTATCAAGAGTTGTTTTAAAATAGTTATGGCAATCTGTAAAAGTGAATAGTTTATTTGCAAACAAAAGCCATCAGACTGAGCTTTTTAATTTTTTTTAATACCTTCACACTCCACCTTACCCCTACTGCCCCTTGGTGTACAGTTAGGAAAATAATATCCAGGAAAGAACTAGGGAAAATTAACATTTTGGGAACATTTATTCATTTAAAAAATAACAAACTGGCTCACTTTTTCCTTTATTCTGCAAAAGAGAATCCCTTTGCTAAGCAGCTGACTTGGGGATATAATTTTTGGAGTGAATGACCTTCAAACAAACTGGAATGTTAATTTCTTTATAATGTATACACAGTATGAACTACCTCACTTGCCTTTTCTTGGGAAAAATTAATGGACTTTAACAACTTTTGTTACAAACTGTCTGAGTCTTATTTGTCACCAGTTTGCTTTCAGTGTACTCTTAATAATATACATTTAATAATGTAAAATATTTTTAGCAAAAGCTTGAAGCCAAAAATACTCTGTAACTGTTATCTGGTATGCTTTGAGAGAGTTCCTGTCCCTTGGCCATTGTCTTGTGTACTTAATCATACGGAAATGCAGGTTTTCAAGTATAGGAATTAATAGTCATCTCTTTTTGCATTCTTCAACAACTTTTCTTCCATTGTAAGTTACTGAAAAGTAGGGTTAGATTAATATTGACCATTCTTTTATCATGCATATTTCAACTATTTTTCACAAATGTATCACATGCCTGAAAAAATTATAAATTTGGGATTGAGTAGTTCCTAGTTTCTGATAGGCATTTTCAACTCTTTTCCATAAATATATCACTTAATAAAAAATTATGTAACATGGATTGAAATGTTTCTTCCAAGCATTTTAAGTAGGTTTACATACATATGTGTCTTAACTTTAAAATAACACATTTTCTTTCAGGCACTTTTCAACTATTTTCTAAAACTGTGATTTAACTGAAAAATGGTATGTCACAGGAATGCCAATGTTTTATGTTGTCTCTCACTTTAAAAATTAATGATTCTTTTGTCCCATCAGCTTTTATAGTTCAGTATAATATGTATGTTGCATTTTATTGATGAAAATAAAAATAAAAAATAAAAGCATTGCTGAGAATTCTTATATTTAACTGCTCTGCGGCCACCATGGTGCTGATGAAAGAACAGGAGCTTGAACATCAGGGAGGTTTGTATCTGAGCCCTGTAAGCTTCTGTCACTTACTAGCCAGGTGTGGTTTTGTTCCGAATCCACATGTACACATCGGTCATGGTAGGTGGTTGTGGGTAGGGGGATAGATTGAATGAGGAAGTATTATTCTCCAAATTTGATACTCTGTCTGCACAAGCTTTTAGTAGAAGCTTACATTTTTCTTATAGAAGAGACATTTGACAAAGTTCAATATTCATTTGTGAATTTTTATAAAATTCAACATTTTACTATATATGCAAAAGGCAAGAAAAAGCATAAAGATTAGAAAATAAGAAATTGCCCAGCTGGTGTAGCTCAGTGGTTGAGCATTGACCCAGGCACCAAGAAGTCATGGTTCAATTCCTGGTCAGGGTGCATACCCAGGTTTCAGGCTCTCTTCCATAAGGGTCATGCAGAAGGTAGCCGATCAATGAGGTTTGTCATCAATGTTTCTATCTCTCTCCTTTTCTCTCCAAAATAATAAAAATATTTTTTCTAAAAAAGAAAATGGACTGTGTTTGCAAATTACATGATTATTGATATAGAAAAGCCTCAGGTATCCTCAGCTATTAAAATAAGATAATTTGCGAGGTTATAACAAGATTACATGAAAATAAATTATATTTTTTCAGAAGGAATTAAGGCACTGGGAAGGCATTTGAGCATTCTATATTGGCCCCTCTTGCCCTTTTTGCCAAGAGGGACCCTCTTCCCCTTTTTGCCAAGAGGGACCCTCTTCTTACAATCCAATACATACAGCTGTTGCCTGAGCTTTCAGTCCAAGCTGTGGCTGAAGCCTCTGGGTCGCTGGCCCAATGGATCTGTCTCTCACCCAATGGTGTGAGCTGGGCTCTCTCTGGAGAAGAAACCAGAGTTCCCCGAGATATGTGATCAGTACCAGGACCCCGCCAGCAGGCGAGGGGACCCCAAGGCAGGTGCTGGACGTGGAGGCTAAGGAGGCATAGACTACAAAGGAGACAGAACTGAACCTCACATCACCCTGTTTGGCCCCGGAGGATGGCTGGTTAGCCAGAGACGGGTAGATTCCTCAGGGAAGGGACAACATAAGACAGTTGCAGAGGGGCCAACAGGAGAGAACTAAAAGGTCAACAGAGGTGGGCACAGACCCTCACTCACAAACCTTGCAGGGGCCTGAACTTTCACCCCTTCTGATGGAGGTCTCCTGCCTCCACGGCTGCTTTGCCTTCCACTCACAGCTCAGATTGGGACCCAGGTTGCAGACAGAGACTCAGCCAGCAATAGCTGCTCCATATCTAAATTCAGTCTAGTACCAGGAATGCTCAGGTCCTACTGAAGACTGCAAATAATCCTTTCCACTAATATTTACAGGGTAAACTAAGATTTTTGCTGGAGTATTAAAATTGACAGTAAATTAGTAATCAAGTTTTCAGATTAATTTAAATTGGCCAAGTGAAATAAGTGCATACTCAAGAAAATTTAAGTGTACTGGACAAAAAGCTGTTCCTAAAACATTAACTAAAATATCTATTAGTAGTTCATCTCACTGTAAAATTGCCTAACATCCAAAGAACCTAAAGCAGTCATATTTGTGTGCAAAAATTAAAACTTAAAATTACCAAGACTGCAATCTAAAATTTCCAAAAGCCCCCATTAACCAAAAAAGGGGGGGGGGAAATGGGGTAATATAATGTAAGGAAAAATATCCTATAAGTAAAATACATCTAGAAAATTCTTACTCCAGAAAAGTAAATTCCATTTGTAAAACCAACTGCAGGAAACCCATAAAAAAACATACATGGTGACAAAATAAGCCAAAGGAAAATCATTTAGGCAAAAATAAAAATCCCAAGTCTATTTTGCAGAGAGGATTCCTTTGTTAACTTTTGGTCGAGAATGTGTTTGTGTGTTTTCAGAGAACAACTCCAAGACCATGTGGGTTCCTGCGACTGAGGAACTGACGGATCTGTTCCAGTCACAAGGATGATCCAGAGATGGGGGACCCTGACAACACCTTGCCATGCTAGCAGTTGGAAGCTGTGCATGGCTGCAGGCAGCCCAGGACCAAACCAGAGAGGATGGATCTTGCATTGCCACGATGTGTCCACCATCTGGATACCATTGCTGACATGTACACATAAAGAACTATTTGACATTGAAAGTGGGACTCAGAACAGTTGGACATTGAAACTGACACTCAAACATTTTATTTGCTCTTATACGTTTTCTAGTATGCAGAGGCAAGATATTTTTGAAGAAAAGAAACAGGGGGGAGTGATTGATATAGAGGCAGGGTGGCCTTGAACAGGCTGTCAAGCTACAGGGGGAAGGCTGGAGTGGATGGGAGGTGGATGCTGGGGGAGATCAACCGAAGGACTTATATGCATGCATATGAGCATAACCAATGAATGAAAGACACTGGGGCGGGTTGGGGCGGGGGGGCGGGGGGGGCTGCTGAGGACATGTGCTGTGTGTGGGGTAGGGGAGGCTGGGAGAGGATAATGGGAGGAAAAAAAGGAAAACATGTACTATTAAATTTAAGTTATACTGCAAAAAATATTCAAAAAAAGAAAATTATATTTTTTTAATAGCAAACAATTGGAAATGTTAACTGCCACTTCCTATAACATCAAGAAACAAAATACACATGAGTACATTTAACAAAATATATGCAAAACACATGCTAAAAACTACAAAATATTTTTGGTAGAAATTAAAGACTAGCTAAATGTATAGATATACAATATTTCTGGATAATATATGAGTGGACGAGAATTGGCAAGATGTCAGTTTTCCACAAATCTATAGATTCAATGCAATCCGAATCGTAGTATCAGTAGGCTTTTTAGGTTGAAACTGATGAACTAATATAAAATTTATATGGACATATAAAGAATCTAGAATATCTAAAATAATTTTACCAAAAAAAGAAAAGAAAAGAACAATGTGGAATTAGAATGGAATGGTGCCAAAGTATCCTATGTGGAAAGGAAACTGAACAGATAGTACTAGAACAATTGGATGTCCATATGGAGGAAAAAAAAGTTGACCCCCTCACAGGATACACAAAAATTCAACCAAAATGGATCATAGGCTAATTAAAAACCTAAAACAAGGCCTTCGGAGGAAAACAAATAATAGCTTTGTGACTTGGAAATGGGCACTGATTTCTTAGAAATAGCAATGCTTAGAAAATAAATTAGACCAACAAAATTTTAAATGGCTGTGTATCCAGAATCATTAAGAAATCAAATAAGCAAACCATGTGTCAGGAAAAAAATATATATTTGTAAAGCACATATTTTACAAAAGACAGATTCAGGCTATATAAAGGAACTCACTAATTAAAAGGACAAACAGCCGAGACCGGTTTGGCTCAGTGGATAGAGCGTCGGACTGTGGACTGAAGGGTCCCAGGTTCGATTCCGGTCAAGGGTATGTACCTTGGCTGCAGGCACATCCCCAGTAGGGGGTGTGCAAGAGGCAGCTGATCGATGTTTCTGACTTTCTATCCCTCTCCCTTCCACTCTGTAAAAAATCAATAAAATATATTTTTTTAAAAAAAGGACAAACAACCCATTTTTTAAATGGGCATAGACAAAGATGAATGCATTTATCAAAACTACATGAATGTTTGCTTAAGATTTCTGCATTTCATTATATGTAAATATCCAAAAATAAAAATAAAATGTGAATAATATATAAATATTGAAATGTAGGTAATGATGTGCATAGTGAAACAGGGGAAAGTAGTGGTGTCTAACTTATTTTGAAATGTGTTTAAAAATAAGATAGATTGCTAAATGCAAAGAAACATTGATAGATGGATAGATGGATAAATTTGCACCAGACCAAACACAGTAAAATATTTATGGTAGAATGGTAGTGGATATACAAGTATTCAATGTAATATTTTCTATGCTTGAAATTTTTCATAGTATAATTTGGAAAGAATTCTTATGTCATGCTGAATGGTGATATATTGAACATTTTCTTCCTAACAGTGGTTGGTTCGCAACTGGGGATGATTTTGTCTGCCAGGGGACATGTGGCAATCTCTGGAGACATGTTTAGTTGTCACTACTGGGGCGTGCAAGGATGCTGCTATTGGCCTCTAGTGTGTGAGAAGGGATGCAGCTAAATGGGCTATAATACACAGGACAACTTCCACAACAAAAAATTATATTGCCCTAATTTCAGTAGAGCTAAGCTTGAGACACCCTGCCCTAAGATTACAGACAAGGAATGTTTGCTATTTCTATTGAACATTGTACAGCAGATCCTAGATAGTGTGATAAGTTAAAAAAAAAAAAAAAGGAAAGACAAATTTTTGAAAGAACAAAATAATACTGCTTAATTTACAGGCAATATGACTACATGATTATGTAAAATCCTCAGTAAGGAATCTATTGTTAAAATTACTAGAATTAATATTTAGCAAGGTCAATCATAAAAATCAATTGTGTTCTACATATTAGCCAAAGACAACTGGGAAATAAAATATAAAAGCAATACCATCTGTTCATGACTTTGGGGTAAGCAAAGATTTCAGATAATGTCGGACATTTTCTCAATTCCAAAGATCTTTTCAAAAATGATTTTAGGGATCAGTGGAGCAGCCAGTGCTGCGGCAGCAGTCGTCTCCCATCACCACTGCTACCATCGGAAGGAAAGCAAGACACTCTGGCCTGGAAGCTATCCTGACATCTGATAAAAGGACTCCTAACAGGATAGTAGAGTCACCATAACCCTTAAATACCTGGATCACTCGAATTACCTCTCCATTTCACAGCATGAACACCACAGAACTAGAAAATGGACATTTGGAGGATAAAAATATCCAATCATCTATAACTTATCAGATTCTCAAAGATGATAGATGATGCTGGAGAAGATTAAGAAACGGAGGAAACTGTCTTCTCAGGAACAAAGGAAACAAAACTACAGGTCACAAAAAGTGCTAGTCCACCACAAGGAAGATTGAATAATTGTATTACAAATAGAGTTTTCCTTTTTTTTTTAACAGTTTAAAATTCTTTTTTTTAATTGATTAAGTTATTACATATGTATCCTTATTGTTCCATTGCCCCAACAACCCCACCACCACACCACTTATGCCCTCACCCCCCTGGTGTCTGTGTCCGTTGGTTAGGCTTACATGCATGCATTCATTCAAGTCCTTTGGTTTATCTCTCTCCCTTCCCCTCACCCTTCCCTACCTTCTCTCTGAGGTTTGATGGTCTGATCAACATTTCTCTGTCTCTGGATCTGTTTTTGTTCATCAGTTTATGTTGTTCATTATATTCCACAAATGAGTGAGATCATGTGATATTTATCTTTCTCTGACTGGCTTATTTCACTTAGCATAATGTTCTCCAGCTCTATCCATGCTGTTGCTAATGGTATGAATTCCTTCTTTTTTTATAGCAGCATAGTATTCCATTGTGTAGATGTACCACAGCTTTTTAATTCACTCATCTGCTTATGGGCACTTAGGCTGTTTCTAAATCTTAACTAAGGTGAATTGTGCTGCCATGAACATAGGGATGTGTATATCCTTTCAGTTTGATGTTTCTAGTTTCTTGGGATATATCCTAGAAGTGGGATTACTGGGTCAAAGGGGAGTTCCATTTTTAGTTTTTTGAAGAAACTCCATACTGTTCTTCACAGTGGGTGCACAAGTCTGCATTCCCACCAGCAGTGCATTAGGGTTCCTTTTTCTCTGCATCCTCACCAGCACTTGTTTGTTGATCTGTTGCTGATAGCCATTCTGACAGGTGCGAGATGGTACCGCATTGCCTTTTTTGTTTGCATCTCTCAGATGATTAGTGACTTTGAATATGTTTTCTTATGTCTCTTGGCCTTCCTATGTCTTCTTTCAAAAATATCTATTTAGGTCTGTTGCCCATTTTTTTAATTGGGTTATTTAGCTTCCTTTTGTTAAGTGGTATGAGTTTCCTGTAAATGTTGGAGATTAAACCCTAATCAGAGATAACATTGGCAATACGTTCTCCCATGCAGTGGGCTTTCTTGTTGTTTTGTTGGTTTGTTTTGCTGTGCAGAAGCTTTTTATTTTGATGTAGTCCCATTTGTTTATTTTCTCTTTAGTTTCCATTGCCCTAGGAGCAGTATCAGTGAAGAAATTGCTTTGGCATATATCTAAGATTTTGCTGCCTGTGGATTCCTCTAATATTTTTTATGGTTTCCTATCTTACATTTAAGTCCTTTATCGATTTTTAGTTTATTTTTGTGTATGGTGTAAGTTGGTGGTCTAGTTTCATTTTTTTTTTTTTGCATGTATCTGTCCAAATTTCCCAGCCCCATTTATTGAAGAGACTGTCTTGACTTCATTGTATGATCTTGTCTCCTTTGTAAAATATTGAGCATAGTGGTTTGGATCAATTTGACTCACTTCTACCTTCGTAGTGCAAGCTGTTTGGATGTGATTGTGATGCTGGCTCTTGTGGAAAAGGTTGTCTGAGGTCTCACTGCTTTGTGCTCACTGTGGGTTCCCAGAGTCTGTAGTCTGGGAAGAAGGAGTCTCAGGACCCAAGGCTTAGTTAGGAATTGTGACTTTGGTCAATGTGGTGTGGCTCTTGCTGGGTGTCACTCTACAACCCACTGTGAGGGACCTGGAGCCCAAAATAGTGTGTGTGTTGCGGGGGGTGTCTCATAGTCTGTGATTGAGGCAGTGGGACTCTGGCCAAAATGATTTCCCTCTCTGAATCATGAAAGGGTTTCAGGATCCAGTAGCAGGCTGTCCAGAAGTAAGTAGGAGGGGGAGGTCATGGATCCTAATGAGGGAGTCATGCGCCCTTGGTTGGCGAGGCACACACCCAGTGACAGCACACAGAGGGACCTAGGCGCTATCTGCAAGGGGTGTGTGCTTGTGGGGCCCACACACTAGATCAGAGTGATTGTGGTGTGCTGTGCCACCAGCCCTGTGGAGGGAAAAGTCCCAATTTCTGCTTTGGGGGATGTTTGGATATGGATCCTGATGGCTGGCTGCTTACAGAGGTGCCCAGGAGCCATCTGCTGGGGCAGTGGGCTCAGGAGGCCCTTGTTCTGGAGTAGTGCTACTGCAGGGACTGGATGCTAGTGGCCAGGGTTGTGCCTTGCAGTGGTTCAAAGAAGCACCCAGGGGCCGCCTGCTGGGGCAGCGGGCTTAGGAGGCTTGCACGCTGGATCAGTGCAACTGCAATGACCAGAGGTTGGCAGCTGAGGAGGAAGATGTTCAAGTTACTGCTGCCGGGGCCTTGAACTCTTTTTTGGATATAAGTGTGCCTAATGGCAGCTCACAGAGACACCCGGGGATCACCTGATGGGGTGGTAGCCTCAGGGGGCCTGTGTGCTGAAACCATGCAACCAGTGTCTGTGGGTAGACAGCCAGGAAGGGGGGAAGTCCAAATTTCTACTACCGGGGCCATCCACCCTTGTTTGGATATGAGCATGTCCAGCCGAGGCTCAAGGAGGCACCCAGGAGCCACCTATGAGGTAGCAGGCTCAGTAGGCCTGCGTGCAGGAAAGGCACAACTACGGTGTCCAGAAGTCAGCAGCCCGGGAGGGGGATATCCCAATTTTTGCCGCCTTGCGCCCTTGTTTGAAACCACGTGTGCCCAGCAGTGGCTTACAGTGGCACCCAAGAGCTGCCTGTGGAGCAGTGGGCTCAGAAGGCCTGCACATTGGAAAACCATGACTATGATGTCCAGAGGTCTGCAGCTGTTGGGTGGGAAGACTCGGTTTTTGCTGCTGCACCCATAGTTGGATACGTGTGCACCCTGTGGCGGTTCACAGGAACATACACAGTGTGTTTGCTGGGAGGGCGCACTTACACAATCTGAGGGGCCCTGGCATGGAAGCCGTGCAACTGAGGTGTCTGTGGGCAGGTATCCAGAAAGAGGGAATTCAAAATTTCTACTGCTGAGGCAAGTGCGCCTTTGTATAAGAGCATACCCAGCAGGGGCTCACAGTGGCACCCTCGAGCTTCCTGTGGAACAGTGGGCTCAGGATGCCTGCGTGGCTGGAAATGTGTGACTGTGGAGTCCGGAGGTCTGCTTCTGGGGAGGAGGGAAGTCGCCCTTACTGCTGCAGGAACTGTGCACCTTTGGAGGTGAAGGTGCTATGGTCTGGAGGTCTGCAGGTGGAGCAGCAGGATTTTGGCTGGAGTGGCTGCTGAGTCATGGGCAGTGTCCAAGGCTTGTCTGGGTGGTGGTATTGATGAGTTCCTAAAAGAGGTCCCTCTCCCCTTCAAAATGCTGTGGACTTTGTGCCAGAGTTCCACTGCCCAGAGAGTGTCCCCAGTGGTGTTAGGTGCTCCCTATCCAGGAGAGCCTGGTCTGCCAGCCCCTGAAACTCCTACCAGATTTTCTGGACTTTTAGTTATGCTATGGTTTACAATCTCATCAATCTCAAGCCCTGGCCATTGCCCTGATGAAAATTTATTTGGACTATTCATTGTCGTTTATTGTTACTTAATTGGGGGGAAACTTTTATAAGTCATGAGAATACCTTCAGTGCCTCCATTTCCACCTCTTTTGGGGATTTTATTAGCTGGTTTTAGCATTAGGAATGCTCCATATAAAAGTGAGCGCGTTCATATTAGTAACAAGTGGTCTTCAACTTCAAGAAATACTGCCCTTACCCTTATCCTAATAAAACCTGGACTTGGACTCGATCTACAGGCTTCGAAGCATTTGAAGAGTTTAAGATTGTCATCTACGGCAATACCACCCTGAATGCGCCCAATCTCCTCTGATCTCGGAAGCTAAGCAGGGTCGGGCCTGGTTAGTACTTGGATGGGAGATAAGATTGTCTCTGGGTCCATGCCTCATGGAGGCATGTTCAACTGCTGTTATTTCCCTCTTGCTTATGAATTTTCCCTGGGAATGGGGGTTTTTCTTAGGTTTTATGGTAGGTGCTGTCCCTCCTGCTGCTGTTGTCCCTTCCATGCTACATTTGCAAGGAGAAGTATAAGGTACTGAGAAAGGCATTCCAACCTTACTAATAGCCGCTAGCAGTTTGAATGACATCATAGCTATCAATGGATTCAGTATATTCATGAGCACAGTCTTCTCCACAGGTGGCATACTTCTTAATCTCCTAACTTCTTTTCAGAACGTAATTATTGTTGTGCTACTAGAAACATTTTGCAGAATTTTTCTTCAATTATTTTCCAATTGAAGATCAGACAAATCTAATAATTGGCATTATTGGTTTAAATTTCTTTTACATTTTTCTTTATGTCATTTGCTGGTTTTAATTTTAAGGAGAAAATATTTATGGCTCTTTCATGGATTCCCAAAGCTACAGTGCAGGCTGTGTTAGGTCCTCCTGCTCTAGAGACTGCAAAAATCAGCTTACCCCATTTGGAACCATATTCAAAGAATGTAATGACAATAGCATTTTTAGCCATCTTGATCACAGCTCCAAATGGAGCTCTGCTTATTAACATACTAGGGCCTGTGCTGCTTCACAGTATTCAACACAGTTCAAGATCCCTCAAGCTAACAACTTCAAAGTTGGTTTAAAAGAGAAGTATGTTATTTTAACAGTATTGCTCTGGAATATATTGTCTCAGTCATTGGAATTACAAGTACCAGATTATAGTTAACTCTAGACAGTAGTGACAATGGAAATAATTTTAAGAGACTTATAGATTCCTCAGACACAAACCTATTAGGAAATGTGGAGGGAGAGAGGGAAAGAGAGCTTTACTTCAGCCTTCCCTGAAGTTCCAAATGAATGTGTTTCTCTTATGAACTATGAATGGATCTGAAGTCAAAACTTTGACATTAATAATGAATTACCAATGCCACTGTTAAATAATTTAAGGTGGGAATGAAATGAAGCAATAAATAGAAAAAGCCCTTATGTGATCTGCACTGCAACTATTGCAGGTATTGGAAATACAGTTCAAATCACATTTGATGGCTAGAGAAGAGCTCTCCTACATCTCAACTTGTGTCAAGTTGCTAGACAGAGACATTGGCCTGCATTGGTTAAGGATGGCATTGCTGAGCCAACCACCGCAGTGATGTCTGCAGTCTGTGTCTCTGGAAGCAAACAGGGAAGCTCTAGTGCTCACTGGGATCAGAAAAGAGCCCCACAGCTGCCCATACTTTCTGATGGGACCCCAGGGGTGGGGTGCACTGGCAGGCCACACACACCTGTGTGAATTGTGCCCTCCAAAATGGACCATTTATGGATTCCTCCCTAGAGAAGACATGGCTGCTGCCTCCTCTGGTGGGAACACACTGTCATATTCCTTCAGTGAAAAACATTTTTTCAAGATAAAAATGACAAAAATCATCAGAAGAAGACATCAGGAAACAGAAGTGCCCAATGACATTCTCAGAAGCCTCCACCTTGTGTTATTCCTCTCTCCCCTGAGCACTCACAGTAATGATCTTCCTAGAAGATACAGAACTACTGTTTCCAGAGGAAATGACATGCCTGAGAGCAAAGGCTTTTGGTAAAACCTGCTTATTCAACCAACTATTTTCCAGGCCCAGCCTAGAGAAATTCTATAAAAAATTTACCAAAGGAATTCTTTTCAGCCGGTGTCAACCACATCAAGCTCATTACCACTGCTGAATACACTGTCATTGATTTCTACCATGGACAGTTTTCCATTCAATCCAGAAGTATTACATGGAAGAGCATGCTTTTTCTCTCCCCATTGTTAGTGGGAGTGAGATTCTTGGGGTGCCACTGGAATAAGCACTTCCAGAGGCCCCTGTGGTAAGATGAGATATGCTAGGAAACTTTATTTCTGTGGAATTGCACCTCTGAGTTTCCAAAGTCCTATTTTCCATAGTCTACATATAGAAGTATAGCTGGGGTTTCATTAAAGCTAAAATTAGAGTCAGTGTGGAGTTTGCATTCCATATTGGAGCGGGGTCCAGTAATTGGGCAAGTTGCAGTCCATTGGGTCATTGTGTGTAGGGGGTGCACATGGTCATGGTCACATGAGAGAATGCCAGGAAGCCAAATGTGAAGCACAAGCTAAGCATGCCAAGAAGAACCAAGAGATACAATGGCATCATACGCAGAGATGGTATGTGGTGAGCAAATACATCCGTAAAGACTGTGGAAAAGAAGACTCCAAGGGTAAAATGGTAGGATGGGGACCTGATGGCTTTCAAGTTATGAGTGCAGGGATCAAGACCATTGTCAAGACTGCACTTGCACTCGTCTACTATGTTGTTCGAAGGCCTCAGCAAAATCCCATGTCTCAAATCTCCAAGCGATTCAATGCGCTTCATGCTACCTTGTTCCCTGGGGTTCAAGTGCCAATGATTGACCTAGACCCTGCCTTCGATTTCTGCGAAGCTGCTGGATGGCTTGGTAGAGAGGGGCTTGATACCATTATTTTACACACACTGTTGTTTATAGTATGCCCCCACCTCCTGACCCCTAGCACTATAAAATCATTGTGCTTTTGAAACTCTCTTTTTGCATCCTGCCACTGCGTCGGTGGAGGCAGAGAGCCAAGCTAGCTTGTAATAAAGGCTCTTTGCTTTTGCATAGGACTTGGCTCCCTGGTGGTCTTTGGGGATCTTGAAATCTGGGCATAACACTACCTTAATTGCTTTTGAATTTTAGGATTTTTATTAAAGAAGAAAAAAAAAAGAACCAAGAGCATAAGAGCACAACCTTCTTTCTTTGTTTAAGGGATTACATGTCCCAAATTTCTGTGTGCTTGCAGTGGACACATCCATTCTGACCAACCATCTCTGTCCCCAGGTGTAATAGACAGGCAAGTACCTTCCCTATGTCATTTCAACCTTACTGGGCATATGTCTGTCTTTGATGTCCAGTCCCCTTTCCCCAATGTTTTGCAAGAAACATGCCTATAATGTCTGACTTCCCTTTGCTCCTTTCTTTTTATAATAAATTAATTATAAAAGCATTATGACAATACTCCTTTTCACAGGATTTTCCTGTACTCCTTTCACAGTCCAAGAAGCCTCTAGCTAACAACTTCAAGGTTGATTTGAAAGGGAAGGATATTACCTTTATTGTGTTATTTCAGCATGTATTGCCACAGCCATTTGGATTTCAGGTGCTAGATTATAGATAACACTGAACAGTGGTGACAATAGAAATGATTTCAGGGGACAGATTCCTCACACAGCCTGTTAGAGCATGTGAAGAGGGGAATCTTTACTTCAGCTTTCCCTGGGATTCTAGATGAATGCATCATCATTGCCAATGTCTCGCTTGTGAACTATATGTGGATTTAAGGTCACAACTTTGACATTCTTTAAGAATGAATTCCCCAAAACAGTCTTAAATAATTTAAGTGGGAATCAAACTTGAAGCAATAAACAAAGAACTCTTATGTGATATAGGTGAGTGTCCCCCAATGTCACACATGGTTCAGGGTTCAGGCTCTGGGGGAGGCCGCACACAAATGAAAGAGAATATATTAATTTGGAAATATTGTGTGCCAGGCAGGAGCCCAGCTCAAGAGAAAGGACTTTGCTTTGCTCAGGTCTTGCAATCCCTTTTATTCAGGTTTTGGAATAGACCTATAGCCCTTAGGCAGGCAATTCCAATGATAGCTTATCAATAAGGATTTACATAAGACTAAAAGTTGGAAGAGCTTCAGCTACCATTGTCTCAACTAAACAGTGGGTGTTTGGCTCTGACCTTTCAAAACTTTCAAGGTTATAAACCTTTTGGGTTCCTTGTCCACACCTTTCTGCTAGTGAAGGCAATGGGCAGCTTCCAACAGATATACACTGCAACTATTGTCGGTATTAAAGAAGATGAAGTTCAAATCACATTTGATGGCTAGAGAAGAGCTCTCCTATATCTCAACTTGTGTCAAGTTGCTAGACAGAGACATTGGCCTGCATTGGTTAAGGATGGCATTGCTGAGCCAACCACCGCAGTGATGTCTGCAGTCTGTGTCTCTGGAAGCAAACAGGGAAGCTCTAGTGCTTACTGGGATCAGAAGAGAGCCCCACAGCTGCCCATACTTTCTGATGGGACCCCAGGGGTGGGGTGCACTGGCAGGCCACACACACCTGTGTGAATTGTGCCCTCCAAAATGGACCATTTATGGATTCCTCCCTAGAGAAGATGTGGCTGCTGCCTCCTCTGGTGGGAATATACTCTGACTTCTTCCTTCAGTGAAAAACACTTTCTCAAGATAAAAATAATAAAAATAAATCATCAAAAGAGACACACCAGGGAACAGAAGTGCCCAATGACATTCTCATAAGCCTCCACCTTGTGTTACTCCTCTCCCCTCTGAGCACTCACAATTGTGCTGTTCCTAGCAGATGCAGAATTACTGTTTCAGGAGGAAATGACATCCCTCATGCCTGAGAGCAAAGGCTTTAGGTAAAACCTGCTTATTCAACCAAATACCTCTCCAGGCCCAGCCTGGAGAAATTCTGTAAACTTTTACCTTTACCAAAGGGATTTTTTTCAGCCTATGTCAAACCACATCAAGCTCATCACCACTGCTGAATACACTGTCATTGATTTCTACCATGGACAGTTTTCCATTCAGTCTAGAAGTGTTACAGAGAAAAGTCTGCCTCTTCTCTCCCAATTGCTAGTGGGAATGGGGTTCTTAGGGTGCCACTGGAATAAACATTTCCAGAGGTCCCTGTGGCAGGATGAGATATGCTAGAAAGCTTTATTTCTGTAGAACTGCATCTCTGGATTTCCAAAATTCTCTTTCCCTTAGTCCATCTATAGAAGAAGTGTAGCTGGGGTTTCGGTCAAACTAAAATTAGAGCAAGGGTCCACAGTCTCCATTCCATGTTGGAGCTGGGTCCAGTACAACATCAGGCAATTTGCACACAGCCTGTTTAGCACATGTGAAAGCAGGGAGGGCTCTTCTTTAGCCGCCCCTGGGATTCTCTCTGAGGAGAAGCGAAGTCCCAGTTTAAGACTGGAGCTGACCTCAGAGTACTGAAGCCAAGTTCCACCACAGCCTCCACACTGGTCTGTGGATGAAGTCATACAATTTGTGAGGAAGGCAGCTCCTCAGACTTTGGCACCACCTGAACACTCTTCAGTAGGATGAAGCTGACTCAGGCTCTGCTGTGACTGAGTGGTCCATCTGATGATGAGATATATGAGACGAACACTAACGCCAGCATTAATTGCAGGTCACCACATCACAAGACAATAATAACTTGGTGTCCATTCAGACTGTATGTACTATTCAGGTGTACTGATGCCTTCTTAACTGAAAAGTGTGTGTTTCCTGCGCAGTCTTATTTTAGCAGAATGTTCACCTGAAAATTGCAAAACTAACATTATAATCTACTTCTCTAAAAAATACTAAAAGTATGGGTATCAACATACTCAAACTGATAGTTCTACATATATAATATTTTGTTACACAGTATACTAAGACTTTATTCAGGAAACTGGAAACGTTTTATTGATTTTGGAAAGTACTTATATACAGTAAATACCCGGGATTAGAAATGTCTATAAATTTCTCCATGAAGATATTACCTTAGAAGAATTCTTAACGCTATAACTAAATCATGGTTTCTCAACCTCACACTACCGACATATGGGGCCAGATAAGTCTATGTTGTGCGGACTGTCTGGGTATAGTAGGATGTTTAACAGCATCCCTGGCCTCTACCCATTAGAGGCAAGTAGCACTTCCCTTTTCTCTCAGTTGTGACAAAAATATTTCCAAACAAATGTCCTCACCGGAACATGTGGCACAAGGTGTGTACTTGTTGGGCATAGAAGGATTTCCTTCAAATGTGTGTCTTTTTAGGTTTGTCAGCCACAAACCAACATTGTCTAATTTGTATGCATTTGATTCACTGATAATTTGTTTTTAAAATCATTTTAACTTTTAAGACTTTTAATATAAATACATTTATATTAAATATGTGTAGCTACACACATTTAGTAGCTACATTAAGCAAGTAATTTGTATGGCACAATGATAAAACCATAGTGTAGTTTGTGGAAAAGCACTGGCTAATGAAGTCATTAATTCAATTGGATATTAAGTGAGGTTTACTTAAATTCAAAACAAAAATAAATGAGAGTTTGGAATAAAAAGGCAGATGGAAACAGATGTTTGGTATTACATAGATAAATATTAACACTTTTAGGGGTTTGATTTAGAATTGTTCTTTAGGTTAAGACTAAAAACCCATTTATAATTGCTGAGTCAAAAAATTGCATTGGGGTGATGGCTTAAAAATGGGTGAAACCCAGAATTCAAGTACCACTTTCCCATCTGATGTGCTTTGGAACTGGCAACTCAGAATATATAAAGCTACTCATTGTTCTCTGTAACTTGATAACTGCACAGATATTGTACCAATGACAGTTTTTAAGTATTATGTAATTTGAACAGGATATACATTGAAAAGATACATATTTTTCCAGCTTTATTATTAACACAGCTAGCTCTGAATTGAATAAAACTATGAAGGATTGATTACATTGTGACAACTTTGGAATTTAAGTTTGAAGTAGAAGTTTGTTCTGATGGCACAACTGTGTGAGAAGAAAACATTTTGGGTTTCCAGACTGAGAGCTTGCAACTAACTAGAATCAGTTTACAACTTTCTTCATGGAAAAAAGACTATGAAAAATGTCAGCAAGAACTGCTTAGTGACGCAGTAAAACCTAATGATAAATTTAAGATTAGTCCTTTGTGATGTAATAGCATGGAAGTTGAATCACAACTGGTACTGCATGCTGTGTTAGGATCTTTACGGGATGGAAAGGTTGTGTAATAATGTTTGAACTACAACACAAATTTTTCATGTTTCAACAACACAAGAAACTAGCGTGGTTTCAATATTTTTAAGTGTAAACTGGATTGTCTTGCTCATTTTTCTGTTATCTTCAATATCTTTAAAGATGCTTATGCTTCCATACAAGGAAGGATGGCAACATGTTTTGCAAAGGAATATATGACTAATGATCAAAACACAAGTTAGGAGCTTGGAAGAACTGCTCTATAGGTTTTTGTCATGTTTCACAATTTAACAATGACTATCATTGAAGTAGGTGATTATCTTATTACTAGAGGCCTCAGTGCATAAAATTTGTGCAAGGGAAAGGGGTGTGTCCCTCAGTCCAGTCTCCACCCTCTCCAATCTGGGACCCCCTCACAATCTAGAACTGCTGGGTCCCAACTTATCGCCTGCCTGCCTGATCACCCCCTAACCACTCCCCTGCCAGCCTGATCACCCCCCCCCCCCCAACTGCTCCCGTGTCAGTGAAAAGACAAAGCACAACTTGCTATCTTCCATCTTGCGGAGCTAGTCAGCCTGATCCCCACTCCTTCCCTGCTGGGAGTGGCCACAGAAGCGCCAGGAATGTCCTAACTCCCCCAACCACTGCTTGAGTGGACCAATGACGCTCCAGGGACACAACTTAGTCCTAATAAGGTTAAAACCATAAGATGCTCCCTATGCATCACTATTGACCAATCATAAAACAATGGGGGATGGCTCAAAGCCTCAGAATGTACTGGTCACTTCCTGACCTTTGTACTGTAAGACCCTGCTGAAGAACCCTGACTCAAGTGACCAATCTCTATAGCCCACATCACTTCCCTAAGCCCACCCAAATAACCAACTCTTTATAACCTATTGTTCTCCTGTGGCTCTCTTCTTGTGCTGCACCAAAAATAGGCTGGGAGCCAAACCCGGGTTTGTTCCAATAAAGAATCTTTGCTTTCGCATACGAGAAAAGACTCCCTGGTGGTTGATTATTGGGGACTCCGAACGAACTCTGGACATAACATCAGCCCTATTGCCCCTAACTGCTCTCCCCTGAAGCCCTGGTCACCCCTAACTGCCCTACCCTGCTGGCCATCTTGTGGTGGCCATCTTGTGTCCACATGGGGGCAGGATCTTTGACTACACGGGGATAGTCATCTTGTGTGTTAGACTGATTGTCAATTTGAATATCACCTCTTTATTATATAGGATTATTATATAAGATTGTCAAACTGAGAAGTAAATATCTTATGAATTTCACAGAATGATTTAGTTTTTTTTTCATTTATAGAAGATCTATAGGTTGGAAAATCATAGCTCTGTATTCATTAAAAGAAAATTTTTATAAAATTTAATTGAAATCTAACTATAATTTTACAAGATAAATTGTGGACCAGGTACTGGACTGAAATGGATTTTGAAAATATAGCATCATCTGTTTTATTTTGGGTCAAAGATAAAAATGAATTATCTTGAACTTGCTGAAGCTATTTTAAAATCTCCTCTTACATTGCAATAACATAACTATGAGATTAGTTTTTAAAACAAAATGTAAGTCATTTTGATATAACTTCCCCCTTAGAAGGTATGTCATAAATCTTAAAAGATATTAAATTAAGAAGCACAATTGTGCAATGGCAAAATATATAATAGGTATTCTCTATATCCCCTATATACTGATTTTCATAATATGTATTAATTTAAAATCCTTTTCTCTTGTCCCTCTTATATTCTAATAATAGTTAATAAAATTCAGTTTTATTTTGCCATCTTTAATTTTTAAAACTGGGTATTATCTCTGTTCTTTTCATGTCATTTTCCTAGTAAATCATTTTCTAATATTTTACAAAAATGTCAGTCCAGGATAGAAAATTTTAGAAAAACCAAAACTGGTCCTTCACCATAGACAACTCAGAATTCTAGTTGAGAGGCAAATTGTTCAGTATCACCTCCTCCCCAGCTCTCCTCCCATGGTCTTTTTACTTGGGTCTGCCTTTGTTATGAGGCACTTTTTCTTTCCTTTCTTTTTTAAAAAAATATATTTTATTAATTTTCCACGGAGAGGGAAAGTCAGAAACATCAATGAGAAACATGGATCAGCTGCCTCTTGCACACTCCCTACTGGGGATGTGCCCACAACCAAGGTACAAGCCCTTGACCTTCAGAATCGAACCTGGGACCTTTCAGTCCGCAGGCCGACATGCTATCCTCTGAGCCAAACAGGTTTCAGCGAGGCACTTTTTCTTAATCTTCTGACCATCCCAAGGGATATTTGCATATTGATAGGATTCTCTTATAGGTAAAAAGGCTATTACTGGCCCAGAGAAATTAAACTATAACCATGTAGGTAGAATTGCTAGAACCAGCAAATCTTATTGCTGGAATGAGAAGAAACATACTTTAGTATCTTGCCCAAATATGGAGCCGGTGCTGCAATATGCTGAGAACAAAAGCAGCACTGGACTTAGGTTCCACAGATCAGTGCGGAGAGCAGGGCTCTGGAGTCAGTGTGCATCACCTAGAGCTTTGATTTCGCGGCTGCCTAAACCACAGCTGCCCAGTCTCCATTTGTAAAGGGAAGATTATATATGTACCACAAAGAGCGGATGTGAGGACTGAAGGAGTTGCCTATGGGAAGGCCCTTAAGAGTACTGGGATGGAGTCAGCCGATGTCAGTTCTGGTCATCACTACTGTGTAAAGCACTTTCGCGTGTTGCTATCAAATTTAACCTCCGCCACAGTTTATGAGGTAGCAAGACTGTTCTTAACAACGTGTTAGAAGTGAGGAAATGCAGGCTTGGACAGTTAAGAGACCAACTCAGACCCATAAGCAGACTCCCATTTCCAAACCCGAGCTCTCTCCACCGTAAATGCAGCCTTTGTGGCACAGGATCCCTAGGGCAGGAACCAGTGCTCACTGCTGCTGGGCAGTTGATCCTTATCTTCAGTTAAATCTAAATCGCCCTCCCCCGGAGCTTCCATCTGCTGGGTCCAGCCCTGCCCTCCCAGGCAGAATATAAAGGCTTATGACACTCAGTTTTGGAAGAGAGCCCGCCGGAGCCAAGCCAGATTCCTTGGCTGGGGTCTGGAAGAGGGCCCACGGCCCAGACCCCACCTTTCTCAGCTGTTTTCATCTGAGAATCGCACACCACAGCTTCCTTTTGCTGCCCACAGCCTCTCCCCGCGACCCCCAGTCTCAGGGGACCCCCCGTGACATCATCGCAGACCCACCCATCACCCCATCCTGGGCTGTCTTCAGGAGCAGCACCCCCTTATCCTCTGTCCGCTCGTCGCCCTAGCCCACTCTAGATAAAGGTTATTTTAGTCTGCTTTCCAGTTTTCTAAGAAGAGATCATACAAGGCTGACACGTGGCTTCACTGGAAACACCCGCAGGTTCCCCCCCAAACCACTTTCTGCACATCCAGGGGACCCCGTCCTTCCCAACCCACCCCTCACGACTCCTGTCCAGACTCTCTCTATGCAGGTCCCTCAGGAGGCACGGGGTGCCTGTGGTTTTCTGCCACCTGCAGAGCTGCACTTAGATGGTCAGGTGAGTGACTCCGCCCCGGGCCCGAGACCACACCCCCAACGGCCACCAACGGCCCCCAACAACCTAACAAGTCACATGGCTGCCCCTCCTCTCCAGCGCTCTCAGGCCCCGCCCCTCCGCCGGCCGGCCCCGCCCCCTAGGCCCTCCAGCGCTCTTAGACCCCGCCCCCGCCGCACAGCCCTGACCCTCCCCTTCCTTTCCATCTGGGGGCGGCAGCGAGCTTGGAGCCATCACCAGCCGGGCAGCAGCCAACAGCCTCCTGGGCCTGAGTGACCCTGCAGCCTGCGTCCTGGTCCACTGTCCGTGCCTCACCACGCGGACCCAGAGGACGTGGCGTGGAGGAACTTGGCGCTTGTGTTCCCTCCCTGCCGGCTTGAGAAGTTGGGACAGGCTGAGGGAACCAGGCAGCTGCTGCGCCCACGGGGCCAAGTATTAAAGAGGCCAAGAAAGCCGAACCGGGGGCCAGGGAGGGGCGGCTGCGCAGACGTGGACTCCTGTGACCCGAGACCCATTGTCCCTGGTTAGTTGCGTAGGCAGGTATGCCAGAAAGGCCTTCCAAAACCGGTTTGTCTCAGTGGATAGAGCATAGGCCTGCGGTCTGGAAGGTCCCAGGTTCGATTCCAGTCAAGGGTATATCCCCAGTAGGAAGTGTGCAGGAGGCAGTTGATCAGTGTTTCTGGCTTTCTATCCCTCTCCCTTCCTCTCTGTAAAAGATCAATAAAATTTGTTTTAAAAAAAAAAAGAAAAAAAGAAGAAGGGCCTGGGTCTGGCTCTGGGCGGAGCCAATGCGTTCCTAGGTCCCTGGGCCAGCGGCCACTCCCAGCACCCTTATCCTTGCTGCCAGCTGGGCCAGGTGTACTTTGTGCCACCCCCTCCTCCCCAATTTTTGTACCATTTCTTTGGAAAGTAGACAAATGCCCACGTCTATCATAAAGATGACCGGAGCCCTGTCCAGAGATCCTGGCTGTGCGGAGGTCGGGGTCAGGAAACCCAGAGTCTGAATGGGGCTGAGATAAAGGAGGCACAGGCAGCAGGTTTGCAGGCGAGATTCCAGGCCAGGGAATCAAACATGGATGGAGGCAGGGGCTGCTTCCTGGGCGGAGGGCCGCTCCCCTGCTGTTATGGCCCTGGGAGTCAAGAGAAAGTGCTCAGAAGAGTAGGTAGGATCTGGGAGATGTAATCTCATCACCTCACCTGTTCAGGGAAAGTGGTGAGGCATCAACAGCATCTGCCCCAGAGTGGTAGCTGATGGCCAAGAGTGGCCATCATGGCCTCTGCTGGTGGGAAAAGGCAAGGCAGGGAGGATTACAGGACAGTTAAGATTATGTCCTCTCTTGACGGTGGTTGCTGCTTATTTCAAAACCAGATGCACGGAAACAATGGATAGGGCTTGCTTAAGGCAAAGATAAACCTTTCACCAAAAAAAATTATATACCTGGGGTATGACTACCCACCATGACCCTGCCCAAATAAGAATTTGTGATCAGATCACCCGGTGAGGTTATTTTTCATAGAGCCCCCTTTTTCCTCAATATAATGGGATCTCGACCATCTCCCAGAGGGGCTAGCATGTGGTAGTTGATCAATATAAATTGAATAAATGGAATGTTGTCTTTAACAGCTTAGAAGTATAAGATCTTGTGATTGCTTTCTTATTCCCCATTGTTCATTATCTATGAGACCCATAATTGATTAATAATTTGGTCTAAAAATACTCCCCTATGGATTATTTTCAGTCTAAATTGCCCCAAAATAACTTCACCTGTGAGGTCAGTACTGCCATTTGGGAAGTAGGCAGCTGTTTCCAAAAGTTTTAGACCAATATTCAGATTACCTGGGCTCCCTGTTACTTATTTGATGTGATATATTGTATATAGGATATGACACTCCTCTGTAAAATGAATCTCACATTTTGCCTGCTGCATAATCATTATGTTAAAATGAGATCATTTCTATAAGAGCACTTTGACAATTTTTCTAGAACTCTGAAATTATTGGAACTTAGTTGTTTTTGTTATTTCTGAATTGATCCAGACCCAACCTCTCTACCTTATGTTTGTTTACAGTTCACAATACATATATGGAATGATGAAAATACCCTCCCTTGCTCTCCCCCATTTTGAACTTGATTTCTTCTTAAAGACTAGAAGTCTGGTGCACAACATTTGTGCACTGGGGGGATGGAGGGAGGGGTATGGGGGAGGTCCCTCAGCCCAGCCAGCACCCCTCATAGTCTGGGACCTCTTGGGGGATGTCTGTGTGCTGACTTAGGCCTGCTCCCCCACCAGGGGTCCTTAGCATTGCAGCAGAGGCAGGAGAGGCTCCTGCCACCACCGCTGCACTGGCCAGCCATGAGCCCAGCTTCTGGCTGAGTGGCACACCCCTGTGGGAGCACACTGACCACCAGGGGGCAGCTCCTGCATTGAGCGTCTGTCCCTTGGTGGTCAGTGCATGTCATAGTGACAGGTCATTCTGCTGTTCCGTCAATTTGCATATTAGGGTTTTATTATATAGGATACTTGGTTTTTTCTTAAGTGTTTCTTCTTAAAGGTATTTACAGATGCAAACAATCCTTTTATTGTCTGTGCAGGAGTAAGCTAATGTTTTATTTGCATTTTATATTAGATACAATGCAACACATATTTCCTTTGTCGTTACTTCTTGATGGCCAGAAGTAACAATTTGTGGACTGAAATTTTAGGTATAAAATGTGCCATTCTTCACTATAAATAATCTGATTCTGC
Source organism: Antrozous pallidus (assembly GCA_027563665.1). Classification (NCBI taxonomy): domain Eukaryota; kingdom Metazoa; phylum Chordata; class Mammalia; order Chiroptera; family Vespertilionidae; genus Antrozous; species Antrozous pallidus. The sequence continues at coordinate 64,229,362 of CM050518.1, forward strand.
ATGATGACTAATGCTCACCTGACAAAATCCCAAACTGTTTTAGCTCCATTAATAAGTGTGTGTGTGTGGGGGTGGGGGGGAGAGTAGGAAGGAGGTAGAGGGAAGAGGGAGAGAAGGGCACAAAGTCTGAGGCAACTCAAAATGCCACCCACAGTCCCCTGAGGGCCCTCTTGTGAATTTTCACTGCTAAGATGCAAATGCTCCTTTCCTAACCCAGCGCCCAGTGGCTGCCTTTAGGCTGCAGGAGTGTGCATTCTTAAGTTGGCAGGTGCTACCGAACTCAGACTTCCCACTGGCTGCTACCTTTTTCTAATATCTTCAGGCAGATACTTAACTGGGAAGGATGTGCAGGTGGCCACAGGGGTTCAGAAACATGAGCAAGGCACAGAAGATGGATATAGGGAACATGACCACGGTTGCCTTTCTTGTTTATCAAATTAAAATCTCTCACAGAAATAGAAATAGAATTTATCATCCTACAGACTGGAAAAGTAGGTCATTGCTAAGAGAGGTAGAGACCTCTTCTCCAAGTAAGCATTTGAAAAATGAAATCATTTTTCTAAAGATTATGGAATAACAACCATTTTGACCCGAGCCATGGCCACAAAGCAAAACTAAATATATTTGGAGAGAATCAAATAAGACTTCAGCAATCTGGGTTTAAAGCTGCTTAGTTAATTGAAAAGAATGTATGTGTGGCTTTTACATTTTCCTTTTGAAATTGTACACATTCTCCCAAAGAAAGTAACTGATTAAGGAAACTGTCTCATTCCAAAGGGTAAAAATAAAAAGATAATGAAGGAAGAGCAAACTAGTAGCAATGCCTTTTGTCCTGAAAAGTGCTATTATGTCCTGACTCAACAACATTATATCTAAAGGAGGTTCTAGCTCTTTCTTTTGCTCCTTGTACCCCCTGACCCCTGGAGCCTGTCTTAATCCTTATGTGGCAAACAGCTAGTGCCCTCTGCTGGAGAATAATCAATAGCACTGCTTCCCTGTTGTAGAAATCAGAACTTAAAATTTTGGTAAAGACAGAAAACTACTCTTCTGCTCTAATCTATTACAGTCTATAATTTATTTTCTTTTTTTTAAAATATATTTTATTGATTTTTTACAGAGGAGAAGGGAGAGGGATAGAAAGTCAGAAACATCGATGAGAGAGAGACATCGATCAGCTGCCTCTTGCACGCCCCCTACCGGGGATGTGCCCGCAGCCAAGGTACATGCCCTTGACCGGAATCGAACCCGGGACCCTTCAGTCCCCAGTCCAACGCTCTATCCACTGAGCCAAACCAGTCTCGGCTATAATTTATTTTCTAAAAGCTTACAAATAAAACTGTGAAATTCTGTCAAGTAATTAACATAATATTCAATGTTTACAAAGATTCATTAAAAACTTGAATAAAGCCAATGAATTCAGTGTACATTTTAAACTATTTAATAGAGGTATTTGTTGTACAAGTGGTTTTAGTTTAACATCAACAGGAAATTTCTCTATGAAAACAACCTGAGTTGGAAATGAAATCTGAAGAAATTTTAATTCACAAAAATAACTCTTCAATATATAAGCGATGACTGATCCGAACTGAGGGGTTTCTCTGAAGTTCGGGGCTCAGAGCCAGGACAGGAATGAGGGAAAACTCCTTGTCGATCAAAAGCTCTGCTGAAGTCATAGGATTGCACTTGCAGGCCCTTAATCAGAGTGAGCTTTCTCAAACAGCCCCGGAAGGAGGTCTTGCTGCTCAGGCAGTTTTGCTTCACATCAGCTGTTTGGGAAAGAAGTCCTGGTTAATTTGGGTAAATGACATGGACAACACAGTAAGAACAAGAATAAACTCAACTGGTTTTTATATAAAAATTAGAATATTCTTCCACACATGTGGCTTCTGTGATAAGTCAATGAAAACTTAGCATGTAATAATGTCAAGGCATAGTTGTGACTTAAAATGTCATAAAAGGCGTTTATTTTGTCATTTGTAACAGTTACTTGGAACTTCTGAAAATGCATAATTCTAACCCAAAACTGATATGAGACGATAAGTATTTGTCTTCTAAAATGATTATTCACCCCCAAATGATTATTCACCCCAAAATGATTTCTTATAATGGGACTCATCTAAGGTGACTTGCCTCAGTAAACTCCCCCAGGTTCCTTTGCATCACATCTTACCTAATCATCAATTTACGTAGTATTTTATTTTAATTTCCCAAGAATTCCAAGGTATTTGGAATAGCCTTTCTAAAATGGTAAAGGATTTGTTACCAAACAATGTATTTTTCTTTCTCCCATCTGAATTAAGACTTCCCCTAGCAACAATGCCCTGGAAAGTGAAAGAGCAGAGCTGACACCCGTACGTACCGGGATAGCCGCCGACATAAATGGGATTGTTGGTGTCCACTGAGGTGGACTGGACGTGAGGACTTGCAGCATGAACGGCGTTTCCATCCACGACCAGCACCACGCGGTGCTTGCTTTTGTTCGCTTGCAGTGTGTGCCATTTCCCATCACAGAGAGCATTGGGAGCTTTGGGCTCGTATGCGGCTGTTATCCTACCAGCACCATTGTTGACATGAAACAAGAGCTAAACAGACAACAGGCACAAGCAAATATCTTAGTGAAGTTTTCCAAATTTAAGGAACACAGTCCATGTCTACAAATCATTTTAAGTGGATCAAATACTAGCCTTTTGCCAAAAAGGAGAACAAACTAAAAAATAAACACTCATTTTAAAAAATAGCCTCTGAAAGAATTCAGATGCTATCTTACCCCTGAAATTTCAGAAAGGGCAATGGCCACCTCCCATGGGAACAAGGCTGAGCCACCACCCAACTTAGCATTGTGTCCTCAAGTGATCCCCCCTTTTCAGGACAACAGGAGTTGGTAGATTTACTGAGGGTGTCCATTCCTAGCACTTGCTAGCACCTATGAAACAACATTTACTAACTCCTTTCTGACTATAAATGCTCCACCACAATCACAAGGAGTGGTAACAAAAAACTAAGATTTGAAAGAAATGGGAGGGAAGAATTATAAGTATACTGTTGTAGCATCCTTATGTGTGAAGCTACTCAGTATTATTTCAAGGTAGGTTGTGACAAATGAAAGATGTATGTCGTAAACCCTGGGGCAATCACTAAAAATGTTTTAAAATAACAATAAGATCAGCCAGTAATAGTGGTGAAATACACAGTACATCAAACATTACTTTTTTTTTTGCAACTATTACAATGTGGAGAGCAGCTACAGCATTTGGACAGGTTCAAGCCTGAGACTAATGAGAGGGCACGATCCTCTCGTGGCAAAGCCACATGCAAGTCCCAGCACAATTATAGCCAAAGGCTATAGTTGTGAGCTTGATCTTATGGTCTGAACCTGTGGTCCCACTGGCTGAGTGATATGGGCTGTGGGAGGTGCAGCAAGGAAACAAAGCATGATCAGGTGCATGTAATTGAGTAGATTTTAAACCCGCGAGAATATTGTAACCATGCTCTTACTTTGCCTCGTGGAATCTGACTATAAAATACTCAGCTTGCAGGCTGTGTTGCTGTCTCTCCATCAGAGAAGCAACATCCCACCTAGACTCAGCTTTATTCCCTTGTCTGTCTTTTCTAATCCTTCACTGCCCCCCTCTCAGGTTCACCCATGGCTGTGCCGGCTCGCTACATTACACTTCTGATAACATTTTTCAAATGTCACATAATTTTCAAAATCCTTTCGAAGTACAGATGAGAAAAAAAGTTGGCTATAAGCCACAGGGTGGAGAGCAGCAATATGATGTAGAGGCAGTTTTGTTTGAACATGATGTTGAAGTAAGAAGGACAAGAGGTGAAGCAAGAGACCAGATGACTTTCTTCTACACTTCCCACCCTCATTTAGGATCTCCTAGGAACCAAAACCCCTGTGGGGATTAAGCAGGAAATATTAGAAACAAGAGGTAAGTTGGGGGGAATCTAGAGCATAGAGATTTATTCCTTGTTTTTCCAGGAAGCAGCAGCTCAAGAAGAGCCAAGGATGTTATCCCCAAACAACTTGAATTGACTATAGTGTAAGAGCAATGGTGGCAGAAATGGTAGAGAGAGTATCCTAGTCCACACCCTGACTCTCCATGTCTTATGAGTGGCAGGGCAGACATTCCCAGGTTTTCATAGGAGTTTCTGGGGGATACAGAAGGTGGCCGAAGATGAAGAGGCAGCCTATGATAGCTGGGATGGGAAGCCTGGTCTACAGGAACATTGGCCAAATGTCCAGGAGCAGTCCTCCTGCACTGGCAATGTGGAGACCTCAGACTGCTCCTACAGCACCAGGAACAACTGGCCAATGCACAAAGACAGGCTGCGATTGAAGATCTGGAAAGTCCTCATACCTAATCAGCTGTCAGGAGAGAGCACACAGAAAAGGGCCAATTAAGGCTCCCTTTCCCTGAATCTAGTAAATAAAGCACACCTGGATGGACTCGAAGGCGAGAGGAAGAATGAGAACTGGCAGAAACTCTGAAGGAGACAGTTTTAAAACAGAAGAGACTATAGTACTGTTAATTATTGAGATCATTTTGTTCCCAACATGAAGACTGGAGCCTGAAAAGCAAGAGCAGAATACTTATAGAAAAAAAATTGTTTTTTGCACTAAAAATATTAAACTGTGGTACATCAGCCCATGGAATACTCTGCAAATAAATAGAAATGAACTATTGGTACACATAACAACATACTAAACCACCAGGCAATGAGGCTGTGTTAAAAAGACAATCTCAGTAGGACAAATACTGCATGACTTCATTTGTATAACAATCCTGAAATAACTATTAGATAAAGAACCAGATCAGAACTTAAGATGGCGCCATAGGTGAGCACCTATCTAGCTGTCCACGCAACAATTCTGAAACTACAACTTAGCAACGAAACAGACAACACCCAGAAATCGCCGGAGAGCTGGCTGAGGGGAAATTCAGCGCATGAGAGTAAAGGCGGTGACTCGGGAGCAGCGGTGTGCAGCTTTGAGGTTCGGAGCGCGAGAGAGCGGTGAGGGACGGGCGGCAGACAGCCGGCACGGCTGGTTTTCTCCTGCGAGAGGCGGAGGTCTCCCACAGCACCGACCCCCCAGTTCCAGGTGAGCTCCCAGGTCGGGGAAAGGAGGATCCCCGGCGCGGCTGAGGTCTGTGTGTTTGGGGAGAGTGCACGAGTAAATTGGAGTGCGCAACCAGGCAGAGAACGCGCAACTACTTGCTTGGAGACCACCATACTGCTTTGTTTTACACCCTGAGTGAGTCTTTGACTGTGCAGACTCAGTTAGGGAGGCAGAGTTGTCTGGCAACGGGGAGACTAGCGTGGATTTACATTGACACGGCAACACCGAGACCCGTGAGCCGCACAGATAAGCACAGATAAGCTGATGCCGCGAGCCCCATAGACCTGAAACGGGAGGGAGCCAGGAAGGGCGAAGGTAAGCCCGACGGAGCCCGCCCATTAGACGCAAACTCCGTGCCAAGCAGGGCGGGCCCAAGCCCGATGCTGCGCCCCCAATAGACGCAAACTGCTTGCCAAGCAGGGCGGACCTAAGCTTGACGCTGCCCCTTTAGACGCAAACTGCTCGCCAAGCAGGGCGGACCTAGGGCTGACGCGCGCTGGAAAAGGAAGCTGAGCCACTGGTTCCTTAGAGGTTGCACTACAATTATGCAAGATGCTACCACTGAGGAGCCTAGGCAAATGTGAAAGAGGACCTTTCATTGCAACTTCTTATGCATCTGTAATTATTTCCAAATAAAACTAGAAAAAATGGAGCAATCATTCAGCAACTTAGTTTCAAATTGTTTAGGAAAAGAAATTTGTATTATAGTTGTAGTTTTGCTTTAAATTCAAATTTAAATGTATAAAGAAGTTCTTTAAAAGTATTTTATGACTAGAGGCCTGGTGCACAAAATTCATGCATGGGTAGGGTCCCTAAGTCTGGCCTTCAATTGAGGCTGATAAGGTTCCCTGCCCTCCTGCCTACCTGCCTCTTCTTTCCCTTATTCCCTTAGTGCCCTGCTGCCTCCTGGTCATCAGTGCATGTCATAGCAAGCGATTGAACTCCTGGTCTCCTGGTTAAACTGCTGAGGGGACACTGCCGTTTCATCTTCACCCTGGAGCCTGGCGCTCATGCCACTTGGCCCTCCCCCACTCCTGATTGGCTGGTAGCATAGCCAATCAGGAGTGAAGGTACAGTCAAATTTGCATGTTTCTCTTTTATAATATAGGATATTTTTTAGTATTGAACCATTTCTCCATTCCATTAAAGTGTGGGTCTAGGTATTTCTACTGTTTCTCAACTGCACTTATCTCAGACCCCAGGGCAAAGGGTGACTTGATGGAGATGAGCACCTACCTTGCCATTCACAATCTCTAATCCAATTGCATCCACTTTGGCGCTGCTGATCCCCAGGAGGATGCCATTCTCTGAGGAGGTACGAAACTCAAGTGTGATGTTCACATCTGAACGCACTTTGTAGCCTTCTTTGACTGAAAAACACAAGGAGAGCTGAGTTATGGGTGAGTCCTGCCCAGTCTAAGAAGGCTCAGGTTGGAGAGACCCCACCACCCCAGAGTAGGCTGCATCGGCTGTACATTGGACTCCTGACTGAAGTTTGGGAGATCTGGCTCTAGTAGCTCTTTCTCTGGATCCAGCTCTACCACCAGCAAGTCACCTCTCCCCTGTGAGCCTCAGCTGGCACATCTGTAAGATGAAGTGATGTTTCTAAAGACACGCAATCAGCCAAAACCAGTTTGGCTCAGTGGATAGAGCGTCAGCCTGAAGACTGAAAAATCCCAGGTTTGATTCAGGTCAAGGGCATATACCTTGGTTGTGGGCACATCCCTAGTAGGTGTTGTGTAAGAGGTAGCTGATTGATGTTTCTCTTTCATCAATGTTTCTGACTTTCTATCCCTCTCCCTTCCTCTAAGAAATTACTAAAATATATTTTTTAAAAATAGACAAACAATCAGTGGAGCTAAGACAGACTCTCACCTAAGAGGCCCATCCTCTCATCTAGAGCCATGCAGGGAAAAGGCAAAGGGATTTATCATCTGTGCAAGAATAGTCCATTTATTTGCCCAATATCTACATACTGGGTATGACATCATTCACTGAGTATATTAGAGTTCACACAATTTTTAAAAATATTTTTAATTAAAAAATATTGATTTTAGAGAAAGAGAGATTGATTTGTTATTTTACTTATTTATGGATTCATTGGTTGATTCTTGTATGGGCTCTAACTGGGAATGGAACCTACAAACTTGGTTTATCAGGACAATACTCGAATCAACTTAGCAACCAGGCAAGGGCCTCCACTAGAATTTTTGTTGTTTTGTTCTTTTTTATTTTTTAAGTGGAGACTTAATTGAACATTTTTTTTATTCAGGTGAATAAAAAAAAGCTGAGCTAAATTAGGGATATTAGCAAAAATAGCAGGCAGTTGTTACTACACTAGGGCTGACGGAAAAATGGGAACAGGTGGTATTACCAGAGCTTGGAAGCACAGAGTGGAGGAGAGAAGTATACTAGCTTCTCCCCTTCCCCCTCCTGCCCCAATCTTCACCAGAACCTTCCTGGAAGCCGAGGGCAAAGTAGCCAGAAAGGTTAGTTCCCTGTGATAGGAAGGAGAACATGGTTCTGAGTGCAAACAGGAAGCTTACCAGCAAATTAAGAAATGAGGAGGCAATGCCAGATACATTATGAGGGCTAGTTCTAAGCCTTGAGGAATTTACATTCTAAAGCAATTCAGAGATTTAAAAGTCCTCGACTTCTAATTGATATTTTCAACAACCTAACTGGAGTTAATTTCTTCATCAAATCTGACTTGCATTTGGCTGGCTGATCTAGATAATTTTATGCTGCTGACTTTCAATTCAAAGGCCTTTATGAACTTGGACAGTGAGAGCATGTCTTACATAAACGTGGGGAGGCTACGTTTGCAGGGCCATGAAAGCATGTTGCCAGGAGCTGCACTGCCCCCGGGGTGGGGGCCTTTGTCAGACCATCTGGATGGCACAGGAAGTGAGAAAGCTGTACATTAGAAGTGGAGAAATCAGAATACACTGGAACATGTAACTAAATGGTCTTGCTGCAGCCTTGTCCAGTGGGTCTTGCCCTATCATATAACTGTTGGGTCCATATCATCTTACAGTGCAAGAGAATCCCAGAGATGTCTTTTGAGATTGTTGATAATACCTACCAAGAGCTGCATATCCACTTCCTTCAAAGAAAGTTCCTTCTTGGGCCTCTGCATAGCACTGGGCTACTGCAAATGCAGACACTGGGCTGTCCTTGTCCAGCTGCTTGCTGTTCACTGTCACCTCCCCAATGCAAGCGGGGATGCTGTGGGTGACCTAAACCAAACGTGAGAGGGGATGGCAAAGAATATAACAAGGAGGGCAATGCAAAATTTCCCTATAGTTCCACAAAACACATTAAAATGTTATCATTTGATTTTTAAAATGGAATTGCCACAGTACTTCACATGAATGTCTTACTGAAAGCTTAGACTCTTTAAGTATCTTTGCTAGTGATGCAGTATTTGTATTTTCTATTATTTTGGATAAATATCATGGAAATTAAGAATGTTTTTCTAATCTGCAAACACCAAGTCCCTGGACTTTCCCAAATTTCACTGGATCTAAGTAGTTGTGGAAAGATGAATGTTCATTAACTAAAAGGAGGGCTGGCTGGGCTTCAAGGGGAAACCCAAAACACAAACTAGGGATGTGGTTTGAAAGGTTTGCATCTTGCAGCCAAATCCCAGGTCCAAAACAAGACAATTTAAACAAAGACATGTTCCTCTAAAAATAAACGAACGAAGATAAAGGTAATATGGGCCCCATTCAGAAAATGCTGCTTACATTTCCAATGTTCCTGGGCCTGTAATCGGAGGGAAGGCCTCCCAGGTACAACTTTCCTTCCACATCCAAGGTGGTGCCATCTCCCACTGTGCTCACCAGGGGGGATTCCTGGCCATCAACCGACATGAAGCCCTTTCTTTTAAAGTACTCTGTCTTGACCTAGAGCAAAATGAAAACATCCATGATTTCTAAGGATGGGAAAACTTTAACAGCTGTTTGTTTGCAACTCTGTTCATTAGAGCTGTAATAACCTAAAGGACGGCTCAGGGTTTTACACAGCTAGCGTTGCTAAGAGACAGCCTGGCAGAAGATGGAAGCAGGCACAGGCAACGTATGTTTTAGAAAAGAAAGTGTGCCAGAGTCCGACTGAAAGGAAGCAGGCGCCATGATCTCAGGTTGGGGCCATTCACACCATGGGTGGCTTAATTTACTTCTTGTCAAGTTGAGGACATTTTGGGACCTTTCATTTATTCCACCAATATTTGCTGAGTGCATATGAGGGGTCAGGCACTGAGCTAGTCCTGGGGATATTTCAGGAAGCAGAAAAGGTCCCTGCCTGCAAGGTACTTACATTCTATAGGAGAGATGGCAAGCACAAAGCAAGCTAGAAATCCAAGGGAATAATGTCACTATGAGGGATAAATGGAATAACACTTGGAAGGAGTGACCAGAAGCTTCCTGGGAGCGTACCGTGTGCCACTTGCCATCACTGAGCAGTGCAGGGTGAGAGACCTTTGTCCTTCCTTTCCCAAGGTCAAACATAAAGTGGAGGTGGCCCCCGTGCAGCTGGAGCGTGGCGTAATCCACTTGGTTCTGGTGGGCCATGTAGTAAATCAGCCCACTGGAGGCAAATGTTCGGATACTTAGCTGAACTGAGAGCCTGGAGGAAAAGAAGAGCTCAGCCCGCAGAAAAGAGAAAGCTTTCCTCACATTTACTTTCTAAAATAACCTCAAAGAGAGGACCCAGTAATTATCCCAAAATTTATATTTAGAATCTCAGGAGACTATGGTTACTGCATGCCCGTATGTGCCTGGCACTGTTCTAGGAGCTGAAGGTAAGGCAGTGAACAAAGGGAGGTTTCCTTCTCCCATGAAACTAATCCCAGAAATATACCAGAGAGCTGAGATAGGTAGTAAGGAGACGAGTGGTGGCTATGATAAGTAGGTAGGAAGGCAGCCCTGAAAGATGGTATTTCAGCTGAGCTCTGAATGACAGACTGGAGCAAGTCCCAGGAACCTCTGCAGGAATCCTCACGAGAGCCACTTAAAAGATGGCACCCCTCGGTGGGGGAGGGAAAGGCGTGTCTGGTGATTTCCCACAAAGGCAATGTGGGGTCGCTGAAGCACACTGAGATAGGAAAGGGGGTGTGGCTCCATCCTCATGAATGAGGGGCTTTGGGAGGCAGTATTCAGGTTTCACTTTAGGTCACAGGAAGGTTTTAAGAAAAGGAGTGGGCATGGCTTGATTTATATCTTTAAAAAAATCTCAGATGTGAAGACAAATCTAATGGGGCCAAGGTGACAGCAGGCTCAGGCAGGCAGCTGTTAGAGGCCTGGTGGTGGCTTAGGCCAGGATGGTGGTCGGGGGAATGCAGAGGAGGTGACCTGATGCACGAAATGCTCTTGGAGGAAGAAGCAATAGGACTTGCAGATGGACTGAATTTGGAGAATGAGGGAAAGAAAATAACCTCAAGATTTGTGCCTTGGACAACCAGGTGAATGGTGATGATGTCTACAGAAATGGCAGAGACAGGGGGACAGGTTTGGGGAAGATTGTGAATTTCCTTTTGGTGTGTTGAGATTGAGGAACCTGTCCCAGTCCACAGAGATGTCATGTAGCCAGTGGGGTATACAACTCCTGTGTTCTAAGTGAAGGTCAGGGCTAGAGATGTGGGTTTTGGGCAAATTGAAGGTACTTCAAAGCCGCCTGGGAGAATATATGGAAGGGACCTTGGCCTTCACTGGTAGAAGATGAGCCAGCAAAGGAGACTGAGCAGGACAGGCAGGTAGAGAGCAGGAAATCAGGAGTGTGTGGGCCAAGAATGTCAAGTGGCCACATGTGCAATGATGCTGCTGAGGGCCTGGCAGCAGAGGTACAACAGGAGGTGCCATATCAGGTCTTGGGACAACTCTGGAACTAGGAGCAGAGGAGTGCTTGCTTTGGCAGCACATATAGGAAAATTGGAACATCACAGAGAAGATTAGCATGGCCCTTGTGCAAGGATAACATGCAAATTCATGAAGCATTCCATATTACAAAAAAAGAAAAAAAGAGCAACAGAGGACTTAGAGGAGGCTGACTGGATGGGTTGGGGAGGAAATGAGGGGTGAGGAAAGGCAGACAGCCACTTAAAACAACTCCTTCAACAAATCTTACTGCACAACAGAGCCAGGATACCATTGCACAGTAATGGTGTCCTGCAGAGTTTCTATTTTAAAAGTTAAAAACTAATAGAGAGGGTATGGTTAGAGGCATAACCTCTAGGGCCATATGCCTGGGTTTGAATTCCAGCTCCGTTGTGTGACTCTGAGCAGATGACTTGACTTCCTTGTGCCTCTCACTTTCCTTGTCTATAAAATGAAGATAATACCTTCCTCATAGGATAGTTCTGAGGTCTAAGTTAGGGTATGTGTATACAATACACTGAGACAGTCTCTGGCACAGTGTTTAATCCTCTTATTCTCACTGATGACGAGTGATGCTGATTCTTTGTGTGCTGATGAGAATTATGTATGAAAGAAGGAGATATGGTTGCTGTTGTTGTCTCCGAGAAGAGAGAGGTGACAGACTCTGGAGGGTGAGTGAGAGGAGAAGGAGGACTGTTTCTCCATGGTTGCAGGGGAAGGGGGCGGGTGTGGGGACAAAAGAAGTGGATTGCTCTTTTCGGAGGTGGACAGATGAAGTTATATCTTCTTAGTGAGGCAAGTCATCAGCTGGGGCAGGAAGTGGGATATATGAGTTCTGAGAGAAGAGGAGAAAATATGAAATAAAAAAATATAAATATAATAGAGAAATGTATTGGCTCCCCATGTAGCCTGAGGTTCTATGTGTGACCATAGCTTTTAATGTCAAAACCAGGTAGGAAGGAGACATGCATTCCTGCAGCCTTGACCACCAGCTTGGCTTCTGGCATGAATTAGGCCAAGAACAAGTGTGGGTTTTACCTATGGTCAATGTAGAAGAGATGAGATTATTAAGGGGGGTTGCAAAGGAATGTGTAATAATGGATTGCCACCTCTCGGAGTAGGGGATAAATTGCATTTCGGGGCTAGAAAAGGGGGTGATGATCATGGGAAAGCATGAGGACTTAGAGATCTTCAAGCTGAGGAACTCCGAGGGGAGCAATAGAGTAGAGATGAGGAAGAGGTCAGTACTTAAAGTAGAGACTTTGGAGGTAGAATAAATAGTTATGAAGTAGGCAGGAGTATGACCATGGGAAGAGTGTGGCTGAAGAGGGAGGAAAAGAGCTCCGAAAGACTGGAACCAGAGAACTTGGAAGGCCAGATGTTGGGTGGCTGTGAATTCTTGGAGAATAATGGCAGGAGTGGTACAAAAAGACACTAAGCTAAGGTCTTAAGAGGGGAGGGAAGCAGGAGCTGATCACAGAGGGCAACAACAAGAGGAGCAGGGCATGGCAGAGTCTGGAGACATGAACTTCAGATCAGCCAGAGATTCGATGCAGTGAGGAGGAAAGAGGTGGAGTTGGAGGTATCTTGGCCACCCTCAGGCCTCTAGATCTGCAGCATGTGAGCCAGTGTCCCCTGAGAAGGTTCCTTGGGGACAGTCAGGTTTGAGAGTGAGACTGAATGTGTGTTGACCAGTGTGGATGTGGCCCTGGGGAATTTTGAGGGACACAGTGAGAGTTTGGGTAGACAATTTCATGCGATTAGTGAATCCTTACAGTAGAATGGGGTTGAAAGTCTAGATGATAGATAGATATAGGGGACTCTGGATTCTGGACTGTTGAGTGACTTAGATAGATTATTCCACGCTTTCCTACATACATACAGAGGCTAAACCAACTATCATCTACAAGAGGTGAAGACAAACTGCAGAACCCCTTTTCTCCACACTGTAAGAATCTGACATGCATGAAGGCTGCTGCCTTCTCATTGCGCCTTTTGGTTTCCAGTTGAACACTCCATAATAAATACAAGAAGCTGTTTTGGGGAAGGCCCATTGCAAAGAATACCTCCCTATTCATGTAGCAATAGTACACCTTATAAGAAAGTCAGAACAAGGCTTACCTCTTTCTGACAGCCAACTGATTGAAAGGCAGCACGAAATGGCTGCTTTGTGTGAGTCCAAACTGGTGAGCATTGGGGACATACTCTGGGGTTCCGTCCATGGCACACTGTTGCTGTAAGAGACACACAGACTCTCAGCCACACACCTCCAGGACCCCTACTAACATGTGCACAGTTTTCTATAAAGTAAACATCTCAGAAGTAATGGTATCAGAACACCAACAACCACAAATATCTGTTTTCAGTGATGTAATCTTTGTTTTTAAAGACTTTACTGGCCAGCCCTTTGTCTGTCTGTCTTTCCTTTCAATCCTACTCAATTGGGGAGGCCTTGCTGCTGCCCACCTTCCCCCAGCTTGGAAGGGCCTAGAGAGATCATTCCTGTAGGCGCAGCTGCAGCACAGGCCTGGGGACACCACAAATGCCCACAGATGACAGCAGGGCCTCTGAGTTGGACATCTCTAATTTCCCATGTACAGGAGAAGGTGAAGCCAAGAGGAGTCCGGCTGGAAGGGGCTCCTAGAACCCCAGGGCAGAATGTGAGGAGCCAGAGAAGGTGCCCAGGCATCTGTGCCCCACAGTGCCCTCCACACACTGACCCCAAACCAGTGACGCATTGGGACTCAGTTTCCCAACTAGGGGTGGGCCGATGCTATCAGAGAACTGTCCTGGATGCAAAGACTAGTCCTGGGAAGGAACTGCTTTTCCCTAGACTGTGCAGCATCTAAGCAATTAGAGTGCATGCTTTCAACAAGGTAACGGAGAAATCACAAAAGGGAAGAGAAACTGAAAACTAGTAATGCCTATTGTTAAAAATATTTGCTCAAAACTGGCTTTTCCTAGATGAATCAAATCCTCTTTTTTAAAAGCAACAGTGATATGTACAATAACTTGCATTAAGTACTTACTTTCATATTTCTGACTAAATCCAAAGTGACCATGCATCCTTCCAGAAACTCTATGAAAAACTAGTGGTTTGGCAACCAAATGCAAGTGCCTGAGGGCCATACTCAATCCCTAAAGGCTGCACCATGTCCCCTGTGAGTCTGCTGAGGACCATACCCCTCCCTGCCCCTGCACTGATTTCATCACAGGGATGACTGCTTTAACTGCCCAGGCTCCTTAGAAAAGTGGCTTCCTGCTGGCTCTACCAACAGAGAGCCATACCAGGAGGTTGGAGGGCAGATGAATGGAAGAAGCTGATCGTTTCCCCTACCCTTCTGGCTCCCGTTAGCTTCTCTGGCAGGGCCTGTCTTCTCTGTGCTTCCGTACCCACCAGAAGGCTGGCTCCCTCAGCAGTTCCTCCCCAGACTGGCAGCACCACCTCCTCCCTTTCTGTGACTGCTCCAGTGGGCTCATTCAGTTTCCTCTACTCTGAAACGAAGCCCCCATTTTGATTTCCTCTGGCTGAGCCTGATACAATGAAAGAAAGTCCTTACTGGACGTGGTAGAGGATGAGGTTCTGGCAGGAGCTCACTGTCTTCTTCCTGAGGAGCCAGCTTTGGCCTTTCTGAAAGCAAGCAAGTGTCCAAGTCCACTTGTTCATAGCCGACCGCACCAGTGAAATCCAAAGGTCTAGAAACAAAGTGTTTTCAAAATTAAATGATTGCAAGCTAACACATGAACCAATGTCATCTGCTTATTGAATAAATAAAACCCATTAAAAAAACACTGATATAACCAAACTGACCATCTTTCACAATGACTAGAAGTCCAGATATCCTTATATATTCTCTTGTTTGATGTTGCTGCCTCCCACCTCCTCCCTGCATTGTTGTCCACCTGGCCATTCCTGAGCATCCTTCAAGAATTGGTTGGAATGTGGTCACCTCCTCCTGTAGCCTTGGCTGGGCTGCCTCAGGGCCAGATTCTGCCTCTGGCTCTCACAGCACTGCCCAGTGACTTCAAACACTGATTCTTAACAGGTTTCCCTTTGCCAGAAAGTCATAAACTACACTTGTCAGAAGTCCCTTTACCCTGAAACCTTGCAACATATCTGCTGTCCACACATACCCTATTGGCCACATACATGGCCAAGAACACGGCCATGCACAGCACAGAAATGTTTCTTCCCTACCACGTTCTCAGCCTCACGGCTTTCAGGAACATAAAGATGCTTAATCAATTAGTTACTAAGCAAACCATTGGGTAAATAAATATTGAGTGTACAAATAACTAAACCTATAGTCTGACATTATACTTGTTTTGAAACCCAAAGCAATGTTTTATTGCAAATTTCAAAAACTCCTAAGGGATTCTTTCACAAAGAAGGACACTAAGACCATGAAAGATCTAAGTCCTTGCTCAAGGTCACAAGACAAGAGGGGAACTCCAGACTCCAATGCTCAGTTCACATTTACTTTGCCCTGTACAGACTCTGGTCTGCCCAGGTCCAAGCTGGCTTTCGTCCCACCAGCATGCCAACCACAGACCTAGGGTGAGTGGGGAAGAACGAAATGCCCTTGGGCACATGTTAATTCTCCTCTGCAGCATGGGCTCCACACAGGAGATTGTGACTTCCAGTTCCTAATGAGGCAGTTATTGTTTTGGGAGGAGCCATTAATAATCCGAAGCTGCAAGTAGCCCCGTTGTAAAGGCTCCTTTAAATCAGTAACCTGCAGACAAAAAGAAACTACCATTGCAAAATCTCTAGTCTCTTAAATACATGCTTACAATATATTTGAGCTCTGCTTTCTATTGAGAGTCCTGTGGAACTAATGTTTGATTATTTTTTCAAAAAATTTGTGATGACCAGATTTATCCATTATTTTAAATCAATTTAGGAGACTTTTATAATAGAACAATGGGGTTCACTTCAGGTACTTATAGAATTTTAGGCAATCTCAAACAGAAAAATTAGATGGCAGATTAGTCAGTACTGAGTATTAAAAAATCTGGAAGTCACACACATGCTAAGAGCAGTTATACTTACTCCATGTTAAAGATGAGGTTTCTGATACAGCCATGGAATGACCTTCTCATCTGGAGCATTGCTGCTCCCTCACCCTCTGGAATCCCCCCTATGTACAGGTTGGACACATTTATTGTCATGCTTTCAACCAATGGGCCCAAGTTCATTTCTACAGGCTTTGTCTCATCCAGTTGGACAGTGATAATTCTAAAAGGTTGAAGGAGAAAATAAAAGAAATATAATGAAAATTAACTATCCACTTTAATACATAATTCTACAGGTACGTATTAAATAATAAAAGTTCCCTGAAAATAAAGTTTAACATGACATTGTGTGTGAATAAAAAGGTTAATTGAAAGTTAAAACCTAGAATTCAACATTCTCCAAAAATGAATGGAATGTTATTAGATATTATTAAATTCAATTGCTTTTTGGAGAGTATTTTTTTTTTACTATAATGTCTAGTGTGCTTTTTTTCTCTTTAATCTCTTCATGGTAAGCTCAACTTAGGTTTCTATTTCTTCTTCAGCCAGCCGAATATAGATTCAAACAGTCACTCGTTCCAACCTGTGGTTGTGAGGTGGACTCAACTTTCCTGAGTCTTTCAGATGGTCGATCTTGTCTCTTCGAAGCTTCAGGCTCTTGAGGTGTTGGTGGCAATCGCTCTCTGTGGGATGCTCCCATAACTGCTGTGTGGAATCGAGTTGTCTTCATGCTGCCTTGCCCCTACAATTTGAGAATGATTGATTCTCGCTGTGGTCTGATTGACTTCTGCCAACACTATATCAAATCGTTCTTGCTTGTTGTCAATCCGTGCCAGGAGACCCTTGATCCTTGTAAGACGCTCATCAAAAATTCTGAAAATTTCAAGAATGCTCTTGAGAGTATCAACACTTGGTATTTGCTCAGTAGTTGCACATGTTTCTATGGAATCAAGAGCTTACTCAATGTCACTGGGCTCAATCAAGTCCATTCCAGATGTGGTGGATCTGGCTGGGCTTGAGGGAGTAGTAGCAATGCTTTCTTCTTCTACTATTGAGCTTTCTGAGGACACTCGGCCATCATTTGTTTCTTCCCTTGGCATGTCTGAACTCGTCAGCGCTTGGTGGCTTGTTGTGCTGGCTGTGTCTGCTTCTCCATGTTGAGATCTTTGGATGGTCCCTGGGACAGTTCACTGATTTGTACTGTGATATGTTTTTCTTTGATGGCTGGCACTGGCTTTCCTATGGATGCTTGAGTATTGGAGTGGCTGGTTGAGTCACTGACATGACACACGTCTGGGTTGCTATAGTCCAGAGACTGCCTTAATGAGTCTGCTACAGTCTTCTCCAGGCCTTGCATAGTACCTTCAGTCTTTTCCTTGCCTTCATTGAACATTTCTCTGATCTCACTGGCAGGAATAGCATATAATTTCTCCAATTGTTCAACATCGGACTCAAGTGATGCTCTCTTCTTCAGAGGTGGCTTCGCCAAAACTTCATCAACCTCCTTGTCAGTTAAGTATGATGTCCTTAGTAGTTTTATAGTCCTTAAAGGTGCCATCTCTCCTGTATTTTTAAGCCGTGGCAACCTTGTATAAGTTGGGGAAATGGACAGGTGATGTCATGTAACATCCTTCTAGTTTGAGCACCTTGATTATGGAAGACGTTCTCGAGAGTGCTTGTCAATGACTTTTCTGCAGCGAGAATCGCATTCGCCTCTGCTGAAATCCCCTTAAGGCCAACTGCGTATGATATGCCCTCATTCACCAGAGACTTCATTGTCACATAGGGAGTCATCTCCGCAAATGCCGAAAACAGTCTAACCTGTGTAACAAAGGCTCTGGCAGTTGTAGTTGCAAGAGCTGTGTCCTCTAGATTAGGGCTCGCAGAACTTTAAGATCAAGACCTTCATTGTTCATCCACGTCTGGGCTCCATGAATATCAAGCGTTGGGTCAATTTCCACCATTGGAGGTTGTGATTTGGCAGTACTGTGCTATAAAGAGCATTGAATCTCTTTGTTATCTGCGAAGTTACGTTCTGCGATGGTCGGCGAGCAATGTGATATGCAAGGGCGAGACCAAGGGCGACACCAATCTTTACCACTTTATTAATACCATGTGGTGACATTTCGAAGTCCTCAGATTCCCACGGATACATCTGATCATTCCCATCTTCCACTCCACGGTTCTCTAGAATATACTTGTCAAACGGCTTCCCTTCTATGCAGTAGATGTTTGGCACTGTTGCAAGGAGACAAGTTACGATAAGTGATGTGTCTCCTCCCCTTGTTAAGCCAGACATCCGGGTGACGTCCATGGGCCCGCATCCTGCAGCCATATATGCTTCACCTTCTGGAGGTAATGCTACCTGAAGTTTATCAATGCCCACAATGTCTACTTGCCTCGCCATTGGGTCCTGTCCAGTGTGCTTTTAAAACATTTAATCTATAGTTTTGAAGGGAAATAGACAGGAATGTTGATATTACACATTTTACTTATTCTTTACATTTTATCCTGTATTATTCAGTACTGATATAGTGTTATTTACTAATACTGTTTGTCACAGAATTATTCCAACGCAAAGATAATTTATACTGGGCCTCAGGAAATGGTAGAGTTAAGGTTTAATTATGAAAATTCTGCAACTATGACAAAGCATATAAAATAATTCCAAAGGAGGGATTCTAGCCAAGTTCCAGAATTATTTTGAATTATCTAAAACTATAAAAACTGACTCTGTGAGAAACTGACTGCTAATGATGTCACAGTAATCACCCCAATCACTCATACAGAGAGGCATAACAAGATTCCTACTGCGGAGCCTTCGTGAGGTCACCATGCCCGAGCTACACAAATACCTCCCGCTCCGTATCAGGGAGACAGAGTGCTCTTGTCCATCGCTGTACGTGCCCGTGGGAGCGTGCAGGAGAGCTCTTCTCAGGCTGGTCCCATCCCCAGGATTAACATGCACTTCAATGTGGCCTTCAATCAGCATGATGGAGAAGAAGGGCTAGAAAGATTTCACAGAGAATTCCACACAAAAAAAAACATGACTATGATTTTAAAAACTGCCATCTTATAAAGGTAATGTGGGAATATTAGTATCAAGTAAGCAATTTCTTAAAAATATCACCATCTAAAACAACCATTTTAAATTTTTTTTAAAAAATATATTTTATTGATTTTTTACAGAGCAGAAGGGAGAGGGATAGAAAGTCAGAAACATCGATGAGAGAGAGACATCGATCAGCTGCCTCTTGCACGCCCCCTACTGGGGATGTGCCCGCAGCCAAGGTACATGCCCTTGCCGGAATCGAACCCGGGACCCTTCAGTCCACAGTCCAACGCTCTATCCACTGAGCCAAACCGGTCTCAGCTTCCATTTTAAATTTTCTATATTACTTTCTAATCTCTACTCTTATATTTTATATTCTGTATTATATTATCACCCACCATATCAAAAGTTTGCATTTCCACATCATCTCCATACTTATTATTTATTGCCACATTATGTACCAACAAATAGATACATTGTAAGTCATTAATCTATTTCTCCTTTTTCCACTATCACATGGCCCAGCAGTTCCATTCTTAGATATGCACCCAAAATAAATTATTGATTGAGATATATTTCACATATAACACTGTATTAATTTAAGATGTGCAGCTGAAACCGGTTTGGCTTAGTGGACAGAGCGTTGGACTGAGGACTGAAGGGTCCCGGGTTCGATTCCAGTCAAGGGCATGTACCTTGGCTGCGGGCACATCCCTAGTAGGGGGCGTGCAAGAGGCAGCTGATCGATGTTTCTCTCTCATTGATGTTTCTGATTTTCTATCCCTCTCCCTTCTGCTCTGTAAAAAATCAATAAAATATATTAAAAAAAATTTAAGATGTGCAACAATGATTTGACATATTTGTTTGTTGCAAAATTATTACAATTAAATTTAGTTAACATACATGTCTTGGCTATTATAAAGAATGCTGCAGTGATCTTGGGGGAGCAGATATCTTTTCCAGATATCTTTTTCCTTCCAATATACCCAGATATACCCACATGTATAATTGGGTCATTCTGTAGTTCTATTTTTAACTTTTTGATAAAACTCTATAGTGCTTTCCATAGTGACTGTACCAATTTACATTTCCATCAGGAATGCAATAGGGTTACCTTTTCTCCAGAGCTTCGGTAACATTTGTTATTTCTTGTCTTTCGGATAATGGCCACTCTAACAGATGCGAGGTGCTATCTCATTGTGGGATTTATTCCCTTTACTGTTAAAAATTTAGATAGTTTGCCCTGGCCAGTGTTGCTCAGTGGTTGGAATGTGGGTCCAAGCACCAAGGGTCAAGGATACATACTTGAGTTTAGGTTCAGTCTGGGGCTTATGCAGGAGGCAACTAATCAGTATGTCTTTCTCACATTGATGTTTCTCTCTCTCTCTCCATCCCTCCCTTCCACTTTCTCTAAAAAATCAATGCCAAAAATATCCTTAGGTGAGGATTAACAACAACAATAATTTATATATAATTTTTAATGATCATACATAATAAGCATTTAACTTTTTTTCCTGTGAAATTGTTTCTAATATTTGTAAAAGTGGGATTAAAGAGTTGAAGGTTTTGAAAATGTTTAAAGCTCTTCAAACTTTTGGTGCCAGATTGAACTGCTAGCTTTGGGTGACAGCATTCCTTTTTGCTGACTTAGTAGTAGCAAACTTTTATTTGCAAGTGGTCTTGTTAAGACTGGTGGAGGCAAACAGACTGATGGTTCCTCAGAAAGTTAATCATACAACTATCACATGGCCCAGCAGTTCCATTCCTCGATATGCACCCAAAATAAATGAAACAAGTACGTAAACATTTTTGCATGTGAATATTCATAGCAACATTATTCATAAGAGTCAAAAGATAGCAACGACCCTAAATATTCAGCAATAAACTAATTATGCTATGTACATACGGTCGTATGTTAGTCATGAAAAATACTGATTGATGCTATAATGAACCTTAAAAACATGCTAAGTGAAAGACATTAAAGATCACACAGGCTGTATGAGTCTTTTAATATAAAATATACAGAAAGACACTAAAGATCACATGTTGTATGAGTCCTTTTATATGAAATATAGAGACTAGACAAATTAATTCACAGATATAGAAAGAAGATTGGTGGTTCCCAGAGGAGGACGAGGGGGAAGGGGGAAGTAACTGCTTAATGTTCTAGGCTAAATATTTTGGGTGATGAAAATGTTTTGGAACTAGAGTAGGTGGCCTCACAACATTGTGAGAGCTCTAAATTGTTCACTTTAAAATAGTTACTTTTATGTTACATGAATTTCACCTGAAATGAAAAAGAAAAAAGTTGGTGGAGCCCAGAAACCAATCCGGCGTTGTTAGCCCTTCATCAAGTGGCTTGTGAGGTGTTTCATCCCCAGTCTGACACATGTATAATAGGTGTGTGAGCTCAGGCAGGTTAACCAGGCTCTCTGAATCTACTTCTTCCTCAGCAAAACACAGGAGCAGCGTTCAGTCTGCAGAGTGGTTGTGATAACTGCACAGCAGTGTCTGTTAAGTACTGTCCACAGTAGAGGACAGCTGTAGCTGCATGGCCTTTGGGTGTGTGTGTGTGTGGGGGGGAGGAGGCGTAATGGGGGAATAAGGACATATATGTAACACCTTAATAAAAAATTTTAAAAAGATGATACCTTAGCATTTGTGAAGGTTCTTCAGATGACGTGGTCCACGCAAGTTTGTGCAGAGAAAAGGATAAATGTTACCTATGCTACTAAAATGAAATATTAATATGGAGACCAAGTTTTCTCTCTCCTCCTATGCTTGTCCACTGCTTCTCACAGGCCACATTTCTCTTTCTGCTCCTTTCAATCTTACAATAATAGGTAAACAAAATCCCCCTCATAGAACAGTATTCTAAATAACTACAGAATTTCAGGACTTGCTGTTTTAGATTAGGATGAAGAGTAACAACCATAACATGTAGAAGAGAATTCAGTATACACTATCTGAATAAGTTTAAAAAGAATTAGAGGTAGACAGCAAGTATCTTTCTTCTCACCAGTCAAAAAAGGAACATGGATTATGCAACACAAAGAAATCACGGATTCATAAGGGAAAGATATTCAGCAATGGTCACTTTTACTTATTAAAAATTCATGTCCATAAACAATAACTGTTTATGACCAAATCACTTCCAACCAGTTGTTCCCGAAGTCATTTCCCTGAGCTCATGGCTCGATAGTGTTTGAACTACTCACCCCATGGACCTGCCGATTCTCCCCATGCTTGCCCAGGGCAGCCAGGATGATGCCACTGCTGCTTGTGGTGGCAAATGTTGCCAACAATTCCGATTCTGGTGACAGAGGCTTGGGTGGCAACTCAATGTAGCCACCTTTCAAGAAGCTAACACTCCGGATAGGCTGGTCACAAAGGAGAGGGAACAGCAGCGTCAGGCCCATCACACACTGACCCTCCCATGGTGGAGGCCACTGCCGACTTGCCCCACCTCTTTCCTGTTCACCCCACTACTTTAGGTTTTATTACTTCATTGTGCTAATAACCCAGTGGCCATTGATAGAAACTCGTTCCAATATTAATAAACTGCTTCCCACCTCAAGGATACAGCCTTTTCTCACTCCATAGGAATTTCTGAGTAAGTCAAAGGTCGATCTGGATATTTCCAGGTTTTTGATACAGCCCACATAGCTTTTGCTGGTGACGCCTCTCCTGTGGGGAAGGACATGAGAACACTATCATTACGTTTATGAAAGAAGGGATGAAAATGGATCTACAAATAAGGAAGAACTGTTTCCAAGTATCCTTCTGCAGAAGTGTTTAGCCTCCCTCTAAGAGAGATGTTGATGGTAAGAACTGCAGGTCTCAAACAAATGCTCTCTTTAGGACTAAAGATGGGGAAATAATTTATGTGTTTGACTATTTCGATAGCTACCTGGATATGTTTACATTTCAAGGGAAACTTAGTCATTATAATTTAAACATATTAAAACACAGGCAAATAATAAGAAAGAGAACTGTCATGAGGAAATCATAGTGCAGAGATTATAACGCAATCTCCATGTACACAGAACATTTGCTCCATGGGGGCAAGTGCAGGCAATGTGATTTCCTAGGATCATAGGGTAGGGAAGTCATTGGCTGTTGTCCATGCTGCATATTTATGAGCTTCATTCTGAAGGAAATAATGTTATTTAATGAAGTCTGGGATTATTCACAACCCTATTGTAGACTCCAAGTCAATACCATATTTTTCCTAACAGAAGTTGCCACACTGCTGTGATGAATGGGGTGAGGCTGTACTGTGGTCAGGCTCCCATTTCTAAAACAGAGAGACTACTGAAGAGCTCTAAGTTACCATCATAAATATCAGCTAGTAACATGGTTTCCTGTTAGTCACAACTCATTTTTCATTCTCTCCGTATTGAGCAATGAGCTGTGAATCACAACAATGGTATGTATGATTTAGGGCAAATCTCAACTTTTCTGCATCTCAGTCTCTTCATTGTAGATAAGGGGCTGACCTTGCTACCAAGTCCCTTCTAGCATGAGTCTGTGATTTGGGATATCTTCCTGGAAAGGAAGTTCTGACCTTTTCTCCAATGTCTACCCTCAGTGTTATTTAGACAAAGTACCGATGAACTATGACACAGCTTGTTGCTACACCCCGAAGCACACCATGCACACCATGTCAGGGAGTGAGTGATATATGGAATCAGACTTCCAGCCCCAGTTCTGTCTTGGTGGAAGGGTAAGACCTGGGGCACGTGACCAATTCCCAGAAATTTAGGTGTATTCATTTCTAAGACTGGGAGTGGGTATGTGACTGCCATTGTATACTATATTCCTTGAAATTTTCAGAAACTTCTGGAAAAAAGAAGGGGCTAGTGGAAAAGTGGATTCTGCACTACTCAACCCATAGCAACTAGAGTGGCTGAACTTCTGTGCCACATATTGAGACTGTGTACAAGAACTTGGCTTCAAGGTGGGGCAGTGCTACAAACACACCTTTGAAAACCACTGGGCTGGGTGACTCAGTTTGGACATTTGATGATCCCACTTCCTAGAACCTATCTTGTCTTGTCAGTGGGTCTCCAAAAAAAAAATTAGAGCTTAATTTTCCAATCAAGTTATAAAACTCTGGGAGGGTGGAGGTAAGGTGGAGAGATCAACCAAGAGACTTGTGTGCATGCATATGAGCCTAATCAATGGACACAGACAACAGGGGGTGGGGCATAAGTGGGGTTAGGGGTTATGGGGGAATAAGAACACATATGTAAAAAATAAAAACTATTAAAAAACACCCAAAAAATTATAAAACTGAGGACAATAAACCCATAAAGTTTATGGAAAGTATGAAAGTTACAAAGTTAAGCATAAATCAGTGTTATAAAAGGATTTCATTGCCTCTCTTCTCTGCCATCTTTCATTCAATTAATTGATGCTGTTTTTTCAACTTTCACATAGATTACTCATTCTGATCACACGAAGAGGGAACCCAGATAAGTCTGCAGAAACATTACTCTTTTTTTTTTAGAAAGAGATTAGATTACTCTAAAATATTCAGAGAGAAGAATGACCTGTGATGGAAAGCAGAGTCTCCAAATATTGCACAGTAACAATCTCTAGATGTTCTAAAGAGTATAAATATAAAATCATTAATTTTACTGCAAAAAGCTTTCTTCAGTTCCCAATTAATATGACATAGAGTGGCTTGAATCAAAGTAGAAGTTATGAATTAAATTGTGTCCTCCCCCAAATATGCTGAAGTTCTAACCTTTAGTATCTGTGAGTATTATCTTATTTGGAAACAGGGTCTTCACAGATGTAGTCAAGTTACTATGCAGTCATGAGAGGAGGCCCTAATCCAGTATTACTGGCATCCTTATCAAAAGGGAAATTTTGGACACAGAGAGACCCACCCTGAGAGGAGACAGTGTGTGGACACAGAGCGTCCTGTACACACTGAGGGAAGCCTGATATTGACAGAAGCTAAGAGAACGGAGGATGGAACCTTTCTCACAGGCCTCAGAAGGAAGCAACACCTTGATCTTGGACTTGTACACTCCTGAATAGTGAGAGAACACATTTCTGCTATTAAGTCATCCAGTTTGTGGTACCCTGTTATGGCAGCCCTAGGAAACCAGTATAGTTAGTTGGTAATTCAGAATATGAAAATTCTGTACTGTGGTACCATACCTTACAACTCTTGACCGAGGTAATCCACCCACATAAATTGGATCCTTATCAAGACGATTGAGGTCAGAAGATGCTCCTGGGGTTTCCCCTTGCTTGGTTTCCTTATAACTAGTGTTGTATACATCAACAACTGCTAGGAGTCCTAAAGGGGATTGAAAGGAATCAATGAGAAAGTCACTTGCTACACTAAAGTAAACCACGAACTTGTGCTAACAATGGTCATTTACAAAGGCATGTTCTTTTAGATTCTGCCATTTTGGCTAGCAAATGTTCTTGACTATGAACTGAAAACCCTCTGTGCAGGTCAATAAATGCAGAAAGAAAATAGAATGGATTTGATTCTTGATTCCCAAATGAGCCTTTGATGTTAAATAATACATTTGGAAAGCAATCTATGAATTTAATATTCTTCTAGAAAAATATGAATCCTGATGCTTAGTATCCCAATGAATTTTTATTAGAATATCATTTAAGAATACCCAGAAAGCTAAAGTAAGTAAAGACCAGATTTTGGAAATATTTCTTTTCCTATGAGGCCAACCAACATCCCATTCACTCAGCTGTGCACATACCTTGCTTCCGGTTTCGCTGGAAAGCGATTTTGTACCAGCTTCCATTGTTATAGCGTCGGTCTGTTACGAGGGCAAGAGGACCTGAGCCCAGGTCAACTGTAACTTTCACTCTGCCATGGACCAGCTCGATGGATAAAAAGTCTTTCTGTAAAAAAGAAAACTGGTTACCCACGGCTGCATTATTATTACAAGATTTCCTTTCCCTTTAAGTTAGGGATGGCAAAAATCTTCTGAAAACGAACTGAGAAAGCTGGACCTGGCCCAACAGCCAGAGGTCTATACTATGAAACTCAGTGTCCATAGAGGCTTTTTCAAATACACTTATATGAGATAAACTCATTATCAAAACCTACAATGCAGTAAGAGAAGCAGGATCTCTCTGTATCTGTTTCATTGAGACTGACTTGTTTTATTTCTCTAAAATGAGATGATTGGGAAAAATCACCAGTATATAAGATAAAAAATGGAAATATGAAAATCCAGTGAATGGATTTCAAATAAGGTCACAGTGGTCAGAGTGAACATAGAACAAGACATATTAGTTAAGCTCAAAATTTAGCAAATGTTCAATTGACATCTACAATGATGGGAAACCTATTTTCTACTTGGAGCTCTTCCAAAGCTTCTTCTGGACTGACATAATAAATTATTTAAAATAGGGACAATATATGGGTATATATTAGTAAATGCTCATAAAATAGTCATTAAACATAAATATTCTCATGGCAATATAACTGTATATACACAGTGGGGCCAAGTGCCCCATGGAGATTCTTACAGTGCCATTTGAAGCGAGGTAGAGAAGAAGCCCATTTGTTGAAAAGGTATTAAAAAGCATAATAACGTGTGTCACAGTAGCCCGTAGTGTCTTCTCCACGACAGAATACCCACTCCCATCAAAATGGAAGGATGAGTCTTCATTTTCGGGGCTGCAAAACAAAGCAGCAAAATACAATCCACCCTCAGGAAGGTAGTTTAAGAGAACAAATGTCACAGTTACCCAGTTCTCCCTCATAAAATCACAGTAGAGCTATCATTTCCATAATCTGATGACAGTGTAAGTTATATCTTAAAATATGCTTTCCATCGGATTATGCAAGACAAATGCCTAGTTGTTTTACAAGGAAAAGGAAGTCAATATAGTCAGTATTCTCTGTTGAAAAAAAAATTATCCAAAGGATTGATAAGTGCTGTAAATATTTCTACTTATCAACTAGATTTCTATTTGTTTTAATTTCCTGTAATGAAACGATTCTTTGTCAATTCTAGTGCTTTCAGGAGAATTTTTATACTGGCATTTAACTAATACATCAGTGAAAATGGAATTACAATGGAACATAAATATGTACCATTGTACCAGAAAGACCACTACAAAAAATAGACAAAGAAAATCTCCAATTTCTGCAGGATGAGCTCATTACAGAATTATATACACCATTCTTTTTTTAAATGTTATTTTTTTAAAATTTATCTTAGAGTGGAAGTGAGGAAGAGAGAGAGAGACACACATTGATCAGTTGCCTCCCGCATGTGCCCTGACTAGGGAGTGAATCTGCAACCTGGGTATGACCCTGACTGGAAATCGAACCCACCAACTTTTGGAGGGACTGTGCTTCAACCAATTGAGCCACATTCGCCAGGGCTGGACCACAGCAATTTTCAGATCAGTGTTTTCTGGTCTTCCCCCTGCCTCAAAAGTCTGAATTGATACAACATAAAAATAATCCAAAACCATTAAATTATAAAGTAACTTCATCTGGAACACATCATTGTTGTGTTTTTAAAATACTTATTTGGAATCTCTTGGGACCTGAGACTGAAACTTGGAATAGGGGTGTTTTTACATGAATTTGGATTTTTCCCAGGTGAAGGTATTATAATCCGATTGAGTGCCAACTCATCTTCAAGCAGGACAAAATAACCAAACAGTAACATTATTTCCATTAACAGAATAAAATGAATGCAAACAAAAAGAGAAAATAGCAGTGCTTTGTGAAAGCTGAGGTTTATTTATTGCTTCCTGCAGTCTAACTTTTCCTATAAATTTCTGTTTTGTTCTTTTAGGAAGTATGCCTTCAAGGAAATGTGCTCTGCATGAACTCTTAAACTGTGGCTTCATTCTCAGTTCTTTAATTCTTAAACATGTGGCTTCCTAGAAACATGTTCCATTATTCTACTTTGTGGCTGACCATAGCTTAATGTGGCTAAGGACACAAACTCTAGAATCAGACTGCTGGGGTTCAAATCCCAGTTCCCCAATTTACTATCTATGTGAACTAAGAAAAGTTACATAACCTCTCTGTGCTTCATCCCCTTTATCTGTAAACTAGGGATAAAAATAGAACCTCTCCGGGAGAGCTGTATATGATTTAAAACCGGCAAAGTTCTGAACACAGTGCCTGGAACACAGCAAATATTCACTCCACTTTAGTTCTGATGATTCTGTTGTGATCAGGGATCCTCCATGGGTCTCTGTTTGGCCTATTAATATCTGAGCCTCAAAGATTAAGCACCTTGCCAAGGGCACACTCAACTGCCTATATCAGCACTTGTCAAAGTTAATTCAGTATAACATAAGCACCTATAAAGCTCCTTTTAAAAAGAATTTTGGGTCAAATGGGTTTGTGAAATACTGCAACTCTAGCCTCCTCCAGAACAGGGTTACAGTGCATAGCCTCACAGCAAAACAACATGCTTAATTTTTTAACTCAGTGTTTTCAAAACAGTTATTATCAGGGCACACCCTCTACTACCACTTAAAAAAATGAATATCTACAAAATCCTACCAAATTAAAATTCTTTTAAAAACATATTTCTGGAATAGTAGTTAATATAATTCAAGAATAGTCCGTTTATTTGCTCAGTACCCATAAAAAATATGTTTAGTATTTGTAACCTGACAATAAATGTGTGAGAAACCAAGGTTTTGTAATTGGCAAATATTATCAAAATTATATTGCCTTATGAAGTAGTAATACCTCTGTTGAACTTAGTCTTTTTGATTGAGCGAAGTCAATTTGGCCTTAAAGCTCAGCTGGGTAGCCAGCCATCCCTAGACCCAAAAAAGCCAGTTCCAGGATTGAGATGGAGAGGACGGTGGCACCTGCTAATCCTTCCTGTCAGTCGAAACTTCATGGTCCCATCATTGGTCTGGCGGGGAGCGGGGCTGGAAATCTGGTGGGAGGGCAGTTCTCAAGGAGAACAAAACTTGAGGCCACACAGGAAGTTGACATCCTCATTCCAAAAAAGAGAAGAGCCAGCAATCGTCAAAATTCACTTATTGCTACAGCTTGAGGTCAGTGGTTTTAAAATAACCCTGAAAATAACTGATGAAAATTGGGGATATTGTAACAGCTAAAGCAAGGGGACATTTTTTCATATTAGAAATCTTCAATTTCTGGTAAGATTTTTCTTTCCACAAGTAAGATTAATGATCTGGGATCAGTGTAGGGGACAGAGTCCAGGGGCTAGAGCATTTGTCATGTTAGAATTACTAAATTGCTGGGAAGATTTCCTTCCATGCTAGAGACACAGCATGAGGGAAAAAATTAAAAAAAGCCCTGGCTGATATGGCTCAGTTGGATGAGCATCCTCCCATGCACCAAGAGGTTGTAGGTTCAATTCCCAGTTGATTCCTGGTGGGGGCACATGCCTGGGCTGCAGGCTCGATCCCCAGGAGGAGGCATACAGGAGGTAGCCGACTGTTATTTCTCTTCTCCCTCCAAAGTCAATAAAAACATATCTTTTTAAAAAAAGTGTTGGAAAAGGGAGTTTCATTGTGTGTACTCAAGCTCTGAAGTTCAAGAGCAGGTGTAATTACCTACAAGGTAATAACACTCTGATTATACTTGGCAATTATAAAACCTTAGTCTCTCACACATTTATTGTCAGGAAAATAACCCTGGGACATTTACCTGGAAATCA
This sequence comes from Antrozous pallidus, assembly GCA_027563665.1. Lineage (NCBI taxonomy): Eukaryota > Metazoa > Chordata > Mammalia > Chiroptera > Vespertilionidae > Antrozous > Antrozous pallidus. The sequence goes on from CM050518.1 coordinate 64,259,101, forward strand.
ATGGGCTGTCACTGCAGGAAGATCAGAGATGAACATTGGTGAACATTCAAATTTATAAAGTATTTTCATATATATTATGTTATATATCCATCACCATGATTTTGAAAGGTAAGTAAGATGAGTGTGACCACTGTTTTCCTGTTCTGGAAGAAGAAAGCAAACCTCCCTCCCTGACGTGTAGTGACTTACACTTCAGGCCCTGAGAGATCTGGTAGGAGAGCTGTGCCAGGAGCCTGAGTAATTACAATGCTAAACCCAATACTTTTTAAATCTTAAGGCTCCTATAATCATGCTTTTGGTCAAAACTTTGAACAAGCTAAGGAAGAGGTATTAGCAATTAAAAGGCTTAAACTACAAAATCCCAAGCGAGGAGAAAGCAGAACTGACAACAATAAAGTGAAAACTCTCCCACAAAAGTCTAAAGGAAAGGTGAGTTCTTCGAACTGATCTTGTCACCGTTCACTGTTAGGTGTCTATCTGGACAGAGTAACCCATTAGGTGGGAGATATTGTATCTGATGTTACATTTCTCTAATGTCAAAGGCAATCTACTGTCTTAATTGCTAAAGTGCTATAAAATAGGTCTTCCATACTTACAGGGCTGTAGTTATTTTATTAGAAAATAATAGAGGGGGTGTTGAGATTGGTGAGGTTAAATTATTAAATGCCCTCTATATCAATATATGCAAAAAGATTTTAGGTAGTTGTTCTCCATTTGCAAGTGCATTTTATTTCTATAATTATAGAGTTTAGGAATAAGAAAATACTTATTTATAAAAATTGACAGCACACACACACAAATCTCATCCTTGGAAGTATTTTCAAAATGAAAATGTAGAGTGGTTTACCCAAAGCTTAATGTGGCTCTTTGAGACAGAAGGTGGTTTGAGAAGATGTCTGTTGTTTCTTGATATTATGATCCATGATTAAAGCATAACACGCAGTAATAAGAGATCTTTGTAAGGATTAAAAATGATACCCATGCTTCTATTAGTAAATCTACATCTTTTCCTGTGCAATAAGAAGACTGACACCATAAACTCTATCTGTCCTTGATATACAGGAAGTTCTTTAAGCACTTCACAGATGTTAATACACTAACTAACATACAATGTTTAAATCATAGGGAATATTACCTTCCAAAGCAGCCATGGCACTTGCCCTCCCTTTCAATATAGTTCCACAGGCCGATGGACTGTCCATTCAAGAAGGCTTCTCCCATGCAGCCTTTAAAATGAGTAACCTTCACAGCAGGAGACTTCTAAAGTAGATGAACACATAAACGTAGACCATATATTTGGTGAAAAAGAATAAATTCTCTAAATGAATGAAAATCCTCCCTGAAAGCTTATATCTAACAGATCCAAGTTTTGAGAAAACATAAAAAAAGAAAACAGTTTGTAATCACTGGATTTCCTTCCACTGATGGAGTGGAAACTAGAATGAGTGACAACTGGATGGATCTTAAAAGATCGTATCAGTTAGTAGAGTCGCTGGAGAGAAGCCTCTTTTACAGTGAGAAACAGACCCAGAGAATGTGTGGTCAGTGGTAAGGGCCCGGAGGGCATGGACACACATATTCTCACGTGAGACCATGAGCTAAATCCACACAGCTCAACATGGCTTGGTGAGAGGCTAACTGGTGTAATAAGTACAATGCACTCTTTCACTAGACACTGATTAGTACGAGTCTACCACTACAGTTAGAATAGAGATAAAGGAACTTTACAGAAATTAATGTGAACTATTGAATGTCTTGTTTCATCATTGTAAGAGAACCCCAAATAGCGAAATGAACCACTGACTTCTTTTCCATTTATGCTAGTTATTTAGTATGATCCTTTACCCTACAAAACCAACCCAACTCTGCAGATGAACCATCATTAACCAAAATAAAAGAAGCAAAATCTTTTCATCTGAATATTGATATATTCAACAATTATACTATTTTTCACTGAAATATGTCTGACATATAACATTGTATAAATGTATGTATTAAATTTATATACAGGTAACATCAGCCAATCAGTTGTGTGCAGATGAATGTTCATAGTGTTACCTTGACTTGTCCTCCGAGCCCTCCAACAAACATCAGTGTGGAGTTGTTTATATCCAGAACGTTAGCTGCTCCTAGGGATTTACTTGTTTTTGGTGGTGGCTTTTGAGTTGCGCTCATTTCCTTTACAGTCAATGAACCAATGTTTCCAAACCTAAGGGTCACAAAGAATGGCGAAAAGAACAAAATTGCAAGTCATCCCACATATGTACATACATGTTTCATTCCAGCCTCCATCTGCTTCTCCCCAGGTCCACTGCAACAGCCTCTAGCTGGTCTCCCTGCTTCTAGTCTTTCCCAGCCCCCACCCCTTGTTTCCTCTCCAAAATCTGGTAAAGCAGTCTTCTACCATGTAGAACAGTCATGGAAAATGGGTTAAACTATATTTGAAACTGTTTACTGCCTTTAATATGACTTCTTTTTATTGATAACAAAGCAAAAGACACAAATTCCTAACAACACACCATCAATAATAAACCATAATGTTACAGAAAAGTAAAAAAAAGATATACTGTACTTAAAGCTGCTTAAGAGTTACCTTTGGAAAGAGGCTTTGCTTGTGTTTGTTAAGAAAACCCATTCCCCACTTGGAACCTATCCTCTGGCCTCTTCTGCTTGCATTCCGCTGCCACCACAGGGGATGCCTACCACGCCGCCTTTACTACCATGTGCTGGGCAACAAACATTTTACTGGGCTGGCTGCCTCAAACATACCTACTATTCTAAAGGTAACATAACCTTTTAACTTTTTTCTTCTTTTATTGTTGGTTTGGGTGACAATGTTTATTTCTTCTGCAATAAGAAAAAAAAACCCACCCTATTTCTAAGCCATATATGATTTTTTGCCACTATTATATAATGTGAAAAACATATATGGCTTTAGATACAGTTTAGAAAGAGAGATGCTGGAAGAGAAATTTTTCCATTACCTGGTTATGTAGATACTGTGCCATTTGTTGTCATCAATTGGGAAGTCTGGAAATTCCAAGCGTGCTGCCCCGGAGCCCATATCCCAGAGGAAGGCCACTCTCCCTCGCCGCATCTCCACTGCCAGGAAATCAGGCTGGGTGCAGGGGGTGAGTTGGCATGAGCTTACAGGCCAGACTGCTTACATGACTATTAAAACACTTTAAAAAATGAGTCCTGCCCGCTGGGGTGGCTCAGTGTTTGATTGTCAACCCATGAACCAGAAGGTCACGGTTTAGCACATGTCTGGGTTTCCCTCTTGATCCCCAGTGTGGGGAATGCAGAAGGCAGCCAATCAATGATTCTCTCTCATCATTGATCTTTCTCTCTTCCCATTTCCCTTCTCTCTGAAATCAATAAATATGTATTTTAAAAAAAAAGAATGAGTTCTTACAGCATTTTTTTTTTTACTCATTAAACAAAATAGCATCTTGTTTTGTTTTTAATTCCCACCCCCGCCTTCCAGGAGCTGAAGCAGGACTTAGAGCACTAAGGGTGTTGGCCACCCAGGTCCATTAGCACCCACTAACCTGCACTGCCTGGCCCTCCACAATGCCTCCTATAAAATTCCCCAGCAAGACGAGTGTGTGTGTGTGTGTGTGTGTGTGTGTGTGTGTGTGATCACTAGTAGTCTCCAGGGAGGATGAGGAATGGCATTGCACTTGTGTATGTGCCCAGTTTGAGAAGGGAATAAATGAATGTGAAATATGCAATAAGAGCCATGAAATCCCACATCAGGAGTTGCCTGTGGTTTGCACCCTAGCTCCTAAAAAGACATTTCCGGTAATATCTGTGCTTGCCGATATTTTCTGCCCGAACAAAGACAAGGCCTCTGACCCATTTCCACCATACAGCCAGCTACTAATGGTCTTCAATAGGGATTGCTCTTTTGTTTTTTTAATGAGTAAAAAAAAAAATGCTGCAGGAACTCATTCTTTATTTATAGGGGATTTTCGCTCTGGGGACCACTAGGATCTCGTTGGGTGGAATAGCCTGGATGAAGCATGACAACGGTGACAGGCCTTAGGGTCCAGGCTTCCACTCTGGGTAACACCCGCCAAGGTTGACCTTACAGACCCAACACTAAGCTCAGCGGCAGCAGAGGTCCCAGAAGGCATTACGAAAAGTTCATCGAAGCCGCAGCTTGTGATTAAGATTGTAGATGGAGATACTCTTCCTTCCTCAATGTCACTTTCCCTCTCACAGATATTATGCAATTTGTTTATTTTTAATCTAATGCTACTAGTTTAGCAAAAAGTTAGTTTCCTTAGAAGAACTAGTGATTTCACTAAGACCCTATTGTTTTTTCATCAAAAAAGTGTCAATTCAGAAAACATATGCATTCATAAGAAACTTGTTGTTGCTTTCTGTGAATCCATACTCACGCTGGTTCTGCTACCGAGGTAGAAGAGAAGGTTATCAGGTTCGCTCGTCTTAACATTTAGTGTTAAGGTGTTATAGTTGGTTGAAGAGATAGGAGGCTGGTAGGCCCGGATACAATCTCTGTCTGCAGACACAGCAACTTTAATCTGCAGAAGGGAAAAAGGTATCCCAATCATTTAATGACACATTGGCCGTGTGCCAGGGGGTCAGACGTGCTATTCCCAGGCAGACTTTCACTATCATCCAGGTGCCTCTCCTGACAACATGTAATGCTTCAGCCGTGAGAAATCAGGTAGCGGTGAAGAGAAATTTATTTGGTAAAGTATTTAAATATGAAAAAGTTAGTCTTGGAGTTTTAAAAGAGTATGTTATATAGAAAATTGTCTCTGTCATTTGAAATTTAATTCCTTAAAGTCAAGGAGCTTATCCAAGTCATTTTGGAATCCTTAGTCCTGCCACAGAGAGCATATTTGATGATCATTTGTCGAATAAATGGGGATTATCTACTTAGTCTTTTGCAAATATTTATAGAGCAAATATTACACATATTTCGCTCAGTAATTATTTGCATATATAGCATATATTAACCTAAGTCTGCATCAACCAGAGCATTTGGAGCCATCTGCTGGGCTCACATTTATTTGGTGACTGTAACTAAAACAGGTGGAGGTCAGAGCTCATGTAAATTTATAGCTCTTTTCCAATATTGAGGTCATTTGTTGGGGGTAGGGGTATCAAAGAGCTGGGAACTCTTGTATCTTGTCTAGAAAACTCAGGCGGATAAATATCCACCTAAGTCCCCAGTAGTGTGACAATTGATAATCTCTCAAGATCTTATTTCCCTGAAATGCCTTCCCTCCAGAGTGCAGCAATGACATGTGCTATGGGTGGGTAGCTGGACCACAGCTTCTCAGTGTGTGCTTCTCACACACTGAGAAGTATCAAGTGTCTCGTGGATTCAGTGACCTGGATGTGTGCAGCATTTGTTCATTCATATGCAAATCGTTAGGTCAGGCTCCTAGTGGATGGGTGCATACTGCACAAACATTCAGAAGAATACTTGGATTATTAAAACCCACCTTGATAAAATGATGGAAATAACACCATATGCCACTGATAAAATGCAGAGTAATGTTAACCCTTAGACAATCATTAGCTAATAGTTATCCTATATAATAAAAGGCTAATATGCAAATGGATTGAATGGCAGAATGACCGGTCACTATGACATGCACTGACCATCAGGGAAAAGATGCTAAATGTAGGAGCTGCCCACTGGTGGTCAGTGCTCTCCCACAGAGGGAGCTCCACTTATCCAGAAGCTGGGCTCATGGCTGGTAAGTGCAGTGGTGGTGGCGGGAACCTCTCCTGGCTCCATGGCAGCACTAACGATGTCCAACTGATGACTTAGGGAGAGGGCACAGGCCAGGCTGAGGGACCTCCCCCTGCCTAAGTGCACAAATTTTGTGCACTGGGCCTCTAGTGAATCTATAAATATAAGCTACAATTACAGACCTCCATAAAGACATGGAGATCTCCTTACTAGCAATAAATTGAACCATGTAGGAAAGCAGAAATTTTTAAAAAATGAGACTAATTAAATATATTTAAGTAAATATACTTAAGACACTGCTGTGAGGAATCTGGTATTATTCAGAGCTGGTCAGTAGACATGCCAGGGACCCAGTGAGACAGAAAGCCATTTCTGTAGGAGTTATGGAACTTGGAGTTACAGAGAGTCTCAGCTAGGGGGTGCACAGGGTATCACTGGTAGCAACAGGGCCCCACACTCACCGAAGCTGCTTGTTTCCTGGCCTGACTGATCAGCAGTTTAATTTCTGACAGGTTTCTGCTCAGGTTCTCTTCTAATATCTTCAAAGGTTTCAACCGATCAAATAAAAGGTTGGCTTGTGTTTCCACATCTTTAATTTTTTCCCCAGCTAACAGACCTAACAAATACATGGTAGCAAGAAAATTGGGGTTGAAGTGAAGGACACAGAGAAATGAACTGGTCATTACTAAATCACTGGATGAAAGAGAATATCTTAATTATCAAATCCTTGACATTTTAGTACATATGTGAAAAATGCACCAGCACCGTGCATTACCATAGGCACTTCTCTTTTTTTATAAATGAAAATCCAAATGTTAGTGTATTTTCATTTTTTTAGAAATGCTGTTTGTGAACAAGGCAACAGTGAGCACTTGATAAGCTCAAAATTGCACAAAGCAGACTTTCCTAATGGGAAGGGAGACTGCGACATACTGGTCACTGAGGAGTCCCGTAGAAGTTCGTTTGCTTTTTGTAAGGTGGCATTGACCTTGGACAGGTCTGTCGATGTGTTCAGCAGCTTCTGACTCAGTCCCACAACGTTCTTCAGCGTGCTCACAGCACTCTGATTGGCAGATATGGCCAGCCCTTTGATTTTGGTTCCTTTGTCTCTGACACCTGAAATAAATTCATATGCAAGCATGCACATCATAAAACGGAGTTTCTTGTGTTTAATAGAAATATTAAGGTTGCTTGTCATATGTGCTACTGCTGCCTTTTAGGGATAAATGAAATAATTTTGGTAAAAGCTCTCTGTATTGAAATATGACTTCAATACATATGAGACAACAAAAGCAGTTGCTAATGGCCATGCTCAGACTCTCACTTAAGAAACTAAACTGCTGCCGAGACCGGTTTGGCTCAATGGATAGAGCGTCGGCCTGCGGACTGAAAGGTTCTGGGTTCGATTCCGGTCAAGGGCATGTACCTTGGTTGCAGGCACATCCCCAGTGGGGGATGTGCAGGAGGCAGCTGATCGATGTTTGTCTCTCATCGATGTTTCAGACTTTCTATCCTTCTCCCTTCCTCTCTGTGAAAAATTAATAAAATATATTTTTTTAAAAAAGAAACTGAACTGCTTTATTTGGTCTCTTTCCTATCATTCCCTTCTCACATCCATTGAATACCTCTTCAAATCATCTCATGTCTGCATAAGAAGGTGTGGGAATTTAAATGTGTGGGTGGCATGGATGTGTCTCAGGCTAAAGGAAGTGGTATTTTTTTTACATCAACTGACTGCTAGATATAACACCAGAATACAGACTAAATGGGCACTTAAGATAAATTGGAATTTCCTTTCTCCAGAAAAATCTGTGTGATAATTATTTTTAAAAAGCATTATTATTCATTTTAAAAGTGTAAATCACAACTACAAATGGGACAAACATTAACACTAGGAGAAGCTGGATAAGGAATATACTGGAATTCTTTTTACAACTTTTCTGCAAGTTTGAAATTACTTTCAAACAAAAAGTTATTTTTAAGTATTTAATCAACAAATACCATGGGTCCTCAAAAAGAGAGAGAATAAACATCCACATCAGAAAATGCCCTATTGGTTTAAGGTAAGAAATTCAGAGTGCCCAAGCCCAGCTCCCCAAGGTGATTTGTGTGCTTATAAGGGGAACCAGCAGATGGAAATTTAGAGATATTTGGACAACTTGTAAGACTTAAAAAAAATTCTTATTAAGAAAAAAAGAGAAAGTTGAGGGAATGTAAATACTGTACATACAGAACAATTCCTTTGTATCATACTTTGTAAAAGTTATCTTATTTAAAATTTTAATGAATATTGCACTTGTAAACCCTCAATATTAAAGTGATCTATTTTAGAATGCTTCATTGCTTCATGAAGATTACCAAGCAAGACTTTTAAAATTTCTTACATTGATAATGAAAGCAGGAATGTTCCTTCTCCTTTACTTGCTGACTTTTTTGAATGACACTTCTTTCAGTTAAGGCATGTGACAAGCGTATTGTAAAAGCCAGCAATCAATATGGTAGCATAAAATCTCTGATGCTTTTGTTTTTTAATATAATTCTGATATTTCTGTTCAAGTATTCTGAACTTATTAAAAAATAGTGATCTTCACTTCCAAATCATATTCTTCTGCAAGTAAGAACTATCAATCCTGGGCTCATTTCCAGCAAGGGCTCTTCATCAAACCGGAGGCAGAACCTCCTCATATTCATGGGTAATGACTTTGCAATGAGAAGACATTAATTAAATCAAGAACCCCCTTTCCACTTACCTTCAGGAATTACTCTAAGTATTGAGAGTGATTCATTGGTCTGCCTACTAATCTTATCAGCATTTTCTTGAAATGTCTTTGCCGTATTTTTCAATTCTCCCAGTTCCAATGTGATACCTATTTAGAGGGGAAAAGTGTTTCCTTTTAAGCTGGCTTAATAAAAAGCTGTCTAGGCAAGTTTTTTTCATCACTTTGACACATCTACAGATTGACAGCTTTCTACAGAGACCCTCCCCCATATTGAAAGCTTCTCCAGTAAGAATTTGAGCCACTGATTATAGAAATTGTGATTTTTAGCTTGCTTGATCATTTTTCCTATTTTGCTTGTTGCTCTTCTCACTAATATTTCTTCTTAAATTACATGTCTACTTTAATTAGAGCTCGCCTTAAGGTGTTTCAATCACTCAGTCTTAAAATTGGACTCATCAATTTTCTACCTATATCTAAATTGTGGGCACCTTTCTCCTCTGAGTTGTAAAACCCCAAACTGGGCTCCTGCCTGGTAATCTCCCTCCCCATCTTCCACCTGCTTCCCCAGCCAGGGCCCCTCTGCTTCCTGCTCCCTTCTGACCCACCCCTACCTCCAGCAGGTGCTCAACTCAACCTCCTCTAAGTCTGATCAAAACTGTTGGATCAAAGCTTCACTTTTAGCATTTCTATTCATAATACACAATCACATTGGATTCTGAGCACATATTGAAAAATAAAGTATTGATAAAAATCCTTGATGAACATGATGGTTCTGCCTAAATTCTAATTGCAGGATGGTCACTATTTCACGGCCTATGAAGTACCTTTACTTGTATAGACTGAAACCATAGCCCATCAACATTGATACTAGAGTTGGTATTTAATGCTTTATTATTGAGAACTGTGTACTTTCTATATGGTGAAATGACAACAATTTTAAACTGCAAGACTCACAGAGAAACAAAAAGATATGCACATATCCACACATGTACAGGAGAGACACAGTTCAGGACATGGAGGTAGTCTAAAAGGGGGGTGAGCTATTTATAGACCACTATTTACTCTATAGGAAAAGACATGATATTTTTGATATATTAGAATATATTAAGGTGAAAAATACTGTCTTACATAAAACTTGCATGTTTCTCTTACACAAAGGATTTCTGCTGCCGTTTTATTATGGATATACCAATTTGTTATTGGGCAGCTCCTATATATACAAATAATTGCTTACTAAAACTCTTAAGAACAGTAAGACTGCACAGGCATTTTCTGAAAAAAGAAAACAAAAACAAACAAACAAAAAAAAAACTGACCTTGATGTTTTCTGCTCAGGTTCCTGCTTTCTTTGAGGAATTTGGAGCTGCGCTGGAGAGCTGTTTTCCCATTAGACGCCAGGGCTTCTGGGGACTAGGAAACAACAATTTACCGTGATGCCTGGAGGTCAGGGTGGTATCCTGATGGGGTTGTAAAGGCCACTCCATCAGAATAGCTTCCCATCTCGTTCCAAACAGAGAAGTCAACTAGATAATGGGCAGGGAGAGTTTCATTGTCCTAATGCATATTTAACATACATCCTAATTTATGGGAGAAGAGGAAGGACACAAGCCATTTTTAAATATACAAAGACAAAAAAACACCCATTAAATAAAGATCTTCATCGCAGATAAGAAAATATGCTTCAAAAATTGGCAGTTACAAAGTAGTCACAGAAATGTATAATACAGCATAGGGAACATAGTCAATAATATTGTAATAAGTAAGTGTTGTGTCAGTTGGATACTAGACTTATTGGAGGGATCATTTCAAAAGCTATATAAATATCTAACCACTATATTGTACATCTGAAACTAATATAATATTGAATGTCAACTGTATTTTTTTTTTAAAAAGATGCCTTGAGTAGGTATCAAGAAGCATATTGATACACTGTCTTAGATAAAATTTGCATGTTTCTCTTACACAACAGATTTCTGCTGCCATTTTATTATGAATATACCAATTTGTTATTGGATAGCTCCTACATATAAGAAATGGTGAGATTTTCCTCATCTTTACCTCACTTAGTCCCTAGTCTTTATAAAGAAGTATAACTTTAAGAATTAAAACATACCACACGATGGCAGAAGCCATTAACAGATCCCACCTGAGAGCAGTGTTGACAAGCATACATTTAAGCCACCAAGTCCCTGCTCAAGCCTCTTAAGGAACCATCTCCCACGGTGTCTAAAACAGGAAGGCACCCATTGAAGCTCTTCTTACCAGGCTTGCCTCAATCACAGTCCTGAGGGCATCTTTTGCCAGTTTTTCTGATTCTTCAATCAGGCTCCAAATGTTGGAATGGATGTGGGTTGCGCTGGTTGCATACAGGGACACAAATCTAACATTTCCAAGGCCACTGTGAAATCAGCATATTTACAGGTGTTAAGATAAAGTAAAATTGAACTTCCCCACTGTTCTTTAAAGTCTCCTACTTTCTTTCCCATTAGAGCAGTACAAGGAATAACAACCTAGGGATTCCCCTTTGACTCCAAAAGGACTCTTAAGCAGTGGCCACACTGTCACAATGACACTAATGACTGTTTAGTTAATACCCAGAAAGAGACAATGGCTGTTTCCCATTTTTTCACCATTCATCTGTTTCTTCCGGCTGCCCTCTTTTGTTCTCTCTTCAAACCCCCGTGTGTGCCTGGGGTCCCACTGAGGGTTTGCATTTATTGTAATCTCTGCTGCGTGGCAATCGCTAATTTTCCAAAAGCTTTCCTAAGCATATGTAAGGCCATATTGAGTCTTATTTCAAAAGGTATATACCAATTTGATGAAGTTCACTAGAGGTTTTGGAGGAAGATCAGATAGTCTTGCAATTACTTGAACTTCACTCTTACAAGTGGACAAATCACTTAGGAACTTGCCAACCGGTAATTGTGGAGAGCGGCTCCCAGGTGTCTTAAGTGCTGCAAGCTGCCTGAGGTGCAGCAAGTAAACAAAGCTTGGTCAGGTGCCTGTAGTTCAGTAGATTTGAAACCTATGAGAATGTTGTAAACACCTTGACCATGCCCCTATTTTGCCTCATGGAATCTGGCTATACAATAAAGACTCTGCTTGCAGAGTCCCATCCTGACCCAGAGAGGGCAGTGTCCCATCCAGACCCAGCTTTATTCTCTTGTCTGTCATTTCTTAATCCTTCACCACCCCCTCAGGCTCACTGAACCTGGCTGTGCTGGTGCGGCACAGTTAATGGTGTAATTTCATCCAGCCACTGTATCTTGAAATAAAATTTGACAATCGATATCTTTGCTTGGTGTGTAACTCACTTCATTTTCTTCCCAAGGTTATTGAGTGATTCCCAAACCAGACATCAGCAATTATTACTTGTTACTACTTGATTGGCAAAATTTGGTGATTTATAAGTAAAAGATAATAATGTTATTTAACTTTATGTGTCATATCAATTTCTTTTATTGCAGATACTAAGTAATAAATGTTTTGTTCTAGCTATGTATGTAGTCAGAATTATGTTTTCTCTTTTGGGAAATGATGAAAGATGAAAAGAGAGACACTGAGTATCTAATTTCATTTTCTACTACTGATTCCTATGGCATCTATAGGCAGTAGTGCTCAATGCAGCACATAAGTTATGCAATATTCTATCTTATGTAGTTTTTTCATTATCTTCATTGTGTGATCTAATATTTTAGAGCAGTTTCCTCAAATTGAAAATATATTTATTTTTCCCCTTCCACAAAACATACCTACACACAATCCCAGTGTGTTCAGACTTTTTCCATCCATAATTTATAACAAAATTTTAAATAAATAAATTTAACAATTAACTCAGACTATGCTGTAAATAAGTGATAGGTCTAAAACACTGGTTCCCTCATTTACCACCTGGGGATATCTTTAGAAAATAGGTTATAACGTAGATGAATTAAGTCACAATCTTGAGTGGGGGCTGGGAAGACTAGGTTGGACAAAGGCATAAATTTGTTTTTAAATCCTCACCTGAGGATATGTTCTTATTCATTTTAGAGAGAGGGGGTAATAAAAAAAGATAGAGGTAGAAATGAGGTTAGAAATGTCCATGTGATAGAATGATCCATCAATTGCCTCCACCAGGTATTGAACCAACCTTTTGGTATATGGGATGACATCCAACCAACTGAGCCACCCAGCCAGGGTATGCCATCAGTATTTTTGAAGTTCCCTGGGTTATTCTGATGTACAGACAAGTTTGGAAACCACTGGCCTAACACTGTACTTTTCATTTAAAGACACTTTTCACAAGTGGGGACATATACCCCAAAATATAAGTTTAAGTTATTGTAATGCTATGGTAGGCCTTCAGGCAGTAGAAAATAATCAGGGGTGATATAAGACTTCTACAGGCCCAGGGTGGGCAACCAAAGCCTCCATCACTGCAGAAAGCCAAAGGATACGCTCCAAAAAGGTAAGAGATGTAAAGAAGTTAACATCTTTGTTCTGTCCACATGTAACTGAACAAAGCCCTGAGCACTTAGCAGATGTGGAACATGGTCTTGATGGCTTGATATTGTAGCATTACGTTTTCTTTAACATCTATTGGGTTCAGTTTGCATTTATCCATCATACCTTTATGCCGATCAATGGTCAACTGTTATCAGATATGGAAGGAAATCCCCCTCACCATGTAAACAAAACAGGAATATTCATTTTTAGACAAAAGAGGAAGAGTGACTTAACATTGTGATCAAAATAGTCGTCCTTGTTCTCTTTGATCAATGGATTACAACCTCTGGAAGTTCCGCAAAATGTGGTCTCACCTGTCCAAAGCCCCTGCTAGTTCCTGGAGCTCAACTGCATGACCCTCAGCTCTGTAGACAAGGTCAAGCGCTCTTCGTTTGGACATCTGCATGACCAAGTCATCCACGTGGTGCCTGATTTTGGCAGTCCAAAGAAGCAGCTCATCCCGGTGTCGCTCTAATTGCTACACAGATAAATCAATACTGTAAATATACCCTATAGGCAGCTATTGAGCAATGTGTGTGTGCATATTTATGATTTGGGAACTATATTGTGGCTGTGCTGAGTAGAAACTTACTGCTAGCGCACTTCGTGCAGACTTTGCACGTGCTGTGGCAGCATCCAGCAATCTTCTTCCTCTGGCGATTAGCACTGAGGTCAAGTTTTGTTCTTCTTGAACACGCAGCTTTTTATCCTGTAGCAAAAATCACCTCTAAGGATGCTTCATAGGCAAATCAGCTTCTGAACACCGGTGCCTGACACTATGTGTTGAATAAGGGCTAGGGGCTCCTTTTTTAAGAACCTGAAATTTGTATTATTTACACGGGAGAATTTGATCACTAGCTTTAACTGAGGAGAGAGCTGTTAAGACTCACATTGAACTCTCGCAGGCTGGCCTTGACAATGAGCAGGAGGCGGCTGCTTTCCTGCGTCTTCGCCTCTGCTTCCCTCACCAGGTCTTCTGCTGCCTGCAGTTCACTGTTGTGTTTTGAAAGGAGGCTGCTTGCTGCTTCTTGTATTACCTTCAACTCTTCCTGTGGCTTCTGGTAATTTTTCTGAATTTGTGACAATAAATCTTCAGCAGTCCTGACAAATACAGATGGTTCACATAAGTAATTCAATGAGCGACAAAGTCCCTATCACTGAAATGATAGCAGAGGGGTTTTTACTCTTCCTTGCCTAGTTTTATAGTGTGCAGTAAAGGGTAACAGTGGGCAGAAGGCTGTCCTTTGAAGGGCCTGCTTGCTAGGTCTGTAAAATGTTCCCATTGTTCTCTACCTGATGCCAGTGGCTCACTGCTTCCACTGTCTGTGCAAACAATGTGGCTTATGCTGAATACCTGCTTTCCCTCTGGGACTGTAGAATTTGGGCACATGCTGGGCAGAGGGTACCCACAAGACTGCCCCCCAGTAAAAACCACAAATGCTGAATCTCTAGTGGGCTTCCCTGGGCAGAAACATCACCATGTGCTGCTGCATTTTCGTAGCTGAGGTAAGAATACACTCTGTGCCCCCCGTAAGGAAAGGAAGCCTGAATGGACACCTGAAGGCTCCACCGTGTCTTCTTCCCCAACCCAGCTATGCATCCTTAATAGGTTGCCATAGGTATATGGGCCTTGAGTACAACTCTACACTGAGTCCTGAGAGTCCTGGTGAAACTCTGAATGTGACGGTGCTCTCAGGGACCCTGACACAGGCATGATAAGCAACTGCTTTGTGTGCTAAATATTCCCAACAATAGGATTGCCATTCTTAGCACAAATGACCAATTTTCTAAGGATTAGCATTAAAAAGCTGATAAATTCCCACAATAATCCACAAAACTTGAAATAGCATAAGAACAGGAATTATCCGTAGAAAATAAGAAAGTGGTAATCAGAGAACACATTTTAAACTTTAATATTTTAAAATAAAAGGTCTTTTAAATAATAATTTAACTAGCAAATTAAAAAGAGAGAGGGCAGCAGTCTCATGAATAACTTTCAATCTCATGAATAAACACACAAGATCAACAATGACAGAGAAAGGGTGGACATAGGGCCTAGCAAGCAAGGATAGTCGGGGGCACTGAGGGTGCTAAGGGGAGAGAGGCTCCGCCTTCTCCCCTTCCTCTCAAATGCTCTTCAGAAAATGGACTTTTCATAATTAGACTATGAGATCCTAGTGGGCAAAAAAATCTCTATTGTTCTCCTTTGTGTCCCCAAGTCCTAGTATAATGTCTGCCATTGGGGGCTCATTTTGTTGAAGGAACAAGTGAGCTGACTGTGAAAGAGTAATGGTGGGAGAGGACTGCCCCGCATAATGACCCCATTGATCTCCAGGGAATCTCGTTTCAAATAAGTGTCCTTCAACTCTTAAGTGTGGCCGTGGAAGGGAGCAACTGAGAGTCCAGGATGAGTGGACTTCGGTTAGCTGAAAGGAGGTGGGGCTGGAATCAAATATATGACATTTCTACTTCACTGGGAGGCAGTGGGGAGCTAAGGAAGGATAGGAAGCAGAGAATAGCTCAGCTGAGCCTGCGGTAGCCACCTTAAGAATAGATGGGTCCTGGGAAGAGGAACATGAAGGTGTCATCCTCTTTCCTGCCAGTGCTTCCTTCTGCCATGCATGTCAGGTGAGGGAAGGTGTGGGCAAAAGGTCGGGGTCAAGGCAACATGATTAATGGAAATGTAGCAGCATGGTCTCTGACTTAACGGCCCATTTCTACCCATTGTCCTTAGGGGACTGGGTCTCAAATGTGCTTTCTTCTGCTTGGGGTTGGAAAACAACAGGGTTCACAGTCACACAGACTTAGGCTTGTGGTCAGGGTCCAGATTATCCTGGAGGTTGAACAGTGGGCAAGTTATATGTAGTCTCTGAGTCTCAGTCTCCCCAGCTGTATTCTCCCCTTCCCCATGAGGTGGCAGAGAGGATCACAGGACAAAACATGAGATGAGAAGCTTGCACCCTCCTGCATGGAGAAGGGACTTCACAAAAGGGGTCCCTTCCCCACCTCCTGGGCCCTGGCCTCCTCCAATCTCCTCACAAGACATTTAGTTCCCAGTTCTCTCTAGTTCTCCATATCCCACCCGATGACTAAAATCATCCTATATAATAAAAGCCTAATATGCTAAGTGCCCAGTCATTTGGTTGTCAGTTTAACCAATCAAAGTATAATATGTTAATGATATGCTAGGCCACTCAACCACTCATTATGATATGCACTGACCACCAGGGGGCAGATGACCCATCGCTATGCCATTCACTGACCACAAGAGGGCAGACACTCTGACTGGTAGGTTAGCTTGCTGCTGGGGTCCTGCTGACCAGGACTGAGAGAGATGGGCCACACACACCCTGGAGTCCTCCCATAGTCCCTCCCCAGCTGGCCAACCCCCCACATCCCTCCCTGTGCACCAGTGGGGTTCCTCGGCCTCGCTTGCACCCTCTTGCAATCCGGGACCCCTCAGGGGATGTTGGAGAGCTGAGTTTGGCCCAATTCTGAAGGACCCTACTGTTGCATGAATTTGTGCACTGGGCCTCTAGTATTCAATAATGAAAAAGATGTAAGCTTAACTTTCCAGTGTGTTGACAGTAGAAGTGTACATTGTTTTAAATAATCTCTTAGGAAATAATTTGGAAATGCAAGTCAGGAATCATCAACATGCAAATTCTTTGGCTAAATGATTTTACTTCATAATATTTACCCTAGTAATATAATTATCTGAAATATAGAAAAATATTCTTATCTATGATATCCATCACAACATTATTTAAAATAGCAAAATAGATTAAAAATAGTTTAAATGTCACACTATAGAGAATGGTCTTTTGTATAAATATTTAAGCAAATATTTAAGATATTTATCACAACTCTGGAAAAAAAGGCAGCTTGTGCTATATTACATCAAATAATAACTGCGTGAAAATACTAAGAAACATGCCTGAAAGGAAATTATAAGCTCCAAGTGACCATGTCTAACAATCCTTTGTGATCTGTCATTTCACACTAAGGTTTTCAATTACAGTTTGCATAGCTAAGCTGAATTATTTTGGCATAATGTCCATCTATCTTAGAGTTTACAGCACAGGTCGAAGCCACTGACTGGTTTTCTTCCATGATAAATGATTGCATTATATTTGATCTTCAATAAATACAGTATCATGTTGCTGAAGAGACAGAGAGAAACAAAACCTATGGTATACCAGCACAAACATAGAGATATTGGCAGTGATTACAATTTTCTCTATTTGGAGGGCCTGGGCGGGTCTCTTCATTTACATGACAATAGGGCCTCTCTCTTTTCTTGTGATATTTTGGCCACACTGAGAGCTTGCCTTCTTTTGCCTCCTTCCACATGCCTTTTCCCCCTCAATACTGCGGTTCTTTCCTCTAATTGGCTGTGTCATGAATGGCAGTATTTAGGGACTTACTTCATTTCAAGGGTAGCATTTTGGTGCAACTGCATAAAATGCCTTTTCTGTAAGGTCTCTAGCAAAAATGTCATGTTCTTTTGCATATTCTGAAGAGTGGAACTGGGCAGCTGGAAATCTTCATCCAAGGTCTGATTTAGAGTTGTTGCCTTTTCAATAATTTCTATGGAGAAAATTCATCAATCATTTAATAAGTCTCTCAAAAGTGAACAGCACTAAACTGGAAGAACTTAGACCCTTCTTCAGTGAGGCCCCTCGGTTCAGCTGAACTGGTTGAACCTCGAATCTAGGCCAGCCCCGCTGTACATCGCAACACACTCTGGACATCCCCTATCAAAACACTCATGGGGGTCCTGGCTGGGTAGCTCAGTTGGTTAGAGCCTTGTCCCCATACACTAAGGTTGCGAGTCTGATCCCCAGGCAGGGCACATTTAAACTATTTTTAATCTATTTTACCAATGAATGCATAAATAAGTGGAACAATAAATTGATGTTTCTCTCTTTTCCTCTCTTATATGTCAATAAGATAAAAAAAAAACCACTTATGGGCTTGGGATTACTGTTTATTTAATGTTAGTTTTCCCTAGTGCCCTTACTCTCTGGAAGGCAGGGGGCCGTGGCCACTGTTCCCTCAGCATTTCCTGCACTAGACTAGACACAGACATTTGCACATAAAAGCTGTTCTACAAGTATTTACAGCATGAATACATCGCCAATACTTGATACTACTCTTCTTATTAAGCATATTATTTATTCTAATAATCTTCTTATCTATTGCCCTATAAAGTCTGATTTGCATTGGATTCTGTACTCCTTATGTCCTTACACAATAATCCAAAAAGAAAAGCAAGAATATATTTCTTGCGGCTAGAAAACGGAAAAAAAGCAACCTAAAAGCCAGATCAGACGGGATATCCCAATCGAGTAGTGAGTAAATTACTCTAATATTGTGCCTGTGCTTTGGGACCACACTGAAGCTCCACATCACCTCAGTTTCTACTGTGGGCAAAGGAATGGTGTCGAGAGTTAGCGATTCACATGGCATTGCTGCCTTGACATCCATTTTCTGTGGCCAAAAGGCTTGTAGTGACCTTAAAGTGACACTTGCCCCCTCATACATGCACGTGCCCTAGACAGGAGCCACAGGGTCAGAAGCTAATGTAAGTTCCTATGGTGACAGCCCCTGTGATCAATAGTCTCCACTGCCTCCTAGAGCCTTTCCTTGTGTGTCCCAAGGATAAGACCCCTGTGGAGCTTACCAAAAGTCTGCCTTTTTGGTGTAGGCCTTAGCTCAGGAACCCCAAAGCACTGTACCAACAGAACCAAATAAAGGAGATGCCCAGGTTCTGTCTCTCTGTCAGCATCCCTGCCTTGACTTCTCCGTGTGGCCCCTTGAGGCATGCTGGGTACTTTCTCCAGGTCCTGTGAGTAAAAACTTCTCTATTTCATTTTCTTCTATGGTCTGTTGTTGGACCTTGCTTGGCTCATCATCTGGTACCTTTTGCACCACTTAACAAGTCTTAATTTGGGAAATTCTTAACAGATGGGAAGGCACCACATCTACTTAATACTTAGGACGTAAGTGAAGCGCATCATATAGAAAATAAAGAAGGAAACATGCATTTTTTTAAAAAGATAAAACTCTCAATGAAAGACCATGATCTGGACACATTAGGATCCCCAGTCCTTGCCTCTAGCAGTTGAGTGCAAGTAACACACATCTATTCATATGTTGTATAGAGTGAATGGGACTTTTCCCTCCGAATGAGCATAGACTCCCAAGGCTAGACACTGATCACATTACCTTGAATGCTTATCTTCAATTTCTCAGTAAATGTCATGAGATCTTGACTCTTGTCGAGGATTCTTTCAGTTGCCCTGGCCACACGTTGGCTACTTTTTAACACTCTAATGAGCTGATTGAAAATAAAGGTCTCAGGTTAGTTTGACTTGAATAATATGAAGCTTTTCTCTTCAAGTTGTCTCTTTTAAATAAAATATATTCCAGAATATAAATATTTACACTACCAAATAAACCAAGGTTAATATTTTGGGACTGGAATTTAAGTGGTTAATGAAATAATTTACGGCTACCTTTTGTGTGAGAAAAGATTACATATTTTCAAAAGCAGCCTAAGTGGTTATTATACCACAGATTCTCCCAGAGTCTCTACTATGAAGATTCGATATTCACTTTATGATCCAAGTATACATAATGTAGAAAGAAAAATCTTAACCAATTTTTATTGACCAGGAGAACTTAGTCAAGGAGTTAAGAACATGGAGTCAAATAAACCAGGCTTTAGGCACAGTTCTGCCAACCTGGAGACCTAGACTGTAACATCTTCCAGCCTCACAGATAACCTGAGGTAGTAACAGCACTTACCTCATGGACGTTATGAAGGTGAAATCTGATTACGTATGTAAAACTGGCAGCCAGGGGCTGAGACTCAGCTGTCCTCAGCTGCTGTTTTTTTATTAGGAATGTCATAATTTGTAAAAGGGAAGGTTGTTTGTAATTTCTAGGAATGTAAAGTAACTCCGACTAGGTCTAAACGTGCTTTATAGCTAAAATCCAAAGAGAATCTTCTTTAATGAATATAGAGAATTTATTTAACCAGCTTATTATTTCCTACCAAATGTTTGCTGAGGTACGTAGAGTCCACAATTAAGCTGCCTTAAACTCACACCAAATCATTACTAATTTTAAGTTAATAGGAGCCAAGCCAATAATTTTTAGAGTGCACACCACTGTGTATATGTGTAGGTGTCTAGAGACAAAGAGTAGATACATCTACGTATAGATACACTATTATATACATATCTCAGTATACACATACATATGCATGTGTGCATGAAGTTTGTAAGTGAAAATTATAAATTTGGCAATAAACTCCCTACCCCCTCACCATCTGTGAATAAGGAAATTCCATTCATCTGACATGGGATAAACAGACTAAATTCCCTGCTGACTTTAGAGCAAGATCACCTGCCATTCAAAGTCAGAAAATCAGAAACACATGGCCTAAAGCCCAAACCTTGTACAAATACCACAAAACTAGCACTAGTCTATGCTGGCTCTGCCCATGGAATTGCAGCAAGTGGGCCTGGTTTTGGGAAAGTGCCTCTGAGCACCGAGCTCACCAAGTGCTTAGTTATTGCAGCCAATTTAGGAGAAGGAAGAAACCTCAGGGATCTTCCAATCCCACCCACCCTTTGACTCACAGGAGAAAATGATGGTCAAATGGAAAGGTGACTGCCCAACGACTCCCTCAGCAGAGGTGACAATAGAAATTAAACCAGGAGCCTTCCCCACTAACACATTTCTGTCAAAACCAATTTGATCATAAAGTCCCTGGAGCACAGCTTCTGAGAGGCAGAGGCTGCCCTGACCTAACTGGAACCTTCAAGACTGCCCCAGTGCAAATGATGGGTGGGAAATGAACCCTTTGTGTGAAGAATTTACCTCCCTTTGCAGGTCATCTGTTTGTTCTGTAACACCTTCAAGTTGAAGTTTTACCAGTTCCTGTTGTGTATTTCCTTTTAATAAAGACTCCTACAAAGAATGAAGAGAACAAATCACAATGCTTCAAAATAAATCTTCTGATTCACTGATTATCAACTATTTTGTTCACAGAAAGAAATTCTTCTTTTGTTGAAATTGCATCTACTTAATCTACATAATAAAAGAGCAACATGCTAATGGGTGGTACCTTTGCGACACCCACCAGCCAATCAGGAGTGGGTATGCAAATTAACCCAACAAAAATAATGGGTTAATTTGCACATGCAGTATCCCAGCTGCTGGGGATAGGCTGCGGAACACAACCCAGGTGTTCTGCACCACCCCAGCCTCTCTGGGCCTCTGGGCAGCGTGGGAAGGCAGAAAGGTGGCTCTGGGCCAGAATGGAAAGGCTGCTCCGGCCAGAATGAAGGCGGTGCCAGCAGCCAGGGAAATGAAGGCCCGTTCTTGCACAAATGTTTATTTGTGCATCGGACCACCAGCTAAAAAATAAATTGAATTACATTTACTTAAGTTTTGATTATAGCAACATGCTTCCATCTGCCACCTTTTGCATTATAGTCCCCATACATGCCAGGCATGTGTCTCAGTTGCTGAATGTCCATCTATGAACGAGAAGGTTATGGTTCAATTCTTGGACAGAGTACATGCCAAGGCTGTGGGCTCGATCCCCAGTGTGAGGCAGACATGAGGCAGTCAACCAATGATTCTCTCTCATCACTGATGTTTCTCTCTCGTTCTCTCTGAAATCAATAATATATATATATATATATATATATATATATGTATATATATATATGTATGTATATATATATATGTATATATATATATGTATGTATATATATATATGTATATATATATATATATGTAATATACTAGAGGCCTAGTGGATGAGATTCATGCACTGGGGGCAGGGGGTCTCTTAGCCAGCCTACGCCCTCTTGGAGTCCAGGACCCCTCACTCCTTACCGCCTGCCTGCAGCTGCTTTACTCCTCAGCTTGAGCCTGGCTTCTGGCTGAGTGGCGCTCCCTGTGGGAGTCCACTAACCACCAGGGGGCAGCTCTGGCACTGAGCATCTGCCCCCTGATTGTCAGTGGGCGTCATAGCGACCAGTTGTTCCGCCATTTGGTTGATTTGCATTTTAGGGTTTTCTTATATAGGAGTCCCCATGCATATATGTATTATATATTCCCATTCTTATATGATTTTAAATTGTTTTGTACAGAATCTGTTACTTGGGTAAGTCTGGCTTAATTTCATTAGAGTCACATCAATTTTAACCATAATTTCTAACACTTTAAAATTTTCACTAAAAATTTATTAGATTTAAAGGAAAAAACTTATTAGGCTAAAATATGAAAGTATTAATTAAGTCTTCATAATCACTAACAATTGGTGCTTAATTTATGCCAACTGTCTTCTAATTTTTTACTTGCATGATTGTATTGAAACCTTATAGCAACACTATAAAATAGCTATATTATTATTTTTGGGGGGTAATTAAGTGACTTGGCCAAGGTTGCTCTGTAGATAACAATGAAAACAGTAAACAGTTAAGAGTTTACATTCTTAATCTCCTGCATAATTTAGATAAACATTAAAAGTTATTTAATGGAATTAGCAAGTGGTTTAAATTGGAACAAATCATTCAAAAATAGTTAAAATTGATAGGTTCATAGAAGGTAGGTGGATAGCTGTTGACAGGGACTGGGGTTGAGTGAAGGGATTAAGAAAATAAAAGAGAAAAAACTCATGGTGTGGTGATTTCTGGGGTAGAGGATGTGAGGGAAGGTAAAGGAGAGTATAGGGGAATAAATGGTGAACATACAATGTACAGGTGATGTGTTGTGGAATTGTGCACCTGAAACCTATATAATTTTATTAACCAGTGTCACCACAATAAAGTCAATAAAAAGAAAAAGATATTTAAGACAAGAATTTATCTCACTCGATAAATTTAAAATATAGCTATATGCCTGGGCCCTCTAGTGATTAAAAAATAGTATTTGAATATTGTGTCTATAGTGAGTGGAAAAGAAATTTCATATTTCCTGTTTTTTTTTTTTATTTTAAACACACACACACAGGCACACTTGCCTAAGGAAATGTCTAGTCTAAGAAAAGCTTTTAACTAAAAATAATAGTCAAGAATGACTATCCTTGATACAGTGAATTAATTATCTCAAATTCTAATGCATAGGTTTTAAGGAAAATTAAGAATTATATTTTTTCCAATTAGCATTAAAAATAGTAGAGTAGAATGCTGTCAACTGAGTGTATTTCTTAACTCTCCTCCCCCCTTTTTTTGGGACCCAGATCCTATTTGACTAAACATAAAACAGTGATATGCCCCCAGAGACTTTTATATAATCATCAAAGTTAAAAAAAATGCTTGCACCTAATACTCAAGTTAAGAATAACACATTTACAGAAAATAATTATCTTTAGCAGATTCCAACATTAAAGAAGATACCACTCCAATTTATTTCCTGTATTTGTATTAGGACAGCTATTTTCAAATAGCCAAAGGTTTGTCTTAAAGAGGAGCAAGTGCACTTTGCCTTATTCCGAAAGGTGAAGAACAACCCTGGGGAAGAATTTACAAAAAGGCATCTAATGAATAACTCTTGAACAATTAAGGGGTCCTACAGTAGAACAAGTTAGTGTTGGGTAATGAGGTTCCCAGTCACGTTCAGGGGATGACTGGACACTTCCCAGCAGTATACATTGTGAATAAGGAAGCAGGGAGGACAGACAGAATGACTCCTATTATCCAGCCCAACTCCATCTCGCTTAGTGACACATCTTTGTATTCCCAGTACCTACCCGGAGATATTTGGTTGTATTTTCCAGGTCTGACAAAATTCCATATGGGACAGGAATAATGCTGGTGAGGTTCACAGAAAGACTGGTATCAACAATACTGTCTAAGTCATCCAGCAGCACAGCTACACATTCATCATCACAAGCTAAAGGAAAGAGAAAGTTAAATTAATGCAAAATGGGCTGTACATTTTCCCATGGGTGTGCATTAACCATTTTATAATAACAACATGAAGTCACAATAAGGGCAAAGCATACTACAAGGCTTCCGGGAACGGAATCTCACACCACCTGTGTCATGGGAGGTAAGCAGAGAATACGAAGTCCCTATCCTCAGATGGTGACTCCAAGACTCAGATCAGATAAGTGACTTCCCCGCTCACATAGGAAGAAACAACTGATCCCAGGGAGTTTCAGGTCCACTGTGTTAACAGCTCTGACCTTTGCAGAGCATCGGCTCATTTGTGACTTAGACCAAATGGCAACGAATTCCAAATGTGTTTCCTTACAGAGCCTGGCTTGTCATTGCCTGAGATAGTTTACAAACACACCTTCAGCAAATTCAAGTGAAGGACACTGGGGGAAATAATGGGTGTGCTTTTGCTTAAAACAAACACATAAACAAAAGCTCTTGAATGCCATGCTCCTGACATTACTCCCCCACCCACCCCATCTTCCCCATGAACCACTGAGAAGACATC
This sequence comes from Antrozous pallidus, assembly GCA_027563665.1. NCBI lineage: Eukaryota > Metazoa > Chordata > Mammalia > Chiroptera > Vespertilionidae > Antrozous > Antrozous pallidus. Next base: position 64,283,521 of record CM050518.1, read on the forward strand.
CATAGATGAGCACTCATGTGCTTGCTATTAAAATAAACCAGAACTGGAAAAAATATCCACAGCACCCAAGAATGAAGGCACAGTGAAATCTGAGGAACACAAATGACAGCCCACAAAGGTGTTCTCTCTCTGCACTGACACACGACTCTATTAAAGGGCTATTAATGCAGATAAACTATGAAGTTGGAATGAATGTGCTGCTTAGAGTGCTAGAGAGATAAATGCTGCTACCCTAGAACCTTCTGCCTCAGCTTCCAACGCACTATGGAAAGTTCAGTTTGGCAGAATACGTAGCAACCCGTGCTTAGTTAAAATAGGACTTGCTCCTGCGGGTGCCATAGCGCACAGTAATAGAAAAACAATAGGAAAGCTGCTGATAGGAAAAACCGCCTTTAAACATTCAGGAAGGACAATACCCACAAATACAATTGCTTTCCACCAGAATGTGCCTGGATTCACATTCCTCGCATCGGAGCCCCGTGGCCCCTGGCCTGCAGACGCACTGCCCAGTCCGGCGGTCGCAGTCCCGGTGAACAGAGCCATATGGGCTGCAATCACACCTCTGGCAGGTGTTGCCTGGCATTCCAGGGTCCCCATGGTAGCCCGAGGAGCACCTACAGAAAGGAAAATATGCAGGAACAGACAACAGTATCAGTGACAGTACGATAATATATAAACCACTTCTGCCAAGTGAAGTGCAAAGAACACAGTCCCAGTTACCTCATTCTATAATTTATATCCTAAAAGGAGGATGAGATGGTCATAGAAAGTGCATTTACGTATCTTTTTTTAAAAATACATTTTATTGATGTTTCACAGAGAGGAAGGGAGAGGGATAGAAAGTCAGAAACATCAATGAGAGGGAAACATCTATCAGCTGCCTCTTGCACACCCCCTACTGGGGATGTGCCAGCAGCCAAGGTACATGCCCTTGACTGGAATTGAACCCGGGACCCTTCAGTCCGCAGGCTGACGCTCTATCCACTGAGCCAAACCGGTTTCGGCTTTAAAAAATATGTATCTTATTGATTTTTTACAGAGAGGAAGTCAGAGCAATAGAGAGCTAGAAACATCAATGAGAGAGAAACATTGATCAGCTGCCTCTTGCACACCCACTACAGGGGATTTGCCCACAACCAAGGTACATGCCCTTGTATGGAATCGAACCTAGGACCTTTCTGTCCGCAGGCCGACGCTCTATCCACTGAGCCAAACCAATTAGGGCTACTTAACTTAATACATAGATTTTTGTTTTGGAATATCAACCAATCACAGCCAAACTGATGATTCTCAGATGACTTTAGTAATTATGTCCTACAATACAAAGCAGCAGATGTGCCTTGCAATTTCCATGTCAGAATGTCACAACATACCTCTCACAGTATTGCCCTTCATAGCCCAGCACACAGGCATCACAGCGGAAATCGTGATCACCTTCCAAGACACAAGTGGGACTAAAACTGAAAAAAAAAACAATGTTTTCTGAATGTTCAGATATACTATTTCAACTCTTTCTTGTGGGGCTTGTTCATTACTCTTAGGGTACAAGACACTGTCCTGAAAATTAAATGATTATAGTGCACAGCTAGACAAGGTTTTTTGGGTTTACAATATATTGAGCAAAAATATATTGGGGAAAATAAACATGTCATCAGTACCTGTGCACCTCTTGTATCCAAAAGACACTCATTAGACCCCTGTCCAGTGAAAACCATGTGAGGGGAAGGAAACAGATATTACAGATTTCCCCTGATTAGTCACTAAACAAGAAAGCTTCCCAGGTGAAGGGTCTTGTTCTGAGATTTAGGTAGAGAATTATCTGACTTATTAGATGAAAAGGTGATTAGAGGGAGCTTTGCATGATGACCATGAGTAAGCATGAAAACCAGCAACGAGAAGAGAGCGGGACAAATGCTGGTGAATATAATGGACTGCAAGGACAGGCAAGTAGGAAAAGGTGGGGCAAAGAAAAGAGAAGAGTGGGGGTTGAATTCGAAAATAAATGAACCTAAAAGTAGGGAGTCGTGTGAAGGACAATTTGAAGCAAAATGATAGAGCTGCTCAGAGTTTAATATCCACTCTGATAATGGACACCCCTCAGTCATGGACTTCTGCTTTTGGCTTATTCCTTTCTTTTCAACCTCTGCCTCTACGTTTTAATTACCAATGCACCATGCACCATCTAGAGGCTCACCTGGGTACTGCAACCATTAATAAAAAACCACCTGGGCAGTTTAGGGCCAGCTAAGAGAAGTTCCAAGAATGAGTTACAAGATTCTCTATCAGCCCTACTTCACTTTTGAATTTTTTTCTCCTTAAACAGCAAAGGGACACACTTCAGTGGAAACATAAAATGTGTGTAAAACAAAGCATGCATTTTAGGGCCCTTCAGGCACATGGCACATTATAAAAGTCCACTTTTTTTTTTTTACTGAAAAAGTAAAATATTCAGACACTAAAGAAATATTTTCCAAACACTTCTCTGGGCACATACAGCCATGGAGCTATGGATATGAATATATATATGAATATAAACTTTTTCCCAAATAGCATCATATTATATAGTCACAATTAGGTAATTAATTGGCCATTTCTCCAATTTTGTACATATAGATGTACCTTATTCTTTTCTTAGTGTTCGTGAAATATTTCACTCTAGGTATGTACCACAATGTCTATCCATCCCCTGTAGACAGGTATCTCAGTTCCTCCCCAGTTTCTCATGAGTATAAGCAATGATAAAATGTACATACATATACAAGTATTTCTGTAGTTTAGATTATAGGAGTGGAATTGAGTCAAATTTTATATACAGATTTAATACAAAACATTAATGGCAACAATATATTTTAGGGTGCTTAATAGTTTACAAGGAGAGTTTTACACAGTGCCTGTCATTTGGTATTCACTGTCAAGCATCACTTTCTTGGAAATAATAGAATATAGAAGATTCAAATATTGAAAATGAAACTTCAATTTAGTATACTAAATGTGTATATTTGATCTTTCTGTGTTTAATACCACATCAAATATTCTAAGCAATGAAAAAATGATACTTATGAATTGAAATTTTCATTAAAACCAAAGAGGACCCAGAGATATTCCAACTTCCACTGAAAATCTCTGGTTCTTTTCAGTGTGTAGATAATCCTACACAATCACCATGAGTGCCAGGTAGAACCTGGCCCCAATTTCATCACTATGTAGTATTTCTGCATTTCATCCATCGTCACCAAATATAAATTCTAAACCCGTTCACTTACACTAAATAGGAACATAATTCCTTATGTCATTATTCATTGAAATAATAATCCACCTCTAGGCACACTGGATACATAGGTTGGAGGCTAAAATTGATCTTAAAAAACATACCAGAAGAAACCACATCAACACGAAAGTCCTTTCTTTAATTGGTTCCATTTCACACCCCAATACCAAACAGATACTTTGCTTTGAAAGATTCTCTTCAAGTGTTTGTGAGAATTGAACACTTTTTCTAAAATTAGCCTTTCTCAACACATGGGGAATATTAATTAAAATAGACCAGGTACAGACCCTGGACACTGGGGCTGAAAACGGAATCACCCCCAGCTTCGGTGGGGCAGGGTGCAGTGCATCTGCACAAGCTCACCTGGCAGGGCCGCTGTGAGGACAGGTGCACAGAGAGCAGTCCGTGGCTGAGCCCGTCACCTTCCCATAGTACCCGGGAGCACACACATCACAGTGGTCACCAGATGTGTTATCGCCGCAGTCCTGGGGCCCCATGTTTCAGAAGAGGGAAAATGGGAACTTGTTAGAAATCATCCTTATCTGGTAACAGCTAAGCACCAACTCATTTTATGCCTTTATTTTGTAAATCTTAGGGAAGGAAGCATTTTCTTCAAGTTTGTTAAATCATGGAAAGATTGCCAGCTCTGTGGCCTTCTTTCAGATAAAACTGTACTTATCCAACACAGCCTAGAAATTACTAATACATTCTTCCTATGGAAAATATCCACAGAGCAGCTAGTTTTTGATCCTTAAAATTCGAATCTAAAATATATAGTGATTTAAAGTGATTGAAGTACACTGGCTTTGCACATGGATGGGGTTCAATGATCACATGTAGGGAGTTGAAAGAGCAGAAATGAATGAATAGATGACACGAGGGAAGAAAATGTAGGGTTTTAGAGCAGCACCAATAGACTCCTGCAATAACCAAATCATTTCTAGTTAAATTTTATGTCATCATTTGGACCTAAAAGTAGGCTATTAAAAACATTTAACCTATAATACCAACCAGTTCTTGACATCAAGTCCAACACAAAACCGGCTTTTGTTTGGCCTTGGACACTGGGCTGGGTCTGACTCAGTGACCCAAATCACTGAGCAAACACACTACCTTAGGCTTTATAGTGGGCAGCTAGAGAGCATGTAGAGAGAAACCTTTTTATATGTTTGAAAAATTCCTTTCACATTTTTCTTATTAAAAATAATTCCAGTATTTTTATTTTAAAATCGTATTCCTACTTTACCTGATGAAAATAAATTTTACTGGGACCCAGTTGGCCTCTAAAGGTGGTATTCTTTAGAAGTATAATTTGCAACCACTCTATTAAAAAGAAAATGTGTGTAAAAGTTATATAGATATAGATATATAGATATAGAGATGTAGATATATAGATATAGATACACACATGCGCGTGTGCGTGCGCGTACACACACACACACACACACACACACACACACACACTAGAGGCCCAGTGCATGAAATCTGTGCACTGGGGAAGAGGGGAAGGATCCCTCAGCCCAGCCTGTGTCCTCTCGCAGTCTGGAAGGCCCCATAAGGGAGCAGGCCTAAGCAGTCAGTCAGACATCCTTAGTGCTGCTGCAGAGGCAGGAGAGGCTCCTGCCACCACCTTTGGCTTCTGGCTGAGCAGCGCTCCTTGTGGAAGCGCACTGACCACCAGGGGGCAGCTCCTGCATTGAGTGCCTGCCCCCTGGTGGTCAATTTGCATCATAGAGACCAATCATTCTGCCATTAGGTTGATTTGTATATTAGCCTTTTACAGGCATGGATAGGGATATGGATATGGATATGGATATGGATATGGATATGGATATGGGTATGGATATGGGTATGGATATAGTGATAGAGATATGGCTGTTAAAGAGTAAATATTAGATGGTGAAGAGGACTGAAGCAGAGTTCTTGGTTTTTGATTGGTAACACCAACTCCAACATTAAAAGCTCCCCCTAACATATGAGCTCCCTGGTTTTCAGACCCTAGAGAATCAAAGACAAGCTGCCCAAAAGAGTGTCAAGCAAATAAGAACCTGTTCATGGGAACTGACAGGTGGCATGATTTGGTTGCTATGGGAAGTACACAGAGAACCTGTCAATTTTCAACTGGAAAAGGGCTGACTCCTATCTCTTGGAAGAGAGTAGCTGGGGTGAGGGACCCCTAGGTGATCTCTCTGCTCTTTGGCTTCCCCACCCCCTTTCAGATCACATTTCTGATCAATCTCTTCTCTAATACCAAAGGCCCAGTGACATGAAGAGGGAGGAACATCCTACATGCTGGATGACAAAATCAGATCCAAAACATCTTGGCGCCCACCTATACTCTCACAAATGCCTAGAGAGTGCTTAAGAGACTTTGTCAAATGGAAATGAATAGTTGTACTGAACCACAAAAGAGGTCTCAGAGATAAGACTGAAGAGGAAGGTAAGGTCCCAAGTTCAAAGAGCAAGGCCCCAGGTGCTGAACTGTGGAAAGAATGTAAGCATTTTAGTGTCTGGTCATTTTGGGATGGGCAGTAGTGACTGGGCATTGGGCCCTGAGCATGCTTTCAGTTAGATGCTGGCCTCCCACTTCAGAATGGTGAATGGACACAGAACTACCACAGGTGACCAGCATGTGCATATACCCTGAGGGTGTCTGACAGAGAGAGCTGAATACTCAGAGCTTGTGGACACATGAAAGAAGAGTCATGTCAAGTGTTTTTGCCAATTACTTGTTAAGATACTGCCACTTTTCATGACCAAATGTGAGCTAGTGGTTTGTCTCCATGACTCCAAATACTAAAACTGTACCAACAGGCAGATGATCCAAGGACATCAGTCCCAGGAGCAATCAGGGCTGCCCAATGATGAGTTGAGCTGTTGTGGGAGTGAGCTGGGGCTGTGTACATACACATTAAATAACCGTTTGGCATGGATATTGTAGTTTAGTCTTAAGATCTGAAGGGACTCTGACAAAAACAGGTTTGTTGCAGACCTGACCTTCCAAGCTCTAAGCCCAGACACCAGTTTCTGTTAGAGTGGGTTTTCGTCATAGTAATTAGCAATACCTTGTAGGGACAAGCATAGAACACAGATCTTCCATAAAAAAGGGGGGAAAGCAAAATGTGTTCTGCTCAACACTGTGATTTATAATCTTGATTTATAATCTTTTGTCCAGTCTTCTGGCATTATGCATGTCCACTATGGTGTTACTGCAAAATTAATAGGCCCAGGGAAGGTCCCCTAAGGGTTCCAGGTCACATCTGGCCAACCCTTCCCCAAGTAGGGAACTGTCTGGAAGCTATCCATCATGGTTTATATTGGGAAGACTGCCACAATCTTTCATGTTCTTTCCTAGTACAAATCAACAAGTCAGCTAAAGATCTTGGAACTTTGTTCTGGTGAACACAGGACAGGAAAGGCAAGGTCATAATTTAATGTCCTGGGAGTATCTAATCTTATTAAAATAGTTAGCTGCAAATGCAGTCTGAAAGAACTGATCAACTTTTTAAACTGTCCGTGTGACCTCTGTCCTTATGATTGGCCAAGGGACCTACCCGCTTAATTACATCTCACTTTATGTTGCCTGAAATCAATTCTCCTTAAATCCTCAGATGATATTTCCCCCCCTTTCTCTATTACCACTCCTTTTGCCTGGAGCATAAGCTGATTAGAATGAATAAATTTTTCTTAATTGTGTTGCAGCTATTTGCATCCTCATTAAGTCCATTTTACCTTGGATGACTGGAATAATTCTTTGATTCCACATTTATAATGGGGTTAGCAAAGGTTAACACATATCTTTTAATTGAGAAAAACCATGAGGTACTTCAGTTTCTAAATTCACCTATGTACTGCTGCAATTTAGAAATTTCCCTTGTATAAACAGCTTTTAAATTCCACATATGAAAGATGCTTCTCAGTAAAAGAAGAGGAAGGCAGATCTAGTGTGACTGAAGGCCAGGTGGTCGTCATTCCTCTACGCTACACCCAGGATCCCTGATGCTTTCAGTGTGTTTCTCTTGGCAGGCAGTTCATTTGTCTTCAATAAGTTATTTTACATGAGGCAAATTAGCCTTGGCACAATTTATACAATTTACCAATGTTTATGCATGTTATTATAAAGGATGAGGTTTTAGGAGTAGGGAAAGAATATCATGTTATTCTGTTATCAATAAGGCCATGACAACTTAGGCAAAATCAAGAGCACAAGAGTTCATGCTCAATCAGGGCCACCAAGACTTCTGTCTGGGTCACATGGTCCTTTATAGTGATCAGAGTTTTTATGTCCCTGAGACTAATCTTGGTCTAGAGGAAGGTATCTGAGAAGCAAATGCGTACTAAGACAGCCACGAGAATAAAAATCGTTTACAAATGCAAAAAGAGTAGCGATAAATATATTTTTAACACTGGCATTAACTTATTTTAATACTTCCAGGTGACTTCAATTTTTTTTAAAAAAATGCGTTTTTATTGATTTTAGAAAGAGAGAAAGGTAAAGGGATAGAAAGACACATCGATCAGCTGCCTCCTGCACTCCCCCTACTGGGGATTGAGCCCACAACCCAGGTATGTGCCCTGACCAGGAATCGAACTGGTGACTTATTGGTTCATGGGCTGATGGTCAACCACTGAGCCACATGGCTGGGTTGACTCTTCAAATTCTATGAAGTAAAGTGCTCATCTACTGTGACTATAACCACCAGTACCATTAAGTAATAAGCAAGGCCCACTTAATCAATGCCCAAATGAATGCCTGCAAACAAATTCAAGGAAGCAAAATTTTAAAAGAATTTCCATTAGCAATCTCAGACCACTTGGTTAAAACCTTTCTGACAAAAATACATGTGTATCTTACATTTAGCTAAATATAAGCTCTCTCTAAACCAAGGGACTGGTGTGACTTTGAACCAGAAATTTCAATGCTCACTGCCTACCCCAATTCTAACCTTCAAGCAAGCACCCACCCAAACAGGCATACCAGACACTTCCCCGTTTCAGGGTCACAGGTGTCGCTGTGGTTGTTACAGTTGCAGGGCACACAAGGAGCAAGCAGAAGGCGAGGTCCCCTGTCACCACCTTCCGGAAGATTCCCTCTGTAGTAACCAGGTGCACAGTCCTGAGGGTATGCAAAAGGAAAGAAAAGGAATAAAAATCCAATTTTAAATTGGGCAAAAAGTTACACAAATGGCAATGAACACATGAGAAGATGCTCAACATTACAAATCACTACGGAAATGCAAATCAAAACCACGACACACCACCTCACACCATTAGGATGTCTACTATAAAACAACAACAAAAACACAGAAAAAACAGGTGTCAGTAAGGAATTGGAGACACTGGAACCTGTGCTTGGTGAGAAGGAACATAAAATGGTGGAGTACTGTTGAGAACAATATGGCAGCTTCTCAAAACTTAAAAATAGAACTACCACATGACCTAGCAATTCGACTGAAAAGCTACGTTTGGAACTGAAAGGAAGGTTTGGAAAGATATCTGTACACCCATATTCATAGCAGCATTATTCACAATAGCCAAAAGGTGAACCAACCTAAGTATCTTATTGATGGATGAGTGGATAGGCAGAATATAGTCTATACATACAACAGAATATTTTTCAGCCTTAAAATGAAGCATATCCAGATACATTGTGCGGCATGAATTAACCTTGAATACATTATGCTAAGTAAATGCCAGTCATAAAAAGATAAATACTGTCTTTCGGTCCTACTCATGCGAAGCACTTATAGTAGTCACATTCATAGATAGAGAAAACAGAGTGGTGGTTGCCAAGGACTGGCAAGAAGGAAATGGGAGTTACTGTCTAATGAGCACAGAGTTTTAGTTTTGCCAGGTGGATAATTCTAAAGATTGACTATACATCACTGTGAGTGTACTTAACCTTGCAAAACTGTACACTTGAAAATGGCTAAAATATGTGTATTTTACCACATTAAAAACATTAAGGGAAAACTAATATAATATGACACACATGCATTCTGTTTATCACTTAGAGCTGCCATAACAAGCATATTTCAACACAAAACCAGGACATGGTCCTGCATCCAGTCTCCCCACCTGACATGAGAATCCAGCTGTGCCAGGAGGGCAGAGACACTTCTCTAACAGCCAGGCCGCCTCCCTCCCCGGGGGCAGTTCATCAGCCTTTCTGCCGACCTCCAGGGAAATGTTTGAGATCCTGGGAAACCATTGTGTTAAGAAGGATGGGAGAAAACACCAATTTTTAGAAAGATACATCCTAGAAGCAGTGTAGTAGGTAACGAAATTTGCACATATATTACAGCTGTGCTTTGCTCAGGATTACAAAGGAAATGCGTGAAAGCGCGTTCATACTGTCCTTACACAGTGGAGGTTCTCAGGCCACATTTTAGACTTAAAAATTGTGTTACTGCCCTGGCTGGGTGGCTGTTTGCTGAAGCGTACTCCCATACACCAAAGGTTTGGGGTTTGATTCCCAATCAGGACACATAATTATGTTATAGGTTCAATATCTGGTCAGGGTGCATATAGGAGGCAACAGATTGATGTTTCTCTCTCTCCCTCTCCCTTCCTCTAAAATCAATGAAAACATGTCCTTGAGTGAGGGTAAAAAAAAAATAGTGTTACAGAAAATATACTTGAAAGACCTCCTGAAGTACCAGTTTGGCGAAAAGTTGGTGGCTTTCTTTATGGGTCAAGTGAGCAGGTGACAGCATTCTTGATTATGTTACTTACACTGAGCATTGCAGTTTAAGAGCAGAAAATAGCAGCACTTAAAAATATTTGTTTACATTATTTCCTCATCTAAAATATTACCATTATGTACTTATATTTTATACCCACATTGGTATGGGAGATGAATGCCCTATGTCATTTTTCATACATTTCACACTAATATTAAAATTTAATAAGGATTTGGTGGAGAACAGAAATACATATATTAATAAACATAGGAGGTAATGGGGGGGGGAGTGAATCTCATAAAACCTCTTCACTTTGCTTTCACATAAGAAAAATATTTTTTTTAAATTCTGGAAGTTTCCACATACCTGCTTTGCTGTAGACCTTGACCATAAGATGCTTTGATGAGAATGTACTCAATGTTGCTAAGAACAGACATAAAATCTGAGCGTGTGACAGGCTTTTCAGAAACAGAATTAAAATATTTCCAATAATTCTGTGGACGAGAAACACATTCAATGAAAAATTCAGAGTACAAATTCTCAGGAGCACATGAACTTAAAAAGTGATTATTTTATAAATCTCTCCAAAAATGAGCCCAGTTCTGTGCGTGCCACTAAGTTTAATTAAGGAAGACCTCCTGTCACCTCCCAGGGGGCAGCAGTGCCAGTCCCCTGTATCCACACACGTCACCCATGGCAGCCCCATAGTGGCCTGTCAGTCAGTATCTCCCTGTGAATGAATACACACTGCCCAGCTTCAAGCAAGTCCAAAGACTTCCTTCCATTGGGTCCACACAGCTAGAGAGCTGTGTACCAAGATCAAGGATTTAAATTCAATCCCCACTAAATTGACATAAGCTTTACATCAGTATCTTGAGAATAGGAATTTGCTTTCATTTTTAGAAATCTTGCTAAACCCATTAGAAGTTTGATGCCAGGCTCTCTTGGATCACTCTCTTACTAGTAGCCTACTGACATCATTATGTCCACAGCAAAGCTCACACCTTTGAGGGGCTTATATGAAAAGAGCACATGGTCACCTCTTTCATTTCAACTTCTTGCTCTCGCCTCACTCCGTTCTCTGGTGCGGGTGCATCCATGTAGATGACTTGCTTTTTGGCCCGGCCTCCTCTGATGAGCACTTGAGGCTCAAGGTTGAAGGTGCCCATGCCATTGGAGGAATAGAAGGCCACGCTGTACTTCAGTTTGCCACCATAGGCCAGGAGCTGCCAAATAGTAAATTATTGTTTACTTCACTGACACAGCATTGATTGAAAAATATTTCATTACAAGCCTGCTGCCATTTAGAAATCCTGCATCTTAAAAATACATCACATGCGTAGAATATGCTGTCTAGAATTTGCTTCCCTTTAATTCTACTTAATTACAGATTGAGTTCACTTAAGCTATAGTCCTTTCTTTATTAAGTGACTTTCATAAAGTTTTTAAAAATTAAATTTATTGCGGTAACACTAGTTAATAACATTATATCATCTTCAGGGGTCAACATTATAATTCAACATCTGTGCATGCTTTTGTGTGCCGCCACCTATAGCCTAGCTTCCTTCCTTTACTATATAATATTTGATCCCTTTATTCACTTTACTCTCCCTCACCCTCCTCTATACTCATATGTGGACTATAGCACAGTTTTGTTTTTCAAATCACTGTATTGAGGCACAATTGGCTGTAGAAAGCCATATACATTTAATATATATAACTTGATGAGTTGGGGATAAGTATACACCTGTGAAACCATCACCCCCATCACAGTCACATCCATCACCTTCCACGGCTTCCTGTTGATGACTCTGACAAAGGTAAGTTTCCAAATAACAATCAATGTAGCAATGGTCCCAATTATTTTTAAGCTTCTTTGAATTACAAATTACCTATCTCTGTAGGCTCACTGGATGTATGTTTGCGCATTTTAACAATCAGGGTGAATTCACACACAGATTACAATGTTTATATAAACAAAAATGCAAGTAATGCCTTCAAGATTCTTTCCCCCAAACTGGATGACCTTGTAGGCATAGCAGCCAGGCTTGTATTGAGCTTATATAAGCAAAAACAATACATATTTTTTGAATGACTGTTTTAAGAAAGAAAAAGAGATTATGATTTGAATTTTTAAAAGACTAGAAAATTAATCCATCCATTTAGGAGGATTTTTATAAGTGTTAAACTTTTCCATCCCCACTCGGAAGAGGAAATTAATAAGCTCTTCAGTTAAGAAGAAAGCCAGCACAGTCTGCAGTGATTCATATGACACGGGTATCCCCGGGAGCGTGCACGGCTCTCGCCTGGGTGGGGGCCTCACCTGGTCTCCCTGGAACTGCCCTGGCAGCCGCCAGTAAAACGGCTCTGCGGGGACATGCCGCCTGACAGTCACAGCGTCCAGGAGCACGTCAGGGTCCTGGTGATACACCCCCTGGGTCGTGCCCCCAAGGTTACTCTGAGAAACCACTCGCAGAAGAGGCTGATCTGAGCCCAGCGTTATCTAGTCATGGAAGGGAGGGAAGATGCACCTTAGAACACGACTTTGATTTGTCAGATTCTACCACTATTTCCCAGACAAGATAGCTTCACTATTAAAACCTGAATAATTAAAACTTTCCCTTTAAACTTAAACGCGTGCATTAAAATGACCAGAAAGTGTTTTAAGCATTTAGGGTCAAACTCTTGCTATACGGGGACAATGCTCAGTTATATAGAGACATTTGAGATGTTGCTGTTTATCTCCTCCCCAACTAAAGCTTTTGATAGACCTGCTAAGGAGCAACACTGAGTGCTTTAGGTTTCAGCTCCATATATTTCTTTGGACAGCAGAGTCAGAATCCTGATTCATAAGAAACCCAAATTAGTGTCTCAGTATTTCTGATGCCATAAAAGCAAAATTTAATGTAAGAACTTGAACTTTCTCCTTAGCCCCACCCGAATCCCAAGGGTTCAGGCTTAAAACCAGAACATGTTAACTACATGCGTAACTTACTGGTGTCCTCACATAACCCTCCAGCTCTGAGCAGAGCTGTGACAGCCCAAAGCAGAAGCATGGGATGCAGCCCTGAGGGTTGTCAGCATGGAGAGCGTAGGTACCGGCACGACACTCATTGCATTGAAGGCCAAGGACATTTTCCTAAAGGGGAAGAAATAATAGACTCATTTTTACATAAAAAAATATATACTTTCTGAAGAAACAGACATGAAATAAACCAAACCATCTAAATAATTTTGGATCAACAAACATCTCTGAGCTATCTGTTCCTTAGGCAAGTTCCTTAACCTCTCTGAGGATCATTCTCTCAAAAACTTAATCAGTGACTCCCAAACATAGCTGATGACCAGAATCGTCTTGGACACTTTAGAAAAATATAGAATCCCTAATGAGAACCTCCTGGAGGGGACCCAGAATCCTTCTGGAGGTCCCAGGTGACTCTGATGATGGGCCAGGGTGGCAAAGCATGAACTGTTGTATCGTATATCAGCAAATGAGATACAAGATGTCTTAATAAGCCAATTAATTAGGAGTGGTTTGTTGCGTGTGGCCCAGAGGGAGGTGTCTTTTCCAAGTCTCTGAGCCTCACATACAGGAAATTTCCCATATTTATACTTTTTGAGCCTCTTTGCAGATATTACAAAGGGTTCTGTGTGAGTTATTGTTACAGACAGTTGTAACCTTGAATACATAATGAGTTTTTACTTGGCATAAGAATATGGCAAGTATTATCAGTATCAGTCTATTACATTGGATGGCTAGCTTGCAGGTCAGACAGTTATGTTTATCTTTTTCTATTATTTGAACTGAAACACAATAACAGACTGTCTTAAAGTGACAGAGTTCATAATGACAGAGTTTACAGGACTAGGGACTATCTAATAATAGCAGAGAGTTTCAAACAGCAATTATGTTTCCATTACGCCCTGGCCATAGTATGTATATGAGTTTTCCCTGCCTCATCCCCAGTCACTAATCACCACTACCGTCTGGCTTCCATCACACCAGACCCAGAGAAAGACCAGAGAAGGTGACCAATGACCTCCTTATAACAAAGCACTGTGGGAAAACTAATGGAAATATGTGGAATTAAGCATGAGATTGAAATCTTACCTCCTGGGAAAATAAGAAACACAAATTTCTTTCGTTTTCTAGCACATACAAAGAACTAATTATTTCCCAGCTCTAAAATCATAAGTCTTCTTAACTCTGTGAATCTATTTTACCTGTATGTCCAAGACAAATCAGCTACTCAGCCAACTGAAGCACATGATAGAAAACTCAGAGTTTCTCAAATCAGATTTATCATCTGACTTGTAATAACCAATGAAGAGCCCATTTAAAGAATCATTCATAGTTCTAGAAGAGTATACAGCCGAAACCAGTTTGGCTCAGTGGATAGAGAGTTGGCCTGTGGACTGAAAGGTCCCAGGTTCAATTCCGGTCAAGGGCACGTACATTGGTTGTGGGCACATCCCCAGTGGGGAGTGTGCAGGAAACACCTGATTGATGTTTCTAACTCTCTATCCCTCTCCCTTCCTCTCTGTAAAAAAATCAATAAAATATACATTTTTTTAAAAAAGGTTATACACAGACTTACTCAGACCTAGAAGGTAGTGTGAACTTATTAGGAGAAGCCTGAAGCCTAGCGCTTAACTAGTTAAAACCTCAAAAGTTATAATGCTGAGTGAGAGAGAAGAAGGAAGTGGAATGCCAAGGACCCATACCTTGCAAGAGCAGGTACCAGTTCCCTGTGCACAGCTGCAAACACCCTGTTCCTCATCACAGGTGTCCACCACGGTCCCTCTCAGGTCACAGTCACAGGCCACACAGTCTGGGAAGTCTCTGAAACCCAGGGAGCACTGATGGCAGCTCGGTCCGCCAAAGACAGGCTTACACTGACAACGGCCAGTGAGCACATCACACTGATGACTGGCTGACCCTCCACTACTGCAATTGCAGGCCTGAAAGAAAAAACTTAAATAAATAAAAAGGCAGCTTCTTCATGTACATACGCTGGGATTACAATCATACAAATGAATGGTCTCTCTCCATGTTGCCACATGGATTCACTTCCCCACATGCCAGCAGGAGGCAGGGACTGCTGGACATCTATGCCTTTTTGTGGCACATGAACATGGGGCCAAGACTGTGACCAGAAATTCAATCTGCTTAATACATCCTAACATTCTTTTAGAAGCCAAGTAATTTTTCCATTTTCAAAACACAAACTATCCCTAAGTTTAACTGAAGAAAGTTACATAGAAAATTGGAACCCTGCCCAGCCAGCATAGCTCAGTGGTTGAGCACTGACCTATGAACCAGGATGCATGGACTCGATCCCTAGTGTGGTGCGCGCAGGAGGCAGCTGATTGATGATTATTTCTCACCATTGATGTTTCTACCTCTCCCTCTCCCTTCTTCTCTGAAATCAATAAAAATATGTATTTTTTCAAAAAGCAAATTGGAAACCTGGAATACTAGACATAAGCCTCCCATTAAAGTGAGTTATGTATGCCCTTATCCTGAAAGATAGCATACATTGCAGAGTATATTTTAAAGGCACTAACATAAATTTTTGATCTTTTAGCCATGAATTCCACAGCTAGATTCTTGAAGAAAATTTAGAATAATGTATTTTAAGGATGCAGCTGTTTTCACTTTGATTCCTACAATCCACATGGGCTTTTAAATACAGCTATTTAACAGGTGAAAAATCAAGCTAATAGATAAAAGAAGAGGAGTGAAACTTGCTACAGCAAAGTAGTTCAGTGGTAAGAGCACACACCTGGCATCCGAGCTCCAGATCGTAGCCCCAGTATCCGTCCTCACATTCTTCACATCTCACGCCTCGAGTGTGAGGAGGGCAGACACACTCCCCTGATTCTGGGTCACATGTGTTCTGAGTGTGAGCACAGTCACAGGCTACGGCAAAGACAGATGGTGGTATTATAGGGCAGCACACCTTGGGCAGCTGAAGGGGTAAAAGCTGGTGCTATAAGTTACTCCCTTTTAGTAATAATCCAAAAGAGACCACATGATTTCCAAGACCCTTTTGTGTCTCATGGGAAGTGGTGGCTCCTCCCAGTCAAGAGATGCTGCTGGAAGAGAGATCATCGGGATGCAGGGGGAGAAAGAAAGGACTGGACCAGAATGGGAGGGGGGTGAGGGGAATGATAGAGCTAGTATTTAACAAGCCTGTTCTGTATGCCAAATTCTGTGTTACAGACTATGTACCACTTTTAAAATAACTCCTGGATGGAGACTATAATTAGCTTCTCCACTTTACAAAGGAGGAAACTACAGCTAAGCCAAGCTAAGTAATTAATGTAAGCTCACACAATTAGTAGAACCTGACCAAAGGTTATGGATGTACCCAGAATAGGGAAACAGAGAAGAGGTATGGAATCCTGCATGTTAAAAAGAGAAAGAATAAAGGCACTTCACAGACTTAGGAGTCGACTTAGGGCCCAAAGAAAAGTCTGGGGAATACGATACAGGCTCAATGATGAATTCAAAAGCTTACGTGTACAGCCACCGTCCTGGAATGCATAGAAGCCACGCGCACACTTGTCGCATCGTTTCCCAGCTACGCCCGGCATGCAGTGACACTGGCCTTCCTCAGTGCAGGTGTCTGACAGGGAGCCTGATGGGCTGCAGCTACAGGGCAGGCAGCCGAGCCCGAGCCCCGTGTCCAACCCGTAATAGCCAGGCTGTTTCACAGAAGGGGCAGAAATGTGGAAGCAAAACACGTTTTAACAAGTGACTGACAGTATTAGAATGTTTTCCAAATCAAACATAGCATGTTTCATAGAATCATAGTGTCCATGACCTCATACTTTTGTAACTGCAACCTAGTACACTCTCCCTAGATAGAGATGCACAGCACAACCGGTGGTGTTGGGGCCTTAGCTCTAACCAGCAGTCACAAATTCACTGAGTTTAAACCAATGTTAAAGTGTCAATTATGGACACGCTGACAGATACTTTGATTGCATGCAATGACCACAGGGATCTTACCAAGCACTGGTCACACTGCTGTCCGGTCACATGTGCTCTGCAGCTGCACAGCCCAGTCTCAGGATGGCAGACGTCAGAGAGGGAGCCCTTCCGATGGCATTCACAGGCTGGGGCACACAAACAAACTGCTCATTTCCCGTACAGTTACAGTAAGATCCCACAGTCCCCAAAGGAAAATTTGTAAAGATTCGCATTTTAAGTCACGAAATTTAAAAAAACATACATTTATTACTTTGCTATAATAACTTTAAATATTTAATATTTTTCTAAAGGTAAGCAAAAATAGGGTTGGTATAAGAAATCATCACAGAGAAAAAAAAACTACTGAAACCATTAAGATAATAATTAGCAAACTAACTTGACCAATTTCATCAATTCCTTGAAATTTTAAAAATGAACCACTGATGTATATCCACAAAGTTTCATTAAAAAATGCATATTTTTTCATTTTAATGAAACTTAACCATTTGCTCTCATTCCAATTATATCTATGTTAAAGCTCAGCTATGCCAATGTAGATAAATATGATATTCTATAATTTAATAAAAAATATTTCCCTGTTCTAACTCATGAGTCATTTGTAGCTTGAATATACTTACCTTCAGGCCAGACTTTTCCATCTTATCTACAATTACAATGTTGATGAGACAGCTACAAAATCCCCCACCATTTTAAAGTGATGCAATTTAATGGGTCCGAGAAATGTTTCATTGATATTCATTCCATAGCTGTCAATATGCTCTTTACTTAAAATGTTTGATAAGCTCACTGACAAAATATCCCAGGGACATATGCTATTTACGACTACTTGGATTCAGCAAATGCACCACCTCCGTCATGTGGTACAGTGATGTGAAGAAGAAAAGCTGTGAATATCTTAAGCGATGTGGCACCCATGTGGCAGTATACTGCAGTGGGAGGCAGAGCCCTGGAGATACTGGGCGTTGGAAGGCAGAAGGTCAGAGGAAGGTGGGATTTGCCTCTTTGACTGACTATGGCCAACCACCAGGCCTCTCTGTCACTGGAGGTTTGCTCTGGTGTAAGTGGGATGCTAACTGCTCCTTGGAGGCCTGTCAAGTGCTGTCGGCCCCATTCATGGCTGCCCATTCCTATAGCCAAACTGTGAACACACCACTAACTCTTTCTATTAAACATGTCTTTTTTATTTCCTGCATTTCTGCTGCTTTGCCTTCTGGGACCTTGCAGACTCTGGAAAGACTGTCCCTCCCAGGGCTGGTCAATTCTTAGAGACAATAAACAGCTACAACACCTTCCATATGCACACCAGCCAATCCAGAGACCACACTGCCTTCGTTACTGGGCTCTCAAGTTCATTTGGGCTCTCACATCCCACTATCCACCTGCCCTAATAACCCCAGGGCCATACCTAAGATAGCTAGGGGCAGCCCTTATGCCCCCAAATCTGCTGAAATCATTGAAACCAACCAATTCTAAGCCTGTTTACCCTGCCTCATCCTTTCCTCCTGTGGAAACCACAAGAAAGGCTCTAGCCCATGTGTCCCCTCCTAAACAACTGGGGTGCTTGGCACATGGCAACCCCATGCTGGCATCTGTGACTAACAAACTGTCCTTAATGCTAGTTGTCTTGGATCTGCTGGCCTTGTCATACCTAAATACTAATAAAACCCGTATTTCAAACATTCCTCAGCATCCAACCATTCTCAATGGTCTCCCACTAAACACACACACACACACCACACACACACCACACACTCACACACACCACACACACACACACACACACTACACATACCACACACACACACCACACACACACACACACACACACACACACACACCACACACACCACACACACACACTACACATACCATACACACACACACACACACACCACACATACACACACCACACACTCACACACAGCACACACACACCTCACACACACAAATCCTTAACTTTCTCTCCAAGGTTCCATCTCCTTGATGGCTATCCTCTCCCTCCCTTTTCCTTAGCAGGCTCTGTCCGGGCACCTTATCTGCTAAAATAACTCCTCCCAAAGCCTCCAGGGACTTCCCAAGTGCAAGTTCAATAAATGGATTCTCAGTCTTCATCTTGCTGTACCTTTCTTCGGGCTGGGACTCTTTGACCACTCTCTCTTTGGAACCTCTCTTAGCAAGGTTTCTGGACACCCACTCATTGGTTTCTCCCTGTGTTTCCCCTCTGTGCCTCCCGCTCTGTGTCTCACATACTGCTTCCCCTTCCACTGGGGAAAATTTGAAGTTCATTCCGAGTATGATCATCACAAAACACTGATGATGCTGATAACAAGTAATGTTTATCACACTATGTGCCAGTCTGCGCCTGTCAGATTCCAGGCAATATTTCATTTAATCTTTGTAACAAACATAGGAGGAAAGCACTATCATTTTCTGCATGAAATCTAAACCTTAGAAAGATATAGGCCCTAACTGGTTTGGCTCAGTGGATAGAGCATCCATCTGTAGACTCTAAGGTCCCAGGTTTGATTCTGGTCAAGGCCATGTACCTTAGTTGTGGGCACATTCCCAGTAGGGGCTGTGCAGGAGGCAGCTGATTGATGTTTCTCTCCAATCAATGTTTCTAACTCCCTATCCCTCTCTCTTCCGCTCAATAAAAAATCAATAAAATATATATTTTTAAAAAGAAAGATATAGAACTTGCCATAAGTCACACAACTTCTACATCCTTCTATAACAATTACAATAGCAATTATTAATTTAAAAATTGTTCATTTAGAAATAATGCTAATTTGAAATAGTTGCCAATTATAATGTCTAGAATTTCAAATTTATATTCCTTTGACTTTTCAGAAAGATCTTAATTTATACATATGATTATGTCCATTTTATGTATAAGGAAATAGTGGTTCAGAGAGGTTAATACATTTGCTTGAGGCTGCACAGTTGGTCAGTAATCAACCCTGGACTCTACCCTATGTTAGTCAGACTCCAAAGCCTAAGAGCGCCCCACAGGTGCTTCTCTTCTTCATCATCATGTGTAGCTCCCCAAAAGACTTGGATCAAAATTTTCAGCTCCTATCGCAGTACTTAGAAATGCAGGAAATAAAAAGTGCCTGGGAAATAATAGATACTTAATAAATGGTCAAGATGAAAAGAAGCAACATAAGAACTGTAAAAGCATTCCATAAACTTCGAAGCTTTATAAAAATACAAGTTATCAGGTGTATCTGTGTGATTAGATTGATATGATAAACAATCATATGGTAAGCTATCACAGTGGCCACACTGCTGAAGATCAGGTTGATTGGCTCAGGGCTATAAAACCTTGTTGTTCTATGGATGTATGCCAGTAAAAATATTTTTCTGTATCTCTAGCACCCTCTTGTGTCTCTACATTGTAATAGCATAGTAGGCCTTCCGCATTTATAGAAAAATTATCCTAAACATTTTTATAATTGACATTTTACATCTTTCATTCTTTCAAGAACTCTGAAAAAAATCTGAGAGCTCTCTTGGCCTTCGGGCTTTAATTCTGTCATTTGGGACACAGGAAAATCTACTTTTCCTCAATGAGTGATTCTACCTGATCCATAATTCCAAGGACCTAAGCAGAACCCAGCAGGGCAATGTGGGATTGTTGGGTCAGGCACAGACCACTAAGACATGCCAGTTTCAGGGCTAGAGTCTCCCTATGTCCCATGCCACATTTGGAAATCCCATCTGCTTCATGAAACCCCTTAGCACCTCCCTCACAAACGTGACAGGCTTTGAGCACCACTCTTGCTTCATCTGTCTCTGGGAACGGTGCCCAGCACTTTGTCAAGTCCCACTTTCTCCTCACCTGGAAGCATGCATATTTTCCAGGCCATCTGACCTTCAAGAGGAGTAACTGATCAAACTACCGTAAGGACAGCTCAAGTATTGGGTCTATATCCAGCATTAACACAAGAACCACTCAGGTAAAGCTACCTTGGCACCCTTTGACACCTGTAAGTAAATGGATGGAGACTTCACAGGGTCATGAGTACTGGACAGACTTCACGGCCCACACACTCACCTCGGCAATTTTTAGCAATCACAGCATCTCCGTAGAACCCGTCAGCACACCGCTCACAGTGGGCGCCATCCGTGTTCCCAATGCACCGCAGACATTCCCCAGTGACGGAGTCACAGTGACCGGCCTCCAAGGGGTCAACATTCCCGCTGCAGTTGCAGGGAACACAGGATTCCCCAGGCACTGTTGGGTTTCCATAGTAACCGTCTGCACATCTGCATAAAACATCAAAAGAGGGATCCAAATAAATTCAATTTCTCTTGACATTACCCCACCATCCAGGGATTCTCTGAATGTTTAATCAATCAGACTGAGTTCTGTTACATAAGATTTACTATAAAAGGAATGCAACTCCAAGTTCAGGCATTCACTGATTTCCTTCACTCATTTATGGCTCCAAAACGAGCCGTAAATCCAAGGGAATGTGCCTGGCCCCAGCACTCAGGGATGTCACCGTCTCCCACAGACTGTAACCAGACTGCACCGAGACTTATAGATGGGAACAGACAACATTGGCCTTCAAGCTCCAGGAGACAGCTATTAATCAAACCACCACCCCCATGGAATTATACAGGGTAATGGGATATTTAAATGTGTGAACAGTAAATACTGACTCTTCAGTGTCCCCATTGTTATTCGTGAGAACTCAGATTAGCTCAAGGAGATCAAAAAATTCCCAGGAAGTTTCAACATTAATTTTTAGTCGATATGCTGGCTTTTCTCCAAAATTACATGAAATGACAATTACATATAAAAACTCTAAAACCACACATAACTATACATTTAACAATAAACACTTAGAATTTATTAAAATAAATTTTCAATGCAACTTTTGGAAACAGTTGAGCGATGCAGTGTACCTCTCGCACCAAGTCCCTGTGTATCCCCGGGCGCACTGATCACACACCACTTCATCTCCATTGTCTAGGTGGCACGTGGGGCTGAAACTGTCAAAACATTAGAAGTGAATGCAATTTTCCAGTGGGTTGTGTGGAATTTCTAAATAGTTTAAGTGCTTAATTTCTACCACTCCTGTCCTTACAAACTAATTGAGTCCTCAATCTTTAGTCTAGATCCCAAGGTCCCTGGTCTCACAGTCAAGCCTATGGGCAGCAGATCCTCACACCTTGCTCATCCCTTAACCCAGAGTGCACTTCTCCCCCTCTCTGCCTGGATTCTCCCAGTTGAACCCCAACACTCAGCCGTCACCTCCTCCAGGAGGCCTGCTCTGAGTTCCTCTCCTCTGGGTTCCCTGGCTTGGTCTGCCTGCCTCAGAGCCCAGTCCACACAGGCCACTAAGAGTGAGCTGGCTTACCCACTTCAGTCATCACATTTCCCCAAGGACCCCTCTGCTGATTCAGGTCCCTTCAAACTAGTCCTGAGTCTTGGGGAGGCCTGTGAAGGGGCGTATAGGGATGGATAAGAGTCCCTCACAATTTCATACTAGTAGCCCTGACAGTATCTATTTTATACACTGGAGTTTCAAATAAAAATCCCCATGGGGGAATTTCTGGATGTGGGTGGAGGAAGTTCTAAAGGGTAAACCAGTGAGGGAGAGGGGCTTTCAAGCCGCTGGTCTGCAGGAGGCACGGCCCAGCATGGTGTGCAAGGCCTTGCACCTGTCTCTTCCACCTACCCTTGTGCCTATGCTCCAACCACCTGCATCCCTCATTCCTCAGACAGATCTGCCGATGCTACTGCTGCCCACACTCAGGTCCTGCCTAGGATGCCCTTCTCTGCTGCCTTCAAATTCCTTCTCACCCTTCAAGACTCAGATCAAGAGCTTCCTTAGAATCATTCCTGGACAATTCCCACCGTACAGTGGACATTCCTCTACTGTGCACACGACCACACTGTAGATTCTGGGGGCGGGCAGCCACACTGAACAGTTTGATACTCAGAATATCTACCACAATACCCAGTATATAGTAGATGTGCAATAAATAGTTTAAATAAATTAAATGAAGTCCACCCATTATCAATGAGCTGAATATTCTGATCATTATATAAAAAACTGTTAAAGCCCAGGACCATCTCTAATTCATCTCTGTATCCCCCATACCTTCTAGCCCAGTGGCAGGCACACAGTATATACATTATAAAGAAGTGATGATCAAGTTTAGACCAAAAGGGAAACAAAGTATGCAAATGTCCTTGCCATCACACAACTTTCTCTGCATAAACTAAGACACTTTTTTTTCAAAAAAAGAATCAATCCCTCCATTTTAAATCATAATTAATGACCACTGGGCAAAATCCACATTCTTATTGCACACACAGTGCTGCTCTGAAGCTATCACACATCTGGGTGGAAATTCTGGCCATGTCAGGTGCCAGCTTACTTGTTGGAGGCTGAGGCGAGGGGGCAGGCACAAGGCTGGCAGTCCCCAGCAGTCCCTTTGGTTGGCCGCCCGTAGAAGCCAGGCAGGCACTGCTCACAGTGGTCCCCAGTGGTGCTGTGCTTGCACGCCTAGGACACATGCATGAAAAGACAGCTCAACTCTAGGGTCTGTAGAAGATTCTCAGATCCATCAAAAACAATTTCAAGTACAATGAAAAAAAAAAGACAAAAATGCTAAAAACTCTGTTACATGAAGAAGGGTTGCCTGTTGACAGATTAATTAATAAAAATGTTAATGGGTATAAATGGAAACGTAAGAGCTTTTATTTCTAGCCACGTCAGTGTAACTGGTACCCTATTGTCTTTCTGCAAAAAACAATTAGGATACTGGGACAGATCTAGAACGCAACTGTTTTCAGGCGCCGGGCAACAGAGGGTGCAGGTCTGTGATTTCCAGAGAAGAAGACATTGGGAAGAGTCCTCCAACTGCGTGTCTTTCTGCCTGGAGACACTTGCCAAACAAAATGAGGGTGAGATAGGAGGATCTTGATGAATTAGATACAGAGGTCAGAATTTAGGAAGGATGAACCTGCTGGAATTTGGACTTCTTAGAGCAAGAGCTCCAGAAATCTACTTGGGAGACCCCTTCAAATAGCTATGGAATACTAAGCTACTTGTGTAAAGAATACCACTTTTTGAGGTCAAAGAAAGGCAGGTGACCCGTAAGCTAAAAAATTCAGAACTCAGAGAGAGCTCAAGACATAAGAATTCTAAGCAGTCTGTGTGGGAAACCCTGGTAAACACTCAGCGTGGTCAGTAAAGACCCCAGACAAAAAATTAGTTCCCAAAAGTGCTAACCCTGCCTGCCACAGAGTAAAGCCTATACAAGAACCACTCCAAAAGTTTTTATTAAAAGCCTTGAAACAATCATGCTGACATATAGGAACTTACCTGTCTACGAAACAAATTTCCAAGTTCTTTAAAACAAAAGCAACAGAATCTAAAAAGTTAACAATATAACATTCACTGAACAGTATTCATCACACAATCAAAAACTACTGGATATGCTCACACTGCCCAAATCTAGGAGAATTTGGAGTTCATCAATTCAGAAAGAAAACAAGTAGGTAAACCAATAAACATATGGGGAGGAGAGAGGGCTTTTGCTTGTGAAAGAATGCTTCCTGCCAACCAACAAGCATGGGGGAAGGGCTGGAGTTGGAGACCCCTTTTTTTTACAGACATTGCAATAGGTACTGGGTGGGCAAGAATCCTCAACGACTGCAAAATCTAAGGGGAAGTTTGGTGATGAATAGGATATTTGCATGGTCTTAAAGTGTCTCCCTCAAACTGCTGATTACTTACAAAAGAAAAGAGCAGTAAATATATAGTGGAACAACACCCACTCTGTGCTATCAGAATGAACACCAACAGTGAGGGGGGTGGACACGGTGGGCTCCCACAGGCCATGTTCTGAGAAGGACACACTAATGAAGTATTCTGGCTGGAAAAGTATAACCCGAATCTATTCACAGGAAAATAAGAGAAGAACCCCAAAGGAGCAACATTCTATTTTTTTTTTTTTTTTGGAAAATTATTATATCCTTCACGATACCAATGCCATTAAAGACAAAGAAATGCTGTGCAAATATTTAGGATTAAAGGAGATGAAAGAGACATGAAAATAAAAATCCAGTCCTAGATGGGGTCCTTTAATGGAGTGGAAAATGCTATCTATATATATAAAAGCCTAAGCAACCATTCAACTGTCTGACAAGTAGCTATGACACACAACACCAGGAGCAGACACTTTGACTGGCAGCTATGCTGTCCACTGGCCACCAGGGGGCACATGCTCAAAGCAGGAGTTGTCGAGCTGTGGTGACTTGGCAACTGCAGTTCTCAGGTGATGCACCGCACCCAGAACCAGAGAGGAGGGAGCCCAATTCCAAGGTGCATCACCCAAGAACTGCCCTCTTACAATCCGGGACTCCTCAGGGGATGTCAGAGAGCTGGTTTCAACCTGATCCCTACAGGCCAGGACAGGGGACACCACCAGTGCACTGGGCCTCTAGTAAATAACATAATTGAGTTGGTTGACAACACTGAAAAATAGATGGTAGATTAAAAAAATATAGTATTCATGTTAAATTTACTGCAGTTAATAACTGTGCTGGAATTATAAAACAGCATATATTTATTCTCAGGATATACATAATGAAATATTTAAAGATAAATGGACATAATGTATGCAACTTATTGACAAATAATTTAGAAAAATCATGATTAGATAGGTAAATATTGAGAATAATGAACAGGAAAAACTATGAATAGTAGGCAAATCTGGGTAAGTGGTAGATATTCTAAGTACTATTCCTACAATATTTGCATACATTTTAAATTATTTCCAAATACAGTGTTTTTGTAAAAATGGAGAATAGAAACTACTAAGTATGCATAGAAGAAGAAAATAATGTGATCACCTCCATGTGTCCACCAGGAGAAAAATCTGAAAAGGCAGGCAGAGAAAAAAGACACAGCACACAGAGCATCACACAGATAAGAATTGCACTCAACTTTCCATTTGAAACACTGCAAGCCATAAGCAAACGGAACAACTTTCAAGCACTGGGGAAAAAAAATGTGTAAAAATATTTTTCAACAGTGAAGGTAAAAGAAAGCCTTTTTCAGATAAACAAAAGATAAGAGAATCTGTCAGCCATCAGATTGCATGGGAGAAATGCTGAAGTAGTTCTTCAGGTGGCAGAAACAGATTCAGATGAAATCTGGATTTACATCAAGGAGCAAAGAACATCACAAATGGGAAAAATGAATAAATAAAAAAGACATTTTCATTGAAAACATCTGTTTAAAAAGTAAAATCTCCCTGAGTTAGGTGGGCAGCAGGTGCCCAGGAGAAAAAGATGGTCAAAACGGCTGAGGAGGCAGTGCTGAGCTCCTGGGCAGCTGTACGGCTCCAGGGAACCCTGCTCCTGTTCTGCTCGTTCTTTCCTCCCCAGATCCCCCAATCGGCCTCATCCCTGTGCAGGTGTCATCCGGAGCTTTCTCCTCTGACCTCTACCTCCCCCTGCCTGTAATCACCCACCCCAGCCCACCTGTAAGCTCTCTTCTCTCATATCCTCTCCCCTGGTGTCCACCCTGCTCCATTTCCTTTTATAGCCCTCCTCCTAGAGCCACTAATTTTACAAACATGTTCTTCATCCAACAATTTCAATAATAAGCCCAGTTTCTAACTATGTACTTTTCTATGATGCTCGAGGTTGATGGAAGTTTCCCGTAGAGTAAATTTCATTTGTATTACATCCTTTTGTACCAGGATTTCATGAATTTCATTTAAAGTTATCCTAGCCCAGAGCTTCTAAACTTGAACGTGTACCCAAATCACCTGAATTAATTATTGATTCTGACTCCAGAGGTCTTGGAGGGGTCTGTGATTCTGCATTTCTAAAATAGGCTCCCAGATGACACCCATACTGCTGGTCTTCAGATGATATTATTTTAATAGCAATGTTTTTGATTCTTTTTATTCTCCCATCCCCTTGGTTTTGATAATCCAGTACAAATCAGCTGGCCCTGAAAAGCAATTACATGCTTACACAAAATAACTAGTTTTATTAAAATACATTTGCTTATGTACAATTGCAACATGACTGTGATAGGTTCTCTTTCCTCAAAGGGCCGCATTGGGTCTTATTTCTCTTTGGGAAAACTGTTTTGTAGCTCTTTTAAAGAACTTTCCAAGGGTTTGCTTCAGTGTGTTTGTTCTCAGGTGTGTGCCACCATCCCCCCATGTGACCATTTCTGTTGGCGGGTCTGGTATGTGAAGGATGGAAGGCTCATGAAACTAGGAAAGGAAAACATCTTCTCTGGATTGGAAAGGAAAGACATGAGGGCCCAAGACATGCACAGCTGCATTTTATGCTCCTCTCTCTGCAAGACAAAGAAACTGGCTTCTCTGGGACAAGAACAAGAGAACTCAGAGAAAAGAATAAGGTCTAAGGTAAACTGTGGATTTGGGGTGATTATGATGTATCAATGTGGGTTCACTGATTGTAACAAAATGCACCACTCTAGGGGGAGGTGCTGATTATGGGGGAGAATGTGCATGTGTGAGGGCAGGACATATATGGGAAATCTCTACACCTTCCTATTTTGCTGTAAAACTGCTTTTCAAGTAATAAAGTCTTAAAGAATAGGAACACTAAGGAAAAATGGAAACTTCTCTCTAACCAACTACAAATAAAAGGTTAATTTCTGAAAACTAGAGAACTATGTACAAGGCCAAGGGCTATACACAGCTACGCAAAAGGCAGAATTAAAGGTTTCTTTTAAAAACAGAACAGAAAAAAAGCCAAGTTAAATAGGTAAATGATGCTACCAAGTTTGATATTCCTTAAATATCTACATTTTTATTATTTTTGCTTCTTCAAACATTACTTATTTAAAAAAGAAAATAACTTTATACTGGAAAATCCTGGCAGACACCACCTTTTTCAAGTGACTTTGGCTAACATCCTCAGGAAGAGGTTAGTGACAAAACAGGGGACACTTCGGATATACCACGTCCGTATCTACCTGCCCCAAATGCATAACCTCCACCTAATCATGAGAAAACAGCCCAGCCCAGTGGAGGGACAGTCCACAGAATGCCCAGTGCTCTTCAAAAGTGCTGACATCATAAGACAAGGAGAGAAAAGACGCTGTCACAGGTTAAAGGAGATAAGAGCATAGCATGCAGTGTGGGGTCCTGGGTCTGAACGGAGAAAGGATAGGCATGGAAAACAGACGGAATCTGAGTGTAGCCTGCAATTTAGTTGATGGGACTGTGCCAGTGTTCATTTCTTAGTTTTGATAGCTACTAGGTGATTCAAGATGTGAGTGTTAGGGAAAGTAGGATGACGGTTATACAGGAACTTTACTTTTATAAACCCTTTTGTAAATCTAAAATTATTTCCAAAAATTTCAAAATATAAAAATTACCATTTCTGGTGATTCGAGCTGTAAGGGCAGTTGCTGATTGGCATTTCCACTTAAATGCGAGTGTACATTTTTGTAAATACATACGAATGCAAGCACGTGCAAATACTCTTCAGCCTACCTGCAACTGGAGCCCTAGGTGGCCGGACCACGACCTGCTGACCACCCCAAGTGCTGCCAAAAGCCTCTGCAAGACTGGCCCTGCACACCCCACTGGCAAAGGGAGAGACGGTTCAAAGCAACAATGTCATCAAGCTGTGGGAAGCTGTGCGCCTTAGGAAACAGCCCAGAGGACTGAGCCTGTGTGCAAACCATCATTTCATGCAGTTCTATAGACACTTTACTTAGAGAACAAAGAAATGAACAAAGAACAGAATGAGTGCTGTACTTACAGAAAAAAGAACAATTAGGCTCTGGAGAGAAAAAGCCATCCCTGGCATCTTGCCAGGATCCTCTCGAGGCTTCTGATCATTTTCCCTAGCCCTGTGACTCAATCAGTCTCTTTTGGAAAGAGTGTGAACATATCCCTATAGGATGAATGGGATTCAGCTAATTAACATATGCATTCACTCCATCTATGAGGAGTGAATCCACCAAAACTCAGGAGTATGGCCTGGCTTCCAGGCATAAGAGCCTAAAAGAATTCCTGACTGAAGTTAAAAACAAAGTCTTGTCCTGTTACTGCCCCAAAGCTCATTCTCAAGATTAATTACATATTTGCTAAGTCCTGTTTCAGCTCATATTGCATGAAAGAGGCATTTGTTTAAAGAGCTGATCCAAGCTAACAACTATAAAGCATTATATATTGAACAAGTGAGTGTGATTATTAGTTTTATTATTCCTCTCATTATATATTATGTAATATAATTTTTAAAAAATCCTTGTATTTGTATTTAAACTGATCTTTTTTATTTAATTAGTGGACAACACTTTCTACCTTTATATGGCTTCTTATGGTTTTATAATCTTGCAAAGTAAATAATTACTTTTCATTATTTTAATAAAACCTTACAATGAAGTTATATATCCCTTTTTCACTATCACCAAAGTAACATAGTTTTCAATAAAGAGGGAGAAAGCAGGAAATATTTTATGACATGACCTTAAATCTGAAAATTTCCTTTGGGGTTTCAAGAGGAGAAATATTCTCCTGTGGAGGATTCACGCTTTTAAAAAATCACTTCTGCACAGCAGATGACCACGGAGTGGGTAGGAGGGGAGAGTTCAAGGTTTTGGTAAGACTCACAAAGCAGACGCCTTGACTATCACACTCGGCTGCATGGCCGTGGCATTCACAGGGCTGACAAATTCCGCCAAAGAGTATTCCATCCACACGGTAATAGCCAGAGAGGCAGGACTGCAAAGGAAGGACAGGCTGTTGGACCATCGACCCAATCTATTAGAGACATACACTGCTTGATGTTCCATGGAGAGAGAAACTTATTTCTTTTCCTTTTTCCTATTTCCCCCAAAAATCCTTATCCAGGCATCATTCGTGTGCCTTTTTAAAATGGACCCATTTTAAGAGTACAATTCAAAGCCTTTTTAGTAAATGTACCAAGTTGTGCAACCATCACTGTGGTCCAGATTCTGTTTCTTTTTAAAAGTAGAAACAAATGGACACAAACTTACTGAGTCAGCATAAAGCTGTGCGGTATACCACCCCTCACCCCCGCCAATATTGTTAGAAATCATGTCACAACACACAGCCCCTTAGTAATGTTTCAATCGGGAGAATTTTTCCCCTCAACGTTATTTCTTTTTCTTTTTCGTCAAGTTCATTAAATGTTGCTACCAAAGTGTTCGAATGCAGGTCTGAGTTAAACTACATCAGTTTGCCTGAGCAAGCATTACAGGTGTGCTTTTGGGTCTGAGTGCAGAGTAGACAATATGGGCATTCAAGGATGGCTCTCCCTGCCCAGGAGGAGCAGAGAACCACGCCAGACACAGAAATTCACTTAGTCCTTGTGACAGCTCTGAGAAATATCACCTCTATTTTACAGACATGGAATCTGAAACACAGGGCAGTTAGATAATGTGCCCATTGTGCCAGTGGAATGACTCAAAGCCCGGTGTGCATACCTCCAGGACCCGCGTCTGCCACCTGCCAAGGCTACAGCAGCCAGGAAGTACATTTACAATGTAGACTTCAGGACGATTCGTTTGGAGGCCAGCACATGCGCAGGGGACATGGTAGAAGGGGTACAGATTTGTGTGTGTGTTTTTTTATTATAAGAATGCTTAGTCTTTTTATTCTATAGGTAATATATGAATGCATTCATTCACACTGACCATGGGAAAGTTCCCTGACACTTCTCACAGCCATACTCCCTTGTCTGCAGATGGGCACTGAGCAGATAGCTGCCTGGAGTCCTATGCAGTGCCTAGACTACCAAAAATCCCATTTCTGATTCTTTAAGTCAGTCAGCTTCTGAGTACGTAGCAAGTTCTTCTGCCTAACAAAAACACTTGAAAATGTGTATTATGCTTCTTGTTCTTACTTTAGTCACTGTCCCATGCACATCAGCAAATTTCCCTCCAAAGCCAGTGACTCGGTTTCCAGCAGCAGCTGCTCATTGCTGCCCCTGCCCGGTGTGGCTGGCCTCAATTTCTACTTCCATGATTCTACCTGCCTGTGGGCTCTAAGCTGTCTTATTCCCATATGCCACATGCTATGAGATGTTAGAGGGTTTTTTTTTATCCATTAAGTATTATGCACTCAGGGATCAGAATCTATAAACATTTGCTGGGCCTACAAATAAATGTTTCAGGTCTAAATAAAAGTTCATTGATTAAACGAAAACACCGCCCAGATTCCTAGTCAGTGTGGTTCAGTTGGTTGGAGCTCTGTCCCATGCACTGAAGGGTCATGGGTTCAATTCCTGGTCAGGTCACATGACTAGGGTTGTAGATTTGATCTCCGGTTGGAGTAAGTATGGGAGAAAACCAATCAATGTTTCTTTCTCTCTCCCCCCTCCTTCCTTTCCTCTCTCTCTCAAATCAATAAAAAACATATCCTCAAGTGAGGATTAAAAACATTTTTTCAACCCTGAAAAATATTTAACGTAGAAACATTTCATTAAATATTCACACCATGAAAACTTGGGCCAACTTTGTGAACTGCAAAGTTTATTATTAATAATGATTCATAAAAACAAGGGTTAAATGTTCTCACTTCATCAAAACATGATTGCCAAGATGTCACAACCAATGACAAATGCTCATAATCATAACCAATCATAAACAATTAGAGGCAAGCTCACATGATGTTTAACAGATGGATGAAGTTCAAATTCTGATTTGACCACTTCAGTTTCTTAATCTACCTCAGTTTCTTAATCTGCAGAACAGAAAGCATAGAAGTACCTGCCTGAATGGCTGTTGCCAGGATTAAAAGGTAACAGAGAAAAAGAGCTCAGGATAGTGTCCCTCCAGAGGAACCAGATTTCTTTAAACAACGTGGCTTCCAATATCCCTATAGTCTTTCAAAGTCTGAAGTTTAGAAACTCTGGATTTCTAAAGTTAAAATTCAAATGTGCATCATTCCACCACCTTCTATACATGTTTCCCCTTAAGAAAGAGGAAAAGGAAGAAGGCAGGACAGGAGTGTTACCTCACAGGAGATCCCTGCATAGCCTTGGGGACATTCACAGTGCTCCACCTCGGTGGCCAGCTCCAGGTCTATAACGTTAGGGCTAGCTGTATCCAGAGAGACAGAATCCAACCTACATACAGAGACAGGGGCAGTAATCCCACTTATTTACAAGCAACACCTAACATAAAGACAGATTCTTAAAGACCAATCCAAACAAAATGGTAATATAACTTTTTGTTGTTGTTGTTAAATGAAGATTTTCATAATACATTTTCTAGAGCTTTCATTATTCCTTGGAAATGCCTTCAATATTTGGTGCAAAGATGCACAGTTACTTAAAGATGATCTATGTCACCCATTCAGAATTGAAATACTTCAGAAAAATTAATCCAGTCAATTGCCTCATCTCTAATACAGATAAATTGTCCTTACTAATAAATGTGTAATTCTGCATTTGTTTTAACTGCATTCAATGATTATGCTTAGCCTAGCATGGCTAGAAATTGATCTCAAAGTAATAAAATGACTAAGGATAGATGCATTAGCTTAAACAGACTGTAAAATCTAAGACTTTTTACCTCAGGAGGGTAAAAACCAGATGCAGTGTTGCCCAGACAACTGTCATCTCATCAGGCATTTCTGAGAAAACCACCCTGAAAGTTTCTCACCCTGATGTCAAGTCCATCTCCTACTAGGTACATTTGTCTGACAAATAGTCTGGCATCTTCAATAAAATGATAGCAATACAAATAACTTTAAGACAGCTGATTCCATTAGTTTGTCCTTAAAATAATTGAGGAAAATATATTAAGCTTAAAATATATAATGATAAATAGACAAGAGTGAAGTACCCTCGTTTTCGATACACACCTGTGAAGAGCCATTTTTGCAGAATTGTAGTTGGCTCTGATCAGGAGATGGGTCACATTGGCTAAGACAGTCATCAGCTGATCTCGATCAATCTCCCTTTTGTTAGTAAAGTCTTGGAAGTTCTCAGGCGCAAGTCTAACTACATTGAGGTACTCTTCGTAGGGCTGCAATGACAGGCCCTCAGCCTGGGTGCTTAAAGTGAGTCCATTTCCCTAACATTTTGAAACAAGAGGAAATATATTTATAAATCCATGTCATGATAAAAAAAAATGAAAGCAAATTTTATAATCAGCAACACATTTGTGTGTAGGTTCTTCGGGACTGGGGTCGATAACTCTTGGTCCAGGATTATCAGTGATGTTTCACTGTATTCCTCTCAGAGGGATTTGAATAATAAATCTAAAATCAGTCCTTTGCTAGGATGCAGAAAAAAATAATAATTCATTTGCTCACAGTTTTCCTCAAAGCAACCAATCTGATACCCCTAACCTTTAACTGAAGAACAAAAGTAGAAAAAGTAAATAAATATACTTCCTACTTTTCATAAAATTGCTGTTAAATTTCCTGTTAAAAATTAAAGATTGGTATTAACAAAATATGTGTTTGGCCCATAGTTTCCAAGTGCTGCAGGTTGGGGCTGGAGGGAAAGGAGAGGTGCAGATATTACAGACCAGAACCCAAAATGGTTTCTGACCACCCTGGGGACCTTGTGCACCAGGCCGAGCTGGGACTCTGTGTGACGGGGAAGAAGAGGGGTGAGGAGAAAGGGACAAGGGACAGACCGGAGGGGTGAGGATTGAGGACAAACATGACAATGCATCTCCTGCCCCATCAGGCACTGCTGCCAAATCATTCATGTGGGGGCAATGTGGCAGGAGGAGAAGGGGCCTTAAAGGTCCGAAAAGGTAGTCCCATGTCAAAACAAAACTCATTTCCCTTTAAAATGTGACAAGGTGGTCAGCTGTAGAGATCAAGGGAGGAGTGACAAGTGCTGCCCTGAGGCAATTCCAGAAATGAGCTCAAAGACAGAACTCTCACACTCAGTCTCCTAGAATCCAGAGGAGGCAAATCACTGCTAAACTGCCATCTGGCCATGGGCTCCTTGCTACTGTGGCCTCGCTTGGTGTCATATAACTGTCATCCCACCAAGCTCTTCAGCTCTGTAACAAAGCAATGTAAAGCAATTACCTTAATGATGACATCAGCATGAGACATGAGGGCGCTGTCCATTGTCTCCACTGGAATATCATAAGACACGGTGTACTTCAGGAATCCACCGAATGCAGTCAGCTGGAATGTTCAGGTGAGAGAGAACACCATGGTGTGGGGAGATGCATGACTGTAGCCCCTCAGCTAGGGGAAGTAGTTGTTAGGAGCTATCTGGAAACGACCAAGCTTTAAGGTTGAGGGGCCATGATATGTGAGGAAGTTCACATTAAAGGCAGTGAAAAGAAAGCACCACACACAAATGTTTTGTTTAATGGACATTACCAAAATGTGGGACATTTTTAAATGCATCAAAGAAAAATGTACTCCTTTTTAGAGGTCCCAAGTAAATACTGTAAACGTCTGCTAATCATATAATAGATTCATCTCACTTAAATACTCTAGGGGTGGAGAATTTGATCCACACTATAATCTCAAAATTTTTATCTCATTGCCCTGTCTGTAGAATAATAAGAAACCTGTTTGATTGGCTAAAGAAAGAACTAGAGGATTTTCTTCCTGATTAGATATCCTTTGATGTAAAATAGAGGTTTTACTTTTACCAGATATGTTATAACAATGTAATGTTTAGAATCCAATATTTAAACCATAAAATTGGAAAGGTGAACTGAAGAGACAAAAAAAAAAAAAAAAAAAAAAAAAAAACCAAGAAAATCCCCACAAAAATAAAAAAAACTACTGACTTTTGATGATATACTCATACTGTAAATAGAAAACATCTTCAGTGATTATAATTTGATGGGAAAATAATAATTTTCAAAAATAAACACTATATAAACATATATAAAACATTCTATAAAATAAAAATGTAGACATCGAATTAACTAGAAATTTCTCAAGCTACACGACCTACACTGCTATGCAAACATACCATTACATTAAAACACACCAAACTCATGGGAAAGGGAGCAAAGCACTACCGTTATTGAGAGAGATTGCACAGACTATATCTTCAGATTAATCAGAATCTGCAGAACAGTGTTATAACTGGGGAAAATGGGAAAAAATCACTGGAGGGAAGATTTAACCTTTCCCTTCAGTGACTTTGTCCCAACTTTCCACTTTGTAGAATCTTTAGTATTTTCTTAAAATGGAAAGGGTTCTGCCTGCTCTTAAATGTGAGCAACCTGAACTTTATGTGAGCAACCATCACTATGATCATGAAACCAGGGGGCATAGCCATAGCCCCTATGCACAGTTTTTCCAAGTCTTCTATACGTCAGACCAAAATAAGCATACAACTGACTAACAAACAGGAATGTGACTGCACTTCACAGAGGCCCACATGACCCAGGGACCCAGAGGACAGCAGGTCTGTCTCAGGAGAAGGGCAAGACTTCACAGAACAGATTGTCTATGACAGGCCAGGAAGAACAAAGTTCCCATTTCATGATGTAACAAAAAGCCAAACAAGAGTAAAAAAGACCCTGCAAGTCAGGTATATAATTTTCTGTCAAACACTCAAGTGAACAGAAAGTCAACTTGAAATGCCAATACAAGTTCTTTCTAATGTGCTCTGAGACCTTTGTCTAAGACGCTACCATCAGAAGTACCTTATTTCCAAGGTAGGCCTGTGGGGCTGCCCAGTAATACTTGGAAGTCAGCCGCTGCATGACCGCGGAGTTGTTGATGCTGACCTGATGATGCCCGCCCAAGGCGTCCTGCTGAGATGTGATCTTACGTGGACTGATCAGGTCAGTGATCTGCCACCCGGACATATCTTTCACCTTAAAAAAAGGATCCAAGAATTTTAGAATTTGGAGTAGAAGTCGCTTTAGATTTAGGCCAGGCTAGAGCTAGTATGTCCACAATGAAGAGAGCCGGAACACTTAGGTAGGAATGCAATGTAACACCCGGAACCATGGAAGTTCAGGATCTGTGACCCTTTCACTTGCCCTTGCCAAAGAGCCAGAAAACCTGAGTAGGACCCACATGTCCCAAATCCAGATCAAGTGCAAGCAAATATGTGAGCAAAGTTGTGAAGATCACATATATATTTTTTAGATTTAAAAATATCAACAAAAAAAAACCCTGCCCTAACCAGTTTGGCTTAGTGGATAGACTGAAGGTTCCCTGGTTCAATTCTGGTCAAGGGCATGTGCCCTGGTTGCGGGTACAACCCCAGTAGTAGGGGGTGTACAGGAGGCAGCTGATCAATGTTTCTCTCTCATTGATGTTTCTAACTCTCTATCCCTCTCCCTTCCTCTCTGTAAAAATTAACAAAATATATTTTTAAAAAAACAGCAAAAAACTGAATAAATGCATTAAATAGTCTTTGGTAACCATGACTTCTCCTTTGCTGTTGCCCCCTGCTTTTCAGCCAAATGCTGAAAAGTGTATAAAAATAGCATTCAGATCCCATCCTCCCAACTTGTCACCTACCTAGAGATGACAAGTGATCACACATAGGAACTCACTTCCATTCTCAGGTATTGCTAGAAGTTTCTCTTCCCTCCCTCCAACTGCCCCATTCCTCACCATCCTAATAGGAGGTAAGGGAAGGAGGGAAAGGAAGATTCAGTGAATAGCATCCCCATCTCCACCTAATGCTGCGTACAGGTCTCCTGAGATGGGCATGGGGAGAAGAGGTGGTTTTAAGTCCTCCTCTGCAACTCCTTCCTAACCTCCGCCATCACACTGTTCCCTGCTAGTCACAAGTTGGTACTCTCCCTTGAAATCATCCCTGCAGAACTCGATCCCAAAACAACAGGGGATCTCTTGCCTATCCTCATCAACCCTGTGCCACCTGCTGCTGTTCTCACCCTCTCCAGCTTCTCTGAGCTTGAAAATTCTGCAGGTCCCCATGTTCTGTGCTTCCTGGACTGAGACTACTGCAGGCAGGGGAGGGAGGGATGCGATTCGATCCCACAACTGGATTTATTTCCCCACAGAACAAATTTAAACACAATGCGTTCTGCACCACCTTAATATCCTATTGTTTTGAATAGGGACATGTAGGGAAAAACACATAACCTAGGAAGACACTGTAGCAACACTTAGTAGTAGGCTGTCTTTGATTCATGCCCATTGTCATTCCAAATGAAGGAGAGAGGCATTACAGGGAAAAATCAGCCCTGTGGCCTCATAACACAACTTCTAGAGAGCCCATTTGAAGGAGACATTTTTTTTATCCTCACCTGATTTTATATATATATATATATATATATATATATATATACATACATATATATATATCCCATCTAATAAAAGAGTAATATGCAAATTGACCATACCTCCAATCAAGCTATGCCCATAGCCATCTCCATCAGCCAATCAGGAGCAAATTATACAAATAAACCCTAACCAAGATGGCTGCTGCCACTGAGAGAAGGAGGGAGGCTTGAGTTTTCCCCGCAATGGAGGAAGCCAAGCTTTCTGCCTGCCCTTGCCAGCCTAGGCCTCCGTGCAATGTTGCAAAGTTTCAATTATAGAAGATACATAATCCCAACAGAAATGGTGGCAGCCACAGAGCTGGAGAGAGCAGAGGCTAGGGTTCCCTGGGTGATGGAGGAAACCAAGCTTCTGCAACCCTAGTACCTAGGCCTCCACTCTAGGCTACAAAGTTTCAAGTATATGATTTAAATAAAACCAAACAGAAATGGCTGTTGCCATAGAGCAAGCAGAAGGCTTGGCTCTGCTCCAGGCTACAAAGTTTCAATTGTAGAACATAAATTAATCCCAGATCCCAGGGTGTCCACTTGGGGCACTGGGGATGTGTGGCTGGCCTGCAAACCACCATAGGCCCCTCGCTCAGGCTGCCCCACATCCCAAGTGAACCTCCACCCTGATCCAGGACACCCTTTAAGGAAAAGCAGCTAGCTCCCACCCATGCACCAGGCCTCTATACTATCTAATAAAAGAGTAATATGCAGATTGACCATCACTACAACACACAAGAGGGCTGCCCCCATGTGGTCAAAGATCCTGCCCCCATGTGGACACAAGATGGCTAACACAAGATGGCCAGCAGAAGAGGGCTGTTGGGAGGTTCCAGGCCTGCAAGGGAGGGCAGTTGTGGGCAATCAGGCCAGCAGGAGAGGGCAGTTGGGTTGGAACAGGACTGGAAGGGAGGGCAATTGGGGGCAATCAGGGGAAGGCAGTTAGGGGTGACCAGGCTGGCAGAGAAGGGAAATTGGGGGCAATCAGGATGGCAGGGGAGCAGTTAGACATCAATGAGGCTGGCAGGATAGTTGTTAGGGGGTGAAAAGGCTGGCAGGAAGAAGTTGTAAGGGCAATCAGGGAGGCAGGCAGGTGAGCATTTTGGAGCCAGCAGTCCTGGATTGTGAGAAAGATGTCTGACTTCCTGTTTAAGCCCGGGCAGTCGGACATCCCTTGAGGGGTCCCAGATTGGAGAGGGTGCAGGCTGGGCTGAGGGACATCTCCCATCCCCCGTGCACCGGGCCTTTGTATATATTTGTTTATATAGGGAGAAACATCAATTGATTCCTCCCATATGCACTCCACCTGGGGATGGAACTCACAACCTAGTATGTGCTCTGACAAGGAATAGAACTACAATTTTTTTGGTGCATGGGATGATGCTCCTACCAACTGAGCCACTTTGGCAGGGCAGAGGGGTACACTTATTAAGTCCCACTTCCTGGACGGTGCCCGCACCTGACTGATGGGCCAGGAAAGACTGTCGCAGACATCGGAAACGCCAAAGCAGAAACACTCAGAGCAGCCCTGGGGATTTCTTTCCTTCAAGTTATAAAATCCTGGCTTGCAGCGATCACAATTTTTCCCTTCAACATTTTCCTGCAAGTGAGAGTAAAGATTAGCTTTTGAAACCAGTAGATGGACAAAATAAAAATCACATTAACATAGTATTAAAAAGAGGTGTTTGGTGGTTCAGAAAAAACACAAATAAAAACATGCTTAGAGTAATGTGAAGCCTGATGATGTCAATATTTCCAGAACAGATATTTTGGAATACCTATCATTTAATTTTGTAGTCAAGAATGAGGCTAAGACTCTTGGAGCAAGGTGTCCCCAAAACTGTATACACACACTTTGAATAATTATAAAGGCAGTGTTTATTAAAGTACATTTCATTTTCAAAATTGAGATAGCAACTATTAAGGTGTGTATACATTTTTTGGATATCCTGTATACAAGTGACACTTTTGTATTATTTTGTTTTGAATCTTCTAGCTTTGCTGATCTTTCAAATATTTTAATGTTATTTGGCTATGTGACTCAAATGCTCAAATGCTCAAAATTATTTCAATCATATGTCACATGTGCGTAAGACTCAGCTTACATGGAAATAAGCACATCCTATCTAATAAAAAAGTAATATGCAAATTGACCCTACCTTTGCTACACCCAATAAGTCATACCTACAAGCCATGCCCAGAAGCCAATCAGGAGCAATCTGCAAATTAACACCCAACCAAGATGGCTGCTGCCCATGGCAGGGCAATTGCTGGGTTCCCAAGGCTGGAAAAAGCCTCACCAAGAAGCTTTTCCCAGTCTTGGGCAGGCAGGCTGGGGCTGGGACGGAGCCAGCCAGCGATCACCTGGATTGCAGGGCAATTGCTGGCTGGGGTCCCAGCGATCAGCCAGATTGCAGGGTGACCACTGGCTGGGGTCCCCTGACTGAGGTCCCCTGCCCAAGGATGAAAGCCTCAGCCAGAGGCTTTTGGCCTTGGGCAGGCCAGGGGTGAGCCATCAGTAGGACATCCCTTGAGGGCTCCCACTATGTGAGAGGGACCAGGTTGGGCTAAGAGACCGCCCATCCCCAGTGCACAAATTTTGTGCACCAGGCCCCTAGTGTCATATAAAAAGTGATAGTCAAGGCCTAAGAAATGCAGTATTTGGTTTCACCAAGGAAGTAACAGAAATTTCTCTGAAAAATATACAGCCATTGCCCAGAGGCACCAAAAAAGAAACCCAGGTGCCCATCTAAATCCAAGGACATACCCTGTGGCCAACATACCATCACGCTTCTCAGGAAGGTGTGAAGAAAGTGGAGAGTTCTGCCTACACCTTGCTGCTTTGCTCAGAAGCTGACCATCTGAGCCAATGGAATATTTTCCTTTTCCTAGAAACCTCAAAGAAAACTCAGGGGCAACTTTAACTCCACGTACCTTGCAGAGACAAGGCTCTGCGCATGGGTCCTCATTCACGCTGCCAGCTGGACTGCAGTCACAGCGGACACAGGCTGGGTAACCCTTGTAGCCAAACTGGCAGCGATCACATTTTGCTCCCGTGTAACCTTCCTTGCATGGACATTGACCTGGCCATATCCCTGGAAGAAAAGAGTGGCAATGACTCAAGAGGAAGGGAAAGATGTTTAAAGCAGGGTCAGCAAACTATATTGGAAAAAGGCCAAGGAGTAAATAGTTTAGGTTTTTTGGCCAGAGTCTATTGTACTCAGCTCTGCCACTTTTGCTTGAAAGATAATATATACACAGATGGGCCTAGCTCTCTTCCAGTAAAAGTTTATTTACAAAAATAGGCATTGTCAGATGTGCTCCACGGACACAGCTTGTCAACCCCTGGTTTAAAGAAAGAAAACAGAGATGAGAGCACGGAGGCTGCTGGGAATGTAAAATGGTGCAGCAGCTTTGGAAAACCATTGGACACTTCTAAAAATGTTAAGCATGGGCCCCCCTACTCCACTGCCAGCATGGCTCAGTGGTGGAGCATGAACCATGAGGTCACGGTTCGATTCCCGGTCAGAACACATGCCCAGGTTGCAGGCTTGCTCCCTTGTAGGAGACAGGGAAATATAGGAGGCAGCCAATCAATGATTCTCTCTCATCATTGATGTTTCTATCTCTCTCCTTTCCCCTTTCTCTCTAAAATCAATAAAAACATATTTTTTTAAAATGTCAAGCATATAGTTACCATATGATCCAGCAATTCCACTCCTATGCATGTACCCAAGAAAAATAGAAACACACATCCACTGAAACACTGTGTGCCAATGTTTGAAGCAACATTATTCGTAACAGCCAGAAAGTCTACTAGTAAACAACCTAAATGTTATTTGATGTATAAATATACAAAATGTGAAATAATACATACAATAAAACATCTGTCATTCAGCAATAAAAAGGATTGGAGGGCTGATCTATGCTACACCATGGATGAACTTTGAAAACATATGCTAAGTGAAAAAAGCCAGTCACAAAAATACCACATATTGTATGGTTCTATGCCTATGAAATTTTCAGAATAAGCAAATCTATAGAGATAAAGTAGGTTAGTGGTTGCCTAGGGCCAGGAGGAAGGGGGAGGGAAATGGGGAATGGGTAAGGTTTTTTTTGCGGGTGGTAAAAATGCACCAATATTGGATTGTGGTGATATTTGCACCCATGAATATGCTAAAAAGCATTATACATATGAAATAGGCATACTCTATTGTATGGCAATGAATCATATCACAGTATAAAGTTTGAGGTTTTGGGGGTTATTTATTTCTTAAGCACAGAGGCGGATGGTCAGGGGCAATAAGCACTGTCTTTGCTTTTAATGCCAGCTTTGGAACTTTCTAGTTCTATACCCTCAGCCAACTATCTTTTTTCTTTTTTTTTTTTTAAATATATTTTATTGATTTTTCATAGAGAGGAAGGGAGAGGGATAGAAAGTCAGAAACATCGATGGGAGAGAAACATTGATCAGCTGCCTCTTGTACACCTCCAACTGGGGATGTGCCCACAGCCAAGGTACATGCCCTTGACCGGAATTAAACCTGGGACCTTTCAGTTCGCAGGCCGACGCTCTATCCACTGAGCCAAA
Organism: Antrozous pallidus; assembly: GCA_027563665.1. Taxonomy (NCBI): domain Eukaryota; kingdom Metazoa; phylum Chordata; class Mammalia; order Chiroptera; family Vespertilionidae; genus Antrozous; species Antrozous pallidus. The sequence continues at coordinate 64,325,306 of CM050518.1, forward strand.
CTGGTTCGGCTGAGCCAACTTTCTTAACTGCTCTCAGATTGTTTCCTTGACTGTAAAATGGGTTAAATCATTTCTATCTGTATGGTTGAAAGGTAAAATGATATATATCTATTTAAGTGAACCCAATCCAGGGTAAATGTCATTATCATCGTCATCATCCTCTCATTAACAGGGCAGTTAAGAATCAATTCAAGCCCTAACTGGTGTGGCTTAGCAGATAAAGCATTGGCCTGCGGACTGACAGGTCCGATTCTGGTCAAGGGCATATACCTGGGTTGCGGGCACCTTCTGAGTAGGAGGTGTGCAGGAGGCAGCTGATCGATGTTTCTCTATCATTGATGTTTCTAACTCTCTATCCCTCTCCCTTCCTCTCTGTAAAAAAAATCAATAAAATATATATTTTTTAAAAGAATCAATTCAAATGTGTAATGGACCCTCCACATTGGCAGCGGACCCACAGTTGGCACTTTCTTTCCTGCAGGTCATTATCTACTTTGCCTGCCAGTGACCGAGACTTTGATAGGGTCACAGAAGTCTGAACAGATGCAGTATATTTACATGTCCATTGACGAGTTTTTGAAACAAAAAGAACACTGACATTTACAGAGTTAACTGGAGGATTTGCTTGCTTTGTGAGAGGAGGTGTATGTAACATTCCTGTGTCTTCCAAGAGCTAAATCAAGTGATTGCTATTTACTGTGTTCCACATATGACTTTAAATAAGCCTTATTTCGTCTTTCATCAAATGCTCAAATGACATTTCATCACCTCAGCATTGCTATCTCCAACTCTATATAAATTCAATCATGATCCTGAATTTGCTTTATTCCTGTGGCCCTTAACCTTGAACCCTGCCTGGCATTGTACTACAAATGCATGTGTTCGTATAGAGTTTGCCTGTGAGCAGGAACCTTGATCATCCTGTTAAAGTATGTGTTCCTAGGTCCTAGAAAACTGCCTGACCCACATTAGGTATTTGACAAAAATTTGGTGAGCAAAAGTATCAATAGGAAATCATATCACCAAATTACTCCACAACAGTAATCGTTCTTTTAGGGGCAGAAATAGAATATTGGAAAGTAATTATAATTATAAGAAATATTAATCATGCTCTGTTAACCATGATGGTTCTGTTCTGATTAGAGAAAGCACATTCTAACCTGAGAGTTGTATTCCCTGGGACATGGGAGCTAACATCGGAATGCAGTCCATCCTCCTTCTGAGAACTGCCTCTCAGTATGGAAAGATTTACAACCTCATGGCCGAAACAATTTAGTCCAGGAGGCACCTGCTCTTTACAACCCCTTGCCCCTATTACCGGTAATCTGGTCCCAGGGTGCCCAGAGGCACCCACCTCCTGCAACTGCAACTTTCCCCTCCCCCAAGCCCGCATGACTTGTATCTACTTTCCCATGCCTGTAATTCCTACTACCCCACATAATCTTTGTCCTTCTATCCAAAATAGGCAGCTGGCTTATAGTGGGGTGCAGAGCAGATTTTTGTGGATGATCTGCTGCTCTCCAATAATGCCAGCATTATTGGAATAAATGCTCATATATGATTCAACCCTGACTCTGCTTAGTTGGCTGAAGTAGTGACAGGCAGCCTGAACCCTTTTGTTGTCCAGTTACAGTTTCACTATGTATAAATCTTCTCCACACACAAAGGAAAGAGAGAGAGAGAGAGAGAGAAAGAAAACATCAATTATAAGCACAACTTACCTCTGTGTAAGTCAGAATGGAGATCATCCTTAATACAGACAGAACTGAGAGACCCCAAAGAGTCACAGTCACAGGGATGGCAAGGATTGTCCTCATACGGAGACAACTGAAAGGCAGGGGTTATCCTGGATTATTTTACTATAAATAATAGCAATAATATCAATGACAAAGCGTCATTTTTTAATCCAGGATGTGACTAACACAATGATTTGTGTATCCCAGAGGTGCAGGTCTCAGGAAGATAAGGTGAACTCAAGGTAGAAAGCTCAGTCAGCTTCCTGATGGTGACAGCAGCTAGATTCATTAGCTCAGTGTCATCCTTCCCCTTCATCACTACAACTCACTGCCCTCCCTCAGCCCCTGCTGACTCTCAGAACCATATAGAAGCATCACTTATGTGCATCTGGTCACCTATGACCAGACCACCACAGTGATTCATGAGACAACTACATTCCAAGTCAATTGAGGATCAACTGGGCACTTCCTATGGGCAAGATACAGCTGCTTTAGTTACTGGCTGATTCTTTGCATTGACAGTGTAATAAAACTCTGAGATTACACAGCCAAAGGGTCCCCAAATTCAAGTTGAAGAACAATAAGAGGACATCCTAATCTGAGCAAATAAACAAGAGTAGGAAATCTATATCTGAAAAACACTACTAGCATAATAAGAATATAAAAGAAATATTACAAAAGAAAATGCGTCTTCAAGAGTGATGTAGACACTTGGGGAAGTCTCTTTTCCACTTTAAGAAGACAATGAAGCTCAGCTATGGAAAAAAAATTCTTACCTTGTGCGGTCTATAATATCCATCGATACAGGTTTCACAATTGATTCCCATGGTATTCTGCAGGCAATTTATGCAAACCCCTCCTCCACTGTACTGTCCAGCAGTATTCAAACTTTTCTTCTGGTTTGCAACACTTTCATCATAGTAGCAGTCTTTTGCTTTATTGTGGCAATTACATTCTAGAAGAATATTTTAGCATTTCAATTTATATATATATATCTCCTATATAAGGAAAACCTACATAAGTTTCTATAACTATAAAATTAACTGAAAATTATAGAATAAATAATTTTGATAGCATAGCATATGGGCAATCTTATGCATGTCAGTTGGAAATAGCTACCTTAATTTTAAATGTGCAGTGTTGTTTGACCCATCAACCTAGTTCCTGGGATTATATCTTGCAGAAGTCCTTGCACATTTTTCATTGATATAGACAGGGATAACCACTGCACCATGGCTTATGTTAACAAAAGACTGGTAATGATCAAAATACCAATGATAAAAAGGGGGGGGGGGCAGTGGGGTAATATCATGTAAGGAAAAATATCCTGTAAGTAAAATACATCTAGAAAATCCTTACTCCAGAAAAGTAACTTCCATTTGTAAAGCCAACAGCAAGACACCCATTTAAAAACACACATGGTGTCAAAATAAGCCAAAGGAAAATCATTTAGGCAAAAATAAAAAGAATCCCAAGTCTAATTTTCAGAGAGGATCCCTTCGTTAACTTTTGGTCGAGAATGTGTTTGTGTGTTTTCAGAGAACAACTCCAAGACCATGTGGGTTCCTGCGACAGTGACGAACTGACAGGTCTGTTCCAGTCACGAGGATGGTCCAGAGATGGGGGACTCTGACGACACCTTGCCATGCTAGTAGTTGGCAGCTGTGCATGGCTGCAGGCGGCCCAGAACAAACCAGAGAGGATGGATCTGCATTGCCACAATGTGTCCACCATCTGGATACCATTGCTGACATGTACACATAAAGAACTATTTGACACGGAAACTGGGTCTCAGAACAGTTGGACATTGAAACTGAGACTCAAACATTTTTTGTTCTTATACATTTATTTCTAGTATTCAGAGGCAAGATATTTTTGAAGAAAAGAAACAGGGGAGAGTGATTGATACAGAGGCAGGGAGGCATTGAACAGGCTGTCAGGCTACAGGGGGAAGGCTGGGGTGGATGGGAGGCGGATGCTGGGGGAGATCAACCGAAGGACTTGTATGCATGCATATGAGCATAACCAATGAATGAAAGACACTGGGGCGCGGAGGGGGGCAGGTGGGGACATGTGCTGGGGAGTAAGGGAGGCTGGGGGGAGGATATTGGGGTGGAAAAAGGAAAATTTATGTACTACTATTAAATATAAGTTATACTGCAAAAAAAATCAATAAAAAATAAAAAAATACCAATGATAACTGTTTTAATTATGTTGCAGACATATATAATGGAATTCAATGCTACTGTTTTTAAAAATGGATGGAAAAAATAAAATAAAATTTTAAAAATTAAATTAAAAAATACCTAGCACTTCATATTATAAACATGAAAATATTTTTCTTTCAAGATCTATTGTTAAGTATAAAAGCAATGCATTGAATGGCACTCATAGTATCTGGGGTTCTATGTATAATTTGTGTGAGGTACAAGAATATATCAACATATGCTTTATTTGCATAAAACTTTCAGGAATAACATAATAGGAAATAATAAAAAGTAGAAAGGATGGTGATAGAAAGTAATGTTTTTACTACATACTTTTATATATTATTAGATGTTGGAATCTTATGACTATATTGCCTATTTAAAAATTAAATCCAAATTAATAAAGGATATGCTCACCTATGGGAAGGAGAATCTTAGGTAAAAAAACAAATCCATAAACCTAAATTCAGGTTTCAATAAATAGTCTAAATTTTAATAAAGTAACCTGCAGATTTGGGAACTACTTAATTTCCAAAAGGAGATTATTTATTCATTACAAATATTAAGTCACCATAAACTTAAGCATACTAAGAAGAGAAAAATGTTTACATTTTTCCAGTTCTCATAGGGCTTACCTTCACACATGTTACCAGAAGAAATGGTCCCAGGCCTCCAGGGCTGCTGGTGGTAGCCAGGACAACAGCTGCTGCAGCTCTCCCCACAGGTGTTATGCTCACATTGACACCGTAGTTTCTAGACAACACGGATACAAAATGGCACCTGAAAACTTACCTGTATATTTTTCTTAAATTTATTTTAAAAGAAGTGTCTCACAGTCAAATACATAGCAAGACTTTAGAATTGAGGATAGATGACTATACCAAAGCAAATTTTATATTTAAGAGCAAAATATACATACATGAGTGGGTTACAAAGAGAAAGTAAAGAGGAATAAAGCAAAACTAAAATATGGGTTAATTAACAAAAGTTTTTCAAAAAAGAGACATTGACTTTAAGGATTTGAATTCTCCTATTAATAAGTTTCTTGAGATTCATCTACATATTTTCAGCATCGATAAGAGAATAATACTATCTAAGACTTAAATTAATACAAAGATTGGAAAAGAAATCAGATGTAACTTCATGTAAGTTTAAAATAAGAACAGAGATGTCATCTTATTCACTCAGTATTAGCCAAAATAGATCAACTTTACCTTGATTTTAGTACCACAAAAATGGAAGAAGGGGTAAATTATGTCTAGAAAATTCTTACTCCAGAAAATTAATTTCCATTTGTAATGCCAACAGCAGGACACCCATGAAAAACACACATGGTGTCAAAATAAGCCAAAGGAAAATCATTTGGGCAAAAATAAAAGGAATCCCAAGTCTAATTTACAGAAGAGATCCTTTTATTAACTTTTGGTCAAGAATATGTTTGTATATTTTCAGAAAACAACTCCAAGACCATATGGATTCCTGCAACAAAAAGGAACTGATAGGTCTGTTCCAACTGTAAAAAGAGTCCAGAGATGAAAGACACTGATGACACCTTGCCATGCTAGCAGTCAGCAGCTGTGCATCACTGCAGGTGGTCCAGGACCAAACCAGAGAGAGTGGAACCTGCATTGCCACCATTTGTCTACCATCCAGATACCATTGCTGGCATGTACACATAAGGAACTATTTGACATTGAAACTGGGACTCAGAACAGTTGGACATTGAAACTGAGACTCAAACATTTTTTGTTCTTATATATTTATTTCCAGTATGCAGATGCAAGATCTTTAAAAAGAAAAAATAAGAAACAGGGGAAAAGACTGATACAGAGGCAAAGAAGCATTGAACAGACTGTCAAACTACAGGGGGAAGGCAGGGGAGGGTGGGGGGTAGGGGCTGTAAAAGATCAACCGAAGGACTTATATGCTTGCATATAAGCATAACCAATGGATACAAGACACTGGGGCCGGAGGGCAGGTGAGGGCATGTGCTGGGGGGTAGGGGAGGCTGGGGGAAGGACAATGGGGGGAAAAAGGAAAACATATGTACTACTATTTGTAATACTTTAAATAATAAAAAAAAATGGAAGAGGGGAATCCTTCTTTTAAAAGAATATAAACATAATTTATAACTGTACATGCTTTTCGCTTGCCTCTTTCAGAAAGAAGAGCTTCAAATATAAGGTCACTGAATGGTACAGTTTTAAATGATTAAAATAGTAAATTCTATGTTATGTATATTTTATGACAAAATAAAAAGTATTTAATTAGAAATATTTTCTCCAAAGAAAGCAAAATAAAATTGTGGAAAAAATTTGAAAGTTTATGGTGACCTAACAACAACCCCCCAAAATATGAAACCAATTACAGTATCAGAAAATCCTTTTATAGCTTCAATATTTGCCTTGAATAGAAAAGCACAATGCAAACATTATAGCTGCAACTTCTATTTTGATGTTTTCACAACATGAAATACTGGAACTCACTTTTGTAGTTTCATCCCATGGGCAGCTACTGGCATGGCCATAACAAATACACATTCCTCCGACAGAGATGTCTTTTATTGAATAGTAATACTAAGGGAAAAAACGTTACAAATGAAAATCAAAACCTCATTATTGCACTTAAAATTAAAAGGTGGTACTCCAATAAACATCCCGGTTGTTATTGATAATCTGAAATAATTAGACAAATATTTTAAAACATATCATGCACAAAGAATGTTTGTGTGCATTAAAATATAAAATTTTCAATTAACTCATCAACAGAAACCAAAGAAGTTTAAAAGAATTTCTCAACTTGGTTGAATCTTAAACCAAGGCAGTCATTCACACTACTGCCCTCGCTGGTTTGGCTCAGTGAGTAGAGCACTGGCCTGCAGACTGAAGGGTCTTGGGTTAGATTCTGGTCAAGGGCCCATGTCTGGGTTGCGGGGCTCAAACCCCAGTAGGGGGCGTGCGCGAGGCAGCTGGTCAATGATTCTCATCATTGATGTTTCTATCTCTCTCATCCTCCCCCTTTCTCTCTGAAATCAATAAAAATATATTCAAAAACACACACTAAAAAAACAACCCATACTTCTGAAAACCCTAAAAAATATTGTTAAATCAAATACAGCACTAACTAAAAAGTACAATATCTCATGACCAATTAGGATTTATCCTATAAATGCAATTAATTTAATTCACAAAAATCAGTAAGTATAAACCACCTAGTTTAAAGGTGGAATTTTAACAAAACATATATAATGATCTTTAATAAAAAATTAAAAGGCCAACCTAGGAGGAAAAGGCCAACCAAAAAGAGTATATTTCTTTTAAACAAGATAAACTTCACAATGGTCAGGAACTCCACCATGGACTCACTCGTCTTGTAACGATAGGATCGAGGTCCTTCAGGTCACGGTGGCTGAGGGTCATCAGATCTGCGTTGAGGGTTCGGATGCGTTGTAAGCGAAGACGAATGTATCGTGCAGAAGTAAATTCCAGCAACTTGGGGGAAAGATCATCAGCGCTGGGTCTCCCGTTGATTAGTGATGTATGAATCTAAAGGCATCAAAGGAAACAAATTTCAGTTTTACACATGCAAAAATATAGTCCTGCCTGTTTCATTTCAGGCCAAACTCTTTATAGATGCTATCAAAAATCAAACCGAACAATTAGGTTTTTGCAGAAATCTAGCATTTGTTAACTACTTGTGAACATCATGAGCACAATAAGTTTTCAATTAATTTGAAGTTATCTAGTCCAGGTCCTCAGAGATTGTTGGAAATCTTTTATCAGGGACCATACCCTGTGCTGAGGGTACGGTAACATGGATCAGGAGGCTATGAAACAAATTCTAGATGCCATGCACAGACAGACCTGGGAGAGTGAGAGAAAGTGCCAGGAACCTTTGTAATCTCCACTCTTAAAGAATCTCTGCTCTGCAAAGCCGGGCCTGCTGCAGAACACTCAGGCAAGGCAAGCTTTTGCACCTTTATCTCACCAAGCCAGGTGCTAGGGAAGAGTGGCTTGTTTGGGTTACAGTCTGACTTTAATAAAGTGTGTACAGTCCAGGTGTGCTGAGCACTGAGCTGAAATACCTCACAGGCCACCTCCATTCCTCAACACCGCCTAAGAAAAGGAGAACTTCATGGATAAAATATATTTGAGAGGCATTTTAGCTCTCTCTTGGATATTTCACCTAATGTTCTTGCCCTGGTAATATGGGCAAGATGCTCTGAGAAGGATCTGATGTAGTTATTAATTCACAGCCACAACTGAGAAACCTCTTTGAAGGGAAAACATCAATGAGGTGAAATGTATCGCTCATGAAACTAATCATCAGTCAACACTAGTCAATGATATGTTAAGTACAGCTGGACAGTTACAGTAAAGTTCTTTGTAATCTTCACTAAGAGTGACTCATTTTGAGTGTTTCGTGTTAGCTCTTGTGATGGCTATGTTACCATTTGAGGTGGGGGTGGGGGCGTCCTGGTGTGAAACAAACATGACCGCAGTGGGCACAGTACCTCTCCATGCTCCAGTGGTACCAGCCTAGAATAATACGAGGTGCAGATCACTTCGTCATCAGCCCTGTATGTGGGCGGCCCCCGTCTAGGGGTTATATTGTAGCGAGTCAAACATTCTGTGTCACTAACTGCGTAGTACTGCCAGGGACTGAACTGGGTGCCATCCAGAGAACGCTCCAAAATCCAGTTTCCAGGCCGGGGGGCATTAGCAGCTTTGATGATAACATAGGCGACCTGAAAGACCTGGAAGAAAGACACTGAAAAAGCTCAGTAAAGGATCAGTGGCTCAAAAACCAAAGTTCTCTCGAGAGAAGTGTTAAGCGATGATTGCCAACATCTCCAATGCTTAGGAGAATAGCTGCTTATGAGTGAATATTAGTCAGAAATGTGACTTATGAAGATTCACCCATAAACTCAAAAAATGCAAATAAATTTGTATTATTATTAATAGTGTTAATAATAATAGTGCTTGCTTTCTTGTTCCCAATATCTTTCTCCACCTGCATTCTGAATGGTAAAAGTTATATTGTTTTAACTAGAGACCTGTTGCAGGAAGATTCCTTCAAGAATAGGGCTTCCTGTGGCCTGAGCAAAGCTCCCTCCTGTCTCTGCTGTCTTGCTCCCTTCTCTGCTGCCTTGCTCCCTCCCTTCTTTGCTCTCACTTCCTCCTATTTCCTCTGCCTCACTCCCTCCTCTCTCCTCTGCCTCACTCCCTCACTTCTTCCCCACCTGCCTGCTCCCCTCCCTTCTTCCCCTCCCTACTTGCTTGCTTCTCTGCAGCTTTGCTCCTTTCTGCAGAGCTTGGCTTCCTTCTATGCCATCTTCTGCACCTGGATATGCAAATTAACCACCATCTTGCTTTGGTTGATTTGCATACTCACTCTGATTAGCTGGTGGGCATGGCTTGTGGGCATGGTGGAGGTATGGTCAATTTGCATATTACTCATTTATTAGATAGGATAGTAGTGTTAAATATATTTTTCATAGTTATTTGGGGATAACACATCTGAATATGAGAAAAAAATAGTCAGTTCACTATGGATGTGTATACTAGAATGGCTAACCTTGAAAACACACAATACCAAATACTGGCAAGGACATGAAGTAAAAGGAACTCCTATTCATTACTGGTGGGAATACAAAATGGTATGGCCACTTCAGAAGACAATTTGGTAGTTTTTTACAAAGCTAAACATACTGTTACTATACAAACCAGGAGTTGCACTCCTTGGTATTTACCAAATGAATCAAAAACTTCCATAAGTGAACAAATAAACAAAGAGTGATACATTCAAACAATGAAATATCCTATCTAATAAAGAGGGAACATGCTAACTGACCATCACTCTGTCACAAAGATGGCTGCACCCACAGCTGAGGCCAAGTTCCCATAAGGAGCCTTAACGAGCTATCAGCAGGGACCTGAGGCTAAGCCCCTCCCTCCTCCCCTCCCCATGGAGCTTGACAGGGGACCTCAAGATGTGCTTCCCAGCCCTGGTACTGAGCTAGGGGACCAGTACCCCCCCCCCCGGCCCCAGCGCCAGGCTGGAGGATCTCAGGCCACACCACCCACCAGGTAGGGCTTGACGGGAGACTTCATGCTGCGCCCCTCACCCTGGCACCAGGCAGGGGGACCTCAGACTGCACCCCCACCCAAGCATCAGACAAGAGGACCTGAGGCTGCACCCCTTTGCCTGGCTGGGCTTGACAGGTGACCTCAGGCCATGCCCCCCACCCAGCAGGGTTTGACGGGGGACCTCAAGGTGCACCTCCAGTGCTGGGTCAAGGGAACTTAGGCCGTGCCCCCACCCAGTGTGGCTTGACAGGGGACCTGAGGCTATGTCCCCCTCCTGGTGCTGGGCCAGGGGACCTGAGGCCATTCCCTCTGCCTGGTAGGGCTTGACAAGGGTGGGGGGCCAGGAGGTCTGGATCTAGCCCAATGAGGGGGGGGCTGGCCAAGTCTGAGTCTCACTCAATTTTGAGGTGCATGTGGGTGGGTGGGGACTTGACTCTAGGTCCCATGGTGAGCTCTAGAAACTGACTGGAGGAAGGTTTTCATATACATTTTACTAATTTTCTTTCATCTCTGATACTTCTATTATAGAGAAAGGACAAATAGCAATATTAAATTATTTCCTCTAATTAATCCCCTCTTAATGTGTGTGAATTTCATGCACTGGGTCATTAGTTCAGAGATAAAAAGAAACGAGCTCTCATACAACAAAAGAATGCAGAAGAACTTAAAATGCATATTGCTGAGTGCAAGTAGCCAATCTGAAGAGGCTACATACTGTATAATCCCAACCACAGGATGTTCTGGAAAAGGTAAAATTAAAGAGGCAGTAAAAAGATCAGTGAATGCCAAGGGTTAGAGAGGAGAGGAAAATGAATACAGAGAGCATAGGGCAATGAAACAGTATAATACTGAAATGATGGACACATGTCACTATCTACTTGTCAAAATCCCTAGAATGTAGAACACAAAGAGTGAACCCTTGTGTAAATTCTGGACTTAGCTGATAATGATATCATAACAGGGGCTCATCAATTAGACCAATATTCCACACTAATAGAAAATGTGAATGGGGGAACAAAGAAGAGTGAGGGCAAATATGGGAACCCTGTCCTTCATGCTCATTTTACTGTAAACCTAAAAGTACTAAAAAATAGTAAGGCCTATTCATTTAAAAAAATTTTAAAAATTAGAGAGTAGAAGAGAAACAAACAGAGAAAAGGACATTTAAATGACAACTAATAGCCTGAGGAAGCTAGCTAGTCAAATCTTGGATTTGGAAGGGACACATAATTCACAAGCAGGCCCTGTTGGAGCATTTGTCATGTCAGGAAATTCACTTGTTCCTAAATGGTTCTTTGTTTTATGAAAACTTCCCTTTAAAAGATCTGTCCTTGCATTGATTCAGGGTGCCCCATAAATTCTATGCTCTGGGGCTACAGAAAAGATGCTGATTCCATTTTCATGCAATTATCCTTCAAACATTTGAATATAACTATCATATATCACCTCTACAATGCAAAGTTTTCAGTACCAACATTTGATTTCTTCATTTAATAAGATCCTATTACCTAGTCCTAATGGTGTGGACACCATCTTACTTTCATTATACATGGTTCTGTATAATGAATTGAATATAAAGCTGTAAATTCTCTGAATTGATGAAAATATTATGTCTCCTGTTTTAGTAACATAGACTTAGCAAGCATTCACTTTTGTGATAGTGAACTTGCATTAGTAACTCAAATTTGGTTTTCATATTGATGCCCAAATTCACTGAAATGAGAACTCCCTCATCTTTAGTCATCCTTGTCCAATGGCTTTGTCAATATTTTCATCATAAAAGTAAAACTCTATGAGCATGTGGGCCATGATTGTTCACACTGTAGAATAGGTTAAACCAGACTTTTTAAAATGAAGGTGCCAAGTGGGACAGTGAGATGACAGCTCATTCGAGAGGAACAGAAGACAAAGTCATTTACAAGTGAAATGAAACATATTTGCCTTCATTTTTGTTTCCCCTTACAAATGGAAAGAACAAAGTATTTACCTCATGTGCACCATCTCACTTAATATTAGCAACCCCATGAGATTCCAGTGCATCATACCATTTCATATATTTGGAAAATGATGTAAAGAGATGTTAAAAGACAGATTATTGAGTTGCAGGTGCCAGTAAGAAAGAGATAGTCACTCTTCAGTAGTAGCCATCACACATATTCCAGATAACTGTCCCTAAATGTCCACACACACCACACCTAAGGTTACTGAAATTTCTTTTTGTGATAACAGAGGGGAAAAAAAGGCTCCTCCATTCACCATTCCCTGGGGCACTGGGCACTGGCAGTTATTCCAGCTAACACTGCAGTTTCTGCATGGCAGCCTGGGAAACACAGCTGAGAAGGGAAGAGTATGCAAGAAACAACAGTGAACCCTGGCTAATGTTTATGTAGCCTGACTGGCCAGGGACAATGCTAAGTGCTTTATGAGAATTGTTGGCCCTTCTTGGAGCTACATTCATCTTATAAAAGACATATTGTTATTTCCTCCACTTTACAGATGAGGAAACCGAGGCATAGAAAGATTAAATAATCTTCCCAGGATCTCACAGATACTAAAATGTACACCACAGTACTGAAGACAGACCACCCTGCCACACTTCTATGGCTTGCAAAGAAAAGGGATAATAAAATCCCAAATTGAGGCAATTGGTGAGAACTAACCATGTTTTGAACCTACTACTTCAACCAGAAGCAATTATTTCAATACCATGTTCTTTGCATTTTGATCAAACCTTTTGTCAGCTTTTATAGGAATTGCTTAGTCATATGTATCAGATACCAAATAGAAGAAAAACCATAGTGGAAAAACTTCAGGACATTCTATCAAGGAGGAATGGTTTAACTCTGATCAACTATGAACCTGGGCAATGTTCTCACAATCTCTTTTATTCTCTAAGTCCCTGGATTGTAGACCAGGAAACAAACCAAGAAAGGAACTGTGAGCTGTAAATCTGCAAAAGAGGAAAAGGATGCTATGAAGCATCTAAACACAATTTGTCATCTCTTAAGCCACAATTACTGGCTGAACTGTGTTTCCCAAATTTATATGCTAAAGTGCTCTCTCCTGGTACTTAAGAGTGTGACTATATCTGAAAATAGTCTTTAAGGAGGTAATTAAGGTTAAATGAGGGTGGGAGCTAATCCAGTATGACCAGTGTCTTTATAAGAAGAAAAGAATAGGACACTGACACCATAGGTCAAGGGAGACCCTGTGAGGATACAACGAGAAGGTGGCCATCTGAAGGCCAATGAGAGGTGCCAGAAGAAATCAGCCTACCAACATCTTCATCTTAGATCCCAGATTCCAAAACTATGAGTAAATAAATTTATGCTCTTTAGACAGCCCTAGAAAAGTAATAGAAGCTCTAACTCACCAACTGTGTATTGACAAACATATATATTAATACGTGAGGGATGCTCTGCTAATATATGGATTTTAAACCGTTGCTCAAATGAAATCAATGATATTTCTATTGCTCTTTTATTCTTTTTTGATTTTTTTTTTTTGCATGGTTGACTAAACTGCTTTTTTCCTTGATACAAGGTTGGCTGAACACAAATGGATGACACAGGGTTTTCACTAAATTCAGAATCACTTCAGCCTTGCCAAACCTGCAGCTGATACAGCCATTTAAAACTCCACATTCATCATGGTTTTCCACTGAGAGGGCTTTGTTAATGATCACTGATATGCACAGGAACAGTGTCACAGAATAAAGTAAACACAGATCAAACACCAGCTTCTACAGAGGAATCCAGACAGGAATTTTCATGTGGGCCTCAATCTTAACTTACATTAAATTCACCTCAGGCACAGAGATCTGAAAAATACAGATAGCCTACTTCTTCAACTTCAGAGGTTAGTTTCAGATGCACATGGGGAAACAAGTCTCTCCCCTCCAGGGAAAGTCCAGCTGCTCCCTGCGGGACCTCTGTGTGTGATCTGTAGGGGCCCGGATATGAGGACTCTCCTTTAGAAATTCTTCATCCAGCACTTATCTGCCTCTGAGGCAGCAACTAAACAATGGATGGGAGAATGGTTTTTCTCTTATGTGATGAAAATGAACTTTTCACAGACAAAAAGGGATTTAGGTTAAGAATCAAATTACATTTAAAAAAATGTTAAGTGTATCTGAAAGTAATATTGCTCAATTATCCCTATGTGCTTTGCAAGCTTTATATTTCATGACATTATTAGAAATTAGAATTCAAAATGATCATTTGACTTAATATATGTTACTACAAAATAAAGAAGAAATTTGATTATTCACTAGAAGGTTAATTACCAATGGCAGGTATGAAGCACTTTTGGCTTTATAGAGTATTGATCAGTAAAATATTTAATCAATTGACAATAATGTAAAATAGCAATAACAACTAGCCAAAATAAGAAAAATTGGGGGCTTAGAAGTTTACTTGGCATGTTGGGATATGTGCAAAACATATTTTAGCAAATCTTTTCTGTGCAATGACCTTAAAATGTCATTTCTATTATATCTTTGTTGGCTGTTTTACTCTTATCTCCTCATATTAGGGCCTATATACAAAATTAACAAACAAAAGGAAATAGTTTCATGAATGAGAAGAGAATTGTGAAATAATATAGACTTTTATTTTTCTTTAAATTTGGTGCTGTCCTCATTAAAAGTGCAAAATGAACATGGCAAAGTGCATTCTCTTTTTCCTTCTTTATTGTCTTCTTGCTTTTTGGGGGGAGAGGGGGAGATGGAAAAGGGGTGATGACTGGCTACAAGTAGTGGCAAATTTAAGTCTTAAGATCTGTGTCTCAGGGTATCAAGAAATGCTCACTTTGGAACCAAGCTCAGAGACGTGACATGGAGGAAAAGCCCGAGTAAGAAAAATTATCTCCAGCAAATGGAGGGCACAGAGATACAAAGCCACCTAAAAGTAAACAGTAACCTCTAACTAGTGATCTGAAGATGGGATAGAGATGTTGAAAACACCTGTCAGAGCAGCTCTGCGCTTTATCATCCAGAAAAGCTGTTTCCCAAAGAGCCCACCAGGTCCACGTGCCATGGCTCCCATTTAAGGATGAGGAGTAGCAGTATTTCAAAGGATAAATGTCAACCATTTTAAGAAGTTAAAACTGAAAAGCCAAATGTTGGTTTCCATTCCTTATCTCAATGTATTTCTCCATGTAATTGTTACCAATGCTCAATTTCACCAAGTGTTCTGGAATGGCTTTGCTAAATTTGGTGGAAGATTAGTGGGAACACCTGTACTTCAGAAGCATAAGAAGCATGTTACCAGATGCCCTTTGTGGGGATCTTTACTTTTTCCTCACCGTAAAAATGGCATGCAACTAGCCCCTAATGAGATAAACCGTCTTGTGAAATGCAGTTACATACAAAGAGAGCCCTTCCCACCCCCTGATTCTTAACTACCACCTTAGCCAGAGATAATCAGTTTTCACCTATGAATATCTTAGCATTTAAAATTATCTTAGGCTTTCCCCAAAATGCAGTGTCCACTTTGTTCATGTTGGAGCAGATGTGCCAATAACTAGCATCCCTTTTCCCTGCTTCTGACTGTGGAAGAGGACTCAAAAATCTGCTATGGAACTTGATGAAAGAAGTGAACAATATTCTAGCAAAATTGGAAGTTGTCGTCACGAGGGTGACTTCAGAGGCACTCTACCTCTTGTGTCACAGGCTGAGCAGACATGTGCAAACCTGCTTGGTGACCTTGTCGTGAGGGTTAGGAACCTGTGTGTCCAGTAAGTGAAGAGCAGAGAAGTGGCCCTAGAGAAGCAGGGTCAGCTCTTCTCCTGGGGAGCAGAGGAGGGATGGCCAGAGAAGCAGAGGAGTTAGTTACTCTTGCCCAGATTTAGCTAGCCACACCAGACACCTTCAACTCCTGTCCTTCTTCATGAAGACTTGGGCAACCTCTCTCTTTCCCAATAGGTTATCCAGCCCATATTGACCATGCCCTCCACTTCCTGCTATATTTGTAATACCTGCTACAGTCAATGTTTATTGAATGAATCTCATGCCCCAGTAGGTGCTTCTCTAAGAGTAACTAGAACCTGCAGAAAGCCTGGTTGGTTTGAGTATAGCAAGCAGGAGGGAGGCTGGTTAGGGTGCAGGTCTTTGGACTATGGTAAAGCTTTTAAATCATTAGAGAACTTTTAAACCAAGAATTATAAGATCACCAGGAATGAAAAGATCATGGAATTGGACGTTAGTGCCAGGAAATCATGAGAGATGTTGATGTTGACATAGTAAAGACCAAGACTAAAATAGAGGAGGAAAAAGTGAGTGGATCTTAAAGAGTTATCTAAATGTTCAAATGTGAGTGAGAAAGAAAACCCAGAGACCAAGCAGGGCTTTCCAGCTTTGCCCAGACCCCCTTGCCATCTCAGGAAGACAGGCAAGGTCTTTCCCATGAGGCCACAAAGCCCACATCCCCCCTTCTTTCCTCAGTCCCAGAGAATTTCTGGCTGAAAACTCAACTTCCTTTCACTTTATCTCCTACTCTTCACTTTGACCTCTCATGCCCCAGAAATGGTGAGGAGCTTACAGTCTCACATCCCTTCTTCTCATCCTTATCATGAGAAGACGGTGTCATCACAGCCATGAAAATAAAAGGCACTCATTAAACTTCGAAAATCCAACTGGCAATACAATCTGGAAAAGCTGTGCCAATCTGTGCTTGACTAACTCCACTAAACAGTAACTGTTAGTTATACATTTACAACACCTAGAAACAATTTGTTTCTTTCCTTTGGTCATTAAATCCAGCTGAATCATTTATACTTTTAGCATTACAGACTAGAAAGCCTTTTTTGTAAGACTTTATTCTTTATGTGGAGCTATGGTCTATATCTTATTTGAAGATTCTAATTTTTCTTTACGTATATCTAACTTCAATGAGCATCTATGATTTGTCAGGCATCAAACTGACACATCATGGCATTTAAAGCTTATTTAAAAAGATAATAGGTCTTATATAGAAAGACCTTTGTTTATTTAAAAGATAATAGAGGGGATGTAAAATAGGATAGCCATTGTGAAAAAACTGCATGATGGTTCCTCAAAAACAATTAAACATAGAATTCCCATATGAGCCAGCAATTTCACTTCTGGGTAAATACCCAAAAGCCTGAAAGCAAGGACTCAAACAGATATTTGTACACCAAGATCTATAGCAGCACTATTCACAATAGCCCAAAAGATGGAAACAACCCAAATTTCTGGCAAAGGACAAATGGCTAAACAAACTGTGGGATATCCACACATTGGAATATTTCTCAGCCTTAAAAAGGAATGAAATCCTACTATATCCCATAATATGGGTAACCTTGAATTACATTATTAGTAAAATAAGCCAGTCACAAAGGACAAATACTGTATGATTTCATTTATATGAGTTACTTACAGAAGTCAAATTCATAGAGGTAGAAGGTAGAATGGTGGTTGCCAGGGCTGGTGGGAGAGGAATATGGGAAGTCGATGTTCAACGAGTGCAGGGTTTCAGTTTGGGAAGATGAAATTATTCTGGAGATTGCACAACAATGTGAATATACTTAATGCCACAGCACGGTACACGTAAAATATGGTTGAAATAATAAATTTTATGCTATATATATCCTGTCACAAGAAAAAATGTGAAAATAGGGAGAACAATGAATGGTATGAAGACTCAACTTTTGTTGGAAGATGGAAATTTCTAAATAGAGTGTGGGTAGGAATGTGGTATTTTCAGTCAGGGACTAACTTTGGAGAAGCCAGCTAACCCATCTGGAGGTCAAGCAGATAGCTCAGAGGGAACCTTTGAAAGCTAATCTTTCCCATGACCCTATTTCTGTCATGTTGTTACTAAGCTCTGATAAGGCATGATGATGCTTCAAAAATATCATGAGGACTTAAAAAAAATTCTTACAATCACCTTCTAAAGCAGAGCCCCAAACCATCAGGGTTTGAACATGAAAAGAGGCCCTGACCGAAGAGCCACAGTTCAAACAGAATGTATCCTACTTGGTGCCATATCCTAAACAGTGGGCCAGCTGGCCTCAGGGAGTCCCAATCCTTGCCTGGCCCCGTGTATAAGTCTGGTATAAAGTTATAAATGATCCCAAATGGTGGCCATCTCAATGAAGGCCTATGAAATGATTATTTCATTGGCTTTCTTGTGCTTCTATCATATGAAGAACAGAGGTAAATATCCTTTGATTACATGCCATACAATCCTAGAGAAAACAGAATATTTTAAATTATAAGACTGACAATTCGCCCTGTCCAGGTGGCTCAGATGGTTGGAGTATTGTCGCATACACCAAAGGGTTGCAGGTGCAATTCCTGGTCAGGGCACATACCTAGGCTGCGGGGTCAATCCCTCATCAGGGTGCATATGGGAGGCAACCAATTAATGTTCCTCTCTCACGGAGATACTTCTATCTCTTTCTCTCTAAAAAATCAATAAAAACATGTCCACTTGTGAGGATTAAAAAAAACTGACAATTTTTAAAATCACCTTCTAAATATGGAAGAAAAAGCTTATAGAAACTATTGAAACTGCACTAGTCACTTTATTATTTACTTTGTAAAAAATGATGAATAATAGCCTATATTTTATCAAAAAAACTATTACAGAAGGGATATAGGGGAACTCTCTATACTCTCCATTCAATTTTTCTATAAACCTAAAACTTCTCTACAAAATAAAGTCTATTAATTTAAAAAATAAGAAAAAAAACAAAAAAATCTATTTCCACATAGTCTAACAGTTGTCCATTAATCTAATAAAGCTTTAACTACCCAATTGGCTAATGAGGTGTTCTAAGGCTCCATCAGATTTCTCAGGCTATCTTGGTTTGGGCAGCTGTGATTCCCATCTAATTACCTGCAGGCTTTAATTTGATCTCACAGCTTCTCCAGGCTTCATTTCCGTACCTTATGGTGCATAAAGGGCAGGATAGAGCGAGTCAGCGCTCTCCAACTATCTGCACAAATTTCAAAGGGACCGCTGGTCTGAGGAAATGCATTGGCATAAACAGGCAGCTGTTCTAGTCACTAAAGAGGTTCTACTTTATCGTGATTTTGGCAGCTCTGCCCTCTCACCAAGACTGATGCTGATGGAATTAGACTTTCAGAACCACTCACCCTCATTTCTCCAAAATAAGTGATATCCATTTAGTAAAATTTTAATTTCTTAAATCTAGAAAATTATGAAACCAAATTTAATGTTTTCCATGATTCAGACTTAAAATGAGAAACCTAGAGAGCGCTCTCTGTACATTATTTTCACTGCATTATTCACAATGAATAATGTGAATATACATATATCTATATTTTTGGATTTCTCACATCATTAGTATGGAATAATGATTAGGAAACATGTATAAAATGCACAAATCTCATATATTACTATCAGATTTTTAGTCACTTTCCCCAAGTACAAAGTTATTCCTCTGATAACTGACACCTCTAAAAATATTTAGTTAATTTAATTTTTGTCTCTTTTGTTATGATACAACTTGAAAATTCTGTCCTGTTATTCAAATATCTAAAACCATGTTACAAAGTAAAATAACTGCCTCAGGAGAGATTAATAATCATGGTATAATTTATACATGTGAAGATAATAAATAAGAACAATGTTCAAGCATCTGAATTCAACCCAGTGATCCAAAATATATAAACAACAGAGTGATATAATGTAACTAAATAATATGTATTATATCTAAATAAATGATTTATTGACTGAATGAATTATCTGCAAGACCAAATTGGCAGAAAACTAAAAACAAAAGAAAATTTTAATCTCCATGCTGCTGAGGGTTTTGGTTGTGAGACACACATTTTCACTTATGCTAGAGAGTATATAAATTGAATAATACAAGGGGGCAAAGTAGGTTAACAAACAATATTAATACAGTAATTAATAAATCAAAAATAATACAATAATAAACTTTGTATTCCGTGTACTGACAACTGTAGACCTACTTCTGTCAGACTCTGTGTGTGTGTTTTTTTTAATTCACCTACCTGTTTTCTTTTTTTAAAGAAAAAAATATTTTTATTAATTTCAGGGAGGGAGAGAGAGAGAGAGAAACAACAACGAGAGAGACTCACTGATCGGCTGCCTCGTGCACAACCCTTACTGGGGATCAAGCCACAACCCAGGCATGTGCCCTGACCGGGAATCAAATCCCCGACCCTTCAGTCCCCAGGCCAATGCTCTATCCACTGAGCCAAACCAATTAGGGCTATTTTTATTGATTGATTGATTGGAGAGAAACCCCGATTTGTAGTTCCACTTATTTACTCATTCATTGGCTGATTCTTGCTCTAATCTACTGAGCTTCCAGGCCAGTGCCTATGGCATCTTTATTTATAAAAGGCAAAAAAACTGTAGCAACTATTGGGTAATAAGTTCTAGAGATATAATGCACAATACACTCAATAATTCTGTATTAGAAACTTCAAAGAGGTTAAGAGACTAGACCCTAATTATTCTAAACACAAAAAAGAAATGACAATCATTTGACATGATAGAGATGTTAGCTAGTGCTACTGTAGTAATTATATTGTAATATATAAGTGCATCAAACCAACAAATTGTACATTACAAAATTATACAACATTACATGGCAATTATATTTCAATAAGAAAATAAATACAATAGGTACTGAAAAAAGAACTAAAATAACCTAAACAACCTGACAAGGGCATGGATAAACAAATTTTGATGTGTTCATGAGGTGAAATACTACCCTGGAATAAAAGAACAAAACACCAATAAAATTAACAATGAATGACTCTCACAGACATAATCCTAGAGAAAGAAGTCAGACACAATAAAGAGACATCATTTTATTCCATTTATATGATATTAAATAACAGGTAAAGCTAATCTGAACTGAAAAAAATATTCAGAACAGTAGTTTATCTTGCAAAGTAGTTTATTCTGGAGCCGTGGCAATGTTGTGCATCCTAACAAGGCTGTGGTTTACACTTATCTGTATGTATCAAAACTCATCCAACTATCCCCTTAAGATGCATGCATTTTGCTGTATGTAAACTGCATCTCAAAGAAAAGGAAAAATAAAAGAAACAATTATTACAGGACTGGGTGAAGTATTTTAGCTCCACAAACATGCCTTTCCTGTGTTGCTCTCTCCTGCGCACCTTCCTCATTCTCTGCTCCCTTTGAGTTCTTCCTTTGGGTTGCCTCCCTGTCTGCTAAGCTGCCCCTCCTATACATGTTCTCCTTCCATGAGTTCTCAACCCCTGCACATCCTAGCACCAAGACTGAGCAGTGTGTGTACTTGCCCATTTTCCCCAGCAGACCAAAGCTCCCGAAGGTCAGGGTCAGCCCTAGATAACAACTGAAGTGACAGTGATGAAAACCAACATGTAGCCAGTGTGGCTTAGTTGGCTGGAGTGTTGTCCCTTGCACCTGAAGGTCACAGGTTCTATTGTAGAAGACAACTAATTGATGTGTCTCTTTCACATCAATTTCTCTCTCTCTCTCTCTCTCTCTCTCTCTCTCTCTCTCTCTCTCTCTCTCTCTCTCTCCTCCTCCTCCTCCTCCTCCTCCTCGTCCTCCCCGTCGTCCTCCTCCTCCTCCTCCTCCTTCCTCCTCCTCCTCCTCCTCCTCCTCCTCCTCCTTTTCCTCCTCCCTCTCCTCCTCCTCCTCCTCCTCCTCCTCCTCTTCTTCTTCTTCTTCTTCTTCTTCTTCTTCTTCTTCTTCTTCTTCTTCTTCTTCTTCTTCTTTCCTCCCTCCCTTCCTTTCTTTCTCCCTCTTTGAAATCAATTAAAATAAATAGAATAAAAAAATTTTTAAAAACAACTCAACATATATAAGGAACATATGTGTACTTTTTCTGTGTTAAGGGCCTTCCTTTGATGTCATAGCTGTCTTGTTCATCAACGAATTCTGAGACCCCAGAACTCAATAATCAGAGACAATGAATTATTCATATATTCAGTGCTCCCAGATATAATGGAATGCATCAAAAGGTAATTCCTGATTGTTAGAATTGTGAATTATATTTTAAAAACATTTTCCTTATATTTTTCTGTATTTTTAAAAGGTTTTACTTTCATATCAGAACAAAGAAATTTTCTGTATAGAAAAAAAGGTCAACTGAAGGTATTAAAAACAAAGAGCTTTTGAGGTATAGCTAAGGTATTCATGAGCTACTTTGTTTTTTCATTTATTACAGCTTTCTTTTTAAAGATGAAGATTGTTACAATTTGAGTAGATTACTAAGTAAAAAGAAAAAAAAGCAAATGCTGGAATGAATTCCAATAACACTTTAATTATCAAAGAAATATTTCTTTGGAAATTACAACTTATCTTTTTTTTTAGCTTTAATATAACAGGAAGAAATAATTATTTCAGAATGAACCACCCCTTCTTTCCATAAATACACAAAAAGCTTTATTTTGAAGCCAAAACAGTCGGGGATCTGAAAGTATATTTTTACAGAATCTTGAAAACGATTTTCCTTAATCCCCCAGAATTCTTTCCAAGGCTCAGTTTAAGAACTGATGAGTAAGACATGCTGTAATAGTATGGCCATTCAAAACAGAAAGAGGGAAAAAAGGAAAGAAAGTTTGGTAAACTAAACTGTGTCAAATGGAGAAATGGTTTGGCAAGCCACCTTTGTTAATACACAAGTGATAAGGTTTAAAAATAAAGCTTGCTAAGAAATGAAACTCCACATAGGTCTTAAAGCCTGGCCTCTGTTACTCTCATTTATTCAGCTCACTTGTCATTAACACCACACAATTTAAGGTACATTATCTGTTCCCCATCTGGGGTCCCTATTTGATCCTATAGCTCTGTCACCTAAAGGTGTGGCACCTGAAAGAGAAGCTGTGGGAGGCTGCCAGGAGAGACCTTTTCAAAGTCACAGGCCATGGTAGCTTTAGGGCTCAAATTCTTTACCCCTTTCCCCGATGGCCAGGGTGGCTTCATGTTTCCTCCATGTGAATCTCTGCTGACTTCAGTGACCGGGTGGCCCATAGAGCACAGGGGAAGTGCCATGTGTGACCCTGGAGACCAACTCTATAGGGGACACCGCCTCTTTTTCTGGAATGTTCATGCCGGAGCCCTGAACTGCCTTAAAACCAACCTGCCTAATGCTGCCATGCTGTGAGGCAGCCAGTAGCCCACGTGGAAGGCCATGCCGAGCAATCCTGGGACCACATGAAGAGCGAGCCTGACCAGACCCCAGCTGCCCAAGCACCCTCCCTGCTGCCAAGATGTGCTCCCCAGCTTCACCATGGTCCCTACCCCAATCTCCCCTAGCACCCCCTTCCCAGCTGCTCCATCTCTAGCCCCCCGGGTTTGCAGCCTTAGACATGCCCACTCAGTCAAGCCTTTCCTAAAATCTTGACCCACAGAAACCTAGATAGATAGAAAATGAATGTTGTTGTTTTAAGCCATAAAGGACTGCAGTGACTTTTAACACAGAAATAAATAACTAGGAGAGAAGCTGTGTATGAGAAAATAAAATGAGATGATTAAAATATGAAATATGTATCTGAGAATAGCAGAGAACGGGACAAAGTAGAAAAGAACTTAGTGTTTATTACTTTCAAATGGCAATGAAGAGCTTAAGATTTCTTCTAATCTATTCATTTTGCCAAACAAATTCAAGAAAATCTTAATATTTCAAATTGGTTGAGACTAGAATTCAGTAATAGAAAACTGAAAGGGAGTCATTTTAAACAAACATGAGTGCACAGTAGGAGAAATTTCTACCAGTTTCCAGGAAGGGTCTCTGCCTGACCTTTTTAAAGAAACAGCCAAGACTCATTTGTAATGAGAAGCTCCAATTTACATGCAATTCTTGTTCTAAAAAGCTTTCAAGATTTTCAGCCTTAAAAAATGTGCATGTTCTTTTCTCATTTACCCTGTCATTGTGCTTAGCAAACACTATCTATTGGATAGTACAATAATAAACCTCAATCTAGTTCTGGTCAATATTTCAGAAATTTTGGGGGGAAAAACAACAGACATTCAAATTAATAAGGTTTTATAAAACCCAGCAAACAAGCAGCTCTTGTCTAGGGGTTTGCATAAAACAAAGGCCCCTTGTGATTATGTTCCCACAACAAAGTGCTACTTCCTAATTAAACCTACACAGAAAACAAAGCAGTTCTTCAAAAGGCAGCTTTATTTTCAATGCCTTAGGAAACGTTTCCTTTTCTATGAAATATATTTAGTCTTCCAAAGGAACATTAAAAATTTTCACTCATACATCTGACCACTCCTAGTAAAATTTTCAGGTTTAACCTTTTTTTAAAAGGAGAACGCAGAAACGAATTCATTTTCCTGTTTCTTGGCCAAAAGCACATTAGGTATCACCCAGATCTACCAGTAATAGCAGACGCATGAACAAGTGTTAAAACTCTGCCTCAAGGGAGGGGAAAGGACCCTTTGAGCCACAAAGCAATGTGGGCAAAGAGAATAAGGGGAGGGGTTTGAAAAGAATCTGAACACTCCCAAATTAGGAGGAAATTGTAAGAGCTCCTGCTGTTTTTCCTATAAAATCATAATTCAAGGGGAAACAATGATAGGAAACCAGGAATAAATGAGGTGAGACTGTCACATAGTATAGAAAGAACCAGAGGTCCTGATTTTAAATCGCAGCTTGATACTCATACATGCTATACATAGGTTATATCTATATATATAATCTATATATACATAAAGAGTAAATATGCAAAATAGGCCAGGACATCATAACAGGTCACGACAGGACAGGAGGATGTTGAACATGCAGGTGAGGCCCGGAGTGGAGATGGAGACAGAGACAGGAGGCTCAGCGAGCTGCCGTGCCCTGACTCAGGTCGCTCCCCCAACCCCCGAGCCAAAGCAGACATGGACAGGGACAGAGCAGCTGGTCCACAGCCTCTGTGGCCCAGTGTAGGTCCAGAGAGGAGATAGCAGGCCTGCCTCCTGG
The DNA here is from genome assembly GCA_027563665.1 of Antrozous pallidus. Classification (NCBI taxonomy): domain Eukaryota; kingdom Metazoa; phylum Chordata; class Mammalia; order Chiroptera; family Vespertilionidae; genus Antrozous; species Antrozous pallidus. The sequence goes on from CM050518.1 coordinate 64,350,278, forward strand.
GGAAGCAATGTGGCTCTCTACCACCTCCTGTGGAACTGGCATTGGTGCAGCTCCCTCCCGGCTCCCGTGGGCACTCACTTCTGCCTCCTGTGGAAGCCACATGGCTCCCGTGGAAGCAACATGGCTCCCGGCAGTGCTCTGCGGTTCCCACCAGCTCCCACAGAAGCAGTGGGCAGCCTACTGTGTCTGATATCACGCGATGGGCTACTAGTACTATATATAACTAGGGGCCCAGTGCACAAAATTTGTGCACTGGGGGTGGGTGATCCTTCAGCCCAACCTGCCCCCTCTCACATATTGGGAGCCCTTACAGGATGTCCTACTGATGGCTCGCCCCCCGCCTTCCCAAGGCCAAAAGCCTCTGACCAGGGGAACCCAAGCAATCACCCTGCGATGGGGCCGATCACTGGCTCTGCCCCAGCCCCCTGGGCTCTGATGGCTTACCTCACAACGACTTGGGTGCCAGGATGTTCCCAGGACACAGGCACTGGGTGCCAATGTATGCAAATTAACTGCCATCTTTGGTGGGTTAATTTGCATACTCACTCTGATTGGCTATGGGTGTAGTGAAGGTATGGTCAATTTACATGTTTGTCTATTAGTAGGTAAGATTCTAAAACACTATCTTACTAAATTCTATAACACTAAATTCTATATACTACATATAATCTATATACTACATATAGATTTATATATATATTATATTTACATATTTGTATATAATATATAAATATAGATTCCTATACAATAGAGGCCATAAACATTCCTTTTGAAAGGAATACTCAAAATAAGAAAAAATTAATCACACACTTGCAATATGAACCTTAAAACTGATATGAATTCACTTCATTCCTTCACTGGCATACATATGTGATCTTTTTTCCGCCCATAGCAGAAACAAAAGCAAAATGTCTGGCATGGGAATTCTTATGCAAATCATGGGTACGCCATATAGAAGAATATTGATGCAGCTTTCATTATATTGAGAAATGCTCTTACTGTGAAGTTAAATAAAACATGAATACATAAACATGAATGTCATAAATCTCAGCCTAAGGGATGGTATCACCCAGTGATGCAGACAGATCCCAGGCCCTCGAACCTCAGTGAGTCTTTCTCTGGAGCAAGTTCCTTAGCTCTCTGTTTTAGTTTTGTCATTTGTCAAAAGGAGATCATAATAGGACTAAGTTCATAGGGTGAGAATGATGATTCAATGATATAAGACCAATCATGTACTGAGCACAAGGTTTGGCCCACATTAAGCGTGCAATAAATGATATCACAGCATTACTGAATGCACAGAAAAGCATGCAAAAGTCTAAAAGTAAAAAGGGATTGCTTCAGAGTGAAGGGAAAGGATTGTAGGTTTTTGTACCCCTTTACACTTATTGTACCTTCTATGCATTTTTCCATAATTATCCCATGTTACTTTTCTAACATGACAAAAAAAATAGAATTGAGTTATGAATTTACTTTCCCAAAATCTGCTCAATTGCACTTCTTGCCTAACCCTATTAGCTAACTTCTATTTAAAGTTTTTCTTGGTGGAAGCTGAAGATCTCTGGGACTTCTCAGTCATCTGTGGATTACAAACATGACAGGGAGAAAGGAAACATTTGCTTAGCATGAAGAATTTGTCAGCAGCCCTCCTTCTTAAGGCTACAGCATTATATCTGTAAACTAGGAAAACACAGCACCCACTACACTTTACACATCTCCCCCACACTGTACAACCCAAAATAATAATACATACATGTGTACATAAATAGAATGGCTAACACTTTTTCTCTACCACCACTGTCCTTCTTCAAGTCACAGTACCAAGGTGTCAGCCTATGTCAGGCTCTCAGCTAAGATCCATGGATACCTGGTCTGTCAATGCATCAGAAGGCAGTCCATGATTTCACCATAAGAATTATAAATTTTGCATCTTCATCCCAAGATTTATCTAAAAACTTAATATAAGCATATACAAGATGGGTATATATATGAAATGAAAGTACTTTGTAACAAAATTCTGCTCCAGGATTTTAAAGCTGCATCTCTGTTTTTCTTTCATTGTGCAGGTACAAGTAATCATCTACTGAGAAGATAGTATTTGTGTGGATTGCCAAGCAAATCTACCTTTTAAACTCTGTTTTGTGGGGCTTTGAGTGGAAGTACTAGCAGGAAGCTAAAATAGTAGAGGAGTCAGGGAGATTGGAAGAGGGAGGCAGGGGGCTGTAGGAGGAGGGAGACAGGGGGCAGGAGGAGGGAGGCAGGGGGCTGGAGAAGGGAGGTAGGGAGGCTGGAGAAAGGAGGCAGGGGGGCTGGAGGAGGGAGGCAGGGAGGCTGGAGAAGGGAGTCAGGGGGACTGGAGGAGGGAGGCAGGGAGGCTGGAGAAGGGAGGCAGGGAGGTTGGAGAAGGGAGGCAGGGGGGCTGGAGGAGGGAGACAGGGGGCAGGAGGAGGGAGGCAGGGGGCTGGAGAAGGGAGGCAGGGGGGCTGGAGAAGGGAGGCAGGGGGGCTGGAGGTGGGAGGCAAAGCAGCTGGGAAAGGTATTGCTGCTCTCTGTGTACCTGCTGTTCTGCTGGTGCCCTTCACCCTGGCTATAGCATTTGACTGCAGTCTCCATCCTCCCAGCACTCCCATATATGAGCCTCCTCATCACCAATTAGAGGTAAACATTCTCTTCCAAGCCTGTAAGTACAAATAACCCCAATCACCACCCTAAGTGCCTCCTCAGCCCTTAGTATCTCAGTGCTATCCTGGTACTCCCTTACCACTTCTTCAATACTATTTAACCAGTTCCTCACACTAGATATGTTCTTTTAAATACCTGATGTGGTTTCTACTTCCCTGATAGGACACTGGCTGATACAAAACAGCATCTATACTAATAAAAAAGAAAGATGTAAAGCGACTGTACCTCTGTGATGTCCACCAGCCAATCAGGTATGAGTATGCAAATTAGCCCAACAAAATGGTGGATTAATTTGCATGCACAGGCACAGAGCAAAGACTAAAGGCTCCGCCCAAGCGAAGACTAAAGACTGAAGACTAAAGGGTCTGTTGTGGCCAGAACCAAGCCTGAAGGCTGAAGGCTTGACTCCGCTGTGGCCTGGGTCCTGGGTGCTGGAGGAAAACTGGTGCTGGCAGCCAGGGGATGGAAGGCCTATTGCACGAATCTTCCTGCAATGGGACTCTAGTGTATTTCATATAAATTAACTTTCTAAAATTGTAGTAAAATATACCTAACACAAAAATTACCATTTTAGCCATTTTTAAGTGCACAGTTCAGTGGCATTAAGTAATTCACATTGTTGTGCAACCATCACCACCATCCACCTCCAAAACTTGTTCATCTTTGCAAACTGCAACTCTACACCCATGAAACAATAACTCCTCATTCTTCCTTCCCCATGTGTTGCATGTATCAGAATTTGCTTCCTTCTTAAGGCAGAACAATATTCCAACCTATCCATCTGCCATATTGTTTACCCATTCGCTGTTGGACATTTGGGTTACTTTTACCTTTTAGCTATTGTGAATAGTGCTGTTATGCATATAACTGTGAAATATCTCTTTCAATTCCTGCTTCCAATTTCTTTGAGAATATACCTAGAAGTGGAAATGCCAGATCACATGGAAATTCTATGTTTACCTTTTGGAAACAGTTCATCACAGCACTGCATCATTTTACATTCCTACCAGCAAACCATGAGGAGCAACTTCTCTTCACCTCCCCCCATCCCTTATTTTCTGTTTTCAGTTTTTTACAATAGCCATGTTAATGAGTGTGAAGTGGTATCTCATTGAGGTTTTAACTTTCATTTACCTAATGAGTAAAGATGTTGAGCATCTTGCCATCTGCCCAGTGTATTAAACTTTTAAAGTAGTGTGTCTCAAACTAGAAATCTTTGTGGTCTTTTATCAAGAAACTTTACCATAAAGTGTACCTAGTAAGAATTATCGAGGCCTGAAAGGATGTTGACAATTATACAATTCGAGATCCATCAAATGTACAAGTTCTCTTTCTCTTGGAAGAATTTCTTTAAAATTCTAAGTTGCCACAAAAAATCCCTGGCTCACTCTCATGGTGTAGTGCTATACTAAAGAAACTAACACAAGTATGTTAGTTTTACATTTGTTATTTTTCTTAAAACAAAAATACTACACTCATTCAATACCCATAGATTTTTATAAAAGTAAGCTATTACTAAATATCTATGTCTAAATTCTAAAATGTTGTGAGTCAATGTAAAAAAATAAATAGTAGGCATTATTTTGAAGAAGTAAATAAATCATATAATTCAAACACTCTGTAGTTAAATCTTATTGCAAACCATACAACATTTATAGACTTTCTGATAACATGACTTTTTATTTTCTTCAGTTTATCTTTCAGGTAGCCAGACATCATACAGAGAAGCTAAAAAAATGTCATAATTTCAATGGGATGATCAACTAGAGAATCAAGAATAGGATCCATATCTTCAGCAGAGCCAACACAGAATGAAAGTGACTAATTTGGTCATGAAACCTCAAGAGCTGACATGTTATTAAAGTATATGAACACATTTATAATATGAAGTTGTTATGACTCCTAATTATATGATTAAAGTCTATAATTTTACTTTAGAAACTTATACTTTAATTTTATATTTTTACAGGAACATGACAAAGAAGTCAAAAGGCTTGTTTATTGATTGTCATCTTTTAATCAGGCTGCAAACAACAAAGAGGAGGGGAATGTGAAAAAGCATTTATTAGTGCCACAATGATTCACTCAACACCTCAACTCTGCCAATGCCTGCGTATCCAAGAGTGAACCAGGCAATCCCCAAGAAATATTAACAGGGAAAGGAAAGAGAGAGAAGAGGAGGAGGAAAAGGAAGAAGACAGCTGTGGCTTCTGCCTTAGCAGGGTATATAATCCAGAAATTAACTAGTACCTGGCTAATGGCTGGCTTGCCAGAGAAACATGCAGATCTGACAATAGGAAAAAGTCATCAGAAGGTGTAGCCATGCTCTAGATTGGACTGTCAGTGAGACCTGAAAACAAGGGTGTGATGTGGAAGAAAAAGGAGATAACTTTATAAGAGAGAGATCTGGCTGTCAGTACCTATACAGAATTCAAATTTATTCTCATTACAATAGAGACAACCAAGTAGTCATTTAACTGAGTATTTAGAGCTGAGTTTAGTTTGTAGGAAAAAGAGCGTATAAGAAACAAGTTAACAAAACCATGATGAAATAATCTGACAGACCCAGAATGTAGGCTATTCTACAAGACTGTTTTAAAAAGTCAGTATAATTTTAAAATTTGAAGGATAATTCAGATTAGAAGAAGCACAACAATCAAATGCAATGCATGTTTCTTACTGGTTTAGGGGGAAAAACACCTATAAAAGACACTGGTGGCTAAATTAGGAAAATTGGGTACAGATGTAAAAATAGTTATTAGCTAATTACTGTTCATTTTGTTAGAGTTGCTAATTGCATGGTGCCTATTCAGAACAAATGTCTTATTTTTAGAAGACAAAAAATACTGTATTGGCACAATGTCACAATGACTGCATTTAACTTGAAAAGTGTACAGCAAGCTGAAACAAACAAAATGTTGAAAAATCCTTGAGCCTCAAGGGAGGGTATATGAATATAACAATAATATGCTTCCTACACAATTAAATACACTCATAATAAAAAGGCTCAATAAATAAATACATCTGAGAAAGTTTTCCTCAACTGTAAGCATAATGCACTTTTTTTTTAAAAAAATGAAAGCATGGCAGAGATTTTGCATTGTGTAAGAGGTAAGGAAATTACGGAGCACTAATTATTTTAAAGAATCTTAATTTATAAGCTTATCTTAAAACTGCTAGAAAAATACCTAGAAGTTTACAACTGTATGCACAGCTGACCCTTGAACAGCATGAGTTTTAATTCAATAAATTCCTGTAGTGTTTTCGGCTCATGGTTGGGAATTTGTAGGTGCAGAGTGCCCCTAACTCACTACTATGTTATTCAAGGGTCAATTGCATATGCCTGTTTTTCAAATATGCCTTAACGACCTAATACTGATACCCCTGTGGTATTTCTCAAGCTGACGCAATTCAACTTAAAGCAAAAGGTTTCCCTTTGGGATAAAGTCAAGGGTGATATGTTGTAAGACAAAGGACAGTCTAAGATGCATTTGAAGTCAATACATAAAATGCTCAGCAGTTACTTTGGCCAAACTCATGTTACACCACATTTCTTCTAAAAATGATGACACTTTTTCCTTTAAAAAAGGAAAATAAATTGAAAACGTGATGGGAAAATCAAACTCTCCTGCAGAAGCATGCTTCCAACGGAAATAAAAACAAAGTCCAGGGTAGCCCGGCCAGTGTGGCTCAGTTGGTTCCATGCACTGAGAGGTCACTGGTTCAAGTCCAATCAGGGCACAGGCCTAGGCTGTGGATTCAATCCCCAGGAGGGGCTGGAGGAAGAAAGCTGATCAATGTTTCTTATGTTTTTGTTTTCTCTCTCTCTCTCTCTCTCTCTCTCTCTCTCTCTCTCTCTCTCTCTCTCTCTTTCTCTCTCTCTCTCATTAATAAAAATGTATTTAAAACAACAATCAAACAAAGTCCATGGCAAAAAGGTAGTTCCTTTATCTATTTTTCTCTAGGTGGGCTTGAAAATATTAAAGCATGACATTAATTCAGGACATACAGCTAAAAACCATCAAAAATGTTATTTTATTTACATAATACTATGAACCTAGACTTGGAAAAATGTCTCCTGAGCTGTACGTATTGGTCATTACTTTATTTAGTGTTATAAGAGATAAAAATTCCTTGCACATAAATATACAAAGAATTGCTATGTCTTCTCCTTAAAATCTTGCACATTTTAAAACTATTAACTATTCAAAGAATTATAAATACTCATCATTAATTCTCCAAAATTCCTATTACAATCCTACAATGTACATTTCTTTCTTTTTTTTTCATGTGTACACCAACTATAAATACATTTAATTGGGAAAATTTTAAACAAATTGGATATTAGGTATTAAGAAATCATTATTAATTCTGTAGGTATAATACTGACATTGTAATCACATATGGAAATGTTCTTTTTTGATATAGCCTCAAGTATTTAGATTAATGATATCATATTTGAGATATGCTTTCAACAAAATAAAAGAGAGAGAAAAAAAGCATGACAACATACTGATGGTTACTAAAGCTGCATTACGGGTATATGATGGTTCATGACAGATTTGCTCTATTTCAGTAGGCACCTAGAACTTTTTGTAATAATAAAATAAACCATTCTTTCAAACACATTTGATACATATAATTGGCAAAGTTTATTATCAAGAACATTAGAAGGTCTTTTAAAAGACTGTTTTGGTTTAAGAATACTGAAAGATGACAATCCACAATCAGACATAAACAAACAAGGATAATTAAAATATTAAATACTATCCAAATTAAAAGGCCATAATTCAAATTAACAATCTGTCTTTTTGTTAGAAGCAGCTGTACAGTAACCCTTCATGCAATTCATCCATCAACTCATGACTACAAAGCCTCAATGCACTCAATTATATAATTTAGTTACCAATGCTGAATGTTTTTTGTTTACACATGCATTTTCACAGAAAACAAAAAATCCTATTTACAGAGTTTTTTGTTTGTTTGTTTCTTTAAAACATTGTCTCAAGCATCTTTTAAAGTGGGAGCTACAAATATGCTATATCCTTAAAGAGAAAGGCTTCTAAAAGAAGTATGAGATAGCTGTCCAACACTGCCAAGAGTGGTTATATAACTAACCGAAGAAAAACCGGCAGTGCCCGGCTGTTTTAGTGTAGCAGCCTCTTCCTTTCTGGTTGGTTGAGTTCTTACCTGTCACTATACTACCAGCCAAACATGTACTCCACTGCTTTGGATACAAGACTTTCATCTTTTTTTGGCATTTGTCTGTCAGAAATGACCTGATTGTCACTAGTAGAAGCTTTGTATGCTGTAGCAAGAGGACTCATGGTAGAAATCCTAGGAGTACTTCCAGGCTGGGTTGGTGTTCCTAAGGTCTTGATTGGTGGTGTAAAGGCTAGAGCTGAAGATGATACAGCATACCTGTCACTGTTTTTCATAACACTTTTATCTATAGATGGTTTTACACCAATCATCATGGACTCGCCAGAAACCTCCCCATCTTTGCTTAAGGCTTTCCAAGCTTGCAGTTTAGATTGATAACGAATATGCATCCAATTTCTGGTGTTAGACGTCACATGTTTTAAGATATTCCCATACTGTGCAAATTGTAATAATATATAGGAAGCAGATGCCTGAGGAAACCCAAACACACTTACCCATGTGACATCGAGGTGACCTTCAGAAGTCAGAGAATCTCCTTGAGTATAAAAAGGATCCAGCTGCACAGGATATAATGTTGTCTTTTGTGGTTGACCAATGTTTGCTGGACTAAACATACTTTGCCCTGTTCCAGGAGTTGTCATAACTCCAACAAGAAGACTCTGCATTACTGATAAGTTTGGCTGTCTTCGTGAGGTTAAAGGTGTTGATCCAAGTCCTAGGCTAGAAATGTCATCATATATACTTCTAACTGGTGGAGCTCCACTTTTATCTTTATGAGCTGGTATAAATTGTTGTGGTGGTGACCCACCTGCAATGAAAGGTGATCTCATTTCCATTACTCCTACTGAAGGGCCACTAATTGATCGAGGTTGTGGAGTCACTGGTGCTGGCAAATCCCCATTAAAAATCCAGGTAAGAACTGGGCATTAACCCCTGGTTTTGGAGACGTAGGTGAACCCAGCATCATTGGTTCAGATCCCAACGTGGTTGCCTGGGGTTCCAGGGCAAAGGCTGCCATTGGGCAGCGGTGACAGCTACACTTACCCCCGGACCTTCCTGATTTCCAAAAATGGCCCCTACAGTGTACATTTCAACTATTTGTCTCAACTGACATTTTACATAATATTGAAGAGTTCTAACAAAAGAGAATTGGATGGAAATAAATAAGAATATTATGCAATAGGTTTTCTTGAGAACTGAAATCAAATTGTGACAATAATTGCCATCTCTCTTTTTCACCCCTTGACTCAGATCATTTTTTTCCCATTTCCAGAAATTTAGGTACAACCAAGGCCCATGCCATATTTTTCTCCATTCTACTACATGGTCTTGAAGCAAATCCAGAGGTTGCAAGTGTAGCCTGAGCCAGTTATACCTTCTTTTTCCCAACTCAAGCTGAATGCTTGCTCACAGAAGTGCTGGACAACTACACATTACTCATGGCCCTCACAGACAGCATGACAAGGGTAAGGCATGGTCAACAGGTTTTATTTCTAAGCCTTATTTTCCACAGTAACTTGGCACAGTGATAATCCTACTATAATAAAAGCCTACTATGCAAATCAACTGACGACCAGGGGCAGATGTCCCCAACCTGCAGGCCCCGACAGGAGGCGGGAACAGAAGTGAGGGGGGGGGGTGTCTGGAGAGTGGATAGAGCTAGGCCAGCCAAGGCAGGTGCCAGTATGGCCTCCTCACTGATTGCCTCACTGGTTGTCAAACAGAGGGAGGCAACTTGTGGTAGCAGGAGGAGGCGGAGCCCGGGAGTGGGTGGCACCAGGCCAGCCAAGGCGGGTGCCAGTGGGGGCCCCACAATCACTTTGCAAGTTGCCCCACTGATCAGCCCTGATCACTTGCCAAGCCTAGGGACCCTACCTGTGTACGAATTTCGTGCAATGGGCCTCTAGTCCTATCTAATAAAAAAGTAATATGCAAATTGGCCATACCTATGATCAAGACATGCCCATAGCCACACTCACCAGCCAATCAGGAGATGATTATGCAAATAAACCCAAACCAAGATGGCTGCCGCTACTGAGAGCAGGAGGGAGGCTTGGATTTCCCCGGCAATGAAGAAACCCAAGCTTTCCGCCTGCTAATGTTGGCCCAGGCCTCCACTCAATGCTACAAAGTTTCTTTTAAAAAAAATAAATATTTTATTGATTTTTTTACAGAGTGGAAGGGAGAGGGACAGAAAGTCGGAAACATCGATGAGAGAAAAACATTGATCAGCTGCCTCTTGCACGCCCCCTACAGGGGATGTGCCCGCAGCCACAGTACATGCCCTTGACCGGAATCGAACCTGGGACCCTTCAGTCCACAGCCCGACGCTCTGTCCACTGAGCCAAACCGGTTTCAGCTTTAAAAAAATATATCTTATTGGTCTTGGCAATGCTACAAAGTTTCAATTATAGAAGATACATAATCCTGACAGAAATGGCAGCAGCCATGGAGCTGAAGAGAGAAGAGGCTAGGGTTGCCGGGGTGATGGAAGAAGCCAAACTTCTGCAACCCCAGCCTAGGTCTCCACTCTAGGTTACAAAGTTTCAAACAGAAATGGCTGCCGCCATGGAGCAAGCAGAAAGCTTGGCTCCGATCCAGGCTACAAAGTTTTAATTGTAGAACATAAATTAATCTGAGATCCCAGGGCCTTCGCTTGGGTTGCTGGGGGGCGTGGCCAGCCTGCAAACCACCACAGGCCCCTCATCCAGGCTGCCCCACAACCCAAGGGAACCCCCACCCTGATCCAGAACACCCTTCAGGGCAAACCAGCCAGTACCCACCCATGCACCAGCCATCTATCCTATCTAATAAAAGATTAATACGTAGTTTGACACACAAGAGGACTGCCCCCATGTGGACAAAGATCCTGCCCCCATGTGGACACAAGATGGCCACCACAAGATGGCCAGCAGAGGAGGACAATGGGAGGTTCCAGGCCTGCAAGCGAGGGCAGTTGTGGGCCATCAGGCCAGCAGGGGTGAGCAGTTGGGAGGGACCAGGCCTGCAGGGGAGGGCAGTTAGGGGTAACCATGCCAGCAGAGGAGGATACTTGAGGGCAAACAGGCTCGCAGAGGAGCAGTTAGACATCAATGAGGCTGGTAGGGTAGTGGTTAGGGGGTGACCAGGCTGGCAGGCAGAAGCAGTTAGGGGCAATCAGGGAGGCAGGCAGGTGAGCAGTTTGGAGTCCTGGAATGTGAGAAGGATGTCCGACTGCCCATTTAGTCCCGATCCTACTGGTGGGATTGGGCCTAAACGGGCAGTCAGACATTCCTTGAGGGGTCCCAGATTGGAGAGGGTGCAGGTTGAGCTGAGAGACATCCTCCGCCCCCCGTGCACAAATTTTGTGCATCCGGCCTCTAGTATATATATATATATATATATAAATGTCTAAGTGACTAAATGACTGAATGACAGAATGCAGCCCTGATGGTAGGGGGCGGGTAAAGATGGCTCTGCTTGGCCCCAATCGCCGGCCAGGCCAAGGGACCCCACCTGTGCATGAATTTGTGCACCAGGCCTCTAGTAGCAAGATAATAAGCTTAAATGGCAGAAAATGTATGGATGTATCGGTCGGCATCTAGTACACAGTCTGACATGGGCTCCTGAATGAATGAGGGTACCCTGCTGACACAGCTGCTAAGAATATCAAACCCCACTGAAAGAATTTCACTCATTTTCTCAAAGATTCCTAGAAATGAGAAATATGTCAAGCAATGGTACCATGGACTACTTTTGTGTATCACTTAACTTCACCTTTTGGAAAAACACTGAGAACAGAACATAAACATGGTTAGAGATAAGGCAGACTTTCCCAAAGGTCAGCAACCCATAGGCATTCCTCAGCAGTTCTTGCCTTACCTACCTGTCTTAAGTCCAAAGTGATTGTGACCCAGTGATATTCTCTCCCATTTTGAATACTGGGACTTTGCCACCAGTTATTGGTGCCATCTATCGCATTTGATATTGGATGTCGTTCTGTTAAAAGAAAGTAGAAACATAACACCCTCTAGATCCATCCATGTTGTCACAAATAACATGATTTCATTCTTTTTATGGCTGAGTAATATTCCATTGTATATATGTACCACATCATCTTTATCCATTTGTCTATCGATGGGCACTTAAGTTGCTTCTAAGTCTTAACTATTGCAAATAATGCTGCAATGAATGTAGGGGTGCATATGTCTTTTTAAATTAGTGTTTGGGGTTTCCTCAGATAAATACACAAAAGTAGAACTTATGGGTCATATGGTAGTTCTATTTTTAATTTTTTAAGAAATCTCCATATCATTTTCTATAGTGGCTGAAACTAATATAATATTTCATGTCAACTGTAGTTAAACAATAAAATTATAAAAATGTGCATACCTCTCAGCTTTTGGTTTAAAATTTTTAACTTCTAAACTATGTTAGTAGAAATGAATAGCAGTGAAGGTCAACACAGTGCTCATGGTTTCCTAATAAAAGTCTTCATAATCATTTCAAAACATATAAATTCCCCTGGGTACTTCCAAGTAGAAGGAGAAATGCTTGCCTTTGGGGTGAGCACTGTTGCCATCGCAGATCCGGCACTGGGGGTTCCGCACAGGTCGACCGGGCACGTGCTCCACGAGTTTACAGAACATCTCAGGCCCCTTCTCACCGCAGGTGGCGTTGGTGATGATGTGAGCGTTGCTGGCAAGATTGAGAATGGCAGGAAACAGGCCTGCATGTGAAAATTCACCAAATCAGTTCAGCCACTTGAAACAGAAAAGGAAAGGATTACTTCATCTCACTTTTCAGGTGAATCAGAAAGAGATTGGAAATCTACGTGCTGAGTGAATGATATCTTACCCAAAAGCAGTTATATCATGGTTTCATTTATATGAAATTCTAAGACAAGACAAACTCGTCTATGAGAAGAAACTCTGACCAGCAGTGGCAGAGGGTGGGGATTTACTATGAAGAGATACAAGGAAACTTCCTGAGGTAATAAAATCATATGATGATGTGAAAAATCATAGAATGCATAAGATTTGAGTTGATTGGTATGTTCTACTATATGTAAATTTTACCTCAAACAATTTTAAAAAGTCACAAAAATGTTGGTGTAGATGCTGAATAGTTTAGGAGTAAAGTGTACTCACTTTGAAATGCACCACAAAAAAAAAAAATAAGCTGGATTGATGGGTAGGGAGAAATGGTTACAGGGACAGACAGGTAACAAAGAAAGTGGAGTAAAATGCCCATTGAAGAATCTCAGTGGGAAGACATATATTAACTGTACAGTTCTTTCTGCTTTACTGATGCAAATTTTTCATGAAATGTTGGGAAAATAGATTTTAAGAAGTCTCAAATGATTCACTGCACATATATGCCAATGAGAGTCAAACACCTTTCTCTTAAAGGAAGGGCACCCATTTTCTACCCATGTTGCTCCAGTTGCCTCTGCAATCACTCACAAGGTCTCTCCTATCATTACCAAAGTTACTTTTCTCTCCTCTTTCTTTCTGGCCTGTTTTCTTTGGTGAATAAAACTTGAGAGCACAAAGATCTATTTTTTTCCAAATTCTCTTAAATTCAGTATTAACCTTTGCCTTTGTACAGTTCTTTTGTCTCCGGTGAATTTTATCTTTAAGGAGCTGGTCCAAATTATTCAGAACACAATTTTTTCGATGACTGTGAGGAAAATAACTCCATTGGGTTCTTCAGAGATTTGACTTTATCTTGGGATGAGAGGACAATAGCAGTGAGATTCTCTGACCCAGAAAGCACATGTACACAATGTTGAAGAGGCTTCTCCAGGAAAGGGCATCGTGAATGGAGAGAGAGTTTTGAGAGGCGGGGTCTTAGTTAAGTGGGGTTTTTCTAATTTACTAGAAGTTGATCATCAAAGATTACAGAAGATAATCCTTTCTTTATAAAGAATAATAGAGTTGATGTTATTTCTGAAATATTTCCTTTCCAGTAATATAGAAGGAATTCATGTCTTTGACTTTTATTTTTTTAGGTACTGCTTAATCTTTTCAATAATCTTTATTATAAATAATTTAATAATTTACTTTATAAAATAAAAATGATTATTCTTGTAAGAGTTGCTACACTTACCATGCATCTACCTAAAAAGTAACTCTTTTTTAAAGTGGCCCATCTTTATTTTTTTATCTTTTTATTTTATTAATTTAAATTTTTTATTGTTTAAAGTAAAACATGAGTCTCCTTTTTCCCCCATTGACCTATCCTCAACAGCTCCCACCCCCCAGCACTTGCCCTCACGCTCCTGTCTGTGTCCATTAGTTATGCTCTTATGCATGCATACAAGTCCTTTGGTTGGTCTCTTACCCCTCCCCCCGATCCCCAGCTCTGTCTTTCCTTATAGTTTGGACAGTCTGTTCGATGCTTCTATGTCTCTGGTTCTATTTTTGTTCATTACTGTATGTTGTTCACTATATTCCACAAATGAGTGAAATCAAGTGATACTTATCTTTCTCTGACTGGCTAAAAAGTAGCTTATTAGTCTTTCAAAGACTTTCCATATAAAACAGAGCTACCTATTAGTAGTTCTACCATAATAGAATGACCCTATTTAAGTCAACAGGCTCTTCTCAATAGGAAATAGTAACTGGATATTTGTATGTTAGAGCACTATTATTAATTTTGGAGCATAACACAGACACATCATATACTATGTTTCATGTTATACTTTCATTTTTAACTTAAAGTTTTTCATTTTTATCATATTCCTTGAAAAGGATTTACTTTTTAATCAAAAAGGCTTTATGAGGAAACAGAGGAATCTTTATCTTTAATTATGCAGTTCCCCAAATTAATACTATTTTTAATCCTCACGTGAGGACATGCTCAGAGAGAGGGAGAGGGGGAGGAGAAAGAGAGACAGAAAAAGAGACAGAAAAACATCATTGTGAAAGAGAAACATGTATCAGTTGCCTTTTATATGTGACTGGGGATTGAACCACAACCTGGGTATGTGTCCTGACTGGGAATTGAACAGGCAACCTTTCATTCAGTCCACGATGTTCAGCCAACTGAGTCACTCCTGCTGGGCCCAAATTATTATTTTTATCAACCATTAGTTAGACACTTACACATTATGGAATGATCTACTTCTTGAAGTGACATGTAATTATTGGGAATAATACTCAAGTGGCAGAAGGAGCTAATATGTATTGTTTGATATTGAGATAAATATTAATTTTCTCCATCATTTATGACCATAACATTCTAGTTATCAGGTTCGAATGTATTTTATGAGTTAACAATTGCAAATACAATATGGTTTTAAACTGGGTGTTTTATTCAAATACCTAAATGATGTTTTCCTGGCTCTGAGCACATGCATGGATTTAGATTTGCAGTGCAATCAATTCTCTCCATTCCCTTCCACAGGCTAGTCAAGTGCGGAAGAGAAGCCAAGGTCACAGGCACTGACTGGTTTAACAATGCATTTTTCTATCAACAAACACCACCAGACAACTTAACAAATGCTCCCAGTTGTTTATTCTCCCCTCTAGTTGCTCCACATCAAGAGAACTCCCCACTTTCTGCCCAGGGCTTCCTCCCATTCAGGAGACCTTGAGTTACTGGGAGGAGTGGGGGGTGAAGGGGCTGGGGCAGTCTTGAGGGCACCCTGCTCACTGTTCTCAGGAGTCTATGCTCTGAATCCCTGAGAAAAGGAAGGGCAAGCCTTGTGGACACAAAAACAGTATCTCAATTGTACTAATCAGCATCAGGTAGTTCTTGCCCTAGAAAGGCTGTAAAGAATGTCCCTATTCCCTTATCTTGCTGGTATATTCTAAGTATGCTTTTTAATTAAAAATAAAAGATAAATTTCTTTGTCAGCATGGCTGTGCATAAAAAGAACTTTAAATAACTAATTTCAAGAATATATCCTGGTTACCTTTCCCTAAAATTAAATAAAACTTTCTTCTCAGATGTACTAGTATTAGAATAAAAATTATTCAGTAAAAATTATTCCTTACATATATTACATTTACTCTTCATAGTTAGAGAATAATTATTATTCCTGGTTGCATATGACCACATCTGCTAGAAGATGAGAGAAAGTTAGAAGTATGTACTGGAGAAAACATGTTTTAAAAAGAGTTCTTTTCAAAAGTCCCCCAGGTTGCTGAATCATTTCAAAGACAACCGAAATATTTCAATTAAAGGGAAACTATGTGAACTTCCAGTAGGAGGAAGGATGGGAAATCAAAGGGTGAGAAAGGGCGCTGGGATCAAGAACCTACCAAAAACAGAAGTTCGATTTTACACGTAAAAATCAAAGGCAGGAGGAGGGCTGTCACAGGACACATGTGACAAGTTGTACTATTACTTAACTGTCACTTAATAAATTAGATTAACACATTTTTGTTGAGAGACATTGTTTACTTTAGTTACTAGTAGTATCACTGGAATACTAATTTGCCTTTTGTCCCCCATTCAGGGTACACAATGGAATCATTTTTCTATCCCTGAATTCAACTGGTAGCTAAAGACTTTAGAAAGCCAAACTCCATGGAGCATGAAATAAATTCCTTCTCATTCACCAGTAACTTTAAAAAAAAGAAAAAATCCTTTCTTCATAGCCTGAATACATTTGTTTTTTCTTAAATACATTACAGGAACACATTAATCTGCTGGAAATTCCTTTATTACTGTTAGATGAAAAATTGCCACGAAGCTGACAAAAATGCTACTACACACAATTACCAAAGATTTCAGCTGAGAGACTTTGATAGCTGAATAATTCATTTCTAGAGGTTTCTGGGTTTTTCCCAGTAGAAAACCTTTTCGCCACCTTAAAAGAGAGTATGTACGCTGCTGACTAGCTCTGAGGCTCAGAGCACCTTCTTTATCAATGTTTCTGAGATGATTCAGGGCCAATGGCTCAGGGCCTTAACGATGTATTTGGGTGCAAGAGAAGCAAGAGTTTTTTCTAATGAATTTTTTTCTATTTTGGAAAAAAAAACGAAACACAAGTTCTACAAAAGGTTATTTGCCTAATCCATAATCATTGTGATATTACGGGGTAAAAATGACTTGCAATTTTTAAAGGATCTGTGGTGATATTTCAGGTCATTTTTTTCTCAGCATGAAATTAAAGATTATTAATATTTTATAAGATCGAATAATAAAAGTGGCTTCTGGTGTCAGAGGTTTTGTTCTGAAAAACAGTCAAAGCTACTTGTTCAATCCATGAAGAAATTTGAAAAAATAGGAATTTAAAGTTTCTGAATTGAGAAAATTGTGACTTTTAAAAAACGTTCAAATTCTCCCCCCCACCTCATATATATACCTTTCATTTCCCTAATCTCACCCACTTATCATATAAATTTCTATAAATTGATTAGGGAAGACTGCTATTACAAATAAATTATCGTGTTTCCAGAATTTTCTTTGCAATATGATATCACCTTATTGAACTACAAAAGCAGCACTTCAAAGAGCTACCCATGACATTAGTTAGTGAGAAATCCTAGAAACATTTAATACTATTCCATAATATAACAACAAAGTATTCTAAAAATATAGTTTAGGTATTCTAATGACATAAATTTTTAAAGGATGCATGAATTCACATTTAGTAACATATTCATATGTCAAAAAAAGCGGGTAAGAACATTGTATTAAGTTCAATAAATTTTTTGCCCAAACCGTGTGGCTCAGGGATTGAGAGTCAACCTATGAACCAGGAAGTGAAATTTATATATATGGTCTAAAATCCTTATATGGCTCCTCATTGCTCTTCAAATCAATTTCAGTTTCCTTCCTCTGTACCTTTCATATATCTGTTCATTCCCCACTCATCCTTCAGGCTAAGCCCAGATCTTCCCTGAACTCCAGGCTAATATAAATGTTCTTCTTTTGTCCCACCTTACATCAGCATGCCCTCTCCCTGCACTTACCATTTACATAGAGATCATTAATTTGCTGGCCAGTCTCCCCCCAGTTCTTCTCCCCTCACTATCCTTCTCCAAAAAATATAAACAACTTTCTATTAGCATGTGATGTTTCATACAACCTTGATCCTAAGCCAAAGGACCCTCAGAGTTTGGCTATTCTTCCCACCTTAGCTTATGGCAATAGCCCTTTCTGGATTCTTGCTTATTCCTCAGTGATAAAAACAATACAGTTGGCCCCAAATGGAGTTGCTCCTATTAAATCCCAGGTCACCAAACCAAAACTTAATTACAGTTTCTAGCTCTCCCAGAAATGGACTCTTAAACCGGTCATGCAGGAATTGCCTGATCAGCACTAGTCAGGCTGGTCTTAGTTTTCCGATGGTCTTAGGCAGTGGTTCTCAACCTGTGGGTCATCTAAGACCATCGGTAAACACAGATATTTACATTACGATTCATAACAGTAGCAAAATTACGGTTATGAAGTAGCAATGAAAATAATGTTATGGTTGGGGTCACCACAGCATGAGGAACTGAATTAAAGGGTCACGGCGTTAGAAAGGTTGAGAACCACTGCCCTAGAAGTACCCAAAATGGCCAAACAGAGCTCGTTGGAGAAGTCTCTGCCCTTTCCCCCCCTCTCCCCTCGAAAAGCCTGAATATTCCTCCCCCTTGTTGAATGCCTGTCCTTTGATGAAATGGGCTTCAATAAAAGGAATAAATCCCAAGCAAGAGAGGAGTGGAGTAGCCCACTCCCTGTCTCACTGCTTCACTACTAAACTCCCTCTCATTTCCAGCTCTCTGCTGGCTCCTTTTGGAATTCTTTCCTGCAAAAGCCAAGAACCCACAATGTGTCCGTGACCTTCGGGTCACTGAACCCTAGGAACACCTGCCTCACTATTATTTCTGATTGACCAGCAATTGATAGCAATTCATTACAACAAGTGGTTCTTTACTCCTCTGCTCCTTTCCCATGAGAAACCTGAGCCAGATACTTTGTCATAACAGGAGTACAAAATTTAAAGAAGGTCTATTTCATGTAACATAATGAACTGAAAATCAGTTTAATCACTACTAAATGAACTTGTTTTGTATATCAAATACCGGTATTCTCAGTGTTTAAATAACAACACATCAAAGCTAATGTTGAAATACATGGAAGTCTTGCTTGTTTTTTATGAAACAAACAGGGCTTTCAGTTCCAGTGAGAATTATTCAAGTGTTACCAGATAGTTATTTTATTTCTCAAATAAAGAAAAATCTAACACTTGGGAGGGTTTTAAGTTAGGGTGGCTTGAGTCTCCTGCAGACATGGAGCTCTCCAGCCCCACAGAAGCACTCACTAGAGAAGTCCTGCTCTCACCCCCCACAAGAGCAAATGCTCAGTTTCTGGACTAAACCAACTTAATCATTGATGGCTGTTAGTAAAAGAAAAGCCGTCTAGAGATTCCAAGGCCCTTTCTGGCACAGTGAGAAGGAGATGGGGCGGGGGCTGGGGCGGGAGGGGTGTTGAGGGAGAAAAAGAAGAGAAAGGGAGAGAAAGAAAGACATTCACACAAACAGTGAGGAAAAGTCAAATCCAAATTCCTGAGAGTTTGACCTTTAACACGGTTTCTATTTTTCTCACATGAGAAATAAAGAGAAGATTAATCTCTGAAAAACCAGAGGAGTTGGCGAGTGAAAGACCTTAGCAGGGTTTTGCTAGACTTCCATTTCCACAGCAATGGGCTCAAGGTGTCCTTGACAAAGACAGAGACAGTTTTCACAGTAAGATAAAGAAGCCTATGAGCATGCAAGGCACAAACATTGTCTGTAGAAAACAGGACCTTATCAGGGTTCACCTACTCCTCCCACAAAGGCTTGTTTAATACTTGTATTCCATGACACTGCAGTTTTTAATTCAGCATAGTTTTGTTGCAAAGAAAAATAGAATTCATTCATCATGAAGTGTTCTCTTTTGTTGCCAAAAAATATAAATTGTTATTGAAGAGTAATAATTTAAATAATTCTACCTGATCGAAATCATAATTGGCACACAAACCACAAATGCAGCATGTATTTTTAAATGTTATATCCTTTCTATTGCCTGGAAGGCACTGACTGCCCCCCGGCACTCTTCCCAAGGCCCTACAGGAGTGAACTACTCTTAAAGGAAAGTCTAAAAGCAAGGACATTGACACTGAACATCACCAGCCCTGTTGAGTTATGATGAAGTTTCATGACATTGTATCATTTATAACCTTTGTTATATCATATTTGAAATTCCTAAAAACATCAATTCAACATGTTCATCAGCCCAAACACTTCCAAAGACCATCAATTTTTCCATAAATCCTTCAAGGGCTCAGTTATTTCTTCACCTTTCCTCTGCCCCTTCTATGCTCTGTTGTATAGATTTTACTTGCTTATGCTTTGAAACATTGACATCTCCACTTAGGAATATGCCCAGGGCTGCTTTATGAGTGTGTGTGACCAGTAGTCACCCTTGGTTTAATGGTCTGCTGAAACCATCTTAAAATTGTTCATAATATAAACAAGGGGCCCCACATTTTCATTGTGCACTAGCTCTCCAAATCATGTAGCTGGCCCTGGAAGTGCCTACTGGTAGCTTCAACTGAAGATGATCCTCACAAGTGTCCAAGAACCTCTGATAAAATCATTTCGCATTTAAGATGGTATCACATCAAGGGGGGAGGGGAAACGGGAAACATATGTACTACTATTTGTAATACTTTAAACAATAAAAAAAAATTTAAAATGGTGTCACTACATCTACCTGAACTCCAGTACAATGACCCCGATCTGCCAACTACAGCTCATTTTATTCCACTGCATATCTAAAGGGACATTTTATAAACAAATAACTCATTTGAGCTAGCTTTCACCCTGCAGACCAAAAGGAGACAAATATATTTAAGAACTACACACTTCCATCAAAAGTACAGGGTTAAATTACCTTGGTGTAATTCTCGCTAGGGTATATAATACTGTATAAATAATATTCAGTTCTAGTACCCTTGGTGTTTGTTTTCTAAAATTTGGCTTCCTCTTTATATAGTTACATAAATTAAATATATAGTTTTCCTATTGTTTAAAAAAAGCTGTTACTATGTCAAGGACATGTATAAGACTTGTATTCACTGTCTCCAGTTCCTTGCCTCACATTTGCTCTTCACTAGACTACAGTTGGAATTAGGTTCCTTTAAGTCAATAAATTGCCATTTTCAAGGCCTCCATCTTGCCAAACCCAAAATCCAGTTTACTTGATCTCACTTGTCAAAAATGACCTTTCTCTATTTCTTAAATACTATCTTCTTTGACTTCCATCACACTATAGACCCTCAGGTTTTCCCTCTGGCATAAACCTTGTGAGTTTCTGCTAATTCTGTGATAGGCACTTAGATAGACATAGCAGAGCACGGATGATGGGCCAGGTACAGAAGATCACAGGGCAGAAAGCCCTGGATGCCTAGCAAGGGGCAAAACTGAGAAAACAAGGACCTGGCCCCAAGGTAACCTTTCCTTCCCTAACATATCGATGATCATGCAGTTTGGACTCCTTGATCTTCATATCACTGGTCACGCAGTTGAGACCCTGTGACCTTTCCTCTCTAGAGATAACCTGGGCCTCCATTCTAGTTAAGCTTCAGGCCCAGAAAAGCAGCAAGCCCAGGTGGGTGATAATGACTAAGGACCCCTGCCCTGATGCTGACCAATCAGCAGAGACCAGGACCCTAAAAGAGCACATCTGGAAAGCTGATGAATATTCTATTGAAATCTTTCCCTGGGACCTCCACCTGCAAGAGAGAAATTAAAACCCTCTGGATGAAGGACCTATTGGCACCGAACCATTTCCTTCCTCCTCTCCTTTCCCCACAGATGTCTTCTCCTAAATTCTAAGGATCTGAGGAGATTTGTAACCAGGAGAGCAATGGGCAGTGGCAGCTCATTCTGGGCTAACCCCCGAAGCTGTCTCCAAGGCCCCTTTTTCTCTGACTTCCCCCGGTGCCAAAGCAGCCCTGCCTAGGGTTTCCTGTTGCTTCTCTATGCTAAACCCTTCCTGGTTTCACTGTCCAGGGTGCTTTTGCTATGCCCAGTAAAAAATCATACTTGCTTTACTGCACTTAGTCTCTTGACTGAAATCTTTCCTTTAAGAAGATAAGAGCTGAGGTCTCCACCTGAACTGATTTCCTTGGAAAGGAAATCATCACCAAACAGGAGCATTTTCATGAGGAAAGTGGAAAGAAGAGTGCTTTCCCAAAAATATACCTCCCCAAACAAGAGAAGCAACATAATATATATTGCGTTGAGGGCAGACACTTGGGTTTCCCACCCCATGTGCCCAACACTTCCTTCTTTAATAATAATATTGTTTAATATTAGTAATCCTAATTTAGGTAATGATATAAAAAGACCATATGTGTGGTGTGTGGAGTTAGTGGAATCTCAACAGTGGCCAAAGTAAAACTAGCACAAGTTTAATAAGGATAAATGCAAGACCTTCTACTTTGCCCCCCAATCTCCCTGTAAGCACAGCATAGTCTTGGCAAAGGTAGAAAAGACATTACAGTGCCTGGTGATAGAGATACACAATATGAGAACAGTGTTATGAAAAATATCAACATGATCTAAGGTTGAATTAAAAATGCCGTACTATTAAGGACAGAGGAAGAAGAACCTTAGCAGTCACAAATGAAATAACTATGACTTAACTATGCACATATATTAGAATGTCATTCTATTCACAACCTTGCAAAGAGGAAGTACTTCTCAAACTTTATCCACACAAGTCACCTGGAGATCTCATTAAAATGCAGATTCTGATTCTGTAGATCTGGGGGAGGGGAGGCTGAGATGCTTCATGGCTGAGCATCTTCCGGGTGGTTGCTTGAGTCCAAGAGATTAAATGATATCTTGGCTTTCTTCCAGTTCTAACACTTTAGAGTTGGCCAATTCAGTCAAACCTTGGCACAAAGATCATCAGACTGATTAGTGAGGTCATGCTTCCTCCAGCAACTTTCTGTCACTATTTAACCAGAACTCCAGACTTCCCATCCTGCACTCAATTCTTGGAGACCTTTGACAACTATTTTTTAGAGGAACGAGGTGCTTCAGTTAAGACAAAGATTGTTGGCTTACTGTAAAGAGGGAAGAACTTTCAATGGCTCCAACATTAAGGACCCAACATACAAACAAGGTTAACTGAGCATCTGATAAGGAAATCTATTAAAGCCAACCAGGGGATTGATTTTCCGTCCCTATTCCCCTTCAATGATGCTGCCACTGGCCTGGTTCATTCATATTAAAAACAATGCTTTTGAAGACATGGTGAAATGGTTATAGCATAATGTTAAAATTTAAACAGAGGGCATTTTCATAGCACTAACTAATTTCTGACAGAGGGCCACCCACTTAAGCTCCAGTCCTACTGGTTCCTGGAATTCTGACCAGTCTGATGTGTCTATTCACAGAGGGGCTGCAGAGATGGCTTTGCACAAAGTGGGGAGCGGTGGGCCTGAGAGGACAGCAGAACATCTGTTCCCTGGATGCCTCAGGATCTTGCATTTGAGCTTCCAGGTTCTAGGTCTAGGTGATAGATGGAGAGAGAGGAATTTTCAAGAGAGCCTCTGAGAGCAAAAGCAGGGACATTCATAGCTATCTCCCTATTCTGATGAAGAAAACAACTTGATAGAGATTAGGAGGATCAAGAACACACCACTCATCACCACAGCAGTACCCTTCAGACTCTCACTCTCTCCTTCTCTTCTCTTTCTTTATCTCATTAAAATAAGAGTTTTAATATCACTTTCCTTTTATTTTCTAAGTTCTTCCCTATATTTTATTATGATATATAGGCAGAGAACATGCACTTTATTTCCACATGTTAGTAATAAAGAAATTAGAACCAGGCCAGACCACAATAGATTGCTCTCAAATAAATCACATTTACATATATCTTCTGTAACATATTTTCTTTGAGAAGAAAATATTAAAAAACCAAATGTCCTTCCTTTACTACACACTCCACTGGGGTTCACATACAGGTTTTCCATCTTGAGCAAACTGTAAATCTCTAACTGATAAGTTGTCGAACAATAAGCTCTTGTAGTTTAAATTCTAAGTTGCACTTCCACACTTAACTGTGTTTCTTCCTTACCAGTTAGAGCCTCAGCACAGAGCCCTACCTGCTGTTTTCTCCAGACACATGGCTTTCATCCTGAAGAAGCTGGCAAGTTTAGGGGCCTAATTTGGTATAGAAGAATGTCAGCCCTTCTTGCACCCTCTGGGATTACACTCCCAAGCTTCCAATACAGCACTTGTTTGAATGGACTCACTACAGTGTGATGACAATTACTCACTGAAGACTTAAGCAGCTTTGACTCAAGATGAACATCCATTTACACATAAATATTAACTAGTATCTGAAATACAAGACTTCAGTGTGAAGACCAATATCGTGTGTGTGTGTGTGTGTGTGTGTGTGTGTGTGTTACTCATGTTAAACTACCCATAAGCAACTTGCATTAAAATAGGTGATGCACCTTCCAAAGGTAGTCAGTTGGTTGTATTCTGGCTGTAGTCCAGAGGCACCCACAACTTTGTTCTGTTATTTGTCTCCATAAACATTAGCACTTTACTAATTAAATAGCAAGGGGAATCTCAGAAATGGATTATTGGTAAAATTGGTGAATTGTTAATGGCATGATGAATAGAAGTGGATTCTCATTAGAGAAATTCAAGGAAGTCAAGATATCTATATACATTAAAATATTTCAGAGGGACTTCTGGCAATAGCAGAGTAAAGAGGTTGAAAACCCTTTCCCAATATAAATAACGACATAACTGGACAAAATTTTCAAAAACAATCATTTCAACCCTAGCTGGTTTGGCTCAGTGGATAGAGTGTCAGCCTGTGGACTGAAGGGTCCTGGTTTCAATTCTGGTGAAGGGCACATGCCCAGGTTGTGAGCTCAATCCCCAGTGGGGGGCATGAAGGAGGCAGGCAATCAATGACTGTCTCTCATCATTGATGTTTCTCTCTCTCTCTCTCTCTCTCTCTCTCTCTCTTCCTACTTCCCTTCTTCCCTCCCTCTCCCTTCCCCTCTGAAATCAATAAAAATATATTTTGAAAACACACACACCATTTTAGGACTCTGAATCAAGTGAAGACTAACAATAAATTGGGAAACTTTTTTTAATGAAAATCTGCCAGGATTTCAGATATAACCACTCAAAGATCTGCCCAGGACTGTCTGTGCTTACCAAGCTCATCAACATTATTACCAGGGCAAGCCAGCGTGAAACCAGCAATTTCTCAGCTGGAGATCCAAATGCTGACCTGATTTAGAGCAGAGAGTGGAAACACATGCCCAGCCATGTTGTTGTAAAAGTGATAAACTTAGTAGAAAATGAATGGGAAAAGCTCCCAGCTCCATGAGCTTGAGGTTGAGGTTCCAGCAGGAGCAAGCTACAGGCAGCTGGGCCAGCCACACACCTCACAAGGAGATCCTGGAAACAGGAGTTCCAAAGAAGGGCTAGATCCACTCTCCAAGCATCCCAGGGTTTTTATTGAGAAAGAAGAAAATAGTTAAGAAAAAAATTAACAAAATAAATTCAAGAACAATATACTGAAAACTATAAAACATGTCTGAGAGACATTAAAGGATATGAATGAATAGATGTTTCTTATTCATACTCAGGGACACTCAACATTGTTAGGCACCAATTCTCCCAAAACTAATCCAAGGATTCAATCTAATTCCTACCAAAATCCCAGTTGGCTTTTTTGTAGAAACTAACAAACTGACACTAATAAAAATGCAAAGGACCTACAGCTGTCAAATTAATTTAGAAAAGGTGTACAACACTGAATAGCTTATATTACTTATTTCAAAATTTCTTTAAAAAGCCAAATGAATCCAGATAGTGGGTATTAGCATAAGAACAGACATGTGAGTTGATGAAACAAAATAGAGAATCCAGAAATACACACTTACATTTATGGCCAAATGCTGATTGACAAAATGGCTAGGCAATTTTGCCTAGTTTGATTACCTGGATTCTTCCTTGTTCTTCGTTCTCAATTACTATCTGGGTGTCCCACTAAGGTCCCACATGCTTCTGGAGCTGGAACCCTGTCCTTTTCCTGCCCACACTGCCCTGATTATCCCTCTGTTTAGTGACTTCCCTAATCCCAACTGCCTGTTCCTCCGGAGCTCAAAGTAATGACCACCAGATTTACCTGGGCATTAATATTAAAATCCGATGCACACCCCAGAGAGCGACCTTTTTATTAATGTGCTTGCTCTCCTAGAGCACATGGAAGAGCTAGTTACGTAGGTGAGTTCATGAGAGAAAGGGAGAAAACAAAATATAGATGGCAACTTCCATCATTGTGACTTTAATCCAACCACTCCCTCTTTGACTATTTCTCATGGAGAACATTTTTTCAATATATGCACTTTTGGGCCCTCGCTGGTTTGGCTTGGTGGATAGAGCATCCACTCATAACAGGGGGTAGCCGGTCGATAATTCTCTACCATCATTGATGTTTCTATCTCTCTCCCTCTTCCTTCCTCTCTGAAATCAATAAAGATGTATTTTAAAAATATACATGCACTTTTGGTTCTGTGAACTTCAAAAGCAAGTCCACCAAGGATGTCAACAGCTGCCCCAGAATCATAGTGAGGAAGGCAGCTGAATGGGGTCCTCAGGACATTGTACATCCCTGACTTGATGTCCCAATATTTGTTCGGTGCATGAAGGAATGAGTGAATAAGTGAATGAGCAAATATGGGGGGAAATTAGAAAAACTGAATAGAAATGACAATGGCATAAGAAAATATTTCCTACCCCAAGAAGGTATGAAATACTTAAAATGCCAACTCCCTTAAAGGAAAGCAATGAGAGCTTCCACAGGCATTTCACATGTTAGTGAGTATCTCAAACTCTTCCTACCCTGAACTTCTAGACTGACCAGAAGTATGCTGACAAAGCCAGAGGGAAGTTTAGATTTTTTCAAAGGTTGTGTTTGGGTGAAAGGGTCAGAGGTACAAACTTCCAGTTATAAAATAAGAAAGTCTGGGAGATGCGCTGTACAGGGGTGACTATAGTTAATAATACTGTATTGCATGTGTGAAAGTTGCTAAGAGAGATAATAAAAGTCTTCATCACAAGGAAAAAGGTTTGAAACTGTATGTTGATGAATATTAACTAGACTTATTGTGTGATCATTTCCCAATATATACATATACCTAATCATCATGTTGTCTACCTGAAACTAATACGTTATATATCAATATACATCAATTTAAAAAAAAAAAGGAAGAAATGCCAGAATTAGAGTCAGAATAAAGGGATTGAAAGTGGGAATTTTGATGGGTGGGGAAAGAGTGCTTAGCCCACCGCAGGGTCCAGCTACAGGGATAGAAAGTAAGCCAAGTGGCAAAGGCAGTTCTGGAAACAATGATGTAAACTAGAAACCTAAAGGGGTTGAAAATTACAAAGGTCTTTGAGCCTCTGGATATCAAACTTTGAATATCGCTTTTTAAAATAGATTCCAGATCCCTCCTAGACCTGCCGAATGGTAATCTCTTGGGTGGTATGAAACCTAGCATGCTGGAGTACCTCATGGCCAGAAGGGGCCAGGACTCAGAGCTGGGAGTGCAGTCCAGGGTCTAGATAAAGGTTGTATGACTATTAAAGCAGCCTAGCCACTTCTGCAGCAACAGAGGGTGTTACTGCTCTCCCCCTGCCAATGGGTTAGGCCTTAGTTTTAGAACCCTGTGTATTGAACCCTCAAGTTATTTGTGTATTGAAAGAAATGTGCTGAGAACTAAGGTTTTGATCTTTGAAGGAAAAGTGCCCCTTCTTTTTGGCTTTGATTGATGGCATTCAGGGTAAACCATCTAAAGGAAGACCTGATGGTAACTCTGGTTGGGTGGGAAGTCTGACT
The DNA here is from genome assembly GCA_027563665.1 of Antrozous pallidus. NCBI lineage: Eukaryota > Metazoa > Chordata > Mammalia > Chiroptera > Vespertilionidae > Antrozous > Antrozous pallidus. Next base: position 64,377,980 of record CM050518.1, read on the forward strand.
TACAAAGTAGAGTGCAAATTCAGAAACAGGGCAGTCGATAAAGGCCATAACACCAAGGCTGTCCTAGGGCTAAGTTGCAGGCTGTGTATGGGTGGCCCCGCTAGGTGTTAGGTAAGGAATGATAGTGTGATTCAGGAGAGGGGATAATGGGACCACATTCCTGCATTAGAGAGAAAGGAGCTGTTCAGGATAGAAAGGGAGGATAAGGGCTCCTTGCCTGTGAATGAATTTGGAGGGATTACAGAGGCGGTGGCCTGTGGACAGGTACAGAAATGGATGAAGCAGAGGAGTGCATGATGAAGGCAGTGCTGTAGCAAAATTAGTCTAATGCGGTGGTAGGCAAACTGCGGCTCGTGAGCCACATGCAGCTCTCGAGCCTCAGTTTGCTGCTCTGTTGACTAATGAGTTTGCCAACCACTGGCCTAATGCATATGAGACCAGATCAAGGGAAAGAATGCCAGCATTATTCAAAGTGGCTCCTGGTAGTAAGTTAGACAGCTGGTGATCATTTGCAGTGGTAACAGGGAAAGACAAAAATAAATCAGGGGGTTCTTTAAAGGAAGAACTAAAATTCAGAGGGACAATGTGAAAAAGGAGATTTAAAAAGAAGAAAGGTAAGATGAAGCCATGGTAACCAAAAAAATGTCACGAACTGGGAGAAGCAGAGAGGGAGTCATTGAGGCAGGAAAGGATTCCTGTGCTGAGACTGTGAAAACAATCACTTTTTGAAAGTAAAATTCTGTAGTTACAAAAACATTGGAAGGCATTTAATGTGTTGCAGTGTGAGGTGTGTTTTTCTAAATCGAAATATTCTTTTAACTAAAAATGACCTACTAAACTTAAGCATCTTCTTATTGTTATAGAGAATGTCCTGGGATTCTGGCAGGAAATTGTGGAGCAATGGAACAAAATGCAAGAAATTCTTTAGGGAATGCGAGAAGATGGCACTTTCCATAAATACTGAGTTATCTAAATTTGACATTCCCACCAGCAATACAGGAGGTTGTCTGGCACAAGAATTTGAGTCATACTATCTGCTGGGCCAACAGATCAAACTTCAAGATAACTTCAGGAATGAAAAGATCCAAACCTCAAATGTGGATTCAGAAAAGAAAAATAATGTGTACCATGCTGAAATTAGAACCTTATGTATGTCTATGCTGGGGTATCTGGATTAACAACAGTCTGAGATAAACGCTTACCTAGGCAAGAATGTTATCCACAAAGCTGATATGGAATCTCACTGCCTCCATTGTCTGTCTCCTGCCCCCAAGCATGACACAAAACCACTGGGAACAAGTTAACGCAAAGAAAGCTCCCCTGATCCAGACTTGAGAAAACAAAGACCCAAATAGAAGGGCTCTGTGCTATTAAGTGGTTACTGTGTGGGCATGGACTGTCCCCCTCTACATAAAGGATATGAAAATGCAGCAGATCCAGCTGCAGTGTGGTGTTGAATGCTGAAATAGCTCCCTGGCAGGCATGTTTCCAGTTCATGACATTCAGTAAATTACTTCTATAAAAGATTGTTTTCTCCTCATTAATTTTGAAATGCATTTATTTAATCAATTGTCCATAGATACATATTAGTATTTTATAAATAAAACAAAGAAAAGAAGTATTTGCAAACATGAAAAGCTACATATATCTTTCACAGGAGACCACAATTCTCTTGTTCATCCAAACATTTATGAGGAATGTAACTAAAATTTTCACCTAAGATATACCATCAAGAGTTCTCTCTGGCTGTCTTTAGTTAATTTTTGCATTCAAAGAACAGGCTTAACTTTATTCACTGGGAATTAGTTTTAAAAATTAAGTTTCTCGCCCAGCTGGGTGTAGCTCAGAGGTTGAGCGCTGACCCAGGAACCAAGCGGTTACTAGTTAGATTCCTGGTCAGGGCATATGCCCGGGTTGCAGGCTCAGTCCCCAGTGGGGAGCGTATAGGAGGCAGCCAATCAATGATTCTTTTTCATCACTGATGTTTCTATCTCTCTCTCCCTTTCCCTTCCTCTCTGAAATCAATAAAAATATTGTTTAAAAAATTAAGTTTCTCACTGGGCTGGTGTGGCTTCATGGTTGAGGGTCAACCTACAAACCAGGAAGTCACAGTTTGATTCCTGGTTCGGGCACATGCCCATGTTGCGAGTTCAGTCCCTAGTGGGGGGAATACAGGAGGCAGCTGATCAATGATTCTCTCTCATCATTGATGTTTCTTTCTCCCTCTCCCTTCCTCTCTGAAATCAATTTTTAAAAATTTAATTAAGTTTCTCTGTAGCTGCCATCGGTGTTCCAATCATGAATCATATTTACTGATAAAGTAACACACTAAGCTAAACTTCTAATAGAATTATTCTCAAATTTGACTTCTCAGATATAGTTTTAAACATTATTTTAAATTTTTACAAGTATGGACACTCATTAAGTGATATATTACTATCCTGCAATAGGTACATTGAAGGAGTAGAATGGTGGAGGGTAGTGGAGAGAGGAATATCGTTCCATATTTTGTCAGGAAATAACTAGTACCTCCCTTATACTATTAAGGAAGAAGTAGGTTTCATAAGTACCTTGCTTTTGAGTTACATGAAGAAATGTCTATGGAAGGATACTCAGGAAAACAAAAGAAAATGATAAAGTCAAGACTTAACTTTTTCCTCTACAGCCTTTAGTACCTTTTGAATTTTCTACCATGGGCATGGCTTACCTATTCCAAATATTTTTTAAGTTACATGATTCATAAATACAGATCTTAATTTCAGTTTGACTCAGTAAAGGTAGGTGGCTGTTAATGTTCAGGAACATTACAAAGCAATGAATACACAGATGTAACTAAAATAATCTCTTCCCTCAAGAAGCCCAAGCCAGAATAGGCAGAGTAGCCAGCTGACTGCTGACACCACCATGGAAACAGCAAGTACGACAGCAGCACTAGGAGGAGAGCAGTGGTAGAGCATCCAGGGACTGGGAACGTTTTCCAGGGAGTTAGGACCCACACAGGGGACTTGTCCTGCACTTAACAGCCCATGTGACAGAAAACACTGGTGAGTGATGAATAGGTGCAGGTGTGCCCAAGATTACAGCTGTTGGTTCTGGGACAAAAGGTGAGCTGGAGTCTCAGACTCCTCAGTTTATCCCCAATGTGACCTGTCCCCAGTGTCATTTTGTGTGTGCATGATGTGAAGTGAAGGGTTTAGGAGGTGTTGGTCCAACAAAGGGTGGCAGTACTGACAAAAAAGGGAGGCCTGGTGGGAGAATCATCACAGTATTTCCTGGGAAAAACAAACAACTGCCAAGCCTAATCAGCAGTGGGGGCGGAAAATGGGAGACAGATTGCAGATTTTCATTTGGTTAAATCAACAAATCTTAATGTGGGCAATGAAAGAGGGAGGGGAGCCAGGATGGTGAGCATGCAGGGCAGGCAGACAGTAAGAACCACCATCATGGATTGCATGTCTGTCACACTAGGACATGCCCAACACTGTAACTGTTCTCATGTGATATTTAATCACCTTAATCCCATCCTTTATAAACAGGAAAATAGATGTTAAGAATTCAGATCTTGTCCAGATGTGGCTTAGTGGTTGACTGTAGATCTATCAACCAGGAGGTTATAGTTTGATTCCCGGTCAGGGTATTGCCTGGGTTGTGGGCTCAGTTTCCTGTGCAGAGTATACAGGAGGCAACCAATCAATCTTTCTTTCACATCATTAATGTTTCTATCTCTTGCCCTCTCCCTTCCTCTTTGAACTCAAAATACATTTAAAAAAAAATCAGATGTGTAAAGAAACTTAACCAATGTCATGGCACATCCAAGTGACAATTCTGGTAGCTGAGCCCAAGACTATCTGATTCCTAATCCAGACTCCATGTTTCTAAACAATTATATACACTGAGTAGTCAGATTATTAAGATCTCTGAACACATAATAATCTGGCCACCCAATCTATATCCTATATAATAAAAGGCTAATATGCAAATAGTCCCTTCGACCAGAAGTTCGACCAGCAGGCAAGCCTGCCAACAAACAGCCCATGTCCCCTCCCCCTAGCCAGGCTGGCTGCACCTCACCTATGCACAAATTCATGCACCAGGCCTCTAATACACACACACACACACACACACACACACACACACACACACACACACACTGAGTGGTCAGATTATTATGTGTCCAGAGATCATAATAATCTGGCCACTCAGTGTATACCAGAGAATATAGTTTGGAAGAGGGCCTCCCCAATAGTTCTGTGCAAAATAGTAATACTGTAATGATGCTTGCAGCTAATAATTATTGAGGACTAACCCTGTACTAAGCCCTGTTCTGTGCACTTTATTGCATTGTTTCAGTTCATCATTAACATCATCTTTCAGAGAGACACCATTTTATTCCCATTTTACAGATGATGAAAACTAAAGCACATAGAAGCTAAATAATTTGCCCAATTTCCCACTAGGCTATAAAATACAACACATAAAGATTTATCTTGCCCTAAGTGGTTTGGCTCAGTGGATAGAGTGTCTGCCTGTGGACTGAGGGTCCCAGGTTTGAGTCTGGTCAAGGACATGCACCTTGATTGCAGGCACATCCCCAGTAGGGGGTGTGCAGGAGGCAGCTGATCAATGTGTCTCTCTCATCGATATTTCTAACTCTTTATCCCTCTCCTTTCCTCTCTGTAAAAAAAAATTAATAAAATATATTTTTAAAAAGGATTTATCTTGTCATTTTCCTATAAAAAATTCCTATAGATAATATGAACATCCACAGGACTTTATGAGTAAACTATTATAAAATGGTAGCATGTTTCAAGTATGATTCCCTTGAAATAAGTGGCTTTCTAAACATTTTATGATAGTGCCTTTTAAAGCAATACAATTAATTCTAAGAGGGACAGAACAAGACAGAACAGTATATATGTTTATTCTATATCCTTGTCACATGTGAATTCTCCATCATGCTAGATTAACTACAGATGTAGGTTTTATATGTAATGTCTGAAAAAGAGAGAGGAAAAATAGAGTGGGGCAAAGTCCAGGAGATGTAGGAGGTGGTCAGTAATGTTTTTATTAGACATATCTTTGTTTCCAACTGCTAAAATCAGTATTTCTTGTTGGCCCTTACTTAGGGAAGAAAAGAAAAATGCACTTTTGAAATCCATTCAGGCACACACATTATACTACTGAGTATATACATGCTAAATATGAAAACTATGTCATTTATGAGAATGAAATAAATTTTCTTTCATTCATAGAATAGACATTTTTCCTGTATACTTGGAATTTTCTGTTTGTTACTTAGAGGGGGGAAAGGGCAGTTTAAAACAGAAGAATTCATGAACCAACCTGTGAAGCAACTATAATTCTATGTAATTGTGAGCTGTAGATTTAGCATAACATTATTTGTAGAAACACACAACCTCTTATACTAGAGACCCGGTGCACAAAATCTGTGCATGGGGGGGTTGGGGGGGGAGGGCTTTGAGGGGGGTGTCCCTCAGCCCAGCCTGTACCCTCTCCAATCTGGGACCCCTTGAGGAATGCATGACTGCCTATTTAGGCCCAATCCCAGTAGGATTGGGCCTAAATGGGCAGTTGGACATCCTCACAATCCAGGACTGCTGGCTCCAAACTGCTTGGCTGCCTGCCTCCCTGATTGCCCCTAACTGCTTCTGCCTGCTAGCCTGATCACCCCCTAACCACTACCCTGCCAGCCTCATTGATGTCTAACTGCTCCCCTGCCAGCCTGTTTGCCCCCAACTTCCCTCCTCTGCTGGCCTGGTCACCCTTAACTGCCCTACCCTGCAGGCTTGATCACCCCCAACTGCCCTCCCTTGCAGGCCTGGTCCCTTCCAACTGCCCTCTCCTGTTGGCCTGATCGCCCACAACTGCCCTACCTTGTAGGCCTGGAACCTCCCACTGTTCTCCCCTGCTGGCCATCTGTGGTGGCCATCTTGTGTCCACATAGGGGCAGGATCTTTGACCACATGGGGGCAGCCTTCTTGTGAGTTGGATTGATGGTCAATCTGCCTATTACACTTGAATTAGATAGGATAGAGGTCTGGTGCATAGGTGGGGAATGGCTGGTTTGCCCTGAAGGGTGTTCTGGATCAGGGTGAGGGTTCCCTTGGGGCGTGGGGCAGCCTGGCCGAGGGACCTGTGGTGGTTTGCAGGTCCGCCATGCCCCCCAGCATCTCAAGCGGAGGCCCTGGGATCTGGGATTCATTTATGTTTTACAATTAAAACTTTGTAGCCTGAAGTGGAGCCAAGCCTTCTGTTTGCTCTCTGGCGACAGCTATTTCTGTTTGAAACTTTGTAGCCTAGAGTGGAGGCCTAGTCTAGGGTTGTAGAAGTTTGGATTCCTCCATCGCCCCGCCCTAGCCTTTTTTTCTCTCCAACTCTAGGGCTGCCACCATTTCTGTTGGGAAACGTATCTTCTATAATTGAAACTTCGTAGCATTGAGTAGAGGCCTACGCCAGCAATGGCTACCGGGGAAACCCAAGCCTCCCTCCTGTTCTCAGTGGTGGCTGCCATCTTGTTTGGGGTTTATTTGCATAATTTGCTCCTGATTGGCTGGTGGGCATGGCTATGGGCCTGGCTTGATCAGAGGTACAGTCAATTTGGATATTACTCTTTTACTATATAGGAGGATGGAGCTTACTTTAAGCTGGTTACATTTCAAAAGAAATTAAGCCATTGGGCATAGAGTAATCTGGAAAAACTGCAGAAAGGATAGACGGTTACTGATCATGTAAATGCTATTAGATAATCATTGCTTTCAAAAACATACAGGTATTATTTTATTATGACCGTGTTAGATAATTTCACTAACTATGCTATCTACATGGGACACAGATTTTTTTTTTTTAATCAGAACTCTCTGAGATGCCTGTTAAGAAGAGTGAAGGTTGATGGGGTGGGGACTGAAGGCAGTGTGCCAAATTCAAAGGCTCCAGCTGTGGGCGGGTTTCCACAGCATCTTAAAGCAGGAAAGCCCCAGGTGGTCCACTTTCTCTAAACACCATTCATAATCGCTGCCCAGCTGAGCGCTGAGCCCCTGGAGGGGCACGGAAAAATGAAGGGCATCGCCTCCTCCGTTTAGGACTTTCAATTTCTTATAACAATAAAGCTGAGTCAAGCTGCTCGCTCTCCATCCTGTGGGAAACCTGGCCGTGTACACTTTGTGCAACCTGAGGGAAAAGAGTTCAGCTCCAAGCTCCAAGCCCTCTCTACCCTAGGCCAGCTCTTTTCTTACAAGGAAAACTATGCAAATCCCCCTCTCTCCTGGCCCTAGCTGTGTGCAGAGCTCAGCTATTCAGAGCTGTGCTTCCAGCTCCGGTCCAGTGCTTTCATCATGAATGCTTGGATGAATGAGATGGTCTCGTTTCTGCAGAATGACTAACTCAGCACAATGCCCAAACACATTTTTTCCCACGACAGTATTTCTCATTCCACCTACCTATTTTTGACACGACTTTTCTTAAAATGCATTTAATAAAAGATGTATTTGTACGCATTTGCCCATGGCCATGTGTTGCATCCATTAAGATGTTTTCAACATCTTGTGACCGCTTAGCCAAGAAGCAAACCACGCTGGGAAGATTTAACCCTATGGGCAGAGTGAGCAATGGGGTTGGGTTGTCTGAACACACACAAAAAGAGGGTTTTATTTCTCTTTCTCTCCTGGCATTGACAGAAACTATGAATATTTGCTTCGGGTTTCCCTTCTTCCCAAACCTTGCCACCAGAGCCTCTGTACCCGCGCCGCGACTAGCAGGCAGAGTCCTCCTCCCTTCGCCAATGGCTCTCTCACTCCAGAGTGAGGAAGGTCTGAACCCTGAGCCCGGAACCAGCGGGCTCGGCCCCCTGGAGACCCCAGGCACAAAAAGCGTGGTTTGGGAGAGCGCATCTGCGCCCCAGACGCCGTCAGCGGTGCGGCCCCCCCCCCCCCCCCGCACCGGACAGCTGGCTAGGGGCGCGCTTCTCCCCGCGTGTCTCTCCACCTGGGCCGCGAGTGGCCCGGAGAAGCTGCTCTTCCCGGCGCTCAGGATTGGGCTTTCCGACGCCGGACAACGGGGGAGACCCGGGAGAACGCCCTTCCCTTTCAATCCCCGCGCCGCGCACTCCGTCTGCCGCCCGCCCCGCGCCCCGGAACGCCAGAGCCTGAGACCAATGCAGGGTCGGCGCACCCCCCACCCCCATGGCGCCCACTGCTGCCACCCCCGCGCGGCGCTTCTCGCAGCGGTCTGCAATCGCAGAAGTCAGTGAATGGCCCCCAGAGCCCGCCGATTTTTCAGCCCAAGGCTCGGAGCAGGGGGCTGCTACCGCCAGGAGTGACGCCCCCAGTCCTCTTGCCCCCGGCCTCGGAGACGCTCGCGGGGAAACCCACGTGTCCGGTCCTCCGGTCGGAGGGATGCGTGCACCGACCTTTGAAGAGACAAAGCGCACGGCTTTGTCCCGCAACCACCCGCTCGCTGGGGGACCGGCCCGGCTCACCTCTCTGCTGGCACTGCGCCGCGACCCAGAGCGCCGAGGCCAGGAGCGCGACCCCCGCGCCGCCCCCGCGCATCTCGCCGCTGCCGCTCAGGGCCCGGGACAGAAGCCGGGACGACGCGCGCGGGGACTCGGTGCAGAGCGCGAGGCTGCCGCTTGCCCGGGGGTACCCTCAGCAGCCCGCCCGCCCGCCCCTGCGACACACCCCCGCCGACCTCCGCCACGCCCGGCCCGGCTGCGAAGACCCCTCCCCCAGGGGGGCCGGTGCTCAGCCCCCGGACCCGCCGGGACCGCTGCTCCCAGGCCACACTGGAGCTGCCCGCCCGCCCTGCGCGGTGCACAGTCCCCCAACTCCAGATGGCGTGGGGGGCTGCCCCGCGGCCGCTGCCGGGTCACAGTTGGGAGGGTGGGCGGAGAAAGTGACTCGGAAGGGAGGGAAACTGCTGGAGTTGGCCCGGAGGGGTGCTTTCAGAGAAAGTATTTGTCCTGTTGACCCAGCCCTACAGGCTCTGCAGCCCCCTCCGCCCCCCTCCCTGCAGGCTCCAGCCCCGCGCCGCTCGGGCCGCTCTGACCAGCCCGCACCTCCCTCCTCCCCGACCCGGAGCGTGGGGCAGGCGGCCAGCCTCCTCCCTGGGTATGGGACCCAGGCTGAGCTAACCAGAAGGTGGCCCGGGCCGTGGCCTAGAGCCTTCCCTCTCAGGAGGAGAATCCGGGCTTAGCTGAGCAGCCTCCCACCTAGGCTGTTGGGTGTTTGTGAAGATTTTTCTAAAAGTGTGTTGTAACTTGGTTCCCATTTTTTTCTAGGGAAGGCAAGAAAGGTCGCTTGGACTTTATTATTATTATTAGCTTACACTAACTGTTCCAGAGAGAAGTCTCATACTTTTTTGAAGTTTATTTTTAATGCAAGATTTCAACTGCTTTGTTGGTTTTTTAAAATAATTTTCTAATTTTTTTATATTAAAATTGTATTCATTACACTTTGCAGATTTTACTTTTTCACAGTACAAACACATAGGATAGTAAAAGTCCCTTTTACGGTCTCATTCTCTTATTTTGTCTCCTCCCCCCCCCTCCGCCCCCAATAGGGAGATAATGTTATCTCAGTTGTGTTAATCAATTTGACAACTTTACCAATTCCAGTTTTTCTAAAAACATTTCCTGAAATCCTTAATAAATAAATTATCATTATAATATAAGCAATCATTTTTTTAAGTCATAGTAAATAACAATCGGTAGAATTTGGCACTTTGAAAACAATGCAATGTATTTGGCTGAGAAGGAACACATCATAGTACCAAACTTAAAATACAGATGTTTTTAAGTAGTAAAATATTAAAGCATTAAGTATTTATCAAATAAACGGTTCAGTAAATTTAGTATTTAATAAGTTATAAGTATTATTTAAATATTTAAATACAGAGTTATAAATATTTCTGCACTGAAATAACATTGTATGCACACCTTTATACATATCTTTCAGAGTGTCCTAAGTGCATTCATATAGATTGTCTCATGGGACCTTCCCAGTTTTATAGAATAGGCAGATAGTTAGCCTTGTGTGAGATGAGGAAATGAGTTCAAGGGGTTAAGGTCCTATCCAGACCTAGACCTCTGATCTGATTTGGTCCCTAGTTCCCTACATAATTTCCCTGAGATCATGACAATGAGATCAAAGACACCAGGAGGAATCACAAAGGATTATCTATCTCCCTATATCCTGAGCTCCTATACATTCAGTCTGAACTTCAGTTAGACCTTATCTTTCAGCTGCAGACAGGGAACTCTTGTGATTTCAAGGGAAGCAAAGGGTCAGCCCATTTGGAGAGTGAATAGGAAATGGAAGTGTCAAAACTTTCAAGTTGGCACAATTTGTCACAGTGCAAGATTAAGCAGGATGATTTCAATGGAAGACAAATTTCAAAAGCCAATTTAATGAACAAGCTTGGATTAGATGGAACATGAAAAATGTCACAATTCCATGTGTCTTGCACAACCCAGCAGTACCAATTTTTCCCATTCTGTATCATGCTTGGAAATGTCTAAATTACCTACAGCACCAGGGAAATTCAGGGCTGGCCTGTTTAAGGTAAAAATGATACAAGAATGTTCATGTTTTGTGAGAAAGTAGAATTTCAGCTCTAGTAGGCCCACAAAGATGCTTGCTTTGAAGTTAGTCACCTATAAATAAGAAACAACAAAAATGCCTAAATGCAAGCAATAGTTAAATGGCTAAGTAATTTATAGTAAATCAAAGTGATATGCTATTTTGTAGCCATTTTTAAAACACAGAGTGTTAATTTGCATAAAACACTGTGATATGTGAGGTGAGCACACTTTGAGCAGTAAATGCCTGGTTCACTTGCCCTCCATCTTGTCTGTATATTGGAAGTTATGGAAGAGCTTTAAAAAATACTGATGCTGGGTCATAACAGATTCAGACACAGAGATTCTGATTAATTTGGGATGGGGGGAAGCCAGGATATCAAGATGTCTTAAGACTTTAGGTAATTCTCATGTGCAACAATATTTGAGAAACACTGGGCTAACTGACCAGCTCCTGCGTGGATAGCCATTCAGTTCTGGTCATTGGTTGCTGGGAGGCTAGATGAGCCAATCCTTGAGGATGATGATCACACGCAAGCAGAGGAAGGACTGCCTGGCAAGTGTCTTTCCTGCACAGCCTGACACCCACCTAGCAGGGATCCAGCCCAGAGTATGGAGCAGGAGTGCTCTCTGGAGGCTTGGTGCAAGTAAAGCTGTCCTATAGTTCTAAAGGAATTGAGACCCCAGGCAGGGGCTTGGGCATGGGAGCACCACACCAGGATTTGGGTCCAAGGCCTGAGGTATACACCTTTGGCCTTGGTTACTAAGGAAAGAGGTGAAAGATCAGTTACTAAAACTGGGTTACAGAATCAGAGTCTGTCCAGGAAAATGCTAAAGAGACTATGTGTAGGCTAAGCTCCTTAAGGTCAGTAGCAAGAAATAAGATGATTAGGAAACTAACTCTCAGACCAGAGGAGAAGACAAAGTAGGCAAATTAGGGGTGGTGGGCCAGATAATTGTCCCACAAAGGGGTGCACACCCTAATAGCTAAATCCTGGGAATATATTATGCTACATGACAAAATACTGATGTGATTAAACCAGGACTTTGTTCCATAACTTCATATGTTATTTCATTCATAACAATAATATGAAGCAACCGAAAGCAAGCCATGTGTCCATCAGCAAGAGAGTGGAATTAAAAATTGTAGTCTGTTTTACAATGGAATATTAATTGGCAATAAAACAGAAAGAACCATTAACTCACAGGAAAACAGGAATGGATTTCAAAAACATTATGTTAAGTAGAAGAAGCCAGAGACAAAAGAATACTGTATAATTCCATTTATATTAAGTTTAGCAACATGCAAAACTAATCAAAAGGGAATGGTGCTGCCTATGGAGAGACTGAAGAGTAAGTAGAAGGGGACAGAAGAGGAGCTGGGGCAACAGAAATGTTATGTATCCTGAAAGGGGTGTTTGTTGGATGGGTATAAACATTTACCAAAATTCATTCAATTATATACATTTAGAATTTGTTGCATTTTTCTGTATAAATCACAATCCTTAGATGAGATGATTTTCCTGAATTAATAAGCTCAGGATGGCAGAAGAATCAGAGGAATTCAGTGTGAGAAGAACTCAACCTGCCATTGACGGCTTAAAGACAGGGAAAGGGGATCTTGAGTCAAGGATTGTGGCTACTTCCAGGTGCTGGAAAGGCAAAGAAACAGAGCCTCCAGGAAGAACCAGCTCTGAGAGACCTTGATTTCAGACTAGTAAACATCCATCTGAACATCTGACTTCCAGAATGGTAAGATGATAAATCTGTGTTGTTTGAAGCCACTAGATATATGCTAATTTATTTTAGCAACAATAGGGGACTAATGCATAAGGCAAATACTCTCTCCCAGAAATCATGTGTAGATGATGTTATGGGGGGAAATAATGCATAGCTATATTAAAATCTAGGTAGATACTGAAGATTCCATTTGTGTCAGTGATAAAGAAAGGTCAGATAAAGAAGGAATTTGAGGATACTATGTGAATTATAAAGAAGAGGAAAAATAATAAAAAGTCAAGGGAACCCACTAGATAGGAGGACATATTTGCCAATGATATATCTGATAAGGGGTCAATTTCCAAAATATATAAAGAACTTCTACAACACCAGGAAGATAAACATCCCAATTAAAAATTGGGCAAATGACCTGAATAGACACTTCTCTAAAAAGGACTGCTCAATATCATTAATCATCAGAGAGATGCAAATTAAAAACAGAAGAGTGAAGGGGAGATGGGGATTTGTGCATCTGGGGGATTCCTCTGCCTAGCCTGCTCCCTCGGCAATCCGTGACCCCTTGGGGAATGTCGGACTGCCAGTTTGGGCCTGATCCCCACAGGCCAGGCCTGTGCACAAATCCATGCACCTGGCCTCTAGTATGCATATAAAAGATCCTTGGTTAATCGCTTCCCATCCTCTCCCCTCCCTTATTCCCCCTTGCCTCTGTGATTCATCAATCTATTTCCTGTTTCCATGCCTGTGCTTTGAGTGTCTGTGCCCTGGTGATCATTGTGCATTATAGCTACTAGACAGTCAGCTGGTTAGCCTGTCAGCTGATTGGCTGGTTGCTTAGGCTTTTATATATAGAGATATGCATAACTCTTGGATACAGACAATAGTACAGAGAAGACCTGGGGAGGGGAGAATAGAATGGAGAGGGTCAATATGACAATAATGTTGTTGCATTCTACAATCCTATATAATAAAGAGGTAATATGCAAATTGACCATTACTCCAACACACAAGATGGCTGCCTCCATGTGGTTAAAGATGGCCACCCCCATGTAGACACAAGATGGCTGCCTCATGATGGCCAGCAGGGGAGGACAATTAGGGGTGACCAGGCCAGCAGGGGAGGGCAGTTAGGGGCAATCGTGCCATCAGGGGAGCATTTAGGCATTGATCAGGCTGGCAGGGGAATGGTTAGGGGGTGATCAGGCTGGCAGGCAGAAGCAGTTAGGGGCAGTCAGGCAGGTGAACAGTTGGGAGTCAGCAGTCCTGAACTGTGAGAGGGATCCCAGATTAGAGAGGGTGCAGGCTGGGCTGAGGGACACCTCCCACAACTTGTGCATGAATTTTGTGCACTGGACCTCTAGTATGTAATGATGTTGTTGCAGTTTTTGTGTGTGTGCTATGTCCAAGCATTGTGCAAAACATGTAACATAGACAATCTTAAAGTTCTATAAATGTCCCAAAGTGGCAGAAAGTAATGTACTAAATTGAAACAGAATTCACAGTTACTAGCAACACAAGGAAAAAAAAAAAAAGACAAATTAATTGGAGAGATATTAGGAGGCAGGAAGAATGGGGTTCACAAAATCCACAGGAGCCTGAAGGACAAGGCCTGAAGAACACATAAAAACCAAGAAAGTTAAGATTCTAGGCAACAGGATCATGGCCAAGGACACCCACAGAAACAGTACAGTTGAAGGAACCTACAGCACAGTGAGCTGACCTTCAGACATTCACTTCACCTGTTTTATTAGCTCAAGGTCCAGAGCCGGGGGAACCAATAACTGATCAGTTAAGCTTAAATTGTGTGGCCCAGGTGAGGGTAATAGAGGCATTGACCCCTCTCTCCCATAGTAGGACTTGGGAGTGAGGAAGAGAGAAAAATATTTTACACAATAGGAACCCTTCCCACTCCACACCCCAGTCCAAGGAGAAACCAGTCTGCTAATAGGAAGAGACAACCGGAATAGCTAATGTCTTCTGCTGGTAGTCAGTAAGAGCTTTATGGAAAGAATGAGACTTGATCAATAAAGAATCAGTATGACTTAGAAAGGCAGAAAAGAAGTTCATGAAGAATAGCCTATGCAAAGAAACAAAGACAAAACAACAAGACTTGGTTAAGGGATAGGGCCAAAGGCAGACAGGATGAGACACAGCTCAGGTCCTCTCAGTGCTGGACCAACCTGGTACCTACTTAGCTCTTGGCTCTCTGCTTTGGCCTCTCATGACAACTGTTGGGGTCTCCCCTCTTTCTTATGCTCCAGCCACCCTGCTTAAGATCTGGCACCTGAAGCAGCTACCGACTAGCCAATAATAAAACCCAGAAGTGGGATCCGTTTATTCCCTTTGGGGGCGATGTTGATTCATGAGACATAGATGACAAAGGGATCCAGAGTGAGAAGTGCTCCTGTTTCTCTCTGCCACGCACAGCATGAAGGCCTGGGGTCTCTCTGCAGCCTGCCCAGCCTGCAGACACATTCAACAGCCTCCTCTCCTCCCCCTTCTGAGTTCTTGTTGGCTCAGCCTGAAGCAGAAGCGGCACCTGAAACCTCTCTCTGTGCAGCTTCCTGCATCTCCTTCCTTTCCCGCATTCTCTGCTCTGTTGCCATGGATTTCACTTTTCAAATAAAATATCCTCATTTTCGTCTTTGCCTCAGCATCTGTGTATGGATATGCTTAGTTAAGAACAGCCTCTCCTAAAGGGAGCAATTCATTGAGAATGGGTAACAAGTTTAGTAACTGCAAGGAGTAGGAATGTATCAGGGTGAGGAATTAAAGCTTGAAGCAGAGGTGACGTGAAATTACTATAGAGTGTTAAGCAGAGAAACAATGAGACCAAAGTCTTTCTAAGGACAATCTATCTGTTAGCAGTAAACAGAAAGAGTGAAATAAAGAGAAATGGGAAATGGGTGCCTAGGATAGTAACAGGGTGGAGGTGGGGAGGGCATGGGAGATGGTGGCAGTGGGAATGGGGAATGGAGAGAATAAAGGGGGATTTCAAAAGAGGAAACATGACTTAGAAACTAATTGGATACAGATGATAAAGGAAATTGGGAATTTAAAATTTCCTTTGTGGGAAAGAAAATAATAGGTTAGAGGAGAAGGTGAGCCAATGGGAGAGGAAATAATATTTACAGTTGATTGTTGTGGTTCGGCAGTTACCAGATAGTCAAATGGAGACATTAGAAAAACAGCTTGGAATTCAAGACAGATGGAGAGCTCAGTCTTCTCTGCGTGATCACAAAGCCGTGGACACCAATGAGCTCACAAACAGTGGGAATGCTCAGAGGCCGTGAGGCGCAGCCAGGAAAGAGAGATCTTGGCAGATGGCAGACAACTTCATGAAGAGGACGTGTAGAATCGGTCCAGTGAAGGTGAAAGTTCCAACAAGGAAATCTGCAGAAGGAGAAAGCTCCAAGTTTGAAGCAATAGTGATGGTGAATACTCCAGAAAGTTCTAGAGAAGAGAAGTGAAACTTCAAAAGGCACTCACTGTTATGTCAGCTGCCTAAGCCTCACGTGCACGATAAACATTATTTCCTCAGTAGAGGTTCAGAGAGGATAACTAACTCGCTCAAAGTCACACAGCTACAAAGTGTATCAGTTAGTTTTTGCTATGTCACAAATCAATCCCAAACTTAATGGATTAGACCAAAAATTATTTCTTTTCCTCAAATGATTCCAGGGTGTGGTGGTTGGGCTGGCTCTGCTGGGTGCTTTTCCTGCTGGACTTCCTGGGTTCCTTCATGTGTCTGCAGTCAACTCCAGGTTAAGGAACTAGGTGATTTAAGGGAGCCATAGCTGGGATGCATGGAGCAAAAACTCAGAATTCACCATTGTCACGGGATGCTAATAGTTTAGTGAATTATAAATTAGAACAAAGTTAGAAATAGAACAAAATATCCCAAATAATAGGAATCCAAAGCAAATCTAATTATAGCAGTTGCTGACAGCACATCATAATGACAATTATTAGACCTAACAGCTATTGAGCATTTGCAGTGGGCCAGGGGCTGTGCTAAGGGCTTTTGTAGATTATCTCACTCAATCTCCACAACAACCCGATGGGACAGGTATGGTTGTCAGCTTTATTTTTCTGTGAGGAACCAGGTACAAGATGCCTATGTGCTTAACCAAGATGAATCCAGGAGGAGGGGTCAGGAGTTTGGAATTTGGAAGAAAGGTTTAATTTAGGGATTTCAGTCTTGGTGTAGATGCTTTATAGTGAGTTTTAGAATATGATATGAATGGATGCAGATTAATATAAAGAAAAAAAGTAAGGAAGCAGGAAGATGCTAAAGGTCATAAACATGGAAGTGAATTCAATAAGAAAAATTATGTGTAATAAGGCACAGAATTAAAAAGCAATACAAACAAAGCCCTAAAGCACCAGTGATATTTGGGACTCGAAAAGGCTATAAAATACTGTGAAACAGAAACATCAAAGACAAACACAGGAGAGGATATTTTGTCAGGATCTGACAGATTATATTGAAACAAAAAACTCCCAAAAGTTAAAAGCTGAAGATAACAAAGGCACCTTTCCTGATCACTATGAATTAGCAGTGGCCTCTGTTCTCTGTAACTCAGGGCTCCAAGCTGATGGAGGCTTCATTTCAACACATGCTTCCTTATCACGGAGGCAGCAAAAGAGCATTACCTGCTGAATCTTAAAGTTTCCATTTACATTTATTGGTCATGGGAAGTCATTTGGCCATACCTAATCTCAGTGGAATCCCCTCATATGCTTGTAAATAGAGGAGAACCAGAAACTTTTAGAGAAATAGTGACAACAAAGACATTCTTGTGGACTATGCTAAGATATGATGGGCAGATAGATTAGAGCCAAGGTGCTGATGTAAGAATCCCAGCTGAGTGTGTAAAGTGTAGCAGGCAGTTAAGATAGGCATGAGCAGAGCAGGAATGATGGGCCAGGTGCAGAGATCAACAGGGTGGGTAGCCCTGGGTGCCTGGAGACAGGCAAAACTACAAGCCCTTGCACCAAAACTCCCTTAAGCATTAACCCCTAGAGATGATATCTAGGCCTCAGTTGTATTTCAGCTCCAGGCAGAAAAACCAGGTGGAGCTACCAGTATACCAATGGCTAACATCAGGAGCAGCTGCAAAGGCTAATGACATTCTCCCCTGGACCCACCAATCAGTAGAGGCCATGACCCTAAGGAGACACACCAAAAAAATTCATGAATATTCTATTGAGATTCTCCCCAGATACCTTGGATAAAAGCCCTCAGGATGGAGGGCAAGCTTTTGCCCACTTCCTTCTTTCCCCAGGTTGTGTTTTTTCTCTTTCATCCCTCAAAGTGCATCTCTCTCTCCCTCTTCCTCCTAAACTCCAGAGGCCTTTCTTTTGCTATAACTTCTTTCCTGAGTCCATTTCCTCTACAGCTCACTTCTTCTACTTCTGTGACTTTCTAAATAAGCTGTCTCAAAGTTTGCCTTGGCTCTGAATTCTTCTCTTAGCCAGAACTCAGGAACAGAGGTAGCTGAACCAAGGTGACCAACTGGTGCAGTTTTCCCACTGCCAACAGAAGATGAGATGGAGAGCAGGAGAGGAAGATGATCAGTGAAGCCCAGGTTAGGGTGAGCAAGATCAACCCAAGCTAGTATCAAAAGCACAGTGAAGATCACTTTCCAAAGGTATCTGTGCAGATGAAGGATGTTGCAAACTGGGAAGCTTATTATTAGAGCAGTTTGGGGGTCCTCCTGAGACCCTCCTCCAACCCAGGAAATTGAATTCTGTGTTAGGATTGGGAGGTTCCTTTCCTTCTGGTCCAGTCATTCTTTAAGTCTGTCTTGGAACAACATATGATCAATTCGAGGGGTGGAATGAGACAAGAAAGCCCTTAAATAACAAGCAACCAGAGTCACATTATCTCTAGGGACTGAGAATGAGCCAGGGACTCTGTCAGAGACCATTTGAAAAATTAAATGGTTCATCTGTGAGTCAGTATTTAATTTAGGCTCCTCATTATGACTCTTCCCAAGGTTTAGCTTTTAGGTTTCCTAACAACTAAGACAAAAATGGAAGTTCCAATGGCTACACAGTTTTCTTTTTTTTAATAAAAGAAATCAGCAGGATGAACAAATATAAATCCAAGAATGAATTCATCATTTATGAATTATCAACGGAATGGACTATATTTTCAGTGACAGGTTTCCAAGAGACAGTGCTATTCAAACAGATTCTTCTGTTGACCTTCTGGAGTGCCCAGAGCACAGCTTCACATCTGTAACAGGGAGGGCTTTTAGGAAGAATGGGGACTATTGAGATAATGAGGCCACGTTTGTTTGTTTTTTGATTACCTACATTCCTACGGTATTTAGGGCCGAAATAACCTAGCAGCATTAACTGATTAGATCGTTTTACTTAAATATCAGATGTTTCAAGTAAGCCTGTTCCAGATCTCAGTCACTTTATGCCTGAATTCTCTAAAAACTACTACAACTATTCTCTAATGCATCAGGAGTAGAGAACGTAAGTTATGCATGGCTCCATACCTCGAACATGAAAAGCTATGATCCTGTAATCCAGTCTTATTTTAATTAAAACCATTGGTGCAAGGCAGACTTCTTAAATTTCAGCACAGACACTAGAGAAGAAAGCAAAACATATGTAGTGGGGAAAAATAAACAAATTTCAAGAGCAAAGCAGCATATGTCTTTCCTCTCTGAGAGTTAAGCCAAAAATGTCCTCCCTTCAAAGCCAGAAAGGCAAGCTAAGCAGCAAGGATTCAAAACAAAATAACCCATGTGAAGGAAAGGAAAAGAGAGAGTTGAAAGAAGGTCACATACCACATGTGCTGGTCACAATGTCATGACTGTTCAAGGGGTAGCTTAATCTACTCCTTTCCAAATTGCCAGCTCACTGAGCTGGAGGATTTGCTTGATATGTGTTTTAATTGAATTGATATTTTTCATTAACATTTTACACAACTTTTGGTTTTCAGGAATGGTTCCATAGGCAATTGCTACTCATGAAAGGCTGGATTTTAATTATGAGATGAAGATCATATGTGATTAATTTTAATAAGGACATCAGTGTTCGCGAAAGCCTATCTATATATGTGACCGTGAATAGAAGACACTGCTGGTTAAAACCCCACCTTCCTTCTTGCTAACAAACCCTCAGCTTATCTAAGTTTAAGATTGTCTTTGTCCAAGGGAAGGCAGCTCTTTCTAACCCCAGGAATGAAGTTAATAAGTTCATATTGATCCAGGTAATTCTATTCTGTTTGCCAGGTTTGGCTTAGATACATGCTGGTAACTCAGCTCTTTTTTCTTAACCAATATTATTGAGGTATATGTGTGAATATAGTATAATATATAACTAGAGGCCCAGTGCATGGATTCATGAACTGGTGGGTTCCCTCAGCCTGGCTTGGGCCCTCTTGCAATCCAGGACCCCTCAGGGGATGTCAGACAGGCCATGGGACCCCACTGTGTTTATCCTCTTTCACTTAACATAATGTGTTTGCAATTCATCTAAGTTGTATAATTCAGCAGCCTATTCCTTTCATAGTTGAATAGTTTTTCTTATAAGGCTATACCAAAACTTACCAATTTGGGTGATTTAAATTTTAGTTCATATGCGAAATGCTGTTGTAAACATTCAAGTACAAATCTTTGTGTAGGCAAGTGTTATCATTTCTCTTGAGTAAATACATGGAAGTGGCTTTGCTGAATCATAGAGTAAATATATATGAACTTCTTAAAAAGCTGCAGAAATGTTTTTCAACATAGGAGTCCCATCAGCAATATATAAGACTAGAGGCCCAGTGCACGACATTTGTGCACTCAGGCAGGAGGGCAGTCCCTCAGCCTGGCCTGCACCCTTTAGCAGTCTGGAAGCCCTCAGGGGATGTTCAACTGATGGCTTAGGCCCACTCCCTGTGCTGCCACAGAGGCAGGAGAGGCTCCTGCCACTGCCACTTCGCTTGCCAGCCGTCAGCCTGGCTTGTGTCTGAACAGTGCTTCCCTTGTGGGAGTGCACTGACCCTCCCAGAGGACAGCTCCTGCATTGAGTGTCTGCCCCCTGATGGTGAGTGTGTGTCATAGTGACTGGTCATTTTGCCATTTGGTCAATTTGCCTATTACTCTTTTATTAGATAGGACTTCCAAGATTTCCAGTTGTTTTAGATCCTCACTTACATTTGGTATTCTCACTCATTTTAATACCAATGAGTCTAGTAGTGGTATCTCAGTGTAGTTTAATTGGCATTTACCAGTGATAAAGTAATATGACATGATATGGAACGTCTTTCATGTGCTCATTTGCCATTTGTGTATCTTCTTTGGTAAAGTGCCTGTTCAAATACTTTGACTATTTAAAAAACAGTTCAGTTGTTTGTCTTCTTAATACTGAGTTGTAAAAGTCCTTTATGTATTCTGGATATAAATTCTTTGTCAGATATGTTTTTCAAATATTTTCTACCAGCATATGCTTGATTCTAGTTTTATAATGGTGATTTTTTGAATGAAAAGATTTTATTTTTTAGAACTCATTTGGATTTTGAGCACTGCTTACTTTATGGATGTATAAGTTGCTCAAGACTCATCTCATATATTTTTTAACCAGGTCCCAAAAGCAATAATTTCTTGAACAAGCCTTAGTTTCTTTTATTGAAAATGGTTTTAGAAACCAAGATCTGGGTGCTGGATATGTTCATTGCTGCTAGTATGCCATGTCTCTTAGTCCCTCCCAGCTGACAAAGCAAACAAATATGCATTTGTGTGTGTGTGTGTGTGTGTGTGTGTGTGTGTGTGTGTATTATGTATATAGGTTGGTAGCTATAGGTTTTTTGTAGAAGTACTTTATCAGATTGAGAAAGTTCCCTCCTTCTAGTTGGTTAAGAGTTTTTAATCAGATAGATGTTGATTACTCTCAAATATTTTTACTATATTTATTGAGGTGATCACATAGATTTTCTTTGTTCTTTCAATGTATTAAACTCACTTTGTATTCCTCAGAGAAACTCCATTTACTCATTAAGTAATTGGCAATGTATTATGTTATGTATTACATTTTATGTGTTACTATATTCAATTTGATGAAATTTTGATGAGGAGTTTTGTATCATGCTTATGAGGGACATTAGTTCATACCATAGTGTTCTGTATATTTACAGTTGTAGTATTAGGGTAATGCTGGCCTCCTTATATTTGGTACCCACAAATCATGGCAAACATGGTCACTGCACTCGAATCTCAGTCCCAAGTCAGCAAGGCCACAATACGCAGTTTTGGTTGTTCTCCTTGTGCTGTGTCCTGGAAAGTATCTTCAGGCACTAATCGTTTTATTTTTTAAAACATTTTTATTGATTTCAGAGCGAAAAGGAGAGGGAGAAATAGATAAAAACATCAATGATGAGGGAGAATCTTGGGTCAGCAGCCTCCTGCAGGCTCCATACTAGATGGAGACCACAACCCAGGCATATGCCCTGACTGGGAATCAAATCGTGACCTCCTGGTTTATGCAGTGAACCATTGAGCCATGCTGGCCGGGCTGCAGGCACTAATCTTGACCATAGGTTTGCCTCATTTACCTCACTTCTCTCATGAGTTCTAGTTCTGCGCTGTCCAATGTCTGAAAACTATTGTTTTATATATTTTGACCAGTTTTATATATTTTGACCAATTTTCTAGTTGATATGAGAGATTATATCTTATCTCTGTTCAAGATCATAGCCAGACAGAGTAATCCTAGGATATAATTCTGGCTAATGAGACAGAATCCTGTGAGAATATGCTATCTAGAGTTACATAGCTATCCTGTGACCACAAGGGCAGTGGTTGACACCCTAAGGATAACAGAAATAGGCAAAGAATTTGGGTCTTTGGTGATGTGGCTGAGATATTGAATTATACAAAATAGAGCCAGCTACTTCCAGACTTCTTGTTATGTGGGGAATATTTTTTATATTATTTAAATGAATTAAATTGTATTTTACATTACTTGCAGCCAAAACCACCCTAATTGACTCATTCTTTTAAATATACATATTACCAGCTTTTTGCCAGCTTGGTTATTCTAGGTTGTTTGGTCATTCTCACTATTTTTTAAATTGAATTGAATAAAACTTATTGAGTGAGATTCTGTGCCAACAATTATGGGAGATGCAGAGCTAAGTATTACCTGGTCTTTGACTTTCAGGTACTTATATTCTTGTACAGGAGAAAATAAACTAATATCTATGCTAAAGGAACAGGAAAATAAATGACATAAAAAATAAGGTTAATAAACAAACACTTTTGAGTGAATAATTGGATGAATCCAGTTGAGTCTTCAAGAATGTAGGCTTGGGTCAAAACATTAGGTGGCATAAGTGACCTCATTCTTATCAAGGCCCTACTGTGGTATGTCTTGCATAATATTAAGTATTACATATATTTAAGGTAAATGAAGAAGCAAAATGAAACAAAAGAGCAAACCTTTCCCAAAAAATATATTTAACTATAATAATAACAACATATTTTCACTTTAAACATTGGCCTAATAATAGAATTATATATATGTATATTTCTATTATTTTCATTCTAATATATATTATTATATATATATATATAGATAGATAGATAGATATATAGATAGATAGATAGATATTCCTAAAGAAACCTTCACTTTTTGGAAACAAGTATAAAAAACTTGTTTTGGAAGTGATTACAGTTACTCTATTGTCTTCCAAATTAGGCATGGTCAAGAATATAATTAAATCTTTTTAGGGGAAAAAATTCTGCTTGATAAAACATGAAGTTGGACTTCGCTTATCCTAAGAGCCTAACCTGAACAATGTTACTTCTTTTTCCATTATGTGTATAACTGGTTGAAACATGTCTACAAATTTGCTTTAGATTATGTAGAAAAATGTGATGGAAAAATCACCAGCATTATAAATTAAGTGGGACTATCAACATCCAAGAGAAAGAAGAGTAACCAACAGCCATGAAATTAACAAAGATTTGAATTGAGACATAGAATCCTTGGTGATGTCAGAAAGAGGACATTTTGGCAATAATGTCAAAGAGAGTAAATGGCAATAAAAGGTCATTTCTGACACACAATTAAAAAAAGAGACAGGACAACTCCCTCCTACATTTTTGGGGGAATGGAGATAATTAAACAATTGAGAATTGTGTACTTTCCAAAGATGCATTAATCCTCTGATTAAAGGCCCTTGGACACAGTTAGAGTGATAAAGAGGAGGATTAGTCTTGTCTGCTGATAGTACATTCCAATACAGCCTCAAGTAAAGATCTGAAGACCTCTCACTGCCCATTTTCCTCTTCCTTGTCCCCCACCTCAACTAAAATCTCCAAACTGTCATGCACTTCATTGGAATATTGCTACTGGCTACTGGGTCCAGTTCAAATGCATGCTCAGTAATGTCAACACAAACATTTCACATTTTTCTTCGGCACTCTACAAAGTTTTTCCACATTCATTATCTAAGTTAAGGCTTACAACAAAAACCTGGCATTATTGTCCCTATTTTATAGATGAGTAAACAGGCTCAGGGGAATTTCACTAGCTTATGCTCTTTAGATGCTAAGATCATTATACTAGTTTTCTATTGTGTAACTAAGTATTACAAATATTAGAAGATTAAAACAACATATTTATTTTTTAACATATTTTTTACTGATTTAAGAGAGGAGGGGAGAGGGAAAGAGAGATAGAAACATCAATGATGAGAGAGAATCATTGATCAGCTGCCTCTTACACAGCCCATACTGAGGATTGAGCCCTCAACCTGGGAATGAAACTGTGACTTCCTGGTTCACCCATTAATTCTTAACCACTGAGTCATGCCCACCAGCCAGGGCCCAACACTCATTTCCTTTTTTTTCTTTTCTGTTTACTTTCCCCTCCCCCCCCCCACTTTATTGATTAAGGTATTACATATGTATCCTTTACCCCCCTTCCTCCCCCCCACCCCAACACACACACTCGTGCCCTCATCCCCCTGTTATCTATGTCCATTGGTTAGGCTTATATGCATGCATACAAATCCTTTGGTTGATCTCTCCCCTTGACCCCCACCTTCCCCTACCTTCCCTCTGCGGTTTGACGGTCTGATTCTATAAGGCAGACATCTGTCTGTTCTCTGCTTAGGGTCTCAAGGCTAAAATCAAGGTGCTGCTCAGATTGGGCTCTTATTTGGAAGATCTGGGGGAAATCTGCTCACAGGCTTACTCAGCTCATTAGAAGAGCTCAGATCTCTGTGGCTATAGGGCTAAGGCCTCCATTTCCATACTAGATGCCAGCTTGCAGTAGCTCTCAGATCCAGAAGCTACTCTCTGATCCTTACATATGGTCTCTTCCGTCTTCCAGCCAACAGTGCATTGTCTTTGTGCTTTAAATCTCTCTGACCTCCCTTTCTATTATCAACCTAGAAAACTCTTTACTTTAAAGGGCTCGTGTGATTAAATTAGATCCACCTAGATTATCACTCTTTGGGCAGTTACAAGGATGATATTTCATCATATTCACCATTTCCACCAGCAAGACCTGGGATTATTGAGGGTTAATCTTAGAACTCTGCATACTAAAATAATGAACATGCTTGAATTGGGGAAAGAAAGAGGAAGAGGAAGAGGTAGAGGAAGAGGAAGAGGAAGAGAAGTGACTGACCCTCAAGACTATCTAGGCTTGGTTTAGCTCAAAGTATTAAAAAAAGGATAAGATAAAGAGATCTCAAACAGCTAGCCAAGCCCTAAATTCAGTTTTAGCAGCTCTATTCCTCATAAGTACAAGACTGTTCAGGGACCCTGACAATAAAAAAATGTGACCCAATCAATGGCTTGACCTATGGAATTAGCATTTCCTGTTCTGGAAGAAAAGGGGTAGGGGGGGGAGGAAAAAGTATTCCTTTTTCCTTAGCAGAGAACCAAGACTTTGTAAACCACATTTTATTCTACAGCCTTTTTCTCCTAGAAATACACTTTTATGTTCAGGAGCCTTTAAGGATGAGTGGGTATATATCCTCTATTTGCACTTATTCAAAAGCTATTCACTTGTCTGCACCCTCATAAGTAGACATATAGATTGTTTCCAAAATTTAGACCTTAAAAGAGTCTGTGATGACTACCATTAAACACATACACCTCTCCAAATACAAACTACTTAGTGGTAATCTATATCTGTAATTTAAATATTTGCATGAAAATGTTAACCAGAAATAAATTTCTCATTATTCTAATATTTCTTATTATATGTCAATACCAAATGCTTAACTGCTTACCAAAAACATAACTAAAAGTTAGTAAAACTGACTATATCAGATAATAAAGTACAATGGCACCCAGAATTTGACCAAACTTCAGCGTTTAAGGGTAGTATCCTCCCTAAGACTGCCCTGACTTCACATGCCAGCCACAACTTTAGAGTTCCCCAAAGTCACTTTCATTTCTGACCAGTTGGCTACAAATTTAGGGGTTTTCACATACTTTCAGGTTTGATAATTCACTAGAATGACTCATATTTACAATTATAATTTTGTTATCATGAAAGGAAACGAATCATAACCAGCCAAAGAGAAAGACACATAGGGAGAGTTTTGGGAGGGTTTCAAATGGGATCTTGTGAATTTGGGATCTGTTATGCCCCTAGCACATCAATGTATGACAATAAAGAGAGGGTATTGTTAACTGAGGAGGCTCATTAATGTAGGCAAGTTTGATTGCATTATTGCCCATGTGATTCAATCTCCATTCCTAGTCCCTTCCCCAGAAATTGGACTGATAATAGGTGGCTCAAAGCTCTGACCCTCTAATCTCATGGGTGGTCTTTCTGATATGACTTGGAAGGGGGCCCTCTTGAGTCACCTTGTTAGCATAAATTGTCAGGTGTGGTTCCAAGGGCCTACAACAAATGCCAAAGAAACTTCAATCACTCTGGAAATTCCAGAAGTTTAAAGGTTACTTCCCAGGAACACAAGACAAAGGCCAGCCAAATTCCTTATCACACAGTATGGTCGGATGTGAAAAGCTTAAAACACCAAGTTCTGATGGTGAATTAAGAATATAATTGTCTTGTGTTTCTCTGATGCCTCAGTTAGCCCAATATCTGAAGTATAAATCTCCTTTGTTGACAGTCAGCTTGCTTTTCAAAATGTCTTTACAAGATGCTCATGTTTTGCCAAGTGTATTTGGAATATTACTCAAAACTTTTACTACATGTCATTTTGTTTAAATTGTATTAAGCTTTTGTATGTATACTGGAGGCCTGATGCAGGAATCCATGCAAGAGTAGGCCTTCCTTCCCCCGACTGCCAGTACTGGCTTCCCTCTGGCACCCTGGACCCGGGCTTCCCTCTGGCTGCTGGCAGGCACCTGGGACCCAGGCTTCCCTCACAGCCCTGGCTTCATCTGGAAGGTCGTCCAGAAGGACGTCCAATCTAATATTACACTTTTATTATTATAGATATACAGCTGTAACTAATGTTCTGTATATAGATTATATATAAACTTATAAATTGTGTATCTATTATGTATTTGTTGGGCTCACTTTTCAAATTTGGGAACTTATATGATTGCTGGGATAGATTAGAGTACGTTGGTTATCCCACACTGCATTCAATAAGGTTTTCTGAAAAGAACTCTGAAGGTTCCATTTCTGAAGAAAGAGGGCATGGAATCTGGGTAGGCAAAATCCTTTTTAAAAAATATATATTTTATTGACCTCAGAAAGGATGGGAGAGGGGGAGAGAGATAGAAATATCAATGATGAGAGAAACTCATTGATTGGCTGCCTCCTGCATGCCCCCAATTTGGGATTGAGCCTGAAACCTGGGCATATGCCCTGTGACTGGAAATCAAACCATAATCTTCTGGTTCATAGCTCAATGCTCAACCACTGAGCCACATTGCTGGGCTGGGAAAAATCTTAAAATATGCATTACAGCTTCATATTTTACTATGAATATGACCCATATACCTTAGTACAGCCTACTGAGCTCTAATAAGGCAAGACCATGCTTTTCTTGACAAGAGTTTTTCTCATATGACTTTGGCCCCTCACACTATGCTCTAGACACACAAGCCTTTTTATATTTCTTAAGCACCCAAGTATTTTTACATCTACATCCTTAAATTTCAGGTCTCAACTAAAACACCATCCTTCTTTATGAATCTTGTCTGCAGTAGGTAGTCCCCTTCCCACATTTCTTTTATCATATTATACTTTTATTTCTTTCCTAACATTTAGTAATTAGTTTATTCCCCCCTCTAGTCAACCTTGTCAAATGTAAGTTGCTAGAAGATATGGATTTTGTCTATTAAGTTTACTAATATATCTGAGAACTTAGAAGTCTGCCACATAAGAGTTGGGCAATAATTCATGTTGAGTACATCCATACATCACATTGCTAATTCAGCCCTAGTGGGTTTGGCTCAGTGGATAGAACATCAACCAAAGAGTCCTGGGTTCTTCCCCAGCCCCAGACTGATCAGGGCTCCTGCAACAGGTAACCAATCCATATGTTTCTCTCACATTGATGTTTCTCTCTGTCTTTCCCTCTCTCTCCCACTGTTCTTAAAAATCAGTGGAAAAACATCCTTAGGTGAGTATTAACAACAACAACAAAATTTGATAATTCACCTGACTAAAGGCCTAGTTATTCATTCTTTTCCAACATTTTTCAAAGTGTAGTCTTCCATTTATATCAAAGTCCTGGTGTATCCATTAAAAGTGAAGATTCCTTCGTTTTGTTCCAGATTGACAAACAGATTCTAGGGTTGGGCCATAGAAAAATACATTTAAACCAAAGCACGTTGATTCCTAGAGGATCTAAAGTTTGTAACAATGGTTATTTAAAGAATATTGTTGAAGACTTGAGCTATTATATCACTTCATTATAAAGGGCACAAAGAGTTAAAGGAATCTCCCTACATCAAGTTACTCACAGTTGAAGCCAATACAAAATGAAATGAAGGAAGGAAGGAAGGAAGGAACGAAGGAAGGAACGAAGGAAGGAAGGAAAAAGAATCACATAATGCAGAATAAGCCCAGAAGCAAGAGAGGCTGGGAAATGTCGTCTTTTAGGCAGGAGACAGTTTCACCCCAAGTAAAATCAAAGTTCCTTAACTACACAATAATTTCAGGGTGAATAATTGCAAGGTACAGTGATCGTTGTCTGCCACAACTCTATTACATCATCCCATCCCTAAATAGACATAGGACCTATTTAAGAATCTTTCTCCAACCTTTCTCCCTTCCCTTTCTCAACACCCTGCTCTTCAGTATTTTTATCCAAGATAGATATCAGCAATTACCTCTTTGACAGCCTGTTGCTGGTATCACTTCCAATCTCTCCTATAAAATACTGTCAAGTTCAATTCTCCGAAGTCCCCACTGAATGCTCTCCATTGCCTATCAGGCAAGTTCCAGCTCTCCAATAAGGCTCTGTCCCTCTAACTACAACCAGCCTGATCTCCTTTCAATATCATTTCTCAGTACCCTCTGTTTATCAGTAATTTAAAGTCAACTTCTGCTTTTCTCCAAACACA
The DNA here is from genome assembly GCA_027563665.1 of Antrozous pallidus. Taxonomy (NCBI): domain Eukaryota; kingdom Metazoa; phylum Chordata; class Mammalia; order Chiroptera; family Vespertilionidae; genus Antrozous; species Antrozous pallidus. The sequence continues at coordinate 64,406,831 of CM050518.1, forward strand.
ATTTACCTTTCTAGCCTATTTTGCTTTGTGTGGAAAGCCCCTATTACTGATTCCATCTGGTAAAATGCTATCCATCTTTTTAAAGAAAGTGTAGTTATAGGAAGACATAGCTAATGGCAGACACACAGTGCCAAAGAAGGGAAGAAACAAGGAAGGCATAACATGACCCCTCTCCCCTCTCCTTTTATCTCTGGCTGGCTGAATCCACTAGAAGCCGACCAGACAGGGAGTTGGGTGTGGTCACAGGGATCAGTCTTCTGGGGCATGGAACAAGTGGAGAATAACCAACCCAACATATAATAATGATGAATAAATTTCAATATTTAATGATTATTTATTAATTTTTCTGTAACATTAAATATAGAAAGGATGCAATTGGAGTGATCCATTGAAGTGTCAAATTTTGCAAAAATATATACATATTCGTGGGAAGCATTTTTGTGTGTGTGTGAAATGAAGGTAGGGGATCCAAACTGGGATTGTACTATCTTCCATCTGTCACACCTAACACAATGCCCATTCCCCTAGTAAACTCAGTCTCCATGAAAATTTGTTGATGGAAAAATTGAACAGTGATGTGACTCTTGCTATATTTGCTAAAATAAAACCAAAAATCTTTAAGCTGAAATGGGATCTGAATTTAATATTAAAAAAAAAACCCAAAACAGTTTTTGCCCTAATTGGTTAGGTTCAGTGGATAGAGTGTCGGCCTGCAGACTGAAAAGTTCCAGGTTCGATTCCGGTCAAGGGCATGTACCTTGGTTGTGGGCACATACCCAGTAGGGGTTGTGCAGGAGGCAGCTGATCGATGTGTCTCTCATTGATGTTTCTCACTCTCTATCCCTCTCTCTTCCTTTCTGTAAAAAATCAATAAAATACATTTTTTAAAAGTTTTAAGAAAGATAGTTATCACTTTTATGTCTTGTAATTCAAAATTGCAAGTGAGGTTCATTTGTTCAATGAGTTCAAGGAAAATTTAGTTGATTTAATAGTCAACTTTAATGGCCTACAGAAGTGAAATTAGCTTTCTTTGCAGCCCAACTTAAAAAATTCTGAAATATAATCTTTTATAGTTGATAGTATTAACTCAAAATAATCATAAAAAATTGACATGTATTTTATTCTTGACCAAGACTTTTAAATTTATGAAATATTATTTTAGGATTTTGTATGAAAAATTAAAAGTGATTATTTTGTTTTCATGATGATAGTAAAAAAATTAAAAGAAAAAAATTGTACACAGTGAAAATTATTCCTCTGGGGTTCCTTCTGTTAACATTGGATGCCTCTAAAGAGAACTGTTTTGAAATCTTTGGGAGGCAGACAGAGATTTTAAAAATCAAGAATATAGACTTATGTTTATCAAATTCCTTTTATCTTCTAGAACTGTGCTATCCAATAAAGTAACCACAATTTTATGTGGCCAGCTATTGGGCACTTGAAACGTGGCTAATGTGATGGGGAAACTGAAATTCTATTTTAATTTAAATTAAACTGAAATTTAGTTCAATTAAATATCAGGTCTAGAAAACTGTATAAACTCAAGATTCTCTCCCTATAATTTCTTAGAATGAATATTGTGTGAAGCAGATTCTCTGAAATATTGAAGTGTGCACAGCTAACTATGAAGTTCGAGGAGAGCAGGTTATGCTGGTATTGATCCCACTGTCTGCCAAGACCTGGTGAACTCTAGCACTCAATATTTGCAAAATAATAAAATATTGTTTGAGATAAAGATCACTATTTCTTCCCTTCACCCCCCCCCCACCCAGTTTTAAATGAATAGGCATTATGGCAATGAAAAAGTCTTTGCCATTAAATGTTTATTCCAATCTGGAATAAATTATATTGAACACATGCAAATAGAGTAATAAGAGTTTTTCATGTAGAAGGGGACACAGGTCTTCAGACTTCCAGACCATGAATAGTTTGTTCAGAGTGCCACTAGATGGCTCTGCTTATCCATGCTACCAGATAAACCTGTAGTCCCTGGAGTTAGTTTTCAAACATATTCAAATTTGCCAAGTCTGAATTCCTGTATGAAATCATAAGGTGAGTGTACCATTTCATTTGTCTCTAGTAATAGTCTATCACTAACCAAAAATGCTACCTCCTGATAATGAGTAGCACACTTAGAACCCACTCAATTATCAAACCCCATTCCTACTTTGGGTCCTTCTCCTAAGCCAGTGGTCGGCAAACTCATTAGTCAACAGAGCCAAATATCAACAGTACAACGATTGAAATTTCTTTTGAGAGCCAAATTTTTAAAACTTAAACTTCTTCTAATGTCACTTCTTCAAAATAGACTTGCTCAGGCCGTGGAATTTTGTGGAAGAGCCACACTCATGAGGCCAAAGAGCCGCATGTGGCTCACGAGCCCCAGTTTGTCGACCACGGTCCTAAGGTTTTTACCAGAGAAGTGAGTGCAAACAAACAAACAAACAAAAAACACAAAAAACAACAACAACAAAAAAACCCTTTTCCTCCAAATAGTAGAAGCCTAGAATGTCCTTCCCCTTCTTTCAGTTCTACCTCCTTCTTCCTCACAACACTATTGCTGTCCTAAAATAGCCAAAGCCCTTGATCTCCATTGATTCTTTGCCCAGGGCCATGTGCCAGATCCACCCCTAAAACCTCACTGCTGGTTGAAGGCCTCCATCAGAAATTGGAGTTAGAGTTCAGCTCCTCCCCTCTATCTGGCATCTCAAGTCTTCATGGGGACTGACATTATTTGGCCAGTTGTCAAATGCAGCATTTTACTTCCACAAGACTGGGGATTAAATGGGTGGAAAATCCAACCACCAACCCTAACAACCCTGTCATTTAAAGAGTGCAGAATTCAAAGGGGGTGATTGACAGAATTAAAAGGGGATCAAAACTGGTTAAAGCAGTACATATTCCATATTCCATATTAAGTGCTGTAATAGGGCTCTGAAGAAAATGCTGCGCGGGGGGGTGGGGGGGGCAGGGGGGCGGGCGGTGGGGGGCGGTGATTCATACTTCATGGTGCTGAAAGGCTGAAGGAAGGCATTGCAGAGGTGGTGACACTGAGTTTGAAATCTGGAGATTTGCTCAGTGGCAGTGTGGAGAGGCCTGGGGGCAGCCCGCAGAGTCCATTGTCTGCTGCTGGGTGGAGAACTTCACAATGCTTGAATGTAGATTGAGGAGGAGATTGGCCAAACAAAGGACTGGAAGGCAACTGAGGACAAATTGAGAGACTGTGAACGCCCTTCTGATATTTATATGTGCCTGAAGTACTAAACTATGAGGAGCCTGCAGAGGTTGCCCAAGTCTGTCAGAGGTTGGACTGTGCCTCCCACAAAAAGATAAAGTTAGGGTCACCAAAGGAGGAACCCATGAGGCCAAAAGTGGTGGTAAGGGATTATAAATTTATTGGGTTATCTGGAAACCCAGATGGGCTGAGTCCCAAAATGTTGCCAGCACCCAGGGATGGGGAGTCAGAGATTTTAAAGGACTCCAGGCAGGCTTTTTCTGGGAAGAGATTTCTCTGGGTGAGTCTGGATCTTGGGAAGGTCGGCAGGAGAAGGATAATGGTCTTAGGAAGTGGAGTGTGGTCTTAGGAAGTGGAATGTGGTCTTGGCAAGTGGAATGTGGTCTAAGTGAAAGGGAATGTCAGTTGTGAAGTGGTCTAAAAGTCAATTCCCAGGGGAGAGGCTATCGATTCAATTATTTGATCAGACCTAACAGATAGGAGTCTTAACCCTAGTGCCTGTGAATGTGACCTTCTTTGAAAGGAAGGTCATTCCAGATGTAATTGGTTCAGGTAAGACGAGTTCGTGCTAGGCAGGTGGTCTCTAATGTAACATGATGGTGGCCTCATAGGAGGACAGACAAAAGCACATGAGGAGAGAAGGCTATGTGATGAGAGGCAGAGACTGGAGTTACCCGGATCAGGTTGTGGCAACCACCAGAAGTTGCAAGAGGCAAGTAAAGATTCCCCTACACATTTCAGAGAGAGCTGGCCCTACTGACACCTCGATTTAAACTTCTGGCCAGCAGATCTTTGAGACAATACATTTCTGTTTTTTAAGGCCCCAAGGCTGTGGTGCCTTGTTACAGCAGCCCTAGGAAAGGAAACAAGGTCTTTCTCATGCTCCTGCTTGTCTCCCACAAGCCACCAGAGCTTTCCCTGCAGGGTGCACCCTGGTCCTCACCTATTCCATGTCCGCCTATCCTTGCCTTGAAGACTAATTCAATGCTCTTCTCATCACTGTTCCCTCTAGGGGGAGCAGCAGTGTCAAAGGCCCCCAGCTGTCTGTGTATCTGAAGAACCCACAAGAGCAGTCACTATGGGACCACTGTCACTCGGATATCAGATAATGAAGTCATACAAATAGCTCCTTTCACCTGTCCATCTCCACCATCCCTCTCTCAGCTGCTGGGTTTTACCAAACCCACATCAGGCCTGAGCTGAAGGGAGCTGTGATTTGAATGAGAGACTTACATATTTTGAGTCATAAAGGTTCTGGACATTTGAAAAAATGAGACCGTTGTAACCCTTGAAAGTGACAGTGAAAGCTTAGGGACATCTTTCAGGCCTCAGATATAGAGAGCCGACAGCTCAGATAATGACGGCAGTAGGGGGAGAAAAGTTCCCTTCTTTTTTCTCCAGCAAGGTGAGTTCATCAAAAAATGAGTTAAATATATGGAACGTTTTCTTCCTACTGACTTTATTACCTTCAGTTTTTGAAGAGTTGGCATTTTAAATGATCTTAACGACATCAAATCTATCTTAATTATAACCTTTCCTCTCAGGGAACAGAGTTGTCTATGGAAGAATTTTCTAAATTTCTTAATTAACCTGAAGTGACTTTATTTTGCCGAAGAATGTGCTTTGAAATTATTACGAGATATTCTCTACATGCTATCCCAGAGTAGTTAAAAACAAAAACAAAAACAAAATTACACCATAAAGCAATTTCCTATTGCAACAGACTACTCAGCGATTAGAGGGTATAAGACTAAAGGAAATAGGCAATAACTAGGTTAAAAATGTAAGGTTCCAAGCAGAGGTCAATGTTCATATTCTGCCCACATCAATTCCAAGGGAACATTTGAGGATAAATTATATTGTTTTTACCTAAATTAAATCTAATTTTTGATGATGAAGATTTTATAAGCAAGTTTAAATTCATTAATATGTGGCTTTTTACTATCTATTTCATCTTTCAAAGAAAGTAGTGAATGCTTTCTCTAAACAGAGGCCGTATCTCCTCCTTTCTCTGTATGCTCTAATCCTTTCCAGCAGCAGAAGACTTCCCTGGAGACTAATGAAACAGGGTCCCACTCAGGTCTTTTGTAGAGCCTGGGAGCGACCAGAGAGTATGTTTACCCGGTCATTAAGGCAGATCCAAATGACTAAATTAAGATTATTTAGCTGCACAAGTTTAAGAGCATCCTATCTTTCCACTCCAGCTTGCCCTTTCCAGAACTTCTTTTGGGTTGGGTGGCATTGGGGTGGCCATGGTCATTTTGGGGATTCACCTAAGGCAAAGTTCATCTAATCTGGGTTCAGGGGATACAGATATGAGGGTTTGGTGGGGAATCTCTGGCCTCAGGTTGGTTCTTAATGGGTGTTGTCCTTCAGGGGCTGTCCCTGGGGAGGTCCATTGGGTTGCAGGGGACACAGACCCTTAGGCCTGTCTGAAACCCATATAATTTGCCTGGCCGAGCTCAGGGGATGCCCCAGTATCCTGCTATCCTCAGCCTTTCCTGTCACAGGCCTCCAACCTTCCTCCTGGTTTTGGAAGCTGCTATTGGAGGCTTCACTGCCACATTGCAGCCCCGAGGAGACAGCACAGGGCAGCACAAAGAAGCTGCATCCACGCCCCATGCTATTGGTCTTCTGGGTTAGACAATTCTGGACCCACCTGCCTCTATACTCCCTGTTCTGTAAGAAAATAAAGCTCTACTTCCTAAGTAATATTTTAGTCATGCATTCTTCTATTTGCAACTGAAATCAGCTGAACAAATCTGTGAACAGATTATAAATTTGTAGGATGTCTTATACACTTTTTGATCCTTTACTGCACCTAATGGATTGCCATTTACAGATTAGATGCTAATGACATGTTGGTTGTATTGATAAGTAAGTGAAAGAGAGAGTATGACAGGGATGGTGCAAGGAAGTGGGAAAAGATCACGTCTATGCATGATGCCACAGGAGAAAAAAATAACAATTATTATAATACTAGAGGCCTGGTGCATGAAATTCGTGCTTGGGGAGGGCAGGTGGTGCCTCTCTGCCTAGCCAGCACCCTCTCCAATCTGGGACCACTTGAGGGATGTCTGACTGCCCGTTTAGGCCCAATCCCACCAGTAGGATTGGACCTAAACGGGCAGTCAGACATTCCTCTCACAATCCAGGACTGCTGACACTGAACTGCTTGCCTACCTGTCTTTCTGATCGCCCCTAACTGCTTCTGCCTGCCAGCCTGATCACCCTCTAATGACTCCCATGCCAGCCTGATTGATGCCTAACTACTCCCCTGCCAGCCTGTTTGCCCCTAACTACCCTCCTCTGCTGGCCTGGTCACCCCTAACTTCCTTCCCCTGCAGGCTTGATCGCCCCCAACTCCCCTCCCTTGCAGAGCCTGGAACCTCCCAATAGCCCTCCCCTGCTGGCCATCTTGTGATGGCCATATTGTGTCCACATGGGGGCAGGATCTTTGACCACATGGGGGCAGCCCTCTTGTGTGTTGGAGTGATGGTCAATCTGCAAATTACTCTTTTATTAGATAGGATAGAGGCCTGGTGCATGGGTGGGGGCCAGCTGGTTTGCCCTGAAGAGTGTCCCAGATCAGGGTCGGGGTTCCCTTGGGGTGAGGGGTGGCCTGGGTGAGGGGCCTGTGGAGATTTGCAGGCCGGCCACGCCCCCCAGCGGAGACCCTGGGATCGGGGATTAATTTATGTCTACAATTGAAACTTTGTAGCCTAGAGTGAAGCCAAGCCTTCTGCTGACTCCAAGGCGGCAGCCATTTCTGTTTGAAACTTTGTAGCCTAGAGTGGAGGCCTAGGCCAGCAACGGTAGGTGGAAAGCTTGGCTTCCTCTGTTGCCGGGGAATCCCAAGCCTTCCTCCTGCTCTCAGTGGCAGCAGCCATCTTGGTTGGGGTTTATTTGCATGATCTGCTCCTGATTGGCTGGTGGGCATGGCTTGTGGGTGTAGCGAAGGTAAGGTCAAATTTGCATAATACTCTTTTATTAGATAGGATAGTCACTCATATAAATCCTTTACACATCATTTTGTTTGACTTTATGAGGTAGGTGCTATTACTATCATCCCCATTTGACACATAAGGAAACAAACCCTGGTGCTAAATGAAAGGGAAACAAAACACTTAATAATCAAGAAAAATGTCTTAATGTAATATTTTAAAAGTCAAAATGAACACAAAATGTTATGATGAATGAAATATTAAAATTTTAACTAAAGATCAGATTTAACCCTGTACTTCTACAACCTGGCTTCACTTGTCTCACCCTAATCTCAGCTCTGAAAAAACAACAACATTATTTACAAAAAATGGAGGTCTACCATAGTTTGTTAATATTATTTTTCTTAAAACACCGTCTAAAATATTGTCTGTTGATTACTGAGTTGTTTGATGCCTTCTTAAATTTTGTGCTCAAGCTGCATGCCTCACTTTTCTCACCCTAGTCCCGTCCAGAATGAAGGAGCCTGGATTTGAACACACACACAGCCTAACCCTAACCATGTGCTCTCAAGCAGTGGACTCACATTTCTTTACAAGGACTGGAGGGGAAAGAGCATTGAGCTGTCCTTGAGATGGTTCTCATTGTCCCAGACGACCTTGTGAGGCAAAAAAAGCATGTTTATCTGCATCTAAAAAATACATCTCAAATGACCTACATTATGTTCATTTAAAGAAAAACTTTTCTTTTTACTATACTCATTTTAAAGCTTTGTAGACAGATCCAGTGACATCAGGTACTTTGCCTCAGTTTACACAGCTAGTAAGTGGATAGGCCAGGGTTTGAACCCAGACTCTGCTTTAGAGCCAAGATCTTTTTGTGACCCCATAGAATTCCTGTAGCATGTGGTAAGTGTATTTAATGTCGATAGTGGAAACTAGAAAAATGCAGTCTGGAATAAAGATTTATTCTAAAAAGGAGCCAAGGTACACAGACAGGGTAATCAGAGGCACTAGCAGAACGGTGTGGGTGTGCATGTAGGGTGAGAGGGGAGGGAGGGACTAGCAAAGGAAAGGAGCAAGGGTGGAGGGATGCAAGCTAAAAGAATTCTGATCTCAGAGATATTATGACCTCTTTTGTAACCTCTGGCTGTGAGGGCTAGTAATATCCTGTTTCTTTGAATTGGATTTTTAAAAAGTTAAGAAAAAAGGACGCTTGGTTAATTGCCATTTGTTCTTGAATAAGCAGGTTTAAACCACCTACCACATAACTTTTGACTTACTATCCCTTTCAACTTTAATGAAATGTGTTTCTTTTAAAAATATATATTTTATTGATTTTTTACAGAGAGGAAGGGAGAGGGATAGAAAGTCAGAAACATCCATGAGAGAGAAATATGATCAGCTGCCTCTTGCACACCCTCTACTGGGATTTGCCCGCAACCAAGGTACATGCCCTTGACCGGAATTGAACCTGGGAACTTCCAGTTTGCAGGGGGATGTGCTCTATCCACTGAGCCAAACTGGTTTTGGTGAAATGTGTTTCTTATATACAATTTTTATAATTTTACTTTCTATTTTGTTAGTATTTGATGATGAGCATGAAACCAGCTGAACTTTCTTTAGATTTTTCAAGGTAGCTGATTGCATTTATCAGCTTCTTTCTAATAGTTTCTTTGCTGCTGTTCTGAATGATTAGAGAGTGCTTTCATAATTGCAGCAAGCATGAAGTGATAATGAAACACTCCTAATCAGAGAGTGGCTGAACAGACATGCAGAAATGATTGCTGTTTTACTGAGCAACGAAGGACTAACAGCTCCCCCTAGTGCAGTTTCAGGGGTATAAATGTTTATACTCGCTAAATCAGGAGCCCCATTAAATCAGCACAAATCCAGCTTTAAATCACAGTTTACTCCAGATTTTCACTGATAGAATAAAAAACTCTAAGTGAAAATTCTAATTGTCAGTTATAAATAAGTTAAACACTATATCAATTATTCTTTTTGTATTTATTTAATTTGTCTTAAATCTGAAAAGGCCTTAAATTAATTATCTCAGAACAATCATTCATAGTGACTTATCAAAACATAATTATAAAGACTTACTAGAAAAGCAAATATTGATATACTCTGGTAAGACCAAAATAGTTTTGACTAGATTTTCATGAGAAATTAGAAATTTAGTTAAGTAACCTCCACTAATAAGTCTGGGAACATTTATAAAATACCAAAAAACAAAACAGAAAAAAAAACCACAATAACAATACATATTCAATTTTTCTTTTCAAAATTTTATTTAAGTGTGAATGATGCTTAGTTAATATTGGTGACATTTTTCCTTAACTGCTTCATTCATCAAAATATAAATTTTTTCTGCCTAATTCTAAATTAATGTGCAACAAGAGAAAAAAGATTCCCAGAAAACTTTGAAAATTAAATAGAAAAGACCCAAAGGCTAAAATTATATGGAGCTACAAATTGCATAGAGAAATAAAATCAATAAAATCATCTGATGGGAAAGGCTTGATAGAGAAGAAATAATTTACTTCAGACTCTATTAGTCATTGAATATGAATGTGTGTTAATGTTATTTATTTACAATCTAACTTAACATGTTAGAGGCAAACTACCATTAAATTAAATCTAAGAATGTAAGCCATATAGTGTTGGTTAACATTTTATATTAGCCTCTTTTTTTTGTAGTCAATAAAGTGCATGAAGAGAAGATCAAGCTTAAAACTATGAGGTGAGACATTCAAATTTGTTTTGGGTTTTCAAGCAGAAATACAAATCTAATAACCCATATTAGCTACAGAGTATCTGATATAAACATCCAGAAAATTAGTTCAAAGAGATTAGTTTTAATTAACAACCTGATGAATTTTAAACACACACACACACACACACACACACACACACACACACACACACATTTTAATGTGTGTGATTTCTAGAATGGAATCTAAATCTGGAGTCCTGGTTATGCCCAACAGTGGTTATGTAGGCCTCTCCATCTTGCCCAAGCCTGTTGAAATGCACCTCTCCTGACCACAGAAATGCAAGGCATCAGAGGAGCTCATTGTTTCTGGCGTCGGAGTTAATACAGCTTATCACCCATTGGCCTGCTTTTAAAACCCTCTGTGCCTCCTTGATAGCCTTGGTTCTTTGATTCTGTTTTTTATTTCTTCTCTATCTATATGTCTTCTCTCAAAAATTTAGCTATGAGGACAAGAAAAGGAAACATGTTTTCCAAAAGTAGCATCTTTTCAATAATTATAAATTGAACTCTATTGCCATAACATGATAATTGTTAAGATTAAGATAAAAAGACAAGAGCGCTTGTGATTCCAACAGTCTGGACATAGATATCCTGACCAATTCCGCTTACATGAATGAAATATGTTAGGCTGCAAAATAATTACTAGTATAATATACTGATAAAACAATAGGAAATTAATGCATACATACATACAAAGTTAAGTGAAAGTAGAACCTGAACTAGAAAGTAGATAAAAGGCAGGTTTTAACCCTGAGTACATTTGCCAAACCTGGTGCCTTGGTCTTTGTTTGGTATGGCTGGCCTAAGAAGATGACTCTAATAGGAGACCTCCTTGCATTAAGCTGGAACCTCAAATGATTTCCCACTTGCTGTCAGGGTTACTGATCTCCTGAACTCTGGCAGAAGGCTCAGCTTTCCTCATGGCGCTTCCCTTCAGGCAGTGAAACAGGCAATTAATAAAGTGAAAGAAAAGATAGTTCAGTACATTTTTACTGCGTTCCTTCTACTTGTATGGCACATTACAAAACAAAACAAAATAAAACAAAAAAACAAGACTTCAAGATTTCAGTGTAATAAGTCACCTTATTTCTTTTGCTCTTTGTTTCTTCCTCCATTTATGTCCCAAGTTTCTTAAAAAAGTATTTCCCCACCAAGACAGCTATGTTTGCTACGAAGAAGTTCTGTGTATCTGTAGAGGGCCCCTTGTGAAGGCACATGGGCATTTCTTTAATTATTGTCAGCTGAACTCAAGACAACAGGCAGAGCCATGCCCTGGGAATAAGCTCCACCAAAAAGGCAGATCTTTTATAAGCTTGGCCTTCACCTCTGCCCAGGTGTCAGTAGTGGGACTTTTGATATGTAAGTCAAGTCAAGCACCAGGAATGCTGGAGCCTACTTAAGAATGCAAATAATCTCCTTTGATCCTAACTTTTGGTGTAACTTCCTGGCATTTTGGGGGGTATAAAATAAACTCGCTGCATGTGCTCTGGGTCCCTGTCTCTCCATCAGAGAAGACTGCATCCCACCTGGCTCTCAGCTTGCTTCTATTCTTTCTTTTATTTCTCAATCCCTAGCCACTTCCATTCAGAACCGGTTTCATCTCTCTTTCTGTGCAGGACATGGAAAAGGGAGATCCCTGCCACGTGTATCTGTGGTTCCTCCCATGTGGCCATAGGCTTCCTGAGGCTGCCTACTCAACCATTCAACCCTGATTTGAGAAGAAAGATAAAACCATTAGCTGCATCCACTTAGGGATGATCTTACAAAACCTGACTCTCGTCCTCATCTCAGTTCAATTGTGAGTCCTGTTTTCCTGAATTTTCCCATGCTTTATTTATGTCGGCACATGGGCTGCTGTGCTGGGCTTTTAGAGCAATGTGTGCCCTTGCAGGAGCAGACATCTGCTACATTTGTGTCACACGTGCACTACCCAATGAAAGGCTGATGCTAGGAGGTTCCGAAAATGGCAGCTTGTGATAGGTGTGGAGCTCAGCGATGCTCCTCTAGCCTTCAGAAGAAACATTACTTTAAATTGATGTGTCATTTGCAAAACCACAGTTCTAATAAGTATTTCAGTGGAGGGTGCTACCAGCCTTGATGGGGACATGACAATCTCTGAAGACTCCAAATCTGATCTAATTCTTACACTTTCGACTATTTTTGAACTGCCAACTGAATCAAATAATGATTTTTCCTTAATATAAGCCTAGCTAAAAAAAAAAAAAAGGTTCTATACTCCCCATAAAGGTAGGCATGATACCCAACCATGCCTCTCGTGTGAAAGGGAAACCCAAGAAATTGTTGGTGGGGAGACAACCACTTGTCAGTCTGTAGTTAATGAGGACCCACAAAGTGCACAGACCAAGGGCACAAAGAAGAAAACTCTTCTCCATCTGTTCACACTGGGCTGCAGTGACTCTTAGTTGTATTTCTTGTTCTTCATACTTTGCCTGTCTCCTCTCTGAGGTTGAGACCAGAATATGAGGCTTCATGTGGCTGCTGAGTGCCAGAGCAGTGGCTCACAGACAGAGCTTCGCTCAAGAATAACCCAGGTGTCTGTCTGCACATGCTGTCTCCTTCTCCTAAACCAGCCCAGACGCCCATCTCAGCTCTTCTTTGAGTTCAGGTAAAAACACTGGCCATAGAAACCCAGACAAGCTAAGTAACTTGCCCAAGGTCACACAGCTTTCAGTAATAAACTCAGATTAAAACCCAAGATGGTCAGCCACAGCAACCTGAGCTTATGACATTGACAGCCAGGCTATTGCTACCTTTCAATGCAGTTGCTGTGAGCTGTAAGGCTGGGACATTTTCCAATCAGAGCAGTAATAAGCCACTTTACTAAGAAACATAATCTGTGCAGGGAAAAGTCAGGTATTTGCATGGAAAAAGATAATAGAAGTTAGAGCAGAAGACTAGGTGTTGATAATAATGCTGATACTAATGAGGTTTGTAATTGGAGCATCAATCAATTAACCCCACTGAATGTTGGCTTCACCATATTTAAATGAAGTTAACAATATTGACCCCACGAGTCTTATGAAAATCAGAGAGACCCTATAACAGTGTCTAAAACAGCTCTTGACACGAAGTAAGTAAATGTTATATGAGTGAAAGATAGATAAGAGATGCTTCACAGATACAGTATTGATTGGCCCTGAAGAGAGTGTCAAGTTCATGAACAAGGACAAAATCAAATCAAAGGCATGGAGAATATGCAGTAAATGCATCCAAGGGCATGTGTATGTATTGGATATTTGTGTATAATACTTACCATTTATGTAAAAGCTATCATTTACTAGGGTATCACCATGTACCATCACTGTGCTGTGGATCATATGGCAGCAGGAACCATAGTTTAGGACAGGTGACCCTGCTAGCGGTTCTTGACCTGTGGGTCGCTGTAGAACCTAAGACCATTGGAAAACACAGGTATTTACATTACGATTCATTAACAGTAACAAAATTACAGTTATGAAGTAGCAACAAAAATAATTTTATGGTCGGGGCTCACCACAGCATGAGGAACTGTATTAAAGGGTTGCGGCATTAGAAAAGTTGAGAACCACTGGTTTAGGGGATTTTGTTATATACTTTGGGTTTTGTCATTGCATGCATTTTACAGATGCTTAACCATGGGCTGTCCTGAGGATATGGTGGTTTAACAGAGCCTCTCTGCAGATGTCTGTGAAACCCAGCATCAGGCTGTGCTTGGTGCAATGATGAAAAAAAAAGTTGTGTATGAAAGAAAATCCGTTGAAGAAAGTATGCATAGAAAAAAGATATAGATTTACATATATAAAATGTTAACTGGATTATTTATTCATACATTTTTATTAAAATTTTTTAAATCAGTAAAATTATTTTAATAAATTATTTAAACACACACATTTCTTTTTGCCAAAATTAACAGGCATGACATGTCTGTTAAGCCGAAAAACCATCACGAGAATAAAGAAAATTGTTATCAATAGATATTCCATTAGTGTGAATTCAGGAGTAGCTTTGGATGTTCTTATAGCCTACTATTTTATGCACACATCATTTCAGTTTTATTTGAAGTAGGATTAAAAAAATAATAAATGTCAATTTTTGTACATTGGAATAATTATCAATTGGAACACACAAAAATGTAGTAAATACATGGAGCATGCTAACTGCATTTCAATTATTATATAACTTCTTTAGGTTTTAAAGACAGCCACATTACATACCATGCCTTGGTTTTTCAAAACTTTGTTCAACAATGCCTTCTCTTGAGACTTACTCAAAATTGTAAATCTCTCAGATAGTCTTGAAAATGTCTTTTGGAAAAAGTCAGATGTGTGGGCTCCATAAAGAATCATAAAGCCAACAGTATTACCTGTTACTTTTTTTTTTTAATAAATAGGTTATTTAAAAAGGAAGGAAGGAAGAAAAGAAAGGAGGGAGGGAAGACGGGACCAATATCAAAGTAAGCAAAATAGAAGCTTCCTTGAATTTGCATGCTTTCATCAGAAAAGAAGTTATGTGACTTACACTCCCTACAGTGGTCTCATGTGTAGTGAGAATTCAACTCACAGAGTGAGAAGTGGCCCTGGGAAATCATCCACCTGGAAGGCCTGTCTCATAGATGAGGACAGGGACTAAGACCATGACCGTGCTCTAGGTGACCCACGCTCTGACTGCAGACCCATGGTTAACTAAGCGGGCAGTATCTACATTTCAAAAAATTAGAAGAAATAAAGTCAGCTATCCACACAACTGGTCCTTTTGATATTTGAGAACTTCGCTAGAGAAGAATTGAACTATTTTGGGAGGGGATTAAATCCATTATGTCAAAGTCTTCTAGAATGATATTTTAACTTTTGCTTTCCCTGTTGTGATGGGGTACAAAAAGCAGGATTAATGCCTAATTCTGTAGTTATTTCTATGTATATAGTTAATGTAGTAATTTCTTTAGCTATGTTCTCTCCAGACCTAACTTTCTGCAACTTGAAAAGAAAACACACAATCTAGCCATAGTTAATCCATCTTTCTACAGGGATAACCCCAAAGACTCCTTATAGTTACAGCAGGTGGTTGAACTGGACTAACTGGGTTTGAATTCTGTGTCTGACATTGACTAGATAGATACTTGAACTTGGGCAAGTGAATTAATCTTGCATAAGTTACTTAACCTCGTCCTATCTTTGTTTCCTTATCTGTAAAATCATTTTAATCCTTCTATCCTGCATTGTGAAGTACCTAGTGCAATGCCTTTCATACAATAAACATTCAATAAATATTGACTATTGATAAATGCTCAAAAAGATATTATTGGAGAGATGTGTTAAGAGAAAAAGAAAGACTTGTCACAAAGAATAAAGCTTTTGATTCTTGTTCAAACCATCCCAGCTTCTGTGATCTCTCCACATTTCAGGAATTCTAGCATAATTTCTCCTGATCATGAGGAAAAAAAAGAAGCCTAGCTAACTTTATAAAACAGCAGAACCCTACTGTTATATGCATCTATAAGGCATGGTTTGCTCCAAAACCTTAAGGCACAAATTTCCCTCCCCCAATTGGTAGAACATTTAAGTATCCATTTAAAAAATCCACTCTCCACTTTTGTTCAGGGGTTTACTTGGTGGAAAAGGGTCAGATCTCTTTCAAATGCCAAGTGGTGTGAGAAATGGCCGTGCATTGCTTTATACCCCGTGTTGCTGCTCCTGCCCAGACACTTGCCGCTCAGTGGATGGGTCTGCAGATGCCCCACGCAGCACCCAGTCAGGGCCCAGCTCCGGCTTCTGGCCTGGTAATTGGACTCTGAGACCAAGGTCATAGGACCAGCATCGCTCTCCAAGACACACACCTGCTGTGCTGAGGGCTGTGCACGCGGACTGCTGCCTGCAAAAGCCACATGCTTTCCGGCCAACCCAGCCCTCGCTACAGACTGCAAGCCCTTTTCCCAGAACCTGGGTCATCCACCCGGATCCACTTCTCCCTTTAGTCACAGCCTATTTTATTTATTTGTTTGTCTGTTTGTCTGTCTGTCTGTCTGTCTGTTTGTTTGTTTATTTATTTATTTATTTATTTACCTACTTAGGCCTCATCTCTGCCTCCTCGCCAGCTGTATCAGCTGCTGGGACAAAGCACCGAGGACGGGCATGGTTTAAAGAACATAAATCTGCAGGGTACATGCCAAAGACCAAGGTGTCCACAGGATAGGTTGTTTCTGAGACTTCTCTCCTTGGCCTGCAGGTGGCAGGTTTCTCTCTGTATTCTCATGGGGCCCAATCTCTAAATTCTGAGGTCCTGGGAGTTAGAACTTCAACATTTGAAATTTGGAGGAGACACAATTCAGCATATAATACCAACTATTAACTCCCTTTACTTAGGGTATAAATTAACTTTTTACTTTTTAAATTCAAGAAGGGGTTAGGTGGAGAGGGAGAGAAGGGGAGAGAAAAAGAAAGAGGTATATATCTAGGGAGGCCTCTCTATACTGTCTTGTTTTTTATATTTTTCCAAAACAGTGGGCACCCCATGCTTACCTTACTAAGGCAACTACTCAAAAGGCTGTTCAGACATTTAAAGTGCATCCCACAAAATGCAGAAGCCCTTGTAAAATAGAGGTCCCCAGAGCTCTCTGGTTGAAATGGGAGTAGGGGTCTGGACCCCCTTTCTTCTCTCCTCACTGACAAGCATCCTGAAAGACCTCTGGCCTGGAGGATTCCAGGTGTCCGGGCCCTTTCGATACTTTTCCACAACTCCACAACTCACCAAAGTTGAAATGAGTATTTCATCTGAGGATCCTTAGGTTTGGAAATAAACTCTGTCACCAGGAATTAGTCCAGTTTTGCTCTGGAGCCCTGATGAGTCTGGCCACCATGGAGCCTGGGCTTAAGTGGCCTGTGTTATTTTTCCTCTTTGCTTCTTTTTGGAGGTGGGCTTGTTGACCACCCCGCTCAGCTGTGGTACCCACGCTAAGCCGAGAGGGGAGAGTTACATAAAGCCTCCCTGTGACCTGTTTGCATACAGCAGCCTGGTTAACCCCGGGCAGAATGACAGTGACAGCTGCCTTGCCACAAACAGAGGGAGTGAAGGGTTCAGTTCCGCAGCCGCCGCAGGGACGAGTATATCATTACAGCCCGCTCGCTGCTCAGTGAGAGAGAGACAGCATCTAACCTCACCGCCTGTCCTGTGGCCACAGCGGGAAGTCTCGGACATCTGACCCAGACCCTCTCCGCCCTTGACTGCCCGCCGGCCTTTCCTCACCTCCGCCTGCGCTCCCGCCCCACGCCAGCCAGGCTTTCAGCAGCTGGGGTAGGACTCATCCCAACCTTTGGGCACCAGGGCGAGAGGGTGGAGAGAAAAACTAATGGGGGCCAGGCAGTCCAGTGCCGGTTCCAAGGACAAGGGCCCCAGGAGGATGGGGTGCCTGCGGAGGAGGCAGAAATTGTCCGCGTGGGATGATGCCCTGCTCTCGGGAAGGGACCCCCGGTCCCTGCTGAAGCGGGGCATGCGCCACATCAGCTTCAGCCTGGTCACCAAGGGGATGACGGACATCCCCGACTTTCTGTGGGGCCTGTCCGAGGTCCAGAAGCTCAATCTGTCTCACAACCAGCTGCGGATCCTGCCCCCCGAGGTGGGCAGGCTGAGCAGGCTGGTGGTGCTGAACCTCTGCGGGAACCACCTGAGGAGCCTGCCCCCAGAACTCAGCCTTCTGCAGGGCCTGAGGGTGCTGTTCCTCAATATGAACCGCCTGAGCGAGCTGCCGGCTGAGCTGAGCGCCTGCAGGAGCCTGGAGGTCCTGAGCCTGTCCCACAACCGCCTCTCCCAGCTGCCCGCCAGCTTCGCCGATCTCTCTCGGCTCAGGAAGCTGAACCTCAGCAACAACTGCTTTGCCCACATCCCCGTCTGCGTGTTCGCGCTGAAGGATCTGGATTTCTTGCACGTGGGCTCCAACCGCCTGGAGAACATCGCCGAGAGCATCCAATGCCTGGGCAGCCTTCAGATCTTCATCGCGGAGAACAACAGCATCCACTCCTTCCCACGCTCACTCTGCCTTCTGGCCAGCCTGGAGGTGCTGAACTTGAACCACAATGACATCCAGACCCTCCCGGAAGAACTCTACCTACTGGGTAGACTGGCGAGGATTGCTTGGAACCCCATGGACAAAGGGCTCCACATTTCCCATAACCCGTTATCCAAGCCTCTGCCCGAGCTGGTGGAGGGGGGCCTGGAGATGCTGGTCAGCTACCTGAAGGATAAGAAACACACCTGAGTGGCCACGGAGGCAGGAACAGCAGCCAGCTTACCCGAACGCTGCCCACTGGGTACTTCTCTAGGCTGAGCTTTTTCCTCTTATTGTTGGGATGGTCAAGGCGTGTGTTAATATTTGTTAAATTGTAGTGGAATTGCATTCTAGGCAGGGGTTTCTAGGCAGGGGTTTCTAGGCAGGGGTTTGCTTTGAACTCTGTATGTTCCTAATAAACCCCATAATACGGTCATCTCATTCTAGACATAAATTGAAACAGGACTTTGGTTTTCTCCAAAGAGAAATAATTGCTCTAATTTTCCTGAGGAGCAATGGGATTCAACCCTGGGAGCAATGGTTAGCAGGTCTGTTTCAATGGAATTCAAAAGTTAAATATTTACTAAGTATGAGTGAGGCATTGGCAACATCTGGTGTCAACCCTTGAATTGGCACCCTGAGGCCAAGTGGCAACAGCAAGACACGCTCCTGCAGCAGCCTGGACCAAGCCTTACTTGGGACCAAAGGGCAAGCTGGAGCCCTGCCCTTCTGGCGATGACCAAGTTAGACAGAGCTTTCCTCTTGAGTTTGGGGGCAGGAGGGGGATAATTGGAGGACACTTGTCTCTAAAATGACTGTAGAGTAACAATCAAGCTGCTCATGTTTATGTGTGGTGCTGAGTGACTGGCTTTTAGATAATAAAAACAACCTGTTTTAAGGTGCAATTTCCATCCTCTTTCCCAATCCTCTTGACCATAGTCATGTCCCTGAGCTTTTCTAAAGATGTGAGCCAATGTTTGTTATCCTTTCTAACTTCCCTTCTCCTTCCTTACTGATCTGCCCTCTCAGAGATGAGATAATAATTGAGAAAAAAAATGGCCAAAGAACACCAGCTAATTGGGAGCTTGATGCTGGATTTGGCTGCTCACAATCTTGGCTTTCACTTATGGACATTTAAAAATGTCTTTAATGACATTTTTAAAGGCTCTTTGGACAAAAGTCTGTAAAATATTAAATGTTTTGTTTTTAATTATAAAAATACACAGCTGTTAGTTAAATGTGGTAACAGGACGAGCAATTTTAGAGTTCCTGCCACAAGAGTCATTGGGTTTTACTGTTGTCACAGTAACCGAGAGCCCCTAAATCATTTACTGTGCATTTCGAGTTAAAGAATTAGAATGAAGAGGTGGCAGTGAAGAAAGTACAGCACCTACAGATCAATGGCGAGTCCACTGTTCAAGTGTCTTGGCACTTTTGACTGTAGAATATGGCTAACAATTTTGAGACAGAATTTGGATTTGGTGCCAAGACTTGTCTAACTTCTTAATACCCTTGGCTTAATTCAGTTAAACTTACATTTCTTAGCACCTTCTTTTCACTCCCTTTGGCTGGGAACCCGAGAGGAGTAAAGCCCTGCTCCTTCTACCAAGGAGCCCACAATGTGGTGAAAGGGGCAGAAACCCACGTGGGTTCCTGCGATGTGCAGCAAGCCAGGATCCCTCTCAAGAGAAATGTTAGTGATGGGCTGGAGTGAGGGTCACACACTGGATTGTGTAGGCTAGACCAAGCCCCAAGGTCTCAATAAACAAAGAACAGTAACTAAACAAACGAACAACAACAACAAAAACCCAACAAAAATACAGACAGAAAAAAACAGGACTGGAAGAAATCAGTCAAACCCTTATCTCCTGCAGCCATTGCCCCCCTAATTCCTGCATCTCCCCCCCTTATTCCCTGTGGGAAAGAGCAGCAAAGGGCTGGGCACTGGGTCTGAGCATAGGCAGGTTTAGTATGGAGCTGCCATCTTCTAAGAGCTGCTCAAAGAGGGTCCATATCATTTATTAATAGGACAGGTGATTTTCCAATCAGACTTCCAAGTCCATTCCCACTCACAGAAGATGAAAGTCAATTCCCTTTGTGATCATCAGATACTATAGGTCATTAGCACATTTGCGCATGAGCTCTCTGTCAAACCATTGCGATCAGAGCTTACCATGTCACTGGGCGGCAGCTGAAGTCCCCTCTTAAATTCCCCCTCCAGCAGCAACCGGAGACCTGCCTCTTCCTGCCAGGCACACAGGGGCACACTCTGGTAGCTTCTCCCACTTTAGCTTACCAGAGCCAAGACTATTTAAAGACATCAGTGGAGTTTTACTTGACCTCATGACTCAGTGGGAAATTGCAGGGCAGAACCCGACGGATCACTTACTGAGCGCTGGCTGGAGCACAGGCAGCTGTCAGACACCGATGGGTGCCAGATCACGCCTGTTTGTGGCCACTACTGAAGAACCGCTTGGGCTCCCGCCGAATTTCCATGATCTTGCTGTGGGCGGAGAGGGCGGGACCACAGCACCGCACTTCTCCTGCTGAGCAAATCATTTCATTTCTTCTCCTTGCTTTTCCAGCCACTTGACCCCACAGTAACTTTACTCCAGAAAAAGGACCTAACCATATATTGAAAGTGACCCAAGAGCTCATTGTACTTTTTATGTGGAAAAAAAAAAGTGTTATCAAGTTAGTGTCAGGCTTCCATTGGTGCTTTTCAAAAGTATAGCAGCAAGGTTTTCTTTGTTAACATTTAGCATTGAGGAAATAATAAAAGTAATAGTAGTTGCCTAATGTTCTCTAGATATTGATTCTTTGGGAATGCTCATTTTTATTGATAAAGGGAAGTGCTAAGTATAATCTGCTTACTTATTCAAAACAGTAACATGAATGGAGTTTGATACTGCCTGCAGTGTTTCGCTGTCAAACTCTGTAGTTTGCTGATTGACCGTGAGGTGCTTCTTGTGTATCTTGTCGTAGTTCAAATTCTGCCACATTCAAATAACTCCCAGGTATTTCTAAGGCTGCTGAAACCAAAGCACTGGAGATGACTGCATTGGCTGTGGAATAAATTTAGCCAAAGAATACCGGCTAATTGGGAGCTGGCTGCTCACAATCTTGATGATATTGTGGTTTTCATGTCACTTGGCTCTCGGGACGGAGCAATCTCAGTGGTGTGTTCAGAAACACTATTTAATGCAGTGTCAGCTTACAAGCATACAATTAAGAAGAAATCCTATGTTCATAGGAAAGAAAGACGACTTCGAAAAGACACATCTGTTCCAGGAATAATACTGCTAAATGCATAAAACCGATGCATATTTGAAAGAAACATGTAGTCATTACTTAGCTTGTTGACTTAATAAATGGTTAATAGAAGAAATGTACTCCATTCTCAGGCTTCGGTTAACAGACTGCCTTTCTGTAACAGCCAAAGATAGAGTGGCTTCCGGACTCTGCACCTGTACTTCACAGCAATGTCATGTTTATGCTGAAAAGAGATAAAGAGGGAATGCTGTCACTATTTGCAGGGATACGTTAAACAAAATCATTTTATTTTGGTAGCAGATTATTGCATTTTAAAATTCATATGTCTCAAAGCACCTACCAAATATACATTTGTTAGCTGTACATTAAAAAGGAGGAAGGTTAAAGAACTGTAGGCTTGGTCACTGGAAAACGTGTGAAGATATCACCATGGCCTGGGTTGATTCATTTCAGTAATATACAGAGACTAGGGGGAGTCTGAATGGAGTCACTGAGATTCCATTACAAATGGTGAAAAGCAGAAGATGAGTTCAGGAAAAAAATAGAGCTGTTAGATTTAGCCAATATGAAGTTGGTAAATACTCAATTATTCCATCTATATCTACTTCAGTAACCATATGTGCTCTAACTTCTTACTCCATCAAAGAATGATTTTCAGTTCTGTGCAACATATACTTGAGAAACACAAAATACCCAGGCAGCTGTCAGGCACCGGTGGTGCCCTTGATGATGCAACTAAATACTAGTACTAGTTAGAATTCATCCAAGAACAGCAAAATACAACTCCATCAGATATTTTAAGAATACAAAATGAAATATAAAGAGTAAAGCTATTATAACAGTAATGGGAACAATCTTGACCTTGTTGAGAAAAGAACTTTTTACAAGTGTTCCTTTTAAGTTACTTGTCAAGTTACATGTTGAATCCAAAGCATTATTAATTTAAAAAGAAAAGAAAAGGACAGCATAGAAATAAAAGGGAAGCAAAGAGGGCTGGTAACAAATCTATAGGAGCGGGGCATCATTAGAAACTTGTTTATGCAACAGAAAGCTATTAGCATGAAGCTTGCTATGCAGATTTTTTTAGTAGTGTCATAGGAATCTACTTGCAAGGAGAGAGCTTATTTTCTACTACATCTAGACTTATTCCTTATTTCAGCACAAGACAAAAAATAAAAGATGAACTGGAGTCCATTGAAAAGTGTCAAAGTATTTCCTGATGCCCTTGTGAGAAACATACATTATGAAAGCTAAAAGACTATTGGTTGTGATGGTATGAGCTAGAGCTGCCAATGGAACACCACATAATCACCCACATTCTTTGCTCTTGAGTGATTTGTGTTTCCTAGAAGTCAGGGTGTCGGTACATGCCTCAGGGAAGTCTATTATCTTCTGTCTCTGGAACATAATGCCCATCACCATATGAGTGCATGAGATAAGAGCCCTTTGGGATGGTAGGAAAAGCTCCCAGCTGCGAGCTGGCCATGTTGATTGCATAGCACTGCCTGAGTACCTGTGCATCCTAAGACAGTGCAGGTGTTGGGGACTTAGCTTGAGAACTAGCTCCCATCCTCCACAGGGCCTTAAGTTCATGGACAAAGAAGATGAGGCTCAGCTAAACATAATGCAATCCCATGATTACAACTGCCTTAACAGTTGCATAAACAAGTACAAAGGCTTGTGGGTGAGATGGCAGGAGTGACAGACGTGTGATGTGACGAAATGGTATAGAGAGCACACAATCTAACATGACAATTATTGATCCAGCGGTTACCTTGTTTGACTTTGCCTTGGTGGCACATTTGTGAATCTCACTGTCCTAGAATGGTTGGCTGTATAATATCTACCTAAGATTTGGGCAGGCCCATGATGGAAAGACTGCATATTATGATGATGACGACAGCATGTGTCATGGGTTCCAGAGGTACTCCCAAGCTTCTCCTACCTCACTGTGTGGGAAGGTCTTTCCTGAGGGTTCTGAAAGAAAGGTTAGGCAGTAGTCCTCAAAGCTGCTGATTGTCAAAACCCCCGTGGAACTAACAACAAAAAAGTTAGTCTGACTGAGGACAGGGCTTCTTTAATTTGTTTTTAAAGCTCAGTAGATAATTTGTTGCTAACACTGAACTGAGAAATACTGATATAGGCTCCTACCTAAGAAGTCAGAAATGAGACTTTTAAGCCAATTGGGTGAAGAGCTTACCAACTGAAAAAGGGCAATAAAGGTGGGAGGTCACTGAACTTGGCCAGCAGGTAAAGCTCTGCTAGTGCCTCCTGATTAGATTCATCTGGACACTTGTTAACAAATTTAGAGTCCGAGGTCTCTTTCGTATCCTTCCAGATTAAGGAGGTCTAGGGCAGGGCTTGGAGTCCTTGGGTTGAACCAGGAATCCAGGTATTTCCTATTAAACCACAGAGCGGAGAGAACCTGGGCTAGCACAGCACCAAATATATTGGTTAATAATGCAGATTTTATAATAAAAAAACACAATAATTTCAAGAGAAACATCAAAAGTGCTTTATTCAAAGTAATGTCCATTGCTATCTACCTATTTCCCCCATCTTTCAGGTAATTATGGATACCGTCCCAATAGAACTTTTCTTGTTTTGAAGCTTGTTGTCAATACAACAAAATAGCATACATATCAGATCACATATATATCAACATATGTTTAACTTCATCTATTGAAAAAAATCCTTATTATTAACTGGTACACCTCGTATGTGCCCACTGGAAAATGGTAAACACTGTATGTATTTCAGCGGCTACTTGGTGTTGCTGCTTTTCTTGACTAGCTCTTTCTGAGACTTTGAACTCCGCTGACTTTTACCTTTGCATCCAGCATAGGGAAGATATTAAATAATAATATATTCAATGAAAGAATACGTTGAATAAATGAAAAAGTGAAACAGTTTACACAGATGACTTGGTTTTTCTGGGCTTCAGTTTTCAATAAATTGAACTCACTGTAAAGTGAACTCTCTTTAAGCTTCTGTCAGATTTGAAATTCAGACTATACATATATATATATTCAGACTATATATATATCAAATGCCTCACTAAATAGATACCTGAGCTTATAATTATTGTGATCACTCAAGAAAAGCAAAAAAGTATCGAGGAGATGGGTCATGTTCAGTATGAGTGTTTTAATATCCCCTTGCGGTATCATAAAAATATAATTTAATTTTGGTTGACTTTCAAAGATATACAAAGAACTAAGTATCTATCTATCTATCTATCTATCTATCTATCTATCTATCTATCTAAGCTTTATGATGATTTTATTGTAGTTACAATAACAACTGCCATTCAGAAAAGTAAAAAATTAGGAACATACAGCAGCCACTGGCTCATAGCAACTGTCAAAAGCCATCGACAGGAATTGAAACTCTCTGACCTGTCTGTGCAGGGACCCCTGGGTTAGACTGCAGTGCTTGGAGCAGTTTCACTATGGATTGTCCTTCCTGGCCTTTTGCGAACTTTCTTGTCCTTTATCCTTGATGGCCACACGTGAAGTAGGCGAAGCTGGTTACTTGTTGGTGAAGGTTTAGGAGGCTGGGGATTGCTTTAAATTTCAGATAATTACAGGCTTTTGCAGGCCAGTCTTGTGGTTTCTTTGGCAATACAATTCCCTTAAAACACAATAAATGTATAGTCTACTTGCTCTTTGTCAGTTCCAGGTACTAGTAACCCCTGCCATAGATCTCATCTATCCATAACTCTTAAGCCAGAAGATTGTAAGAACTAAGCATTTATTAAGGGTGAATCTACTAGTGGAAGTTTGCAGGCCTCCAAATTGTCTGGATTCCATCTCTAACTTTTTATTGGATTGGGGGATCAGAAGTAATACTCCTGTTTGACTTTGTTGATTGATTGATTTAAAACTCCTGTCTTTTGCCCTGACCAGTTTGGCTCAGTGGATAGAGCACTAACCTGCAGACTGAAGGGTCCTAGGTTCGATTCCGGTTAAGGGCATATACCTTGGTTGCAGGCACATCCCCAGTAGGGAGTGTGCAGATGCAGCTGATCAATGTTTCTTCTCTCATCAATGTTTCTAACTCTCTTTCCCTCTCCCTTTCTTGCTGTAAAAATCAATAAAATATATTTTAAAAAACTATGTTTTTGGAAGGGAAGGAATTCCTAATTATCTATTTTTTTAAAAAACCTCATTAGATTTGATTAATATTATTTGGGAACTTAGAGCTTAAATCTTTCCTGTTAAAAAAAAAAGCACAATATGTTCCAAAGAGTAAGTTGAGCTCTTCATCTGAATCACTCATTTCTCTCCTATTTAAGCAGAAGCAAACAGCTTTCTTTCAAAACTCTAATTAAATAATATCCTTATTTTGGCTTCCTCTCATATTCTCTCCCCAGGCCTAGAAGCACCATAAAGTCATGCACAAGGAGGAATTATGGTGCTTCCCATTCTTATTCTTACATGTGGGGAAGAAAATGCCTCATGCATTATACATGACAGTCTGTTTTCACACAAGTCACTGAGAGAGGTCTCCCTTTCTGGGATCAATGCAGGATGCAAGCCTTTTATTTTCTTTTTCTTTCTTTCTTCCCCCCCCCCCCCCCAAGATATTTGAAAAAAAGGTAAAACACAATGTCGAATAGTTTTGAGAAACAAAGAAAAAGTTCTAGTGGTATGCACGTGCACATATTTCTCCCATACATTGGTCAGGTAATTCAATTGTCATTTATATCCTGCTAATTCAAAGGCTTTTGAATAGATTCGATACTCCTACCTCGAACTGCAGAGACAGCTCACAGTTTTATCTCCACACTGGGAAATTATTTTCCCCACATGTGTTTTGATGATGACAGGCTTTTTCCCTTCTTGCAGTTCCTCTTCCTTCAGGGAATAGAAATGTAGGGAATAATTTCTGATTTAATATTACCCATGTATCGCTATAGTTTAAAAACAATCTACAAACTTACTTTAAATCTACTTACTTTAAATCTATACTTTGGGAAAATGAGAGACAAAGAAGAAGAGAAATAAGGACTCTTAAAACAATACACTTGTGAATACATATAAAATCTTTGGAGGAAAAGATGATTCACTAATTCTATTGGTTATATAGTATTTGTATAAATCTACATCTATGGGGGATGGGCATGTCATTTGTAGGTAAAGTCCTATAGTTCTGCCGCATAGAAAGCCTCACTCTAAGTGAGGATATTTTACTTTATACCTTTCTTAATTCAAAACTATCATAGTTAATCATTAATTCAAGAAAAGAGTGATCATATTTCTGTTTACCAGATAAAATGAAATACAGTCATAGGAAAGTAACAGAAACACAATTCAAAATTCACAGGATTTATCAGCTTTGAAACCACAAATCCCAATAAATGATTAGCTTGGGAACATCAATTTAGGGGAATAGACATTATTTTGAATTTTGTGCAAAACTAAGGCTTTATGAGAATGTTACCACATTACTTCACATATTTTCAAAACTCTAATTTTTATATAATGTAAAAATATTGTGTAATGCAGAAAAGTGTCAATTAATTTTATATCAAATGTAATAAAAATTATGAGCTGTATCCAATTACATAGGTCAAGGGATGGCTAAACATTTATTTTTCTTTTCTTTTCTTAATATTATCAGACTAACATCCATGCAATGGTTGCAAACTTTAGAATTAAAAAAAACAGACCTTAAAATTAATCTAATCTAAATTTCTCAATACATCTTTTTAAAAAAAGACTTATGCCCAAGTACTTTCACTAACAGGGACTCGCCCTTATGAAAACAGTCCAGTCAATTGATTTATTGATAATTTTCTCTTAAATATTATTCTTCTTCCTTGTTTTCCACATATGAACCTGGAATTCATTCTTGACATCTCTCTCTCTAAACTTTTCATCTAATTTGTCACCCAATTCAGACATTCTACCTCCAAAACCCTTCTTTCCATTTCATATATCGGCCTGCATAAGCCACCATCATGTCTCTTTCTGATCTCCCTAATTCCTCCTCTCAGCCCCTTTTCATCCATTCTCCACACAGGCACAAAAGATTTAAAAATGAAAATGGGATCATGTTGGACCCCTGCTTGAAGTCCCTCAATGTGTATTTGCAATAAAATCCAGATCCTTAACATGCTCCACAAGGCTTTGCAAACTCAAGCTCTTTTTCTTCCAACCCATTGCCCACCCTCTGTTCTCTGACAAATGTGCACCCATACCAACTTTTGTTAGTTCCTGAATATTTTCTGAGCACTGGTCCTATCTTCAGACTTTCAAACACACTGCTCCCTCTCCCTGGAATGATGTTGAATGGCCAAAGCCTAGTTCTCCATTAGGATTCAGTTAAAATATACTTTCTCAGAAAAACTTTCTCTGACCTTCCACTTTTCTTTCACAGTATTTACCATAACTTAAACTATATGCATGTGCTTCTCTACACATATAATTAATTTATATGTAATACACATATACATATACAGATGTATAACTCACATGATATTTGTTTCCCAGTACATGACAATAAGCAACATTGTGTCTTATTTCACTGCTGTATTACTCTGTGTATAACTTTTCTTCTGGTCTGCATTAAGTACTTAATACATTGTATAGAATTCATTAATTTCTAATGATTAGAAATCATTAATTTGGGAATTGTGCCATAACTGAAATGTTCTTAAATCAATCAAATGATACAAGTGAATTTCTGATTAGGAAGTACTTTTTAGTATAAAACAAAGTTATTTTTGTTAAAATATATTATACTTGAGAAGTAACTCAACATATGAAAGCACTCATCACTTATTTAGGTTAACTTTAACATTAACAGTGCATACATAATTAAACTCACAGTCATGAATCAAATAAATAAATGATTAGCTTGGGGACAGAATGGTCACCATTGTATCATCTCATTTACTGTTTGTCAGAGGGCATTATCTAATTGCTGCAATTTATATACTATGTTTTCTAGTTAGTGGTATGTAGAATAAATAAAATAATGATCAAATATGATAATAACACAAACCCAGATACCATTTATTGAGTACTCACCATGAGTCAGATGTACTTAATTCTTACATGATTATTACCCTATTTTATAGGTTGGAAAACTGAGCCTTGGAGAACTTAAATTACTTGTCAATCAGTGAAGGAAGTTAGCTTGGCATTGGCCATAGGGCTATCTGATTTCATTGTTCTATGTGGTTGGCAATGGCCAGAGGTCTGTCTGATTCCACTGTTCTATATGGTCTTTCAGGTGGGTTTCCCTGATCTATCCAGTGAGGACATTGGTATTGTGACTATAGGGACCCCCTCGTTTTGCTTAGATATCTCCCCTTCATAGCACACAAAAGATTTAACTCAGAACTTTATAAGAAAAGATTGACTTACAGAGAGGTATTAGTTTATTGATGATTAAATTCAGTTTGTATATCTGAATATGTATTTAAGAAAGAGATCATTAATATTCAACCAAAAACATGGTAGTTTTTGGTATTACTACTAATTCTCCCAAAATTGGTGTTAGTGAATCCTTATGTAGGAACTGATTTACACTGAGTAACTGTATAGTGATTATATCTTCCAACCAGTCTCTGCAAGAACCCTATTAATTGATTATTCTCTATAAATGTGGATAGTGGGACACAAAGGGTGTCCACAGTTATGGGTCAGGAATGACGAGCCAGGAGGGAGTGATGCCTCTCCCAGCCTCCCAGGGGCAGCATTGCGCTCATCTCAGGAGCACCCACCACTAAGATACTGCCTGCGGGAAATTTCAGGATCCACTTGAACATCTAAGGCAGGGGCCCCAGGAGAAGAAGTCAGTGTGAGTCAAAACTGGAGAAAAGAAGAGAAAGGAGGTGCATGGGAGATGGTGAAATCTGAAGCCAATTGGACTTCACAAGCTTTCAGGAAGGGGTCACGACTGGTAAATGAATGCCCTGGCAGTGGGCAGATCTCTGCCCATCTTCGTTCCTCCTGCCATCCAAACAAGAGCTTTTGGGGAGTCTGGGGCCTGCTTCTGGGCAGGCCTCTTCCTTTGATATTCCGTTTTGATCCTTCTCGCTTGTACTGTCCCTGTCCCTGTGCCTGCTCTCACTGTTAGAGGGGGCCCTTCCTACAACAAAACCAGCATGTTCCTCTAAGGGAGCCCTTACTTTTTGTGTCATGATGGCCTGCAGTTCAGTCCTTCAGGAATATTAGAATTTACACTTGAGACGCACCCAGCGCATCCCCCCCACCCCCACAGAGTCATATTTCTCCCACCATGACCTTTGAGTTCCTAGTGGTAGATGCCCAAACTCATACCTCTCTGGAGTCAGGGAGACAATGATGTGCACCTCCCACCCCAGGCTCCAGAGCCTCTGCTGCTCTTGTGGGCACATTCCCAGTCTTGGTTGTTGTTTGCTGGGAAAGAAATTCCCATTTGGGGTGCATGCTGGCAGAGAGACCTCTGCCATTGACTTAGGCAGCCTATTGTCTCCTTGTCTCTCTATCTCTCACAGGCATCTTCTGTCTGACTCTTTGGGCTGAAGTCCAGGTTGAAGGAGCTGTCTGTGTCACCCTTCCAGTCTACAGTCCAAGCCCGACAGTACGGTTAATTGTATTAAGCCCATTGCATTCCAGGCTCCAGAGCGTTAGACATG
Organism: Antrozous pallidus; assembly: GCA_027563665.1. NCBI lineage: Eukaryota > Metazoa > Chordata > Mammalia > Chiroptera > Vespertilionidae > Antrozous > Antrozous pallidus. The sequence continues at coordinate 64,436,729 of CM050518.1, forward strand.
CCAGCTTGTCCCGATCCAAAGTCTATCATTTGTGACTCAAACAGGTCTTCAAGCAGTGTAGTGATATTTTACTAATTATCTTTCCCAATAAACAAATACAAACATTTTTACACCCTAGTTTCAGTTGCAGCAACTCTTAAAATATTTAACTGTGAAAATCGAAGACAGTTTAAGAAGTGTTGCAGACATCAACTCAACCCTACAATAATGCGTTCAATACTTCTGAAAGCGACAGTAAATCAAGGATGAAATGAAACAGTAAGCGGAGCGACGGCAGATTTCACATATGGTGGCAGCTCTGTCATTTCAAGTCTCAGACGGAACACTGAATCAAAATGCCAAATGTGATGGATGATGTTTGCATGTCCCAGATGGGTTATTCTGGTTGGTGACATAGAGCATGCTTTTTGCACTGTGTAGTCTGAGTAAAAAATAAAACAAATTAAATTAAATGTATGGCAAAGTTTAATCTCATCCCATGGGAATCGGTGTGCCCTGGGACATCCTTGTAAAATGAGCATGCCCAGACAGACACGCCATTCTGCAGTTTGCTCCTCACTGGGAGAGAGCAGCAATGAAGAAGGAAGAGGTCAGAAGCTCTACTAGGGTTCTTGGGGCTGGCCCACTGCAGAATCCTCATGTGCCAGCCCCAACTCTCAGAGACCGATTCTACACCTCACTGTTGTTTCATAACAGCCTCGTTCACCAGCAGTTTTCTCAAGCTCAAGGCCCTTTTCTTCCAGGCCTTGCCTTCATGTTTCCTATGGCTCCTTGTGCAAGGTCTCATTTCCCACTGCAGTGTCTCCAAGTTCTGTTTCTGGGTCTGGTTTCTATCCAGATTCCTCTGAAAGTTATTTCACTCGGCTGTGTACATCCTTTGTTGTTGATGTCCAAGTTAGCCACTGCTTCCTCTGATCCCAGGATTCTACATGAGATTCCCTCGCCCCCTTTATAGGATGTGGTTCTGTTTTGTTAAGTTATTGGAGGGGATTAGTGTCACTTGCCTCTTATCCTTTTATTGTGCTTCTAATTTCAAGAGTCATGAGGTAGAGCCACCTGTCCTCTACTATATTTGTCAATATATTTAGACAAGGCTAATCCCTCTACTGTACTGAGGTGTCTATAGCCTCTGGGGCTGACAACATCACAGCCATTGCCAAGGCACAGCTGTAGGCATGTGCCTGTGAGGGACTTGTCAAAAGATGGCACCTAATTGAGTGACCAGATCTTTTAACACCTTCTGTTGGTGATAGTAGCTCTGTGGCATCATGAATGTCATATGGCAATGTGTGAATTTTCTGGCATAACTCCACTATTACCTAAAATAGTTCCCTACATGTGGTCAAGAGGGTCACAGAAACCATACTATAGGAGGGACTTTCCAAGTCTATTTTAAAGCTGGAATTAATACTGTCTCCTCTTATTGTTCCCTTTGAACTAAACCAGAGTCAGCAAATTATGTCCTGCATACCAATTCTGGCTCACTGCCTATTTGTGTAAATAAAGTTTTATTGGAATACAGGCATGCTCATTTCTTTCTAAGTTGTTTCTGGCTGGGTCCACATTACAACAACAGAGTTGAGTAGTTGCAAAACAGATCCTGGAACTGTATCATTGATCCTAAGGTTTGTTCCTTTGTGAACACACGACTTTCTTAGTGTTTGAGAATGTGATCCTTCCTTCAGTAGAATTTTGATGATATTGTGGTCATGAGGAAGAGTGATTTGTCCCCCAAAAAAAGACCTGAGGAAAGAAGCTAATCACTTCTGTTATTTCCTTTTGTATACATATCTAAGGTTAATGATCATAGTGTCCCAGAACTGGTGTTCTAAATTCACATGGAATTGAGATTTTTTTCTCCTATTTTGTCCTATTTGTCCTGCTATCTATACATTTCATTTTTTCCTTCTTTCCTTATTTTGTATTTAAATATTTTTCTCATTTCTTTTCCTCCATACTAGTTGGGAAGTTATGCGATATATTTCTCTAGTGTGTATTTGTCAAAGTTTAAAGTTAATCCATGTCTCTAGTCCTTTACAAGGTCCTTAACATAATTATGATTACTTCTTTCCCTAATTATTACACATTTTCTCACATTTTAGTACACATATACACTTTATATATTTTGAATGTGCTCTCTTTCTTTTTAAAATAAATGACTGTAGGGGTCTCTCTTTTTTCCACTTCCAGCATGGAAAGAGAGCGGGTCCAGTTTCTGAGTAGAGGAGCTGGGGATTGAGAAATAAAGAAAGAATATAAAGAAGACACAGAAATAGAAGCAAAGCTGGGGATGGTTGGATCTCTGTTCTCTCTGATGGAGAGACAGGGACCCAGAGCCCACACATGCGTGTTTATTTATATCCCCAAAATACCAGGAAGTTACACCAAAAGTTAGGATCAAAGGAGATTATTTGCATTCTTGAGTAGGCCCAAGCATTCCTGGTGCTTGACTGGATTTACATATCAAAATTCCCACTACTGGCACCTGAGCAAAGGTGAGAGCCAAGCTGATAACATGTCAGCCTTTTTGGTGAAGCTTGTTCCCAGGGAGTGGCTCTGCCTGTTGCCTTGAGTTCAGCTGACAATAATTAAAGAAATGCCCATGTGCCTTCCAAGGGGGCCCTCTACAAATGATACAAAACATTTTTATTATTATTTACTAAAATTTATGTTTTAGTTTTGCCCACATATTTATCCTATTTTTATCTTATCATTCTATCTTCTAGCTTAGACATCTGATCTAGGAATCACATTTTTTTTCCTTTATCTAGTGTACATCCTTTTGAATTTTCTTTGGTTAAAGTATATTAGTAGTTAGTGAAAAAAAATGCTATCAATTTTCTTTCATCTAAACATATATTTGTCCTTATTATTGAATTATAATTATTCCAGGCTGAATTATTTTATTTTATCACATTGAAAACTTTTATACACTGCACGTTTCTCCCACTGCTGTTTTTAAAAAATCAACTGTCAGTCTAATTGCTATCTTTTTAGGCAACTCCTATTTTATCTGTGATTGATTTCATGATTTTTTTCAACTTTGCTTCTGTTGTCTTTAGTTTCATTGTGGTGTGTCTTAGTGTTTTATTTATCATGCTTGATTTGGATTCACTAGCTTCTTAAATTTGTAGATTTATTTTTTTTTTCTCAGTTTTGTAAAAATCTCAGCAGTTATATGATTGTTTTTCTCCATTATAACCACACTGGTTTCAACTCGAATTTAGTGTTAGATTTTTCTCAGTCTATCATAGATCTTAACCTCTTTTCTTTCTTATTTTTAAAATCACTTTCTTCTTTCTAGGCTGAATTCTGGAAAATTTTTTCAGGTATATCTCCTAGTTCAATAATTTCTCTTCAGCTAAGTTTTGATCAGTTAAACCATAATCATTGAATTTTTAATTTCACTAGTAATGTTTTTAATGTCTAGAAATTCTTCTTGACTCTTAGTCCAATCTCCTAGGATTTTCTTTCTAATATTTTTTTCATTGCTATTTTTGACCCTTTTTCTTTCCATGTCTTTTAAACATATTTATTTTATAATCTATTGTCAGGTAATTCTAATATCTAATATTTTATCTCTCTTCTGCTAATTTTTTTGTTTCTGTAGCTTATTGCAACAGTAATCATCATCATTGTTACTTTTTTTTTTTTTTTACTGTGAGCTTTCTCTGAAGAAACTAAAGGAATCCTTTGACAGCCAGGTTGAAGGTGGAGAGGGGTTTTTCCAGAAAGGATCTGCATCTGCTTCTGCTCCTTCCTGGGTCCCTCACCTGTCAGGGATGGCTTTAGGGTGATGTATAGGATGAAAGCTTTGGACTACCCATGTGGTGTAAATTTGGGCTGCACACCTGCTTGAGGCCCAGTGTGCTGTATACATTTTAGGTGGAGATTATTTTCTCTACCCAGCCCAAATCTTCAAGACTGAACATTTCTATAGTATCCACTGAGGAGAGGAATGTAGGTTTCTTCCCAGCTCACATTTATCTTGATGGTTAGCCATTTTGGTTACAGTTGAGGTTTTTTTTTGTTTGTTTGTTTGTTTGTTTTCTCACCTAGGGCAAACCCCAGGCTCTGTCTCCCTTTCCTTATGCTCCAAAAAGCTATAGAGATTTAACCTCAGGTTTATCTAGGTCTGGCAAATACTTTGGCTGGAAAATACAAGCCTCATTGGTTCACTTCTTTTTCTGAATTCTCACTTGCCAGGTCACTGCCCCATGCATTTAAAATAATTTGTAGGCCCTGGCTGAGTAGCTCAGTTGGTTAGAGTGTCATCCAGATATGCCATGGCTGCAGCTTCAATCCCCAGTCAAGATATACAATCAACCAATGATGTTTCTTCTCTCTCTCTCTCAAATCAATCAATTAAAATAAAATAATGTTTAAAAATACAATAGCCAGATTCTTTATTTGTTTTATGTGGGACCATCACTCATATTTTGCCTTTCATATTCTGGCTAGAGACAGAAGCCTGGAATTGAGACATTATGGGAATGTAGATTTTCATATTTATCTAGCTTTTAAGTAACTTCATGTGGGCATAACATACATTTAAATGGGGATGTTTTTGGGAAAAATTTCATAAATTAAGATTCAACATAATGTAAATTTACTGTGTTTGTTCTGATTATAATATTATTACATGCTCACTACATACATCAAATGAAATGAAAAGGTATCAATAAGAGTGATATCTGCCCTACTCCCACCATCCAAAGAAACACACCGCTCATATTTTGTTATATTTACTTTTACCAGGCTTTTGGTATGCTATCCTATTTTTAAGTAGTTAAGAACACATTACTTTACATATATTTATTTAATTGGATGATGACCATTCTTTTTTGATATATAAGTTACAGAATAGCATTGTTTCTCTCCTATTCTATTCTGAGGTCAGAGCAGATCAGTTAACTGCTTGTAAGATATTCCTCATTTCTCAGTGTAATCTACCCTGCTGGATCTAATCAAAAGAATTCACTCAGAAAACCATGAGGGAGTTGTAATTGAAGAAACAGTGCCACTGGTGAGGGGTGGTAATGTGTCTAGCTATAAAAAACTAAGGCTACCCCGCAATGACCTTGCCATCATTTAAATGCAGCTGCAGGCTGTAGTTGGTCTCCATTAAACGAAAGGGGCTTCTGATGAAATTAGGACTGGAATTGAAAGGATATTCTGTTTTTTACAAATAAAAATGTTTCAATATAATACTCCAATTATATTTACAAAATTACATATGAGCTCAGACCTCTGTGGGCTTGTCTCTGAGATGGGGATAGAATTGTACCCACCTCACACTACATGCAAAGCATAGACATGCCCATCTTGATTCCCTGTGGTAGAAATGGTCTTTATGTCTAAGTAACTAAAATGTCTGAAAAATGACAAAAGTCTCTACTTGATCTGAAATATTTGGATCCATAACCATATCTTCTATTCCACTAAAGCTTGAAAGAGACACAATATCTTTATGGGTGGAGGTGTAAGGGCTTGAATACAATGAAAGAGGATTTCAACAGAAGAACCTAAGGACACAGATGTAAACCCCTCCCTTTAGAACTCAGTGATCCATAAAATAAAGTGTAAAAAAAAAAACTCCTTCAACAAGAAGTCCTAGGTAGGCATGTGCTACCTTCTGACTCTTTATGAAGGATAACAGTCATTACACTTTATTTAGGTGAGTAGGATCTCCTTCTATTACAAAAAGCTCAGACCTGAGTCAGCAATGTCCTGGCTGTGTGAACTCACAAGTGGTGTTTAACATCTCATCTGTCACATAGAGATGGTAATACCTATTGTTGCAGTGTTGCTGGAAGGATTACAAATGATCTCTCTAACACACCTGGCACAAGGTAAAAGGCACTGATTCGACTTGTCTGTATAAGTCCACGATTTCTGGAACCATTCCTTGATCTCCATTGCTTCTAAAATAGCTGTCATGTTGTAGTTATCCTGTGAATAGTCACTGAATGAATAGATAAAATAATCTGGCTTAGAATAAATCAATATTGGAAGACAGAGACAAAAGGTGCATTGCTCTGTCTATTAACAAGCTCTCAGTGGGACCAACCTTGTTAATGATTTCAGACTGTGTGTGCCAGCTACTCCAAGGATGAAAGTAATCACTTCTTGCCTGCTGCAACCTCAGGCATCTGGACTTGGGGGTGGCCCCTCATTTCCTTGCTTATTGCCTGAGGCCTGACTCTGTCCAACAGGTTGGCCAGACATCCATCTATACCAGCTTTTGATGCCCCCCACCTCCTTCAATCCCCTTTCCATTGACTTTTCAGCATATCCACCTGTTCCATTCATGTAGCCAGGATTCACCAGCTCCCACTCATGAGAAATAGGAAACAGATGGATGCAGAAGGAAGAAAGGTGTTTGCAGGTGTGGCGGAAGAGGACCTTGAAAGTTGAGCCCAGCTGTGAAAAACGATCAGATTGTGTTACTAGGAAGCAGATTTAATCAATTATAGCAGTGAGTCAGTAGGGTGATGTCAGATAAATTAAATATTCAACACAATGTAATAATCCCACCAGTAATGTTAGAATGCTTGCATTTATTAATCTAAAGCACTCCCCGATGAGGTGGCTGAATGGTTGACCATGCTAGAAGGATTCTCTCTTAATTCATGGATCCCCGGAGCTGGGGAAGGGAGATCTCCTTTCATGGCCTTCTCTTAGTGGTAGTTTTTACCCTTCAGTCCAGAATGCTTTCCTCTGATGAACAAAGAAGGAGTTTAGTAAAATACTCTCTTCCTCTCTCCCTTGTGGACAGAATTTGCACATGCTCCCTGCATGCTCCTTGCTCTAGTGGAAAAGGTTGGTGAAGTACCTCTGCTTATCTTCCACCTTGCTATTTGGTATCTGAACAGGGGAGACACACAGTAAACATGCCCCAGCCTGGTGGTTGGTTTGCTTGTTCACAAAACTGGGACCAGCTGAGGCTTTGTCAACTTTCAGGTTTCTATTTTGAGGCATAAAAGACAAAGAGAGAGAGAGAGAGAGAGAGAGAGAGAGAGAGAGAGAGAGAGAGAGAGAGAGAGAGAGAGAGAGGAAAAGAGAAAAGAAGTCTTCATGCAGAATTTCCAGGCTCACATAAAATACAATTGTTATTCCAAGACCAAACTGCTTTGATAACTGACTCACAGCACTGTTATTAATTTATGTATTAAGTAGCTGGTGTCCATTTCTGGATTGTTTTCATTCGATAATTAAGCAGTACTACCTCTAAGGGAGATAAAGATGATTAAACTGTCACTGTGTCCCCTCGGACCCCTGCGCTGGGTGCTAAGGCTTTCCACAGTACAACTGTGAACTTCCCGAGGACCTGCTTACTGTGTGTGACATGGAGGGGTGTTGCTCCTGCTCCTGCCCATCACTCTAAGATACCTCAGCCCACCCTCCGCATCACCTCTCTGAAGTCATTCATCACTTATGCCTCCCACTATCAAAGAAAGCTGGCAACCAAATGGGAGGCAGGAGAGATGGCTCTTGGCACAAATCATTCATTGATCAGTTCTTTCATGCCTGGGATAAAATTTTGGGGTTATTGCTTAATGCATCCAGGTGATAAAAATTATCTAATTAACCAGACCCAAATAGCCTATATCTGACTGTGTGGTAGTTCCAGAGTTTTATCTATAATCTTTCTAGATGATAAAAAATAGGGGATGCCAATTACATTTTTGGGACAGCAGCCAAATATCTATAAAAGGCTGGATAATAGTCAATCCTGATATTTGCAGACAACACAGGGTTTTTGTCACAGCCTCCAGAGGGGAGCGACTAACAGTTTTACTGGATGTATCACTGAAATGTTTCTGTTTTGACCAGGATCTGGCAAGAACCATGTTCCCTTACTTTGCAGAAGTGTCTAAAACAATTGTTTTAAGATGTTCTTCTGGAATAGCAGATGATGGCAAACAATCAGCCGCCTTGTTGCTTCTGGGACCCTCAAGGCATTCTGGAAGTGGGAAAACTGTAAAACAAGTGCATATATGCATAGGTATCCACTTGGACACTTGAATGTTTATTTGTGTGTCTATTGGTTCTTTTCAAGATCCACAAACAAAATAAAAAATTTTATTGATAACATATGGGGTTTCTGAATGTTTATTACATCATTATGCATTACTAGAGGCCTGTTGCATGAAGATTCATGCAATAGGCTTTCATTCCCCTGGCTGCTAGGACCAGTTTTCCTCTGGAACCTGAGACCCAGGCCTTCCCTCTGGCTGTTACCTTCCATTTTTTGCTTTGGCCAGCTGGAGGCTTCACTCCAGCTGGAGTCTTCAGACTTCTCTGCTCTGGCTGGAGTGCCATGCTGCTGCCGCCTTGTCTCCAAGCCCGGGGGCCAGACGCTGGCCACCACCAGGGCCGCAGCTTTGTCTATGCACCCAGGGCCAGGAGATTGCACTGCTTGGCCCTGCCCCTCCTCTCCTGATTGGCTGGTAGCATAGCCAATCAGGAGCCAAGGTACAGTCACATTTGCATATTACTCTTTTATTAGATAGGATAGATAGGAAGATAACCATCGTATGCTACTTCAGATAGTGCTATGGGGGAAAATAAATCCAGCTTAATAGTATAGAGTAATTTGGGTGGAGGGGTTGCAGAGGAGGCAATTTTTGACCAAATGTTCAGAGAAGGCAAGATTATATCTTCCTCACTCTTCCTCACGGTGGTGCTGAGGACAAAGCCATAGGCACTGTAAGCTCTCCATACAGATTTTTTAAAATCAACACTATAAATATCAGGAAAATATCTCTTGTGACTGGAATACTTTGATATTCTTTAATAATTTTTTGAGATTTACCTTAAGATACTTTTCCCTTGCCCAGGAAGCCTTCAATTATTGAAATGAAAATGTTATATCACCATAGAAACAGATTTGACTTTATTGGCTTCTATTGCAAATGATGTGTGAGCACACTTGGAAGAGGAATTCTGGTCATTGATATCCCAGTTAACACTGACTCACCAAATGCCACATATAGCAATGTTGGTGTTCCATTTTAGGAAATTGCATCAGAGGAAAACAACACAATCCAATCACTGATGATGTAGAAGCACCTTAAGGGCTTGTGGTGTCTCCTATGACTATCCCTTGATTCTGCTCAGTGTCAGTGAGTAGATGCATAGAGAATTATATGGTAGGTAGCAGAGACAGATGGCATGAATACATTCAGATCATAATGGGGAATGTTATTGGTGGCAGGACAGGGGATAAATCCCATATCTAACACAAAGCTGTGAAGTAAGTTCCACATGAAATAAAAATGAAGCAGTAAAAAGCTAGAAGGAGAAAACAAGACCCTCTCTACTGAAGACGTAGTATCAAGTTTTCCTGGAGGTTATGTACATTGCTGGCTGTGTAAGCAGGATGTCAGCGACCATGGACTGGTCCTCACACTTTCCCGGCTGTGGGTGGAGAGGCTGCGCTGGCAGAGGAAGGAAGAGGCATGTCTGAGATCGGCTGTCTGGATCACAGCCTGATGCGCTGTGCTGGGTCTGATGCCCCTGCTTTTTCTGCTCCCTTCTGCCCCCCCCCCCCATTATCTTGATCGTCATTATTGATCCATTTTGGTTTATTTTGTCTCTAGCTCACTCAGACTAGACACACTCCTCACACATAATCACAGCTCCAAAACTTGTTTCTGGAAAGAATTTAATTAAAAACCCTTTGCTTTTGGGAGTAATGCATGTGAGTCTGTGTTTTCTTATCTTCCGTGGTATTTGTATTTCAACTTAAATTTTACTTAGGTCTATTGTTAGGTTTCAGAAAACGATTGGTAACGTTAGATTCCCACCCCCATCTAGAGAGGGAGTTAACAAATGATATTTGTCTCCATCATCATGGTCATCATCCCCACTCTATACCTTGTGTCTTCTCCAGTGCCAGCCACTCCACCTACTCTTATGTCTTGTTTTGGGTCTTGTAAAAATATTCAAAGATCCTTTCTAGTTCTAGCATCCCACAGGTTCCCTGATTCTATTGAATAGGTTTCTGTAATAATATTATTTTATCCAATCTGCAGCCACAATTATTTATTTCCATATGTTAACTGTTCAGTTTTGGTCCTATCTGCCAGGAGTTGTGCCAGGAAGTTGGCATACTTCTTTTTTTATCTTTATTGTTCAGTTTATTAATTACATTGTTCCCTTTTTTTTCACCCTATAGTTCTCCTCCACCTGGTACCCATCCCACCCTCTGCCCTCACCTCTCTCCACTGTCCTCTCCCATAGTTGCATGATTTTTGTCCAGTCTCTTGCTGCACTTCCCACACCCCCTTTCTCCCCAAGAGATGTCAGTCCATTCCCTCTCTATGCCCGTGATTCTGTTACATTCACCAGTTTAACCTGTTCATCAGCTTATTAATTCACTTGATTTTTAGATTCATTTGTTGATAGATGTGTATTTGTTGTTCGTAATTTACACTTTCATCTTTTTCTTCTTCCTCTTCTTAAAGAATATCTTTCAGCATTTCATATAATATTGGTTTGGTGGTGATGAACTCCTTTAGCTTTTTCTTATCTGCGAAGCACTTTATCTGGCCTTCAATTCTGAATGATAGCTTTGCTGGATAGAGTAATCTTGGTTGTAGATTCTTGCCATTCATTACTTTGAATATTTCTTGCCACTCCCATCTGGCTTGCATTGTTTCTGTTGAGAAATCCGCAGACAATCGTATGGGTGCTCCCTTATAGGTAACCATCTGTTTTTCTCTTGCTGCTTTTAATATTCTCTCTTTGTCTTTTGCTCTTGGCATTTTAATTATGATGTGCCTTGGTGTGGTCCTCTTAGGGTTCCTATATATTGGGGTTCGGTGTGCTTCTTGGACTCGTAAGTCAATTTCTTTCACCAGGTGTGGGAAGTTTTCGGTCACTATTTCTTCAAATAGGTTTTCATTGTCTTGCTCTGTCTCTTTTTCTGGCACCCCTATAATTCCGATGTTGGTATGCTTGAGGTTGTCACAGAGGCCCCTTACACTATCTTCAATTTTTTGATTTCTTTTGGTTTCTTGCTTTTTCAGCTGAGTGGATTTTACCTCTTTGTATTTAAATCTTTAACTTGGTTCTTGGGGTGCTCCAGAGCACTTTAAGGTCTTTGTATAATATTTTTTATTTCAGTCAGTGTATGCTTAATTTCTGGTTGGTCCTTTTATATATCCTTGAGAGTCTCTTTTATATCCTTGAGGGTCTTCTTCATTTCCTTGTTGGACTCATTCATTTCCACGTTGGTCTTGATCATTTCCTTGCAGGTCTCGTTCATATCCTTGAGGGTCTTGTTCATTTCCTTGTAGGACTCATTCATTTCCTTTGCGGTCTCGCTTATTTCCTTATAGGCCTCGACTTTTTGTTGGAGCCTCTTAAAAAGCCCTATAACCGTGGTTTTGAATTCCATGTCCAGTCATTTTTTTTCCTCCATTTCTTTCACATCTGATTTCTTTCCATGTCTCTGCATGGTGGCTGCTTCCCTGAGTTGGTCAATTAGCTTTGTGTGGTAGGCTTCCTACTAGGGTCAGTGGCTCAGCCTCCCCAGTTACCTGAGGTGGATATGGGTTGCACAGTCTTGCTGAAGTTAAGCTCAGGTTAATCGTTGTTAGCACTTGGAGGGGTTGACCTCCAGGCCAATTGTCTGTGAAGCTCAGCTGTGCTCAGGTTGGATGGGCGGAGTCTCCGGGCCAAGCAGACAGTGTTAGCTCTGCCTTATGTGGCCCCAGGGACTCTGTGCTGGGGGCAAAGGCCATCAGCACCTCTGAGAGAGAGCCGCTGCCAAGCTCCACTGGCTGCCGGGGAATTCAGACTCTCCCCAAATGAGTCTGCACGCCCAATGTCTCACCCAGGGTCGTAAAACAAAGCAGCCTGATGGTTTCCTGAATGAGATAGCAAGTCGCATAGCGCTCTCTGCACAGTCACGCAGCTAAGGTGTTCGCGCAAGCTGCCTTCTTCACAAGCCGGCAGACCCGGCAGCACCCGAGCTTCGGCGTGTCCTCCCACTGTCCAGTTTTCACCCCGTGTGATAGTGGGTTCCCTGGACTTCGCCCAGAGCTGGAGAATCAGTCAAGTGGGATGTCTTTGTCTCCCCATTTGAGAAAACTGGCCGGTTTTCAGCCGCCCGCCCTCTCCTCGGCACTAGCTCCAAACCTCTCTCCCCGAGAATCTTTCATCGCTGTCCGCGCCGCTCCTCCGAGTCACAGTGTCTTATCTTCACTTTTATTTGTGGAATTTTCACTTGGCGAGCTTTCTGGTGATTCTGGAAGGTGTTTTTTCTTTTCGTTAAGTTGTAGTGTTAAAATTGCTGAGTATGACGGCAAGATAGGTGTTTTACCTATGCCGCCATCTTGGTTCTCCAGTTGGCATACTTCTAATCTTCAGATGAAGTAACCTGTTCTTTTCTTTTTTAAAAAAATTTTATTGCGTTTTTTTTTCACACAGTGGAAGAGAGAGGGATAGAGAGTCAGAAACATCAATGAGAGAGAAACATTGATCAATTGCCTCCTGCCCACCCCCTACTGGGGTTGTGCCCACAACCAAGGTACATGCCCTTAACTGGAATCAAACCTGGGACCCTTTAGTCCGCAGACCTATGTTCTATCCACTGAGCCAAACCAATTAAGGCCTGTTCTTTTCTTTTTTTTAAAAAAAGTTTTTATTGTGTGTGTGTTTTTTGTTTTGTTTTTGTTTTTGTTTTTTAGAGAGAGAGAGAATGGAAGAGGGATAGATAGAAACATTGATGAGCCCCCTACTGGGCATCAAGGAACAACCTGGGCATATGCCTTGACCTGTAATCAAACTGGCAACCTCTTGGTTCCTGGGTTCACCCTCAACTGCTGAGCCACACCAGCCGGCATGCCTCCCTGGGTATCTCTGCACATGTGGCAATAACCGGGCAGGGCCAAACATCTTGTGGAAACTAAAGGAGGGGAGCCATCATGCCTGTGTGCCTTCATACAACGTTAACATAGAATGTTTTTGTCCACAATTGTCCCACTGCAGGCATCAGCTTTGAAGTAACCATGATGTTCAGGTCTGACAATGGACAGCAGGTGGCACTCTTGTCTTAGGATTCCCACTGTTAAGTAAACAGTAACCAGGGAAAATTTCAGGTGCATTTAAAAATTTATTTACATATATTTTTTCTCTGCCAAGCCAGAAATGTAATCCATTTTCTTTAATCAGGTTCATTTGCTTCCTGCTGTGTTTCTCCAGTCGGGTAATAGTCAACCTGACTCCTCTGGCTACGTTCTCTCCTACAGTTGGGCATGAGGTTTAGATTTGCTGGCGTTTGGGCCTTAGTTGTAAGAGCAGGTCTGGCAGAAATGCTGTTTCTACATGCAGAACTGGGTGTTCCTTGCATAGCTCCAAGGGGTCCCCTGCAGACACCCACTTGGCAGGGGACATGCTTACCCGGGTGTTAAGACAGTGGCTGCCCTTCCCTGACTGAAGCAAGGGAGCCCAGAGGAGGGAGTGAGAAAAGGGCTTGCTTAGAAAGCTGGGCGGTGATCTGGACGATGGGGATGGGAGTGCGCTGGGCTCAATCCTTGCTAGCCTCCCAGCAAGCATCTTTGTTCACTCGTGCTGAGCATGGCTTATGGTCCACTCCCGAACAGCAATGTGAGCATTGGTTCATCTATTCAGTCATTTATTCAGCAAGTCCCAGTCTTCTAAATTCCAAAAGTGCTGTTTGTGAGTGGTGCCAGTCAGGAGACAGAAACCACATAGTTATTCTGAGAGAAATTAATGTAAAGAATTGTAAGCGATGCATTAAGTCGTTAACTAAGCACAGGTATCCAGTGTGGTGACGGGAGGAGCAGCTGCCACCTGTGGCTGGGCATCCTCCTGGAAGCTCAGGAGTTCCTGGTGCTAGCTCTGGGCCTCTGAGAGGAAGGCTCTACCTAGCTGGTGTTGGTCCCGAGCCCACGGGATGAGGGTGCTTCTGCTGGCGTTAGAAAAACTGCAAGTTGGATTCATGCAGCTGCTGCTATGGAGAGCCATTGCCACTGTTGGGATGAAGAATTGTGGCAAGGGAGACAATCAGAGAAATGGGGAGCCAACAGGAGATCAATTCTTCCTTCCTTCTCCCTCTAGCACCTCCACTTGGCCCAGCCTGACGGATATTGGCAGGACAGCAATGAGGTGGGTGATGGTGGCAGTGCAGGCCACACAGGGCAGGGTGTGGAGACAATAGATGAGTCATCACCAACTCAGACACACTTACAGGACCTCCCCCACCCCCACAGAGTTCCACCAGGACAAGGCCATGGGACTGGAGGACAGGACCTCTGTTCTGGGATGTAGTTCCTAGCCTCGAAGAGAGCATGTGGTCAATTGACTCATTTCCTTTAATTGCTTCAATAGGACTTAAAATCTCACTAAAAGTAGCGCAACATAACTCCTCTCTTTTTTATTTTCTAAAGTAAAATTTCCTCATTGTATCTTTTCACCCTCCCCCATTACATCCTCATATGTTCTTAACATGGGTTTTACTTTTCACACAAATCAGACCCAAGAGGAGGAAAAGTATGTCAAAATGTCATCGTGTATCTTTTGTTAAATGTAAATGGACGTGGTGAATTGAATTAATGCACTTTCAAACTAGACAGAGTGACTACACTTTCAACAGCTTTCATTATCATGCTAACACCTCTTGTCAGACCTAATAAATTTGACATGAATTGGCATTCCCATTCTTCGTTAGGCTGTTGACTTACGCATTTTTTTTTATTCAGGAAAAATAGAAGTAGAAAGAATTAGGAAGGTTTGGGTCCAAAGGAGAGAAAACAGAAGTGGATGGAGAAGTATATCTCTATGTTTTTCTCGTGTTCCACAGGCCAGATACTTGGAAGCCACATGTCTCCTTCTCCCTTGGCAGAAATTTTCTGCGTGCATTTAAAATTCCATCGAGTCGAATTCACTTGATATTTGGCAGGTGCAATGGTGACAGGAGCCATTTTGTTTCTTCCTCTGGAAGTCAGATGTGGTCTTGCCAGATAGGAGTTATCCTGAAGCTTGAGCCCTAATATCTAGTTCACCTCAGGACGACCTGAAGGACCTGCAGTGATTGTCTGTAGGTTCTTGATTCAGAGCAGCATCCCCTCTTAACTTTCTAATGGCAAACCCAAAAGTATAGGTGGTCTCAGATTTTCCCTTCTTTAGGCTTCCATTGGTTTTATAAGCACCTACCTCAATCCCTTCCTGTTTGACCTACTAAGAGAGGTCTTTATTTTCCTGAGCAGACCCACACTGATCCCCAGGTGTGTGGGGATAAGGTTCGTGCTGTCAATCTCCAGGCCAGCTATCAGGAACCAAACAGAGATGAGGAAAAGCAGCTCTCCCCACAAAAGGGGCGGGTGTCATAACCACATTGAGTATACACTCTTGTGGTTTTTTGAAGAGTGAGCATCCCATTTGTGCAGTGAATTCCTCCTCTTAATAAAGGAAACAGCAAGAATGAATATTTGAAAACACACACACACACACACACACACACACACACACACACACACACTGGCACAAGTACCCACTGGCAAGGTCTCTTGGGTGAGTAGTAGAATTCAGTTCAGGAGTCATTCTCTCTGACAGAAACATGCAAGGGAGGCATCCTACGTGGTGGTTCTGGGTATTATGCCTGGCTCAAGCCAACATTATCTGTCACTCAGTTTCAGGAACATCCGAAACACCTTTTCATGCTGAGAGCTAATTGCCCTATTTTCAAACCTGGAACTGTCCCTCTTGTGATATTTTTCCAATTGCAGTGATATATTTGTCTAGCCAGCAAGCGCTGCCAAAGCCAGAGCTATTCTGGAGAGGCGTTAGGGTGGGGAGAAGGAGAACTATTCACAGTAAACAAAAGGAAATTCTCTCTGAATCGAAAGTTACAAAGCAATTGCATACTTTCTTTAATAACACATGTATGATAATAAAAATGGTTTGCTATCCATTTTTAATCTTCACGAAATGAATACACTCAATCATGGAAGTTAGAGGGGAGCTGCTTACTTCAAATAATGCAATGAATACATTATAAAAGTAATTAAGGGAGAACTCAATGAAGTAGAGCAGTATTCTATACCAACCCTTCTTCACAACAGAATTAAAAAAAAAAATCCACAGGAACACCATAGGAGAAAGATAAATGAAAACCAAGACAACAGGAATGCAAAAATAAATAAGGCCACCTTTGAACATTGAGCTAGGCCCCACACTTTCATACCCCTCAATTTTACCTAGGAATAGGATATAATAAATACTCACTGTAACCTGCACTTTGATGTATTTATTACTAATAGTTACTTATCACTCGCTACATATAAAACATTCTTGCAAGACTGTGGTGCATACCAAACAAAGTATAAAACATTGATCCTTGTCTTCCAGGAGATTAGATCCTAGTCAAGGAATTATGTCCAGGGACACAAAACTATAAACTTAGGTGAGGTGGGTAATATATTCTATGAGTAGAATATATTCTATTTTCCTCTGGAACTTAGAAGAAAAGAGAAATTAGGGCATAACTTGTTGGAGGTGCCATTTGTCCTGATCAACTGTCATGATACCACAATGCTTGTGCTCAAGTGACCCTATTTTACTTAACTGTGGTCTCAAACTGCAAAAGTAGTGATGATGAGAATTCAGGTATGCCAATGAGAAGCCTGATAGTGCTTCCTTTAAGTGAAATGAATATACGTATTGAAAAAATATAGTATGTGTAGGGTTTGGTACTATTCATGGTTTCAGGCAAACAACGGGGGTCCTGGAATGACTCTTGGTGAAATGTGTGGGGAAGGGAGAAGGATGCCCAGTGAGGTTGTAGGCAGAGGTTGCTATTTCTAAAAGGTAAGAGATGAAGGGGAAGGAAAAAAATAGTATAAATATAGTGCCCACAGGTAAAAGCTTTATTTTATTTTTTATATAGAGCAGAATTCAACACATTTAGAGACAAAGGGGAAGGAGGCAGGAGACAAAGAAACCAAAGATGATTCAGGGAAGCACAGAGAAAGAATTAAAACAGGCAAAGATATTCCTTCCAGATATGGAAAGGCTATTATTTATTTACTTATTTTAATTTATTTATTGATTTTTAGAGAGAGAGAGGAAGGTAGAGAGAAAAAGAGAAACATCAATTTGTTGTTCCACTTATTTAGCACTCATTGGTTGATTCTTGTATGTGCCCTGACTGGGGATGCGACCCCCCAAGCTTGGCCATCAGGATGATGCTCTAACCAACAGACCTACCTGGCTAAGATAGGAGGTATAATCTTTTAGTTAAGATAAGAGATAATGGAGAAAGTGCAAATGACTGCAAACATACATTAAAATGTAGAAGATGGAAAAGAAGGGAACTCATACATGGTGATCTCATTTTTGTTGTTGTTGTTGTTGTAAAGCTCAAGGCAAAATGTAGTAGAAACACCTGGATGAGTTAAACTCGACTTGACGTTGGGAGTCAGAAAAACTGTTGGAGGCCCAGCTCTGCTGCGGGATCCTGAGCACTCCTATCTTTACCTGTTTGCTGCTGTCTAAAGCAGGACTGCTACCTCCCCTGAGCACAACTGAGATATGGATGTGAAGGCATTTTGCATACTGGGAAGTCTGCTAAAATAAATGGCTGTCATCATTATTTCACTTATTTATTATGAGTATGAAGATTATTCACAGATAAAGCAGATCCTCAGGACCATCTTGGACCCAAATTAATCTCAAACGTCAGATGTCCTGGAGCCCCCTCCTCAGACCAGATTGGGCTAAAATAGGCCTAATATCCAATATGCTGAGCAGATACCATTCCCAAGAGCTTCCCACCTTCAACTATTGGACCTTGAACTCTACCACAGCATACAGAGTAATTTAGAGCCCACACAGGGAGAGTTCACATGAAAGTAGCTGCTAACACTTCATAAAATACTTTAGTTTCTTGCATTTTTATAGCAGGATGTCATAATCCCTTCTAATCTAATATATCACTTCAGGACACAATGTCATTCTAAAATTTCTGAGATATTATAGAAAAGATTATCCACTTCTTTGATACAAATCAGTGACTCAGATGATTCAAAAATTTCCACTATTACTCTTAGATTGATGAACAGATTGGTTTCCCAAAGTTTGTTTGAAGTCAATTGTTTTTTTTCCCCAAGATGGAAATTTTCTATCACAAAAATTATGTACCTGCTGGTAAGGTTTCCAGGTAAATTTAAAAAAATTAATATAACTCTAAAAGAGAATGGCACACCACAGCCTTACACCACTCAGTACAAAGCAAGTGAAAATATTTCTTTTAGTGGCTTTCTCAGAAGCAGAGAGAAGTTTCTTTCTTAGAAACCCTCAATGCCCCAAATTGGGTCATATGTCCATTTCTAAACACTTCCTCTGGGAATGGTATGTGTTCATTGACTTCAACCATCTTGGAGTCATGGGGGTGGGAGTGATGTAAGGTCTCCCTGAAATTCTGGGACTGAAAGGTGAAAGGACTAATAACTGATTAAAACAGGAAAGGAAGGGAGGATGCTGGACAGCCAAATGCAACATCCTATTCACTACAGGTGTGCTATGGAAAGAAGCAAGAGGAAGTGTTTTCTCTCTGGCTCCTTATACAAGCTCAGGTTATGAATCTTGAACTTCACCTGTCCTCACTAAATCCCTCTTTTCACTGAAGCCAAAGTAGTCCACATCAAAAGAATAACCTATTCAATTTCCCTGAGTTCTTCATGTCATCCATTTCTCTCTTTCAAACTCCCAATCCCCATTGGTGTTGCTGATCTCACTTGATTAGTAAGAAGAAGCTCAATAGACACTAAACATACTGAAGTTGATGAGTCACTAATTCAGATATTCCTGTTTTTATTTTATTTTAATTTTTTTTTATTTTTTATTTTTTATTTTTTTTATTTTTTAAAATCTTTATTGTTCAGTTTATTAATTACATTGTTTCCCTTTTTTATCCCCCTATAGCTCCCCTCCACCCTGTACCTATCCCACCCTCCACCCTCACCTCCCCCTCACCACTGTCCTCTCCCATTGTTGCTAGATTTTTGTCCAGTCTCTTGCTGTACTTCCCACAACCCTTTTCTCCCCAAGAATTGTCAGTCCATTCCCTCTCTATGTCCATGTCTCTGTTATATTCACCAGTCTATCCTGTTCAACAGCCTATCAATTCACTTGATTTTTATGTTCATTTGTTGATAGATGTGTATTTGTTCTTCATAATTTATATTTTCACCTTTTTCTTCTTCCTCTTCTTAAAGTATATCTTTTAGCATTTCATATAATGTTGGTTTGGTGGTGATGAACTCCTTTAGGTTTTTCTTATCTGCGAAGCACTTCATCTGACCTTCAATTCTGAATGATAGCTTTGCTGGATAGAGTAATCTTGGTTGTAGATTCTTGCCATTCATCACTTTGAATATTTCTTGCCACTCGTGTCTGGCCTGCATCGTTTCTGTTGAGAAATCCGCTGACAGTCGTATGGGTGCTCCCTTATAGGTAACCAACTGTTTTCTCTTGCTGCTTTTAATATTCTCTCTTTGTCTTTTGCTCTTGGCATTTTAATTATGATGTGCCTTGGTGTGGTCCTCTTAGGGTTCCTATATATTGGGGTTCGGTGCACTTCTTGGACTCCTAAGTCAATTTCTTTCACCAGGTGTGGGAAGTTTTCAGTCACTATTTCTTCAAATAGGTTTTCATTGTCTTGGCCTCTCGCTTTTTCTGGCACCCCTATAATTCGGAGTTGGTATGCTTGAGGTTGTCCCAGAGGCCCCTTACACTATCTTCAATTTTTTGGATTCTTTTGGTTTCTTGCTTTTTCAGCTGAGTGGATTTTACCTCTTTGTATTTCAAATCTTTAACTTGGTTCTTGGGGTGCTCCAGGGCACTTTTAGGTCTTTGTATAATATTTTTTGTTTCAGTCAGTGTATGCTTAATTTCTGGTTGGTCCTTTTTCATATCCTTGAGAGTCTGCTTTATATCCTTGAGGGTTTCTTTCATTTCCTTGTAGGACTCATTCATTTCCACGTTGGTCTTGATCATTTCCACGTTGGTCTTGATCATTTCTTTGCAGCTCTCGTTTATATCCTTGAGGGTGTTGTTCATTTTCTTGTAGGACTCATTCATTTCCTTTGTGGTCTTGCTTATTTCCTTATAGGCCTCGATCTTTTGTTGGAGCCTCTTAAAAAACCCTATAACCGTGGTTCTGAATTCCATGTCCAGTCGTTTTTTTTCCTCCATTTCTTTCACATCTGATTTCTTTCCATGTTGCTGCATGGTGGCTGCTTCCCTGAGTTGGTCAATTAGCTTTGTGTGGTAGACTTCCTACTAGGGATAGTGGCTCAGCCTCCCCGGTTACCTGAGGTGGATATGGGCTGCACAGTCTTGCTGAAGTTAAGCTCAGTTAATCATTGTTAGCACTTGGAGGGTTGACCTCCAGGCCAATTGTCTGTGAAGCTCAGCTGTGCTCAGGTTGGGTGGGCGGAGTCTCCGGGCCAAGCAGACAGTGTTAGCTTTGCCCTATGCAGCCCCAGGGACTCTGTGCCAGGGCAATGGCCGCCAGCACCTCTGAGAGAGAGCCGCTGCGGAGCTCCACCGGCTGCCGGTTGCCGAGGAATTCAGACTTTCCCAAAATGAGTCTGCATGCGCAATGTCTCCCCCAGGGTCGTAAAACAAAGCAGTCTGACGGTTTTCCGAATGAGAGGCAAGTCACGGTGCGCTCTCTGCTCTGTCACGCAGCCGAGCTATTCGTGCGGGAGCTGCCTTCTCCACAAGCCGGGAGACCCGCAGCACCCGAGCTTCGGTGTGCCCTCCCACTGTCCAGTTTTCACCCCGTGTGATAGTGCGTTCTCTGGACTTCGCCCAGAGCGGGAGAATCAGTCCAGTGGGATGCTTTTGTCTCCCCGTTCGAGAAAACTGGCCGGTTTTCAGCCGCCCGCCCTCTCCGCGGCGCGCACTCCAAACCTCTCTCCGTGCGAATCTTTCAACGCTGTTCGCCGCCGCTCCTCCGAGTCACAGTGTCTTATCTTCACTTTTATTTGAGGAATTTTCACTCGGTGGGCTTTCTGGTGATTCGGGAAGGTGTTTGTTCTTTCGTTAAGTTGTAGTATTAAAATTGCTGATTATGACGGCAAGATAGGTGTTTTACCTTTGCCGCCATCTTAGTTCTCTCAGATATTCCTGTTTTTAAAGTAGATGATTAATTATACCCCCAACATCTCAATAAACCAAATACAGGTGAAATTTGGGGCTGCATAAACATAGATAAATAATAAAGGGAGGACGAAACACAAGTAAAGATGACAAGCAAACTAGCTGTGTCTGGGTCCGGCTATGTCTAGGTGTCTTTCCTTACTACTCCTCTATTTATGCAACCTTTTCTTTCCCTAATTCTGAGTTCACTAATACCGTCCAAGCTCTACGAGGACACCTGAAAACATGTATGGCAATGGCAGCAGGGGGAAGGAACAAGGTAGGGAACTGTCACATTTTGATGTAAGTTATGGACTCCTTCTACATGCATCCATCAAGTAAAGGTCACTGCATGGAGTTATAGATGAATTACTAGATAGGTATGTGACCAATGATAGATACAAACGCACAATATTCCATTAGCTATAAATCATCATCTATTATAAGACACAATATTTTATATAACACCAAGAAAGGAAAAAATACTGCCAATTATAAGAGTCATCAGTGTTAAAAATGAAAAAAAATGTGCATTTTAGAATGGATGGAATAGAGTATATACATTCTTTCCAAAATTAGATAATTCTCTAATTAATTTAACTGCAGTTTGAAATGGGTAGGTAGGAGTGAATGTATGCCAAGAAAGTGTCAAAGGAATCTCTTATTGCAGTTCAGGAGTAGCCTTGCCGGTGAAGATTCAGAGTTAGTTTTTTTTTTTTTTATTATTTCTACTAAAAAATCGGAGCAGATTTTTCCATTGCTGGGCACTATTCAGTCAAAAATCCACTAATAATGTATGAGAATACACTATATACAAGCCAGTAGTGCTAGGCTTGATGAAGAATACAGATAAATATAAACTGTGTTAACAATTAAGATGTTTATAACTTAGTTAGAATGAGAACTTATATAAAATAAAAACTTAACAGAGGAAGACATTATACAGGGTGGGGCAAAAGTAGGTTTATAGTTGTTTATAGGGAAAATAATACAATATTAAATAAATAATAACATAAGAATTAACCGTGTTTTAAGTACTCACAACTATAAACCCACTTTTGCCCCATCTTTTATAATATTCCAAGTGATTCTGGGAAGCTTACTATGCCCTGGCAGTCTAGGGGAGACTGTGGACTTGAACAGTATCCTAAGGAATAGGTAAGACCCTGGACAGTGTTGGTAGGAGTTCTGTGTTCTACTAGGAGAGGGAAGGGCAAAGTGCTCCGATGTGAAAATACACCCGAGACCGCCTGAGCCAGCTGGTTGCTTATCGACTCCTATCCAAACTCCATTGGAGAAAACAGCTACAGAATCAAAGCCACAGTGAGTAGACTGGTTTGATTTCTTCTACTTTCGTCAGATTGCTTCTCTCACGATCATCTGGCCAGTCATTCTAACTGAAGTCCTTCTAACTCAATTCTTAGCCATGCATCCTGCTTAACTGAATTCTCTTTATGCCACAACTACCAGTATCATGAGATCTGTTTGTAAAGTTGTTATATAGTCAGGTTGGAAATTACCATGGTATTTTGAGAGCACTTAGTCAAGAAGCCAGGACTATTAAAATGCACCCTGGATCACAATTTCCTCCTAAGTCTCTGAGGATCTAAGACAGGGATTAGCAAATCAAGGGCTAAGAAATGTTTGAGTTGCCTTTGGCTTTGACCCAAGCCCCACTGAAGAACTCCAGCAGGCTGGACTGGGACCTGGCAAAGACTCATTTGTCCAGGATTGACGCCTAAGCAGCCACTTTTCTCTCTGCTCAACCTAAATTTAAGATTATACTACAAAGAATGGTTAAACATATACAGCCCTGACAGAAAAGAAAAGAAACAAAGTTATCATTTCCTAGTAAAAGATTAGGTCTAACCCCAAGCTCAACCCACCCGAAATGTGACCTTATGGGTGGGGCCAGCCTCTCCTTTTTGACAGTGGAGTCAAGAGGACAGAGACAACTCTCCCTTACGGAGTCATGGGAGTGACCCTTATTCCTGACATCCAAATCCACTCCAGACTACAGTGGCCTGGCAAAGGAATAAAACTCAAATTACATATGATTCTCTTTCTAATGAACATTGAAAAGAATAAATGGTATGAAAATGTAGGTGCTATAAAGACTAGAGAAAGAAGTATCATATCCAAATATTCTTTATATATATCTTCAAATATATAATACACACACACACACACACACACACACACACACACACACACACTAGGGGCCCGGTGCATGAAATTCGTGCATTGGGGAGTGCAGAGTGCCGGCTGGGGCGGGCCCTCCTGGGCAGCTTGAGTGCAGCTTCCGCACGGCCTGGGGGAGGCACCCTTGGGTGGCTTCAGTGCAGCTTTCCAGCAGTCTGGGGAAGGCCCTTTTGGGCAGCTTGAGCACCGCTTTTGCGCAGCTGGGGGCGGGCCTGCCAGGGCAGGTCAACTGCAGCCTCTGTGCGGCCAAGGGCAGAGCAGCTGAGGTGGCTCGAACACTGCCCCCGCTGGCCCTTTCTCTCAGAGGCTGCAGCCATCTTGGTTGGGGTTTATTTGCTCATGATTGGCTTGTGGGTGTGGCTTGTGGGCCTGGCCTGTGAGCGTAGGGGAGGTGTGGTCAACTTGCATATTACTCTTTTATTATATAGGATAAAACCAGAATATCTCACATTTAAAAAAAAAGTAAAAATCTTTTCTTCAAAAACAAGTTGGAGAGGGGAACAACAGAGACCCCCTGCAATATCAGAATTATTACAGTATCTCTGTACTTAGCACCTTTTGAGCCATCCAAATAAAAACAACTGGGTCAGCTCCTGACTTGAAATGCCAACTCGATACCCTTCATAGCCTCACTTTCACTTATAGCCCTCACCTACAACCATCATGACCAAGCATCTCTGACTTTGTCTGACATATTAAATAGTAAAATATCCCGGAGAGTTCTTACTTACTCTTTGTTTTAAATTGATCAACCAATTACTACAAATCATGTCATTCTGTGGTAACAACAGATTATGAGTCATTAGTCTAAAACAGTCTAAAAAGATTCTAGACAAAGTTTTACCTTCCCAATACATTAATACACACACACACACACACACACACACACACACACACACACACAAATAAAACAAACAAACAAACCAACAACAACAACAAAAAAAACAAGAGCCAGTGAGATGTTCACTTGTCTGCACAGCTTCTGCCCTCTGGAAAAGAAAGCAGATTTCCAGTGTGGAATGTGATTATCTGTCAGCCCTCCTTGAGTGTTGACTGAACGAGCTGAGGTAGAGGCTAGAGGCCTTAGCAGCTTTCTTCTTTTCCAAGGTCAAATGTTAATCTCAGAGTACAAGCAAAGGAAAACTCACAAGTACTTGGACTTCCACCCACCTACTCATCTCTCACAACTGTTCATTCCCTATTTTTCCCAGGCCCTCCAGCCTAAGGGTCTTTGCCTCAGATAGCTGTTCCTTCATTCCATGTCCACCAGGTCAGAAGATGTGTGTGTGTGTGTGTGTGTAATTGATATTACAACACACAAACACATGCCCACACATGCACAAATATACCCCCATACACACACACACTTGCATGTACATACACACATCACATCTGCACACACATATTCACAACACATATATACACACATATGATTTTTTTAAAAAATTGTCAGAATGCATCCTTTTTGAAGCAAATTCCTGGCTCTCCATCCTAGCATTTCCTCTTTGAGTTTACAGTAATTGTGTTATAATCAAATGCTGTAAATAATGCTCTCCAACGAAATGACATCCACTGGAAAGTTACTTCTTTATGGTTTTCAGAAGACAGAGGTGGAGTGTGGGAACGATGAAAGATTCAAGCTTTTTAAACATCACTCTATCGATTTATGTATGAAAAATATGGAATCTGTCAAGGCAAACAGCACTATGTTAAATGTAAACTGTAATACCAGCTGTGGTGGCCCTTGCTGCCAATACATATCTTTTAAGAAATCAATTTACTTTTAAATAGAATTTTAACATTGGTGAAAGGAGTTCCAGTGAAACCCTTATTTATATGAAAACTGTCTTCAGCAGAAAGGAAAAATGAACATGGTCTCTTAATCAGCAGAGACAGGAAACTAAGCAAACGTCAAGATACATGTCTGTTTTCTCAGTTATTTATTTACACCTGGGGAAGATTGGCTAAGATGGGAAAGGAGGTTGCAAGGGAGAAGGAACTGAGAAGGTCTGCATCACAGGCCTGCCAGCTTGCCTGCTCCTGGCTATTGCTGACTCGTGCCTTTGGCTGGAGATTCCTTCTAGTCTGAGCGGCCCACTCTGTCAGGACTTGGGGAGCTAGTTGCCTTACTTGGGAGAAATGGGAGATGATGACTTAAGGTAGCCACACAACCTTGCTGAAGACCTGTGCGAAATGGAGGGCCCACTCTCTAATTAGCTCTGAATTAGAGCTCTGACAATAGGCCTGTCACTTGATGACCCTGGGCCCAGTTTCTGCATCTGTAAAGTGAAGATGCCAATGCGTACCTTTCGGCATTTCATGAGAACTGAATGAGAGGACATATGTACAGGAGGTACAGGCCTCACGGGATCACTACTAATTGTCTCTTCTTTTTTCTCTGGTTGAAGTGAAGACTTAAGTCTTGGTCGAAGTCCAAGAGTCAGGTGGATGGGGCCAACCTATCTTTGTGATTCAGAGCCACAGCCAGGGCAGCCTCTGTCTTCCTCACAAATGGGGGCCTGCTAGGAAAGGAGACTGGTGAGTGCTAATGACTCCAGTAACCTGGTTAAATCTGTACATTTCATTAGCTGAAGCTCTGATTTGTTTTGGCACGAGGGCACTTTTCCTAAGAGCTTAGATACAATTGTCTGAATAGTAAACCAGAAAATCCCCGTGGCTGAGCTGCAGATTACCTAAGCAAATAGCGGTTCTGATGAGGGCACATTTCCAATGCCGGGAAGGGATCCTCTCTTTAGGCAGAAGCAGCAAGTCCTGTCTCTCCCCTCCTTGTGGAACAGGGAGTTGCCCTGGGAGGAGGTCACAGGTTCCTCTTTAAGAGCAATAGATTCCTAGGGTCATGCGCCTCCATAAGGGAATTAGAGGTCATCTCTCCAGCTCCTATCTGATGGCTGGTCCTCAGCATCCTGTGGGGATTTCCAGGGACCATTGGTAAGGGTTCCTTGTTGCATCACACACAGGCCTGTTCACAAGCCCGAGAACTGGGGACTCATAGGAGACAGCCTCTCTCTCTCTGATCGCCATTTTGGTTACTTAACTTTTTTTTAAAAAAAACTACATGAAGAGTTTCATTAATATTATAATATATGAGGTAATCCATGGGAGTTAACAAGAATTCACACAGTCCATTTTGATTCTAATTGAATCTGAAAATAAATTCTCCACTGTAAAATTTGTAGAATTAAATTATTAAATAATGTAGTCTGTCTGCATTATTCCAGTATTGTAGTACCTTAATATACATATCAGTATAGAATGGATTACTTGCTTTTAGTTTTATATCATGAACACTGATATGTGCATTTGGAAAGAGTCAATTGAGTGCCGCACATCTCCCTCAGCCCGTCCCTGGTCCCTGCCACATCATCCATATAGGCTTTAGGGAGACAGACAACAAGAACACCAGGGGAATAGACCCCTGACTCCCTCTCCCATCATATCCAAAGACCTTTTTAAAAAATATTTTATTGATTTTTTTACAGAGCAGAAGGGAGAGGGATAGAAAGTCAGAAACATCAATGAGAGAGACATCGATCAGCTGCCTCTTGCACGCCCCCTACTGGGGATGTGCCTGCAGCCAAGGTACATGCCCTTGCCGGAATCGAACCCGGGACCCTTCAGTCCGCAGTCCGACGCTCTATCCACTGAGCCAAACCGGTCTCGGTGCAAAGACCTTTTTTAAAATATGTTTATGACTACAGTCTCTCTCTCTCTCTCTCTCTCTCTCTCTCTCTCTCTCTCTCTCTCTCTCTCTCTCTCTCTTCCCCTCTCTGCAAGAAAGAGGCAAAACAGATTCCAAATAATTATTTTTAGACACATCTATCAGAATTATAGGAATTGTAGGGTCAATTGCATCTATTATTTTTTTCCTTCTTTTTTCACTGCAGGTGCCTTGGGACATTTTGTATTAAAAGCTGACTATTGTCTCCATTTTGGCTCTAAAACACATTTAAATCACCTTGTTTTGAATTTCAAAGCTCAGTGTTTCTGGATGGCCAAGCACTTTAAGTTTTCAAAACAGGCTTCTTACAGGCTATTATTTTCTGTCCTTAATCACAGTGAAATAAAATGTAGGTTTGGTGCCACACCCACTCTAACCTTGTTTCCCCTGTGCCCCTGACAAATCCAGAGCTTGTGGCTGGAAATACAAGGCAGAGACTCAAAATCTAAACTAAGCAAGACCCAGAAATATGCCTGCTGCTGCCATTTTAGACATAACCTTCATCTACACCCACGCTTCTCATCTCAGGAGAGGAGCCCCCCGCTGCCAGCCTCCCTGCAGATTTCTCCCCTCTTGAGTAGCACGTGGCCTGTAACTCCAGCTCTGCACCTAGCAGCTGAGTCAACCAGGGTAAGCAACCTTTCTCTGCCTCAATTTTCTCATCTCTCAAATGGCAGTATAATTGTACCTATCTTACAGGGTTGTTATGAGAGTTAAATGAGGAATCCAGAAACATGCTTAATAGCATGCCGAGCACATGCAAGCATTCTCACATCATCCATCATTATCTCTCTAAAGCAGTGGTTCTCAACCTTTCTAATGCTGTGACCCTTTAATACAATTCCTCCTGTTGTGGTGACCCCCAGCCATAAAATTATTTTCATTGCTACTCCATAACTGTAATTTCGCTACTGTTATGACCCATAATGTAAATGTCTGTGTTTTTTGATGATCTTAGGCGACCTGCTAGCAGTTCGCAACCCGTGGGAGACCCACCGGTTGAGAACTGCTGCTGTAGAGCTTAAGACCATCAGAAAACACAGACATTTACATTATAGTTCATAACACTAGCAAAATTACAGTTATGAAGTAGCAACAGTTATGAAGTAGTCTTCCCTGGTCTCCAACAGCCAAAATGGCTACTCTATCTTCTTCATTCTCTTATCCTTATTTCCTATAGGGCATGGGCCATTATTTGAAATCTCCCCAGCTCATTCTCACCAAAGCAGGTCTGGCTGGCCTTTAAGGCATCCAAAATTCAGCCAGCTCATAGCCTTTGACTGCTTTCCCCCGCTTCCTAGCCATATTTCAGGTGCAGGTGCCTCTTCCTGCTCTCCACTGAACCTTCTTGCCCCTCCTGTTCTAGGAACCAATGCTGCACACACCCTGCTGCCACGCTGGGTATTCTATCTCTCTGCCCAGCCTGCCTGTGGGGCTTCTGTTCCAGTTTCACCTCTATCTCTGTTTGTAGCCCACCCTTTGATCCTAGAAAAAGTCACCCTTGCTTCCTCAGCCAGCCAAGACCCCCAGATTCGTGGTCCCATGATTGTACTTGTTCAGTACAATTGTACCTGGAAAGGAGCCAGACGACAAGAGTAGATATTATCATTGTTGCTTTACAAATAAGGCAATTTCTCCTTGAAGAGCCTGCAAGGTTTTCCTGGTATTTCTGTGTGGATATATAAGTTTTCAATTCTCTTATTTTCAAATCACCTGAGAATGGAATTGCTGAATCATCTGGTATCATTTGAACTTTCTGAGGAACCACCAAATTGTTTTCCACTGCTGCTGCCCCGCTTTACATTTCCAGCAGCAGTGTGTGTGCTTCAATATGTTCGTATCCTTGCAAACACTTGCTACTGTCTGTCTTTTTCATGATAGTCATCCTAGGAAGTATGAAATAGTACCTCAGTGTGATTTTGATTTGCATTTGAATCATGCTGTTTAGCATCTTATGAAAAGAGGGACAACAAGTTGGGTGGGGCTGGGCAGAGGGATTGAGAACAGTAGCCAGCTGTGCGACACACTCTGAGGGAAGAGGGACAAGCTGAACAGGCAACCACATGGCTGCCCTGTACAACAGCAAGGGGATGGAGGGTCGCAGAGACAGCTGGTTGTCAGCCCAGATCCACTCCCTACTTTCCTTACTAACAGAATCCTATTCGGTTTAGAAAGGCAGTGTGACAGGTGAAAACACATTCATCAGCCTCCTTTGTATCCAAGGGTGGCCTGCCCCTAGATATTCCTTTCATGAAGGTTTTTTTAAAAAATCACTTGTCTGTGGGCACATTCAGCTGACACATGCCCTTTACCCTTTGACCCTTTTATTTTCTGGACTGCAGACATAATGGCAGATTGTTGAGACTATAAGACAACAAACATGGGGACAAAAGCTATATGCTAACAATGACTGAATGAGGAGAGAAAGAGCCTATTGTGAGTGTTGAACATGTGAACATCAACCCTGTAGATTTTTTTTATGGGGGAAAAGTAAAATCTCTATGTGATTAAGCCACCAGTGTCAGGTTTTATCACAAACAACCAAATATAATGTCAACTGATACAGGAGGGAAAGCATGGGACTGCTCCAGATTGGAACTCAGCAGGGCAGGGTGGTAGCGTGGAGGGTCTTGAGGAAAGAGCGGTTACATAATCAGTCATGGAGTCCAGACTGGAGTGGGAAGGAGGAGAGGCCCAGAGAGAGGCAGAAAGCTGGGGGGATGGTGGATCAATGACACACACGAGTCGGCTTGCTTAGTGTGTGAAGGCCTAGACACTGTGGAGGACAGGAATCTGGACCTGGCCATTGATTTCAGGATTGAAGGAGAAGAGAAGCCCTCACAGCCAGAGCTCACTTCCAGCAGGGCCCACAACGGGTCCGTAAAGATCAAGGCCATCCCCCTTCTGCTTTCAAAACTTGGTGGGTTTGTAATAACTTCATCTCGGTCCCAGAGGGTGTCATTTGGCCCTGTTCTTAGACTTTGGTAACCCTTCTCTTCTTTTTTTCTCAAAGGTAATTCCCTTCACAAAGGCGTTAATGGATACTTTTCAGAAACTGCTAAAGCTCTGTCAGTAACATTTCCTGCAGGGCTGCAAATTTGAGCCAGTCTCCACAATACATAACCTGGTTATAAATCATTAGACCTGCTTTTCTGAAGAAAATGGCACTTCCAGGACATATATCCACTTTTGGTTCTTCACAAAATGACAAATGGCTCCATACTGAGACAGCCGTTACATAAGCCATACCAGATCTTGATGCACAGCTGAGGGAGGTTAGAGGATGACATGAACTGAGTGCCCCCCAGTAGTCCCTGCTCAGGGGCCCTGCTGCCCTGGTGCCCCACTTTGACCCAACAGCCCCTTCTGTGCATATCCCTCCTCCTGGTTGCTCCCAAGGCCTCATAAAGCGGTAACTGTGCCCCAGACAATTATGTCCTGATAGCATCTATCTGTGTTTTCTTCTCACTCAAGAATCCTCTGAAATCCCTCTTCAGACCCATTAGCTGGCGAGTCGCAAAGCTCTAAGCCTTAAGACGGGATGATTTGTTACCCCAGAAACATTTCATTTTAATTCTTTAAGAAATTGCTCAGGCTGATTCTTGGGGAAAAAGAAAACAAATTTAAAAACTATAGTTGAAACTTTTTCATTCAAAACCACTTGCTGTTAAAAGCACTTGCCATTAAAAATCGACTACATTTTTTTTCCCAGAACACTTGACTGATTACACACACCCTCCCCTAGAAATATTGACGGATCCTCAGGCTGTGTTGGTTCCCCGGGCACACATAACACATAATCCTTGGCAAAATTACTAAAGGAATCATTTATATGGGCTGGAAGACTGCAGTTCTCCTGGAGAATTGCATTATTTCTTATCTCAACGACACTGCTGTCACTCTCAAAGTGGCCCTGCACCATGGCTCCCTGGAGACCTCCCCCCACAAGGCTGCTGAGGCTGCTGTGCCCTGGCAGCTGCCTTGTGAGGTGGGTCACGCGTCAGGTGTGAGATAGATGGAGAGCAGACGCCTCGGTCACTCCTCCTCCAGGGAGTGCTTCCGCTCAGCCCCATTGGGCACTGAGGCCACAAGGGCTCCAATAGGGCCCTTTGAGGAATAGAGAAATGGCTCAGGGCACAGGTTTGGGCTGGTGCAGGCCTGGCCTTGGCTAATTTAGTTAGCATCTGTCTAAGCCTGACACCATCTGCATCTGGAATATTACTACCTGTCTCTCTCATGAAGGACGACATCGGATCAAGCAGCTACAGAGCCAAGGAAGTTGTAAACTATCCACAAGGTTCATTGTCATGCTAGCACCTGATGACAATATGCCCTGCCCTGCAATGGGAAGGCAGGCTTGGTCCCGATCCAAACTGGAAAACCAGATTGTTCCTAAAATGCACCCAAACCATGGATTGCTTAAAAAACTGATTCTCAAGTTATAGATCTGGAGCAGGGAAGGAGAGAGAAGGGGATCTCTCCTAAATTCATAATACAAACAAGCAAAGCAAAACTCAACACACTCCTCCTACCTCCTGGTTGAACATGCAGGCAACAGAGGTTCCTAGAAAGGGCACAAACACCTGCCAACCCACTCCCCCATCCCTACCTGTGTGTGTGTGTGTGTGTGTGTGTGTGTGTGTGTGTGTGTGTGTGTGTGTGTGTGTGTGTGAGATGCTTCCCAGAGAGGGTAATGCTGGGAGAGTTGTATATTAATGAAAGGAATCATAGTTTTCAAGTTTAATAAACACTAATTGACAATATTTTATAGCCTGCTGCTCTAGATTCTTTTTCTTTTCCACCAATATTTATTAAACATCCAATCAGTCTTCTGAATACCCTCCAAAACATTAAAGAAATACCTGCTGAATTTCTTCTTGCCCTGGCCTATAGTGGAACACTGGGTAGAATGCTGTGTATTTAGAAAGGACCCAACAAATATTAATTGAGTATCTACTATGTGCCAGCCACAGTTTGGGTGGTAAATAGAAGAAAATATCTACCTATATGGAGTTCATATTTAGGTGAGAAAAACACTGCACACACACAAATAATGTAATTTAAGGTGGTGATAGGAGCTATGAAGTGCATAAAGAAAAGTCTCAGAGTAAGTTTTGTGTCGGGGGAAGAAGGGGAGTGGGAGGAGTGAGGGCAGAGCTGCTGTTTTAAAGACCAGTGGAGTTAATTTGTCTGAAAAAGGGATTTTGGATCATGATAATAAGTGAGTGATGGGAAGACCCAAGGTAGCAAGAACAGCATCAAACACTTAGGATGCTTTTGGTTATAAGCTGAGTCTCTCTCACTTGCAACAGAAGGGGACCTGACCAGTCCATAGAGCTATCATGATTTTGATTTTGCGGATGAAGACACTGAAGTTCAGAGAGGTGACTTGCCCAATGTCCTACACTGATAGGGTCAGAGCTGAGACTGGGATTGGGTCTTTGCCCACAGTTTCTGCTCTCAGCACCATAGCATTCTGACTCTAGGATAATTCCCAGCGCTTCCCTCTGTCCCCAGATGACATCTGTTCTGCAAGAAAATGACACCGCTGGAGAACGGGTTAATAAAAGGAACTGAGATATACTGGGGGATAAAGGAGGGTGAGGATGGGAAACAACAGTGGGAAAGAAGACTGCCAGCAATCAGGATCACAGATGACATGGATTTCTCCAAGCAGTTGTGCCTTGGGACTTCTGTGGGCTTGAGAAAGGGGATGAAGCACCATACTGGCCCCAGTCTTGGTCCTTTTCCTGTATGCTGAACACTTTTACCCAAGGATGGAAGGCAGGGCTTAGCTGTCTGCGATGGTCACTTTATGTACCATTCCCTGGAAACATAAAGTAAATAAATAAAACCAAAAGAAGCTGGGTTTCAGACCTAAGAGCCCATGACAAGGAAGCAAACAGATTTCATTTTCTCAAAAATAAAAAAGTCACCACACGTGGGTAAACTGGCATTCAAAGGTGGTTACAAATCAATCCAGCAGGAGCTATAAAAATCCACGTTGATCCATTCCAGAAAAACAAAAGGAGAATAAAATCTGAGAGACCAAATGATTGGCTTACTCTCTAAGCAGACTGAGTACCATGTCATTGAACAGCCACAAATATTTCTACCATTGAATACTGCAAAGATGAAATTGAATAAAACATATTCAAATACAATCGGATCATTTTGTTGTTTTGAAAATACCTTCAGAAGAAACACTGCTCTCTCTCCATTCCAGGAAATGCAATGGGCCTGGATTCATGGCTTTACAGCTGTGCGTGCTGAGTGGAGGGGAATTTCTGCGTGTTATGCCATCCTAACTTCCTGGCAGTGTGTGGAGAATCCAGCAAAATCTGCATAAGGCTGTGGAACCAGACAGCAAAGATCGTATTGGAAGAAAGGGAAATTACTTGTCTCATTTGTAGTTTTCTCACCACTTCAACAGCTAGGGCTAGGTTTAGGGTTAGGCTTAGCATCTGAGTCTTTGGAAGCACATTGGATTCATCTGGAGCGTTAGGGTGAGTGTAGTGTTAGTTAGGGTTAGTGTCTGGGTCCTTGGATGCTCATTGGATATACCTAGAGAGTTAGAATTTGGGTTAAGGCTAGGGCTGGGATTAGAATTAGGGTAGGTGAGGGCTAGTGTTATGGCTAGGGCTTTGGGTAGGTTTAGGTTTAGGTTTTAGGGTTAGGGTTAGTGTTATGGTTAGGACTAGGATTAAGGTTAGGGTTAGGGTTAAGATTAGGGCTATGGCTAGGGACAGGGGAAGGGTTATGGGTAAGGCTAGAATTAGGGTTAGGTTAGAGTTAGTGTTAGGGCTAGGGTTAAGGTTAGGGTTATGGTGAGGGATAAGGTTAGTGTTAGGTTTTCAGGTTGGGTCTGGATTAGGGTTAGGGTTAGGATTAGGGTTAGTGATATGTTTAGGGTTAGGGTTAGGGTTAGGTTGTCTTCCTGTACATGTCCCAAATTGGGATCAAACCCACAATTTAGGCATGTGCCCACAACTTGTAAATGTATGGGATGATGCTCCAACAAACTGAGCCATACCGGGAAGAGCTATATGCTTGTTTTTTCTCTCATAATGGCTAAAAAATGTAACATGGGTGTTCTGGTGTTAAAGTCTAATTTGTGACCTAACAGGTTTACAAAGAAGCAACAGTACAGAGAGGTGCATTGACTGACATCCAGGTTGTGGCCTTGAATCTTATCAGCAATCTTGGGGAAAGAAAGTGGCTTCAGACCTGTAGCAACTTCCTCTGTGCCCCAGAACACACAGCACCACTGACCCAGTTCTACATTTGCCTCTGGATTAGCCTCTAAGAACAGAAGTGCGTGATAGCCCCAGGGCCTGTTACACTAAATGTATTAAGAAAAAGAGGTAGACCCTGACATACCTTTTAAAATATACCTCTCAGCATATATGAAAGGACAACAGGAACATCATTTTCCCAAAAGGATTCCATGAGAAAATAGAACTGCCAATGTTTGTTTATTTTATCTGCTCAAGTGTGGACTATAGGATTTGCCATTTATGCAAGCAGACTCACAAAGCAGCTTCTACCCCAGTGCCTCTGAGGTAGAATGTGTACACACAAATGTACAATGGGATCATTGGGTGAGGGAGAAAATATCAGAAATTTGATTTAATGTCAGCTTTAACAAATTTATGTTATGCATACTTTATAATGTACATAATAGATTAGTACAATGATATAAGTAAATATATAGAATATCCTAATTCTAATATATAAAAACCCAGGGTCCATAACATCCACAATGACCAGAGGCTCGACCAACTGAAAGTCTTCCTCGACTTCGGAAGCCTGGAGCCAGCACTGACTGCTGAGGGGGCTGCTGATCAGGCCCAGAGAGAGGCCTGGGGAGGGAGAAGCAAGGTGTGATCTGTAGCCTCTGTGGCAGCTATTGATCAGCACTTGCCTCTCTCTTTCACTCCAGGCCTGGCCAGCAGCCATACCTCTTTCTCTTGGGCTTCCACTGGGGTTGCTGATCAGCCCTGCCTCTCTGATCAGGCCTATTGATAGGCTTGGAGACACTGACTGGCATAGAAATCGACCAATCAGAACCAAATCTAGGTGAAGTGCAAGGAGCCAATGGCTGCTTAGGAGGCAGAGCTTTTGATGCTGACTGGCATAGAAACGGATCAATCAGAACCAAATCTGGGTGAACTGTGAAGGCAGAACCTAAGGTGGGGACTGAGGAGGGGTTTTAAGGGCAAAAGTTGATTGGTGTAAGGTGTAAGAAAGTGGTTTGATTTCTTAATGACCAGTTTGGCAGTATAATGCATATGGCTGGCTATTAGTCCAGATATAAGGATTATGTATTTTTGCCTGCCAAGAGCATCTCATCTTGAAGAAAAAGACTCTCCCCTCTATTTAAGCAATTCTATCCCATATAATCTATTTATACTATTAAAAGGGTAATATGTTAATTAGACTGGTTCGACTGGCCATCTTCCAGACACCCGGCTTCCTTCTGGACAAAGCCATGGTGGTGGGGGCCAAGGCAGAGGACATTAGGGGTGATCAGACTTGCACGGGACCAGTTGGGGGTAACCAGGCCAGCAGGAGAGGGCAGTTGGTGTTGAGATCAGGCTGGCAGGGGAGGACAGTTAGGGGTGATCAGGCAGGCAGGCAGAGGCAGTTAGGGGTGATCTGGTAGGCAGGCAGAGGCAGTTAGGGGCAATCAGGCAGGTAGGTAGAGTGGTTAGGAGCCATCAGGCAAATAGGTAGAGGGTTTAGTGGCAATCAGGCAAGCAGGAAGAGGCAGTTAGGGGTTATCAGGTAGGCAGGCAGGTGAGCAATTAGGAGCTAGCAGTCCCAGATTGTAGAAGGGATGTCAGACCGCCAGTTTAGGCCCAATACACCTAAACCAGTGGTAGGACATCTCCCAAGGGATCCTCAATTGGAGAGGGTGCAGGCTGGGCTGAGGGAACATCCCACTCATGCATAAATTTTATGCACCAGGCCACTAGTATCCTATATAATAAAGATGTAATATGCAAATTATCATTATGCTGTGAAACGTAACAACTAACCACATAATGAGTGGATCACGGATCAGCAGGAGTGTGGGGCAATGAGCTACAAAAGGATGGCAGAGAGCTACAGGAGGGGGAAGGGCAGCAAGCTATAAGGGAGTTGGAGGAAGGGGAGTGAGGAGATCTACAGGAGGGTGGGGCAGTGAGTAGAGAGTTACAGGACAGCAGCAATAAGCTATTAGCAAGCTACTGGTGCATGGATTTGTGTGCAGGGTTACTAGTGTGTATATATTGAAAATGCTTACAATTTGTTGTAGAGAAGAGTACAATGCAAATTTCTGGAAAGTGTTGATCTGAGTTGTATATAACTTCTGAATGAGTATATTTAAGTATATCTGTGATGTCAATTGCCAATGGTTCTTTCCAGTCTCAGGGCCATTTCATCTTCTTAAGATGGGTAAACATAAATTTCAAAGATGAACGGCTAGGTGGGTAGGCAGAAGGATGGAAAGATGGACAGTGCTTGCTTATACTTAAACATGGATGACAGGGATTTTTGACAACTTTCTAAAGTTGCACACAACATCCCCCTAAAAGATCACGGTTAAAAATTGGGGGAAATGTTTAGAGTTTTTATGATATAATGTAATTCAATATGCTTAAAAGCATTTTATTCTTTAGATCATATTATCCTATCCAATAAGAGAGTAATATGCAAATTGACCATCACTCTAACACACAAGATGGCTGCCCTCATGTGGTCAAGATGGCTGCCCCATGTGGACACAAGATGGCCATCTCAAGATGGCCAGCAGGGGAGGGCAATTGGGAAGGATCAGGCCAGGAGGGGAGGGTAGTTGGGAGGGACCAGGCCTGTAAGGGAGGGCAGTTGGGGGTGATCAAGCCTACAGGGGAGAGCAGTTAGGGGTGATCAGGCCTGCAGGGGAGTAGTTAGGGGGTGATAAGACTGGCAGGCAGAAGTAGTTAGGGGCAATCAGGAAGGCAGGCAAGCGAGCAGTTGGGAGCCAGCAGTCTTGGATTATGAGAGGGATGTCCCAGATTGGAGAAGATGCAGGCTGGGCTGAGGGACACAGCCTCCTCCTCCCTCCTGAATTCCATGCACCAGGCCTCTAGTTGATTATAATGTTTCATGTAACAAGATTACACCATGGGAGGCCTCTTCCTATAGATTTTTATATGGGGAAGATGGGAAAGGGGTGTGACAATAGAAACAATGTGGAAATAACTGTAGAATTGCTTTTTTTTCTCTTTGCCATAAATATGATTTAATCCTAAATCAGAGATGATGATGCTTAATACCAATTAGCATTTATTTAGCCTTTAGAGATTTACTGATGTTATTTAGCTTTGAAAACCTTGTCAGAAGACAAGGAGCTTCGATTTCTTTAATTATCCAGTGTGGCAAATAAAGTCCAGGGCTTAACAGAGTTTCTCACTCAATACAGGCGATTGAAAAACATTTGTTCCATTGACTGCCTGCCCTCCCCAGAGCTCAAGGAGCACTTGAACATGGAACACTTATTGCACAGGCGTGATCCTATTCCAACAACCAGTGTGGGTCACAGGGCTAGAAAATCTACTTAGCCCCAGGCACTTGTCTTCTCCCCTGTTAAAATTTCAACAGAAAAAAAAGAGAAAGAAGAAAAGAAAAATAAGGAAAACCACCCCACATACCAGGATAAAGCCATCATATTGATGAACAGTGGCCTTAATCAGTATTAAAGGTTATTTATGTTTGGAAGACAAAGTTACAACCCCTAATTGATTGAAGACACTTGAGTAATAGGATCCATGGAGTCCCATTAGTATTATGTCGACATATTAGCTAATCTTTGCACTTGATGGCTAAAAGATATGGATGAGAGCCTCGCCCTGTGACACATCCAGGGTAAGATTTCTGACCTTAGATTTATGTTATCTACTGGTAAAGCAACAAACCCAGCTGCCTCCTGCATGGTCTGAATTACAGATTTTCCATTCAGCTGGACAACATGAATCTGCTGCTACTTTCAGCACTCTTGAGCGCCCGCAGCATTCTAATGCCCTTGTTTACTTGCTTCTGCCTTTCTTTGGAGTTCACACAGGCAAAGCCCACTCCCTAGCCCATGGAAGGTGCCGCACCTAGGCCCTTGGCAGAGCTGTCACCAGACAGAGGCCAGCGATCCTCTCAGGAGCGACTTCCCCTGCCAGTCTGTTCATTGCTGTCTTTCTCTCTTCAAAGGCGACTTTCTTTCATCAAAACTTTCCAATCTAAAGAATAATGAACTCAATTCTCCCTCTCTGTTCAGGAAAAGCACATTCCCAGAGCAGAGAGAGAGAGGAGCTTTAGAAATTTAGCAAGTATTGGCTGAGCCCTGTATTGCACTTGGCACTTGGGGTGGGAGAGTGTTTG
This sequence comes from Antrozous pallidus, assembly GCA_027563665.1. Classification (NCBI taxonomy): domain Eukaryota; kingdom Metazoa; phylum Chordata; class Mammalia; order Chiroptera; family Vespertilionidae; genus Antrozous; species Antrozous pallidus. The sequence continues at coordinate 64,475,247 of CM050518.1, forward strand.
AGTTCTGAGCCACCCTCAGTGTCTGTTCCATGATTTTCTCCCAAATGTACCTTCCAGCTGCTTAGCTCCGGTCCTATAATTTTGAAATATAGTCTGTATCATACATCCAGGCTCTGCTTCTGAATCTTTCCTTTTTCCTTTTAATGAAAATATGGTCATAATATATGGGCTCTTTATGATCTGCTTTTCAAAAATGTAAAAGACTTTTAAATTGCCATGCTGATACCTCTTTACTTCAGAATTTCATATAGTACTTCAGTAATAAGCTTCCAATGAGTATTTCCAGATTGTTTTCAATACAGATGTAAATACAAACATTAAAATATAAATGCGTGCTTAAAATAAAAATTTAATATACAGTGTTTCCTGGAAATTACTTTTTGTTTTTATTTGGCACATTATGGATATCTTCCACATCAATAAATTACGTCTGCATCATTGTAGAGGTAAAGGTCAGATATTATATTGTGTTTTACAATAAAAAGCAATAAGATGAACATCCTTTTAGCTGAATCCTTTTCCTTTTTATTATGAAAAATTTGAACAAACACAAAATAAAGGCAATAGTATAATGAAACCCTACATCTCTATTACTTAGCTTCAAAATTATCAATATCTGGCTTCAAAATTATCAATATTTTGTCAATCTTGTTTAATTTTTCAGCCTTCCTCAGTACAAAACCACATACATATTCACACACACACACACACACACACACACACACACACACACACACTTCTTTTTTTCCTAGAATATTTTGAAACAAATCTGGCACTTTCTATGGGACAGAAAGGGAAGTATACGAAAGGACCACCAGATAAAACCTAAGTCCTCCTCTCCTCTGTCTCACTCGACCTCCTTGAGGGGCCCTGGATGAAGGGAGGAAGCCCTGCCTTCCTGGTTTCCCTATGCAATCAAAGTGCCAGGCTTGTGGTACACCTACGTTATAAGGCGGCAGTAGCATGCACTGTAGAATCAATAAGATGTGTGTTTTGCTCTTGCCTTTCTCAGTCACTGGCTTTCTGAATTTAATCAAGTTGCTTAGTTTTTCTGAGCCTTAGTCTTTGAATAATAGTAATAACCACCAGCTTACAAGGCTGTTCTGGGGTTAAATGAGATCATGAATGTGAGTAAAGCCCCAAAAGCATAGTTCCTGGCACAGAGGGGAAAACATGTGGCTCACGTTAGCCTCCTGCCCTGAGGAAAGTAGCTCAAGCAGAGACTCTAGGCACCTGAGTCTAGCACCCAAGCCCTGACCTTGAGGAAGGTGGCTCTGCAGCACAAGTATGTATCTTGACTTGTCACTAAGGCATGAAAATAAATACTCTGTTGCATGTCTCTATCTCAGAACCATACCAAGAAGTCAATTGTGACTGTGTCATCATCAATCCAAGACTAGTGGGCAAGTTAGTTATGAATTGCTCCAAAAGTACAATGTCTAACCAAACTATAGATGATTAAATGGAGTCATCCATGACTTGCATTTCCTTGATGGAGCACCACATATGTTTTATTTCCTACTCTGGGGCCTGTGATTCCAGGTAGGTCATGTCACATCTCTGAACCTATTCTCTTAACCTGTGCAATGAGGGCATTGGAGTCCACTATTCCAGTGAAGAAGGAGCAGTTAGAACAGAAAATCACTGATCTCCACATTGGCTTGAACCTGATTGTGTGATCACCTCTGGGATTGTGTTGTTGAAATAGTACAGATTTCAGGATGCCAACAGCGTATTTCAAGAACCAGAACAAATATTCCAAAAATGTATATGGAACCAAAAAATACTCCAAATAGCAATAGTGATCTTGAGAAAGAACAACATTGGAGATATCACCATACCTGATATCAAACTATAACAAAAGTCCATAGTAATCAAAGCAGCATGGTACTGGCATAAAAACAGACATATAGATCAAGAGAACAAAACAGAGAGCCCAGCAATCAGCCCACACTTATGGTCAATTAATATTTGACAAAAGAAGCAAAAATATAGGATAAGGTAAAGATAGTGATAACCAGAACGGTGAGCCGAGGTTTTTTTCCTGGGGTTGTGTCTTGTGACACTGAAGAATGAACTATGTGGACCAGAAGGTTTAAGCAAAAGTGTGTAAAACTTATTACAAGCAGATTCATACTCCCCAAATGAGGAGGGGGCACAATAATGGGCTATGCGTGTAGCCTTATAATCTAGGGTACATATTTGATACAAGTCTGCTCTATATCTACCCTTGACATCACCTGATTGATTCTCTTAATTATTCTCGCTCAGCAATGGACATGAAATTTCCTTGTTTCTATGCCTCAGTTCACCTTATTGTTGCAGACTCTCCTTAGTTTTTCATGCCTCCCTCTTTGAGTCTAAAACATTTTGTTATTCATGCTTGGTTGGTTCCTGTGGTTAGGCTTGGTCAAACTATTGTGTCTGCCCCGACTATGTTCCACCTGCCTTTGTTTTCCACTGGACTCCTGCCGGTGTGCTTGTGTGTCAACCTAATTCCTCTCAATAGTGTACTCGATAAGTAGTGTTGAAATATTGGACAGATACATGCCAGAAAAATGAAACTGGACCACTGTCTTACACATAACCAAAAATCAAAATGGATTAAAGATTTAAATGTTGGGCTAAAAACCATAAAAATCCTAGAAGAAAACATAGGCAGCAAAATCACAGACATTTCTCATGGCAAAAACAAAAAACAAATAAACAAATAGAACAACAGAAAACTAAAAAGTTTTTTCTGTTATTTATATTGTTGACACTATTGCAGATGTCCCCTATTTTCACCCCCTTGGCCCTGTCCACCCAGCTTGTGCCCCTCCTTCCCTCTGGTCATCACCACATTGTTGTCTGTGTCCATAGGTTAGGCATATATGATCTTTGGCTAATCCCTTCACCTTCTTTCTTCCAGTGTCCCCTTATCTCTCCCCTCTGACAGCTGTCAGTATGCTCCCTGTATCCATGCCACTGTTTTTATTTTGTTCCTTAGGTGTTTTTTTTGTTCATTAGATTCCAGATACAAGTGAGATCATATAGTATTTGTCTTTCTCTGACTGGCTTATTTCACTTAGCATAATAATCTCCAGCTCCATCCATGTTGTCCCAAAGGGTAAAGGTTCCTTCTTCTTTTATTGCTGTGTAGTATTCCATTGTATCAAGCATGTCAAACTTGCAGTCAGTAGGCGGAATACCTTGTTTAAATAAAGAAGATTTAAATAAACGAGCCATATGGCCTGCTGGCCACGAGTTTGACACACTTGACAAATGTACACTTGTCAAGTGTACCAGAAGAGGGTACTGGGTGAAGCGATTGAACAAAGAAGAAAAAAAAGAGAGAGAGAGAGAAAATATCTCAGGGACATAGACAATGGTGTGGTTATTGCTGGGTGGGAGGGTTTGGGTGGAGGAGGGCATAAGAGTGTCAATGGTAATGAATGGCGACTTGATTTGGTGTGCTGAATACACAATACAGTTTACAGATGATGTAGAACTGTGCACCTGAGACATGTATAATTTTTTTAACCAGTGTCACCTCAATAAACTCAATAAAAAGGAATAAAAGGAGCACAGGCTTTACAGTCAGTTGACCTGTGTTATTCAAGACTTATTATTCATTATTCACTAATTCTGTGACTCAGAGAAAGTCTCACCCTCACTAAATTTCTGCTTCTTCAACTGAAACTGAGATGTAATAATGTGAACATCACAGGGTTATTCATTTGTTTATTTGCTCATTTCTCCCATTCATTCTTGAATCTTATTGAGAACCTACAAAGGACTGTCCTAGTTGCTGAGAAGACAGCAGTGAACAGAACCAAAATCCCTGCCCACATCTAAATGGAGACACATAGCTCAACCACAACATCATTGATTTGACTTGCATTTCATTATTGGATATTTAGAATATTTTCTATGTTCATGGTCACAAACAATTGTAGGGTGAGGGTAGTGGTAGAGGAAAGGAATTAATCAAAAATAAAGGGTAAAGCGGATTTGAATGATAAAAGAAAAATAAAGTGGGAGGTGGGGACAGGGAGAACAAAAGGGGCAGTGAGAAAGGGGACAGTGTTGCACTTTCAAAGAGGCAGCCAGGTAAGACTGAAAAGATGGCATTTCAGTGACATCCTGAAGGAGACGTGGGAATGCGCATGAAGGCATCCAGAGGAGGCGTGTTCTGGGCTAAGGAAACAGCAGAGGTCCTGAGGCAGCACCATGCCTGGAATGTTTTAGAAAGGAAACCAGTATGGCAGGAACAGAGTGGGTGAGGAGGCTAAGGCCAGCCAGGGAACAGGGAAGTTCATGTCCTAAGTACTTGCTTTTTATTCTCCCTGTGTCTGGAAGCCAATGACGGGGTCTGAGGAAAAGTGTGATATGATCTCACTCAGCATTTTTCAAAGCATAGTCTGGGGACTCCTCACACAGTCAAAATATCTTCACAGAAATATAAGACATAATGTGCTCTTTTCATTCTCATCTTCTCAGGAGTATACAGTGGAGTTTCTAATGGCGGCACAACACATAATGGTTAATAGATTGAAAGCAGAAGCAGATAGGAGTATCCATCTATATTCTGTTAAGTGAGCTATTAAGGTGCTTTTCAAAATACATACACTTTCCAAAATGTACAGTTACTTTTCTCACTTTATTGTTATGTTTTAGAAAATGTTATTTTTTCAGAAAACTATTTTTATGTTAACAGGCAACAGGTTTGTTATTATTATTTTAAATAAATCAATCATGTTTAAACTTTCAGTTTTAATTTGTAAATATCAACAGATATTAATTTACATAGCACACGCTTTTCAGGGTCCTCAGTTTCTTCCCAGGGTTTAAAGTATTCTGAGACCAAATGCGCGAGCACCGCTTGTATAACAAAGGTTTGATGGGGCTGCAGGTGTTGAATAGAGACTGGGGAAGCATATCAACAAGAGGATGGTGGTGACTAAAGTGGTGGCACTGGGGAGGCTGTGAAGTGCTTAGGTTCTGAATATATTTTGAAGGTAAAACTGACAGAAATGACTGATGACCCTATGTAAATCTGAGAAAAAGAGTTGAGAATTATGCCTTGTTTTTAGTCTGATTAACTAGAAGGATAAAATTGTTCACTGAAATGAGGAAGACTGTAGGGAGAGGAGGGGCAAGGAGATCAGAAGCTTGGTTTTGAACATGGTAGGTTTTAGGTGTTCAGAGATTTCAAGTAGGTATATACACCTACAAGTCTGAAGAGAGGGAATCAGGCTAGAGATATACCTTTGGGGTGTCACCACCATTTAGAGGCATTTAAAGTCATGTAACTGGTTGAGGGCTTCAAGGAGTGAGTGTGGTTAGAGTGAGTGTGTTCCCTGTATAAAAGGTAACACATTCAAAGATGCTTCCACATCCAGAGTTGGAAAGAAGAGAAAAGAGAGGAGGATACCGAAAAGGAATGGGAGAAAGAGACGAAGGGTGGAGTCCCAGCTACCATGTGAAGGAAGCATGCTAAGAAGGAAAAGTAGTTAGTACTCACTGTTCACAATCTTGAACAGTGAGTACTGACTACTGAGTTTACTAGCACTGCTGGAGGGCAGTCTTGCCTTTGATCAGACCTTTCTGTGGGTGAGTGGGTGGGAGAAGGTTGACTGAAGTGAGTTGGTGACAGAATGGAGAAGATGAGGATGGACAATTTTGTTGTTTGCTGTAATAGGAAGGAGAGAAATCAAGTGAGAAGGAGAGAGAGCAAAGTCCATAGAGCATATCTAATTTATTTTCTCCTTTGATAGAGAAGAGGAAACAATATTCTTATTCTTGTTTTTAAATTGTTATTAAAGGTACTGGGGTAATATTGGTTATTAACATTATATTAATTCCAGATGTACAACTAATAACACAACATCTGTGTGCTCTCTTGTCTGCCTACCACCTGAAGTCTAGTTTCCTTCTGTCACCATATATTTCACCTTCTTTACTGTTTCTGTCCTTCCCCAATCCCTTATCTTCTGGTAACTATCATTCAGTTGTCTGTGTCTATGAGTTTGCCTTTTTGTTTGTGTTCTTGTTTTGCATGTTCATTTGTAGATTTTAGTTCTCTATCCCACATATGAGCAAAATCATATGGTTCTTGTCCTTTTCCTTCTAACTTATTTCACTTAGTCATGATACTGTCAAGATCCCTCCATGTTGTTGCAAATGGTTGCTCATATTTTTTTTGGCTGAGTAGTATTTCAGTGTACATATATCACATCTTCTTTATCCAATCATCTGTTGAAGGACAGTTAGGTTGTTTTCATGTCTTGGCTTATTATTAAAAATGTAGCAATGAACATAGGGGTACATATATCTTTATTAATAAGTATTTTCAAGTAAATAAAAGAGTAGAAAAGCATGCTTTGACAAGACAGAAAAAGAGCCTGGAGAATTAATTGCATAATGGAATATTTAGGAATGAGAGAGGATGGAGATAGAGAACATGAATGCAGGTGCAGGAGGATGGAGTATGAGCCAGTTCCCTTTTCTCTGCTTCTATTTCCTCAGTGAAATCAGAAGCAAGCACATCATTGAGAGTTAGGCTAGGGTAGGAGATGATGCAACATAACAACAAAAAGAATATGTGAGATATGGTAGTTATTCTTTAGTTCTGGATAAATGCTTGGCACTGTTTATTCTTAACTACAGATTTGGGAAGGCAGTGCTATTTTTCACTGAGTCTCATGTATTCCCAGTATAAGGGTATCAATATTTTCTACTGGTTGAATGCACACATTTAGTAAGATTTGTCTTCCTATGGACACTCTCCCATATTTCCCACTGTAATCCTCAGATCTTTGGAGATGTTGAGGAGACACTGCTTTATAATATGTACTTTAATGTAGTTTTGATGACGAAGGATGAGAAATGGGTGCATACCTCTGGCCCATAGTTCCCCACCAAAAAGCCTGGTGGAATTAGAGAGATTAAGTAATCCTCTGCAATTTCATGCCATTTATGGAGGAAAACGCGTAGAAAACTCTGCTGTGTACATACATCCAGAGCTATAGTACCTATAGATGGAGGAGTGCCAAGTGAGGAGGGATGATATTAAGCCATGTGTTCTCTTTCCAGTCAATTTCTCCACAGGCCCCAGGGGCCTCCCTCCAGGCAGCAGCTAGCAATGATGTATCACTGTCTTAGAGGGAAGTCACTTTGCAGAACCAAAGGTAATAAATTCTTGGCTTTTCAGTTCAAGAGCTTTCTCTTTTCTCTTACCTCCCCCAAGTAAGAGAGATAGACACAGGTTGCCCCCGCCACTGGCCCAACCCCTAGCTGTATTGGGGGTGGTAATAAGGAGTAGAAGCCCAGAGGGCTGAAGACCCAGTGACAGAGGAAAATTATATCAGTGCTCAGCGACAGCAGAAAAATAGAACTATAGCAAGGTGGGTCTGAGGCTGGGAGAGTCTGCCTCAGTCTCAGAGAAGTCAGGGAGAGCTTTCTCGCATTTCCTGAGTCTAGGAGGAGCCTGTGGATAAGGAAGACACAACATGGAGACAGCTCATTTGAAGTGATAGTAGGACTCCAGGGCACACAGCAGAAATGACTCCACAGGAGGATCAGAGGGGACGCTTGCATGATGCCGTGAGTGCCAGCACACACAGGCCAAGTCTCAGCATCCAATGCTGATCCCTACTAAGGGACATTGCGGCACTTTGTAAATACTCCAGGACTGAGTGAGAACCCCTGAATTGAACTTCCTGAATCTGATCTGAAGATGACCTAGTCTATTCATTACATACATTGTTTTCTTTCATCAGGAGAGATACAATTAGAGTTTAATTGGAATACAGAAAAAAATAGAGAAATTCACTTTCCTATCCATATGCATTGTTTCTCATTAAGACCACTTACGCAATGGAAATGTTCATTGAAGAAATAACATCCTACGTCACTAACATCTTAGTATGAATGATCTTATCACAGTGGTTCTCAAATGTGGAAGATTTTGCTCCTGGAGGACGTTTGGCAATGTCTGGAGAAATTTTTGACTGTTACGGGTTGGGGAGAGGGATTGGTTGCTCCTGGCATCTAGTGGGAAGAGCCCATGAAGGCTGTTGAACAGCCTACAATGCACAGGTCAGACCTCCACAACAAAGAATTTCCCAGCCCCCAATGTCAATACTACCGAGTTAAGAAACCCTCAATTTCTCTCCAGAGTCAAAAGATAGGTTCATCACAAAAACACCAAATTTCTCAAGAAGGAAGTTGGTACAGATGGAGGAAGAATATAAATTGAAACAGGGAGAAAATAAATCCTAGCTTACTCCAGATTCTAAAGTACTAGTAGTTTCAGCATGATAATTTATGGTATCTACCAGCCAGAGAGAAAGAACTTTACAGCTAATTGCATCCTTCTTCCAATAGTACACAAAACAAACACTGATACTAACAGCCACACAATACAACAAAAACACTAAGATTTTATGTCAACACCATCTGGCATGTATAGCAAACACTTCTCATGTTAAGTTTCCTGAGAGTCAGGCCAAGTTAGGCTTATAGATTAGTGAAAGTCTATCCTTGGAGGTTAGTAAACTTTGCTCAGTTGTCAAAGGCAAGGTTAAGCCTTATAGTTCTTTCTCATCTACTTTTATATACTGCTTCAATTCTTAGGGAATTGTTTGATCACTTTTCAAAAGCCTAGTTTAGTGGTAGCTCTAGGCAGAAAAGACCACACACACACACACACACACACACACACACACACACACACACACACACACACACTCCTTTCTCACTCTATGCTCCAGCCATCCTGCCTCCTAGAGCCAACAATAGCTTTCAAATGGGTTTCTGACCCAAAAGCTTGAGGCTAGGAAGCAGTCTCCACACCATGCAGAACAGCAGGAAGAGCTTGACATCTGTCCTTTATGTGGTACAAGTGAAACATTTTTGACAATGGAGAAATGAACACACTTGCTGTTGGGTAAGAAGTCAGCAGTCCAACATAGTTTTTCATTCTCCCCTCCCCCATTTCTCTACAGCATTCTGAACTAATGGGCTGGCCATTCCCTCTAATGGCCATAGTTTTTGTGAGGCTGTCATGTTGGTTTCTCTTCCTCTCTCACTGATTGCTCCCTTTGGGTTTTCCTGCCTTCTCTTCCTCCTGCTGTTTCCATTTTGTTCTTTCCTCTACTCCTTTGCTTATTTCTCTATTTTGGCAACTCACCTGGACCCCTTGACATTCTCCATCAGGTGCTTGTCTCTATTTAGAATTCTTTCCTGAGGTCAAGAGCTGAATTTTCAACTGTTTACTAGTCACATGACTCCCTCTGCCCAGTTTTATTTCCTCTAAAATGAGGAAAATAGTAGTACCTGTGCCACAGCGTTATTGAAGAATATATGAGATAATACTCTGCTTGACATGAAGAAATGTTGGCTATTATTATTATTATTATTATTATTATTATTATTATATTTTTCCACTTAGAAGCCCAAATGCTACTTCAAACTTATGAACACAACCAGACTCACTTTCCTCCAAAAACCTGTTTCTTTCTTTAAAACAAACAAACAAAACAAAACAAAAAACAGGCAACAAGCATTTATTTGAGAACCAAAAGAATAGTTATTTGAGACATACTGATCCAGGTAGAAACAAACCCAAACAGTGTTTCCACTAGGGGGTGAAGGCAAGGAGATTTTATGACAAAGGGAAGGGGAATAATTATCTGAATAGAAGGCAGGAACTTCTATTGGTGTTGAAAAGTCAAGGAAAGAATTTCAATAGATGCAAATAGGCTTAGTTATTCTTTAGCTACACATGATGGTGCTGATTCTAAAGAATGACTTTAATGTTCAGTTAGCTTTGCAAAGAGTTGTTTGGAATACAGTATTGGTTTTGCCTAAAGGTTATTTTGCCCAATTTAAACATTCCAAAGGTTTGAGTCATAAGGCAGATCAGGCAGTTCTGGGGTGGCAGCTCTGACTCCATTTTGAGGTGGACTCATTTATGTTATTTTTCACATTTCTCCAGTTTGATGATCTTTCCTTGAAAACATCTCTTCAACTACTAGAAAGCAACACTGATCAATTATGAGAAGTATAGTATCACTGTTGCTCCATTGTTAGGAAGTCTCATTCTTGTTAGGTGGTGATTTGCATCAGCGGCAAAGATCTTTCCTTAGGAGCCTTGGGCCACACTTGAGCAACAAGAATGCCAGCTGGTTGGAATGTCATCCTGTACACTGAAAGTTTGAGGATTCAATTCCTCATTAGGGCACATGGGCTTTATCATCATGAACCTTTAGGGACAAACATCTTCTGTAAATTTTTTGATATTTCTCAGATGAGATCCCAGAGGCCGTAATAATAATCTGAAAACATTAAGTAGCCACCATTATCTGTGGGGTCTTTATACTAGTAACATTAAGATATGCAAAACAGTTTTAGAACAGCAAAATTTTCTATAATAACAAACAAAATGATAAACCCAATTTAGAGAATAGATCTGAAGCAGGAGGCAATACCTAAAAGTAACCAGCTGAAGATATCAAAGAAGTATGGGTATCAGTACTTAATCAAAACCTATTTCTTTTTCACTGTTTCACCCTTCAAGTTACTCCCTCAAAATTACTTCTAAGGTGATCATATAATTTATTGTCCAAACTGATGTACTTGTAAAGAGAACACTATTGATAATTATACCATGTCAAAGCCACAACACTCCCTGGCAAACTGGATGTGTGGTCCCCTGTCTTTAAACCTCTTCTCTTTCTATCACCAGTGGGACAGGCCCTTTCCTGGATCACTATCACTTCTCATTTGGATTAGCACCACATTCTCCTTGCAGACCTCTCCCTCCCCTTCTGTTTCACCCCACATCTCCTTTTCTGCTGTAAAAAATTCAGTTTCCTAATAAGGAATAGGGCATAAATTATTTACCTAGTTCAAGGTTTTCTAGGACCTCAGACAACAGCATCTATTCATTCATTGCTCAGAAATAGGCCAATTGAACATGCCATTCACTGCCCACAAATACACCCTGGACTTCTCCTTCTTCCTTTTTGTTCTGGAATGTTCTTTTACCTCCTTTTTCTCAAAGCCTCTCATCCCCATCCCATCTTCATAGATTCACATTCTATCTTCCCTCAGAGCTCATCTCCCCTGACTCTGCATAAGCCTTTCTACAAGTGTTTATAGGGTAAGAGGCCCTGACTTCCTAACTACAATGTTCTTTTCCTATAACCCATATCATATTTAATTTTTATTTCTTTTATGGTGTTTACCTCCTCCAACCTAAAGTAGTTACTTGGATTCATGTATTTATTTTCTAATAATATGTTGAAAATTCCTTCAGAACAAGGATGGGAATTCAATAATTTATCTAAAGGACTTAATTTTAGCACTTGGCAGATACTCAGTAGATATTTGACGGTGTGATAATTCCATAGGCTCTTTGGAATATTTTTTATTGGCTGTATATTAAAGTATTGAATATACTGGTTATGTCACTCAATAGTTTCAGTTCTCAGAAGTTAGCTTGAGCTCTCATTTTCTTTCTGTGTGTGTGTGTGTGTGTGTGTGTGTGTGTTTGTGTGTGTAACATGATATGAGGGATGCTTAGGGCTGGAAAGAAAATATGAAGCTCATTAATATTTATGTTAAGAAAAGTGTCATAGGCAATGGCAATTTGGGTTTGCAGATAGGCAAACTGAGGCTTAGGAAGTATAATATGGCTTTAGAAGGCAGTGCTGACCAACATCCGGGTAGCATTATTGCTGGGAGCTGTCTCAGCCACCTCCTCTCTTTACCTCAGGGGAAACCATTACACTGAGAGGTGAGGTGAAGTGGCTCCCCATCACTCCCAGGAACACATTACAGTCAGAGCCCTTATTGCCTGCCTAGATGGTTTGTATCTTTAAAGACTTACATTCTCATGAAAGAGATGGGTGATTCACTGTTTTGTGCCTTGTGAAGCAGACAGGAAACATTTAGAAACTATAATTTCTGTAAATGAATAACTTCTCATGTAGTAAAATGTGTGCAACTGCCAAGAGTATAGTTGGTCTGAGGAGACTGGGTGGTCGGGCCCATGCTTGGCAGGCTAGTCACTTCCTGTGGGTAACAAACTGGAACGGTGTTGCTTCCCATGTACCAGGCACAGCCCAGAGCTCAGCACCTCATCTCATCCTCACATACCCCCATGAGCCTGTTCACAGAGATTAAGTACTTACCCAAAGTCATGTAAGTGGAAAGTTGGGATTTGATTCAGGAAGCCTAATTTTAATAACTTAGTGCAGTCAGGTCTGCTATGTGCAGTAAGAACTTGAGGAGGAGAGGAGTGGAGAGAAAATTTATAATCACACACACACACACACACACACACACACACACACACACACACACACACACACAGAGGCCCACAGCCCAAGAGGAGAGCTTGGCTGGGCCAAAGTGGCCAGCCTGGCTCCCTCAGAGAGGTCCACTGAGGTGCAGGAACACTTCTTCCAGAGGCTTCTTCCCTTTGCTCACCATATGCAATTTGTCTGCACTCAGATGAGCATAAGCAGGGCCAGCCAGGTATAAAATCCAGATGCTCCCAAAATTGTTTCTGTCCTCCTTTTTCTTTCAATAGCACTTCCTTCTAACCCATGCCAGGTGACCATTGCTTTTCTACATTTTCCTTTATCACAGTTATTAAGACCTGATGTCATTTTATACTGCTTGCCAGAAATTTATTCACACTTTTGTGCAAGCTCTCCTGGGCATTTGTACATGTTAGCTTCTTGCTATCCCAGCAGAATAAATGGCGTGACTGCCCTGAAATGAATTTTAGGCAACATCCAGGGCTTAAGGGAGAGATTTGGAGGGTCATGGAGTCTTCTAGTTGTCCCTAAAATTATATTCTGCCTAAGGCCTGCCGTGAGGTAAAACTGCTTCCCTGACTGATGTGGCTAGAGCCCAAGAAACCCAGAGCCTGGGCCACCTCCCAGTTGCTCTGTACAAAAAAGCAGAGCAGAGGGGAGGGGAAGATTCACAACAAACACCAAGTATGCATTTCCACTTCCCATGTTGCCTTTGCCTTCCTGACAGTGGTGGCAGTAATAATAGACTCCTACTATGTGTCAGAGCTATGCTCAGTTATTTGTACATTATTTTTTCTAGAGCTGTGATTGTTGAGTGTTTGGATTTGCATATCATATTATCATAGTACATGACATTAAACATTTGCTGTAAAGACAAGAGAAAAAATATTACATAACTACTTAGCACAGAAACTAGCACATAAGAAGTATTCTGCAAGTATTAGCCTTTCAGGGTAGGTTTTACTATCTCCCCTTTACAAATTTGGAACCTGAGGCTTAGAGAGGTTGAGTACAATATTTAAGATTATACAGCTAGAAAGTAGAGAAGTTAGGCTTTAAGTCTAGACCTATCTAATTTTCTCACTACTAGTATGCTCCATTCTCAGATGAGGGACTTCCCTATTCTGATAAGGCAATATGGAGCTGTTTTATAATAAGCAACTTTTATTTTCAAAGTAGAAATTTCACTTTTTAAAATCTTGAGATCTTATTGCCAAGATCACTCATGTACCAAAACTAAGCCATAAGCCCTTTTCATTAGGGCTCATGTATATGGTAGTTCAAGGAATGTGATTGCCATGGGGGATATTGGGGAGTCATCCTTTGTGGTCTGTATGAGCACATGCAATAACCTACCAAGTGCCCAGACAGACCCACCTTGAATCCCATTGAAGGGACTACAAAAGCTATTGCACCTACTTGAACATGCACGCGCACGCACATACACACATACACCCTATCCTCCCCCCGCTACCCCCCGCACACACGGACTGACTTTAGGCACTATTTCCCATTACTGCATCCAAGGATAATTTAAAGTCAGGTCCCAGCAACTGTCATTTCCCCTTCAAGTAAGTGGCTTACTCATTTTACTTTTATTAGTAAAGTCTGGGTATGGCTAACTATTCTCTTCTAACCGGTTCACCATATCCCACTATCCCAGAGGACGAGTCTTAGGTTTTCTTTCTGTGGTTAACTTGCTAAAAGTTTCGTGATGCAGGCCCTTAAGTTTCTCCACTTGTGTTGAGGGACCTGGGACCATTGATTTAGTGTGGCGTATTTTCATGCTGTGACTGAGATTGTACAATAATATTACCTTTCACAGTCAACTTGTGACCCCCTCAGTAGGCCCATGTGCAGAATGAATATCAATGGAGCTATATTATTGACAGCCTCCATGGTTTTGAACTCATTTCTGCCCATCCCTTCAGCTGGATAGCATTGCCTCTGCAGAGCAGAGAAGCACAGAGAAACACAAACATCTCAAATCTCACTTTCAACTCAGCTGCAAAGGGATGTTAGAGTTCACCTAACCTCCTTAGAACATGGTCAGGCTAAACAGTATTTTTCAAGGTCTGAGGTTAGACTCATTGGAATGATCCAAGGCAGTAATTCTAGAAATATCTGTGTTAAAGGACTAATTCTATTTTTTTTTACAATTTATAATCAATTGCATAGTGACACTTATTTTAAATACAATAAAAATGAATTATTAGAAAATTAAATGGAAAAGACATAAAATATAAGCCCCCAAAATCAAAATTTAGATTCAGAAGATATACAATGACTTGATCAAATTCCTATAATAGTTTCTAAATGCTTACTTTCAATTTCTCAACTAGTCCTCTCATGAACCTGAAATAAATTGTATAGGCAATTTTAATGTACTCTACATGTTGAGCAGTGGATAAGGATGCTCTCTCAAAACCCTTATCCTCACCCCCTGACTCCCTGCTTTGATAGCCAAAGTCCTACGTTTATTTTAAGATTCAGCCTGTGCAGACAGCAGAACTTCATGTAGTCCAGGCCAAGTGCTCCTTTTGTGGGCTGAACAGCCATTGGCTCTTAAATTATGACCCTGATTGTGTCAGTATCTGGTTCAAGAGCTCAGCTGACTGTTATCTACTCAGTTCATGAGCACACAAATCACAGCTTTCCTATCTGGACTATTAAGAAGGGGTGCCTTGCTGTTCTGATTAATTATGCATCAGTTAATTAATTTGTTGGCTTTAGTGAATTGAATCAATTATTTTAAATAGTTTTTAATTGCTAATATATGCATTATAACAGAAGACAAAAACTGTTAATAGAGTTTAACATGAAAACATCCCAGGATAGGACATGGCCTTGTAAAATAAATTAAAGTTTCCTAAAGTGTCTCTGTGACTCCCTCAAAGGCAATGGTATCAGAAGAAATATGAGATTCTGTTTAAATGTTATTTTAGAAATAATCATGAACTAATATAAATGTATAAGGTATGAGAATTTATTGAAAGCTCACTGTCATCCATACAACCATCTCTAAGCTCCTGCATTAGGTCTCACAGGAAATCTAGAAGGTTCCAGGAGAGCAGGATCTCAGTATAAATCTCATCTAGAGCTCAGTGTTGTGGAAGTGAGGCAGGCACTGGGTGTCTATTAACAACAATGAGTGGCTTGGAGGATTCTGGATTTTCTCTCACTCCAGGGAAAGAAGACAAGTAGAGAAAGCGGGGCCTGGACAACACTGGGCTGGGTGTGGGGCAGGAGAGATTCTTCAAGAGCCACCATCTTGTCTCATCCAGTCTAGAAACCTGGGACAAGAAACTAGAGGCAGAAGAAGACATGACACACCTCTGCATCCCCTGAGGAGTGGGAGGGATACCCTTCCTCCTTTTTGGTTCCTAGGTTAATCCATGGGCTGTGAGAGGAAGAGAACAGAGGGAAAATTAGAGAGTGGGATTATGCAGCGAACAGTTTTCGTCCCTACAGTAACTTTCTCAGCAGCCACAGGGAAGATCTTCAATAATGAGCCAAAGTAGTTCCTTGGCTAAACTTCACAGACTGTTATATTTTTACTGGGAAGTTCAGAACTGATCCATAAATAAGCCTCATTTTATAGACTGATTCCTGCCTTTGAAAACTGTCCCAGGTGTCCAAAAGAAGATGGTTGGTTATCAGAAGAATAACTATTTTTTAAAAAAATTCTCCGATTAATTCATTTATTGCTCAAACACTTGAAAGCCTTGTACATGCCAGGCTATGTGCTGGGTGCTGAGTTAAAAAGAGTAAGCTGTCTGTGCTCTCAAGGAGATGAAAATCTGGTACCAAACAATTGGAGTATCATGTCATAAATGCTACAAAAAAAGTGAATAATGAGGGCTATAGTAATACAGTGAAATGCCACTTAACCCAGGTTCCCAAAACCATGGCAGATACAAAAAGTAGGTGAGTTCTGAAGGGCAGAGCAGGGTGAGCTGAGAAAAACACCAGGTCAGAGAAGGAAGGTGTCTGGCAGAGAAAGAGCCAGAGGCATGTGAAAGCCTTGTCAGGGCTGGAGTGCAGGGTGGCTGGAGGTCCAGACTGAATTGCACAGGTGACAAGAAGTCATTGAATGGTTTTAGGCTAAAGAATAGCATGCTTATGTTTCTGTTTAGAACGATCATCATAGCAGCAGTATGGAAATGGGTGGGAGAGAGGTGAAGACAATAAGCAGAGAAATAAAATAAGACCCTGTTTCAGCAGTTCAAGAAAAACATAATGTGAATCCAAAATAACTAACCTGCAAGGATAGAGAAGACTTGGGGGGAGGTGGTGATGTGGACACTGTGATGTGCCACTCAAATGCCCCATCAACGAAGCATTTGCTGCTCCAGTTATTGAAAATGCCAAGTGCAGACCATATTCAGCTTGGCAGTCCTTCAAGGATTGCTGGACTTGCATAGAATTCCTCACCTGAGGTCACTTCCCGGCTCAGTGGTCCAATGACTGAGTAGTGTGTGGGCATGAAGGCTTGGCCAACTTGGTCCAATTCAGGGCCACTTTGAAGGGTCATTCTAGCTCCACTCCTCCCTATGGAATGACACAAAGCTGTGTGCTGCTCCACATCCCTCTCTGCCCACTCCTGCTTCATTCTCTTCCCCTCCACAGGGCTGATCACAGGCTCACAACCTTGTAAACATCCTGTACAATACACTCCATCTGAGTCTGCTTCCTAGGGAACTCAAGTTGCAACTGGATTCATAGATAAGGAAGGGGGGAAGGGAAATCAATATCAATTCTAAGATGTCTATCTTAGGTAATTCAGATAGGAAATAAAGGAAGAAGAAGAATTTTGGAAGGGGAGCACTGCATCCATATTTAGCACTGTCTTAATTTGTTAGTGACATCACATTTTTCATGTTTCTTTGGCTTGAAACCCTGGATTCATCTTGGCCCTTTCTTCACTTCAAACTCAATTGTCAGTAAGTTTTATTTATTTTCTTTTCCATATGGGTCTGGGATGCAAGCCTTCTAGTTTATTGCTACTTCTTACTTTTTATGTCTAAATTGCCATATCAGCTTTGGAATGAACCTTTTTGGCCTCTGTTCCCACCCTCTTGGTTCCAAACAGCTTCCCTAAAGAACCATTTTCATTATGCTACTTTCCAGCGTAGCATATCACAAAGTTTAGAGCCATGTAATAGATATTGGTAAACTTATTATTCCAGCCCCTTCATCTTTATTCCATTTAAGAAATGCTGCTTGAACTGCTACCATGATCTAGGCATAATAGTAGGAGCTTGGGGATCCAATGAGAATGAAATAGTCTCTGACTTCTGGGAATTTTCAACTTAGTAGGAGACGAATACTTAAATAATAGTGAAATAGTGTGATGAAAGCTCAATTGAGACAGAGGTTTTTATAGAACACAGGGTAGAAAGGAATTATTTCTGTCCAGATTCTTTGTGATGGTTATCAACTTTTTCCAATGTTCTATCATCTAGCTCCACCCTGCTCATCCATTCTAACTTTCCCAACCCCCAGGTTGGTGTATTCACTGCCTCTGGGTGGTAACCAGCCTTCAGTGATCCTTCACTTTAGATATTTATGCTCTGGGTGGTCTCTCCTTACCCCACTCGCCAATACACATATATTGGAGAGGGATTCTTTCTATAACTATCAGGATATTGTAGAAATGAGTAAGTGTAAATTCTAGGGCTAGGTCATAAGACCTTTTACTTTATGTGACTACAATATACACCTGGGTTTCAAGACACTGGACATCCATAATGAAGGAGATTATTGAAAGGTGGGAAGCAGAGGGTGACTTTCTGATTTTATTGCTGTGAGAGTTTCCAGGGCACAGCACAGGAATGGGAGACCAGGAGGAGCAGACTCACTAAGTTGAGAATCTAGGGAGAAGAAGGTGGCTATCATTTGCAGGTCAAAATATTAGAGAGGAGAGAGAACTCCAGAGATCTGCAGAAGGTGACCCTTGCATGTTCTATTGTGTACTAATGAGCACAAGTAAGTGAGGAAAACAACCCAAAGATGGACAGAGAACCATGCTTTTGTAATCTTAAAGGATAAGAAGGAATAGTACTCAACCCTCACACAGAGCTGGAAACAGTGCTGTTCCCACTAGTCCGACTGAAAACTTAATTCACAGAACACTAAGAAAAGCATTCAGAAGGGTTTTGTCCCTGTAGTGAATTCTTGTCTCACATAACAAATCTTAAAATGAAAGACCTGAAAATACCAAAATATTTCAAGTAACTTTATTTTGTCCCACAACAAAATATTGATAGGAATACAAAGCTATCCAATACCCCAAAACATAAAATTCAAAATTTCTGGTATCCAATAAAAAATGACCAAACATGCAAAATAGCAGAGATATATGACTAATGAGTATAAGAATTAAAACTGACCCAGATTGCCATGGCCTGTGTGGCTCAGTTGTTTGGGTATTGTACTGTGTACCTGAAGGTTGCTGCTTCTTCCAGTCAGAGCACATGCCCAGGTTGGGGGTTTGATCCCCAGTGTGGGGTGTCCAGAAGGCATACAACCACCGTTTCACTCTCACATCAATCCTTCTAATCCCTACATACCCAGAGAGCTGGCTGGCTGCTCTCTATGAGTCTATTTCTATTTTGCTTGTTAGTTCATTTGGTTCATTAGGTTCCACATACGAGTGAAACCATATGGTACTTATCTTTCTCTAACTGGCTTAGTTCACTTAGCATAATGTTCTCCAGGTTCATCTATGCTGTTGCTAAGGGTAGTATCCCATTGCATAAATATACCACAGCTTTTTTTAATCCATTAATCTATTGATAGACACAAGCTGCTTCTAAATCTTGGATATATCAAATAATAATGCAATCAACATAGGGATGCATATTTTCTTTCAAATTAGGGTTTTGGGTTTCTTTCAATAAAGTCCCTGAAGTGGAATCATTGGGTCATAAGAAAGTTTCATTTTTAATTTTTTGAGGAAACTCTATACTGTTTGCCATAGTGGCTGCACCAATCTGCATTCCCAACAGTGCATGAGGGTCCCCTTTTCTCCATGTTCTTGCCAACACTCACTGTTGATTTGCTGATGAAAGCCATTCTGGCAGATGTGAGCATTTGTACTCTTATAAGAAGAGACAGGAGACCTTGTTCTCGGTCTCTACTGTCCACCATGTGGGAACACAACAGTAAGGACACATAAAAATCAGGAAGTGCGTCTTCACCAGTCACTAAATCTACCAAGTTTGATCTTGAACTTCACAGCTTCTAGAACTGTAAGAAATAAATATGTGTTGTTTTAGCCACACAGCCTATGGTATTCTGTTACAGTAGCCCAAATCATGTAAGACAAAATGTGAAGTGGTACGATAGCTTTAGGGGGTCAAATAGGTTAAGTTAATGATGTTTACTATCAACCCTAAAAAACCAGTTAAATAACAAAATAAGTAGTTGGAGCTAATAAGCCAACAATGGAGATAAAATGCAATAATAAAAAATATTCAGTTAGTTCAAAAAGGAGGCAGAGCAGTAAGAAAAATGAAATAAAGAAAAGATAAAACAAGTAGAGAATAAACAGTAATATGGTAGATATAAACCAGAACATATCCATATTCATAGTAAGCATTACTACTCTAAACATTTCAATTAAAAGGCTAAGATTGTCAGATTGTATAAAAAAGCAACACAGCTGTATGCTGCCTACAAAGAATACAATTTAAATGTAAAGGCACAGATAGATTAAAAATAAATGAAGAAAAATATATTTCATGTTAACATTGGTCAAAAGAAAGTTGTGGTAGCTATATTAATTTCAGACAAACTAGATTTCAGACCACAGAATATTACCAGGATAAAGAAGTTCATTTCATAATGATAAAGAGGTCAATTCATCATTAAGACATAGCAATCTTCAACATGCACCTAATAATAGAGTTTCAAAATATATAGAACAACAACTGGTAGAAGTACAGGAAAAACAAACAATTATAGTTACATATTTCAGTATCCCTCTCTCAATAAATGATAGAAAAAATTATACAGAAAACCAGTAGGGAAATAGAAGACTTGAACACATTTATGAACCAACTTGACCTAATTGATATTGATTAAAAATAGATCATATGTTTAAAAATGTAAAATCTAAAAGTATAGTTTCTAGAAGGAAAGATAGGAGAAAAGCTGTAAATCTAGTGAGGCAAAGATTTTCTAGATGTGAAGCATGAGCCATCAAAAACGAATTGATTAATTAGACTTCATTAAAATTAAAGCTTGCTTTTTAAATAATGCTGTTTAGAGAATGGAAACCTAAGCAAAAATTGGACATATTGAGGAAGCTATGGAGGAACTAGAAATCTCATTCACTGCTGGTGGAAATATAAAATGATACAAACATTTTGGAAAACAGTTTTCAGTTTCTTAAAAAAGTAACATAGGCCTAGCACATAGATCCAACCATTCTTCGTATCCAGAGTGTCCCAAAAACTGTGTACACACTGTACAAGCTTATAGCTCAACTTGGAAAATGAAATGTAAACACTGCCTTCAGAATTATTCAAAGTGTGTGTATACCAGTACATTTTTGGGGAACACCCTATATTTACTTGAGAAAAAAAGATATATCCACACAAAGACTTATACACAAATATTCACAGTAGCTTTATTTGCAAAAGCTCAGACCAGGAAACAACCCACAAGTCCCTCAGCAGGTGCATGGATAAACAAAACTGTAGGATGTTCATACAAAGGAATACTACTCAGCAACAAAAAAAGACAGGATTATTGATATATACCAACAACACAGACAAATAACATATGCAAAGGATAGAAAATGTATGATTTTATTGATATAAAATTATAGGAAATATCAGCTAATTCATAGTAAATAAAAGTATGTCAGTAGTTGCTTGCAGGCAGGGAGAGAAGAGCAAGCAGGCAGGATCACTAAGGGGCAGGAGGAGACGTTGGGAAATGATAAATATGTTTACTATATTGATCATGGCAAATTTTTCACAGGTGTATTCATATTTCAAAATGTCAAATATTATAATTTAAATATATACATTTGATTGTGTATCAATTATACCTGAATAAAGTGGTTAAAGATAATTTAAAAAATTGGTGAAAGTCACTAGTGACAGTATAGTTTTCAATAAATCTGATCTGGCTTTGTAAGTAGTCTCACTAAGGAACACATACATTATTCCAGTCTTTCTCTGCCAGAAAGTGTGGCAGGTAAAGGGACAGGCATCAGCATCCCCCCCCATTAGATTATGCACCTGCTCAGCCCTTGTGCCCTAACTACAATTGCACCAGTAGAGCTGGCCTTTGTTTGTAACCTTTTAACCTGCAGTTCAGCATGAAAAATTTTGCTCAGACTGAACCATCTTTCTCTGGATGTTACAGGTCAGCACCAGGTGACTGCAGAACTTCCTCTGGAAAACTCACATCATTATAAGAGCTAGGCTGATTTTCAACTGGTCCAGAGAGCCCTTCTTCCGCCTGCCCTGCAGATAGGCAATTGTTCTCCTTTATTGCTATGTTCAACCTTACTGGCCTCCAGCCACCACTCTGTCCCTATAATGATGCCAGGCACCATGTTGGACCAGTTCCAGATGCCATAAACTCCTCAAGGAAGGGTTACAAGCTATAACCTGTTCATCTTGCACTCCCTACACCAAATATAGTTCCTGAACCAAAGTCAGCAGTGAATACATGTTTATTTTATGAGTGAATGGACAAATTAATGTTTATTGTAAAAGAGACAACTTTCAAGGTAATCCTAATATGTAATAATACATGGTAAACAGGTTGTGATGTAAATCTTAATTCTTAAAGTTATTTAGAATTAGCGATATATTTGCTTACAGAATAATGATAGCTAACATTTATCATGTGCTAGGCATTTCATTCTGCATTGCCCCCTGGAATCCTCACAAGCACCTGTATTAGCTCGCCAAGTCCACCATAACAAAGTGCCACAGCCTGGATGGCTTAAACAACAGGCATTTATTTCACACAATTCTAGAGGCTGGAAGTCCAAGATCAAGGCATCAGCAGAGCTATTTTCTCCTGAAACCTCTTCCACTGGCTTGCAGATGCCCACCTTCTTCCTGTGTCTTCACATGGTCTCCCCTGTACGTGTGCCTGTGTTCTAATTTCTTCTTCTTATAAAGACACTAGTCAGATTGAAATAAAGCTCACCTATAGGACTTCATTTTAACTCAGTTACTCTAATAAAGGCTCTATTCAACATATGAATTTTAAGGGGACAAAGCCACAGTGGGTGGGGGCTGGGGCCAAGGTCCTTGCACAAATTTTGTGCATTGGGCCTCTAGTTTATATATATAACAGGCTAATATGCTAAGTGTTCCTCCATCCATATGACTAGTCGCTATGATGTGCACTGACGACCAGGGGACAGACACTCAACACAGGAGCAGCCAAGCTGCAGTGACTTGCCAGTGGTAGTTCTTAGGTGATACACCCCAAAACTAGAGAGGAGGGAGCTTGGTTCCTTGATTCCACCTTTGCCAATGGGTTATGTTGTTGCTGGGGCACGTCAGCCTGAATCTGATTTACTGCACACTTGCATTTGTGTTCCACATCTTGTAGGGCAGCAACTTGGCAGAGTGCCCTCTCATACTCTGGGACCCCTCTGGGGAAGACAGAGATCAGGTTTCTGTTCAATTCCTGCAGGCCAGGCCAAGGGACCCCACCTGCCAGAGGGACCCTGCTCACTCCACAGATGCTGGGGAGGGACCAAAGTAGGTTGGCTCCAGGGCATGTCCAACCCGTGTCACCCAGTTCCACCTAGCCGGCCACCTTCTAATTAATTTTATTTTAATGTGCACAAATCACTAGTAAATATATAAATATATATACAAATTGCCATTGTATTTTTTGCTCAAAATATAAAAAGTTTTGAAGAGGGAGAACCAAGATGGTGGCATAGGTAAAACACCTATCTTGCCGTTATACTCAACAATTTTAATACTACAACTTAACGAAAGAACAAACACCTTCCAGAATCACCAGAAAGCTGGCTGAGTGAAAATACCACAAATAAAAGTGAAGATAAGACACTGTGACTTGGAGGAGCGGCGGAGGACGGCATTGAAAGATTCGCGTAGAGAGAGGTTTGGAGCTCGCACCAGCGGAGAGGGCAGGCGGCTGAAAACCAGCCAGTTTTCTCGAACGGGGAGACAGAGACGTCCCACTGGACTGATTCCCCAGCTTTGGGCGAAGTCCAGGGAACCCACTATCATACAGGGAGAAAACTGGACAATGGGAGGGCACGCTGAAGATCTGGTACTGCAGGGGTCTCCCGGCTTGTGGAGAAGGAAGCTTGTGTGAACAGCTCAGCTGCGAGACTGCTCAGAGAGCACTCTGCGACTTGCTTTCTCATTCGGAAAACCATCAGTCTGCTTTGTTTTACGACCCTGGGTGAGACATTGGGCGTGCAGACTCATTTGGGGAGAATCTGAATTCCCCTGCAGCTGGTGGAGCTCCACAGCAGCTCTCTCTCAGAGGTGCTGGCGGCCATTGCCCCCAGCACAGAGTCCCTGGGGCTGCATAGGGCGGAGCTAACGCTGTCTAAAATATCCCGGAGACTCCGCCCATCCAACCTGAGCACAGCTGAACTTCACAGACAATTGGCCTAGAGGTCAACCCCTCCAAGTGCTAACAACGATTAAGCTGAGCTTAACTTCAGCAAGACTGTGCAACCCATATCTACCTCAGGTAACTGGGGAGGTTGAGCCACTGTCCCTAGTAGGAAGTCTACCACACAAAGCTAATTGA
Organism: Antrozous pallidus; assembly: GCA_027563665.1. Classification (NCBI taxonomy): domain Eukaryota; kingdom Metazoa; phylum Chordata; class Mammalia; order Chiroptera; family Vespertilionidae; genus Antrozous; species Antrozous pallidus. The sequence continues at coordinate 64,499,339 of CM050518.1, forward strand.
CCAACTCAGGGAAGCAGCCACCATGCAGAGACATGAAAAGAAATCAGATGTGAAAGAAATGGAGGAAAAAAAACGACTGGACATGGAATTCAGAACCACGGTTATAGGGCTTCTCAAGAGGCTCCAAAAAAAGGTTGAGGCCTATAAGGAAATAAGCGAGACCGCAAAGGAAATGAATGAATCCTACAAGGAAATGAACGAGACCCTCAAGGATATGAACGAGATCTGCAAGGAAATGATCAAGACCAACGTGGAAATGAAGGAGACCCTAAAGGATATAAAGCAGACTCTCAAGGATATGAAAAAGGACCAACCAGAAATTAAGCATACACTGACTGAAATAAAAAATATTATACAAAGACCTAAAAGTGCTCTGGAGCACCCCAAGAACCAAGTTAAAGATTTGAAATACAAAGAGGGAAAATCCACTCAGCTGAAAAAGCAAAAAACCAAAAGAATCCAAAAAATTGAAGATAGTGTAAGGGGCCTCTGGGACAACCTCAAGCATACCAACATCCGAATTATAGGGGTGCCAGAAAAAGAGACAGAGCAAGACAATGAAAACCTATTTGAAGAAATAGTGACCGAAAACTTCCCACACCTGGTGAAAGAAATTGACTTACGAGTCCAAGAGGCGCACCCAACCCCAATATATAGGAACCCTAAGAGGACCACACCAAGGCACATCATAATTAAAATGCCAAGAGCAAAAGACAAAGAGAGAATATTAAAAGCAGCAAGAGGAAAACAGTTGGTTACCTATAAGGGAGCACTCATACAATTGTCAGTGGATTTCTCAACAGAAACAATGCAGGCCAGACGGGAGTGGCAAGAAATATTCAAAGTGATGAATAGGAAGAATCTACAACCAAGATTACTCTATCCAGCAAAGCTATCATTCAGAATTGAAGGCCAGATAAAGTGCTTCGCAGATAAGAAAAAGCTAAAGGAGTTCATCACCACCAAACCAACATTATATGAAATGCTGAAAGATATTCTTTAAGAAGAGGAAGAAGAAAAAGATAAAGTGTAAATTAGGAACAACAAATACACATCTATCAACAAATGAATCTAAAAATCAAGTGAATTAATAAGCTGATGGACAGGATAAACTAGTGAATGTAACAGAATCCCGGACATAGAGAGGGAATGGACTGACAACTCTTGTGGAGAAAGGGGGTGTGGGAAGTGCAGCAAGAGACTGGACAAAAATCATGCAACTATGGGAGAGGACAGTGGAGGAGGGTGAGGGCGAAGGGTGGGATGGGTACCAGGTGGAGGGGAACTATAGGGGGAAAAAAAGGGAACAATGTAATTAATAAACTGAACAATAAAGATTAAAATAAATAAATAAAAAGTTTTGAAGAAAAAGTTTGACTAATTAGCTAATCTGATAAACTAAATTTAGTGATGATTTAATAGTTGGTAATGGCTAATGGTTTGCCACAAATAGGTAATATGCTATATTTTAATAAACATCTTATCTGAAGATTGATCAGCAGAAGAAATTAAATTACATATATCAGGTTAATTTAATTTCTTATATCAGTATACTTTAAGTTATATTACAATGACAATTCAGAAGGTAGACATATTTCCCTCTGTATATGGAACTGGTTCTTATCCTAAGAAAAACAATATCTGTAGACTAGAACCAAACCAACCTCATGATAGGAAGGTGGTCTTTTCAATATTTCTAACATTTTGCAATCTGACAAGTAAAAAAAGGTTTAAAATAAAAATGAAACTCCCATATTTTTCCTTGCATATCTTTGACTACTAATGAAAGCCATTATAATCCAAACAGCCTTGTACTGGCACAAGATGGGCATATAGATCAATGGAACAGAACAGAGTCCAGAAATTAACCCACAACTTTATGGTCAAATAATATTTGACAAAGGAGATAAGAGCATACTAGTACAATAGAATAAAAAGTCTCTTTAATAAATGCTGTTGGGAAAATTGGACAGGTACATTAAAAAATAAAGAAAATAGACCACCAGCTTACATCATACATAAGAATAAACTCAAAGTGGATAAAATACTTAAAAGTATGTCACGAAACCATAAAAATCCTGGAAGAAGACATAGGCAGTAAAATCTCAGACATATTGCATAGCAATAATTTGCCAAAATATCTCCTAGGACAAGGACAACAAAGAAAAAAAATAAACAAATGGGACTACATCAAATTAAAAAGCTTCTGCACAGCAAAAGAAACCATCAACAAGATGAAAAGTCAACCCTCTATATGGGAGAACATACTTGCCAATAATGCTTCTGATAAGGGGTTAATTTCCAAAATATATAAAGAACTTACACAACTCAACACCAGAAAGATAAACAATCCAATTAAAAATGGGAAAAGAACACAAATAGACACTCCTCCAAAGAAGACATACAGATGGCCAATAGACATATGAAAAATCTCAGTGTTACTAATTATTTGAGAGATACAAATTAAAACTGTCTTTGGTTATCTATGTTTCTTTCTGTAAATTGACTTTTCATATTCCCTTTCCAGTTTTTAAAGTACATTTTCCTTCCTTTAAATTTATAAAAGCTCTTTGTGTTGTAAAAGTTATTATGATGTTTTAATAGACAAAAGTATAAAGATATAAATAAAAATATTAATTTGATGTAGTCCCATTTTATTTTCTAATTTTATAATACAAGTTTCTGATTTTACAACTTTATAAAGATGGCGTTTGGCTACAACTGAATGTACTACCTCTATTCATCCTGAATCCTGCCTCCTATTGTTGAATTAGCTATCTTGCCCCAAAGGTCAGCACATAGTATTGTTCTTCCTCCTTTTTGACATTTAAAATTTACCAAGATAAAAAGACTAGTAAAGAAAACATCAGTTTCCTATAATGAATCACCCACAAGAGATTTTTTTACTGTGTAACTGGCATTATATTTGCATAAAGTAAGAGGTTGGGCCATATAAAGTGTTTGATTCATCAGCAAAAACAATTTCCAAATGTCACATTTAAGCTGATTTTTACATTTAGCCAAATAAGCAGTACAATAGGATCCTACATTTGTTCAAACCATTCTAAGGGGATCTTAGAATCTTTTCCCAGCTGTATGGCCCTCTTGCCCTTTATATTACTGTGTTAAATTAATTTTTCTCACATACTTCTCTCTTATTTATTAGGACATACTTCAAATATAAAAAACACATAGAGACTAATTTATCAAGTATTAATTTGTCTCTACTCAGCTTATCCAATGAACATCGCAAAAGCAATGGACACTCCCTGTATTGATTCTTATCCCAAATATCCTCTTCCCTCCCCACTCAGAGTTAACTGCCATCCTGGATTTGGTATTTATCCTATAGCATGACTATACTCACAAGTGCATGTACCTTTAACAATATATAGAACTAACTGTTTTTGCACTGTTTTTAAACTTATGTAACAATACAATACAACATGTAACCTTTTCCTCAACATTATATATTTGAGATTTATCTATTTAACTACTTGTTAGCTCCAGTTAATTTATTGTCGCTGCTGTACAGTATCCTATTGTATGATTTCCCACTGAACTTGCTCTTCTCAAAATTCATCTTTCACATTTTTTCTCCTGTATAAAGCCAGAGATGTTCCGTATCTCCCACTCATTTCCACCCCCATATTTCCAGAGCATGTCAAGAGAGCAAATATCTTCTCCAATGTTAACTTTGTAAACTATTGTTCAGTGTATGTTGGGTCTGTTGCTCTTCTATTACCCTTTTGCATCATCTGCTATCCTCCCCTCTTCATTCTCTATCATTTCATACATAGAAGTAGAAATGAAGTGGAAACTTTTTCCTGAAAGCCTGGACTCTTATCACGGTTCCCTCATTTGTATACAGGTCATTGTTAACCCACAAGAAGGGCTGCGAGTTCCTTGGCTGACTCAGACCTTCAGCAACACTGATACTCGGCCCTGACCTTGAGACTTGCTGCCACCAGCCACAAAGTTATGAAATGCAGGAAACATATCACCAGAAAAACAAGTCTTCCTGATTTTTTAAATTTCTTTCATTCAAAATCTAATGGAGAGAGAGAGAAATCTAGTGGAGTTTTGCTTTTTATCACAAATGAAAGCCTTTAGTGTTTTAGTTTCTATCATAGAACTTTAGGTATCTGCAAATGGGAGTGGAGGTCAGAGAGGCAGGGGTGTCTGCTCTGGCAACACTGTTCCCTGGGAGTCCTGGCTGCTGGTCAGAGGAAGCCTCCTCTCAGCCAGCTTTGCTAAGTGCTGGCTCCCAGACAGTGCACATGCCTCTCTCAGCCTGCACATCCTCATTTAAAAAGTAAACTTCTTTTCAGGATCACATAGGATTAAATATATTACATATGCAGAAGCAGCACCTAGAGAAAGTAAATACTAAAAAAGTGTTAGTGATCTCATTTTCTTTCTTCCCTGACTATTCTCCCTGGAGTTCTGTTCACACCCAGATAAGACCTGACTGCCTCTCCACCCAGCATTCAGAAACTCCGGCAGCCCAGTATGACTGCACCCTATCATCTATCTTCAAAAAACAACTCTTTGGTTTCTTGAAAAATGGATTGAAAAACATCATAATAAAAACTAAATGAAGTTTCGTGCTTTAAATAGACTCAGTGGCATTAGAAATATTCTATTTCATACCTTCTTGTAGCTATGGCATAGAAAATAATCATTGCAAGGCCAAGTTCCTGAACTCTTTTATACCTGCTCAGACCTGAGACTCAGCATAAGCCCATTAGCCACCTCATCCTACACAGCTCACACTCCCTGCAGAACTATGGCACCCCCTCCTCCAACTCCTACTCCTATCCCAGCTCTTAGCCAAAGAGCCTACTTACATATCCATGTCCTCGATGTCCCCCCTGGTCTGAATCAATGAGGTCCATCCAGAGTGTCCTTTGTCCTGTGGGAGGTTCTTTCCGCAGTCCCACTCAGCAGAGCCAGCAGAGAGGCTGTGGGCCCGTCCTCCTTCCCAGTCTCCCAAACCCCAGTTCAATATACACATTTCTTTTCTTCTCTTTCTCTTTGTGCCTGGTCACAGTAGTGAATAATTATAAAGTAAATATTAAACAATATTTTAAGAGGCCTTTGACTAGGTTCCAGATTTACCTTTAACTATCCTATGGGTAAAAATACCTGTTATGAAGAAAAGTTTAAAAGCCTTTTTGGTTTGTTTATTAATCCTCACCTGAGAGTATTTTTGCATTGATTTTTAGAGAGAGTAGAAGGGAGGGGAGTGACAGAGAGAAACATTGATTGGTTGCCTCCCCAATATGCCCCAACCAGACTGAGGATCAAGCTTGCAACTGAGGTACATGCCCTTCAATGGAACTGAACCCAGGACCTTTCAGTCCACAGGTCAAGGCTCTATTCACTGAACCAAATCAGCTAAGGTGAAAAGTTTAAAAACTTTAATTGGGGTTTTGAAATTCAAACCTACGTTGCATCCAATATTTCAACCACATGGGTCCCGATTCAAAACCTGTTAGTTCCAGTATATAAGTCTGAAGACAGTTCCAATAGGACTTGTCTTCAGACTTATATGTGCCATGCACAGTGCTAAGTGCTCTACATGATGGGATGGATATTATTGATGCTAATAACATTCCTTCCCAAGGGGCAGAGTCAGTTCTGGAACCTTAGTGGAGTTTGGAGTCCTTGGCTATAAATGTCTTGTGCTACTATTTATCTTTATATTGTCCCGATTTTATATCCTTCAGATCATTGAGACCAGTGAGGGCTCCCCCTTCCAAAAACTGACCCCAGTCACAGCAGGATGGGGTGTGTCCCCACAAAGATGCTGAGAGGGAGGGAAGGAATTAAAGGATGAATGAAGCATACTAGTACAAGCAACCAGAAGTGCTTGAATCCACGATTAATATATTTCTGCTTGGGTAGAACTCAAGAATAATGAAGCATGCTTCTCATAAGGTTTATTGTAGAACAAACAATTCAATAAACATAAAACAAAACTGCTGAAAAAGCAGTTTGTTTCATGAAGCATAAAGGGTGCAAGCATTAACAGAGCTATCCTGAAGCACTTAGTGACCTCAGAGAAGCTCTGAGTTAGCAACAGACCTTGCCGAGAAGCTTGAGGTAGGAAAGGGGTGACGTCCATTCTTAATGTCAACAATGCCTCTTTTGCTCCTTTGTACATTAAATGAGAAGGAAATACTTCTCACGCAGCTGGGAAAATGTGTCTGCATTCCTGTGCTTGCAATTGTGGAGATTATTATAGTGGACAATAGAGCAATATCTCACAGCTGTACTGTAAGATGAGAAAGCGGTGCTCAGACTCCCATTGCAAGAAAGATGCTCAGTTAAAGATCTAATAACACTGTCCCCTAATAAAGTTTTGGCTGTAGACTCCGTGCTGGGCCCTGTGCATCTGAGCCTTGGGACCATCCTTTCGGACCACCACTTTGAGGACCCCATCTCACCACTCCTAAATGCTAAACCCATGTCATTTGGCTGCTGAGCCCAAACACAAACTCTGTGCTGTGAGACCCAGGCACTGTGGGCCTGGCACTGCCCTGGAGTTTCAGGCCAGTGCAAGGCACTGCTGCCAGTCCCTATGCCATGTCCAAAGCCTGTCTATGGTCCAGCTGGGTCTCAGTCTCCCATGGGGAGATTAGCAAATGGCAGCCACACAATATAGGGACCCAAGTGAATAGGCTGCAGAGACCACAGGCCTCACAGCACCCCATTGGTCCCCTCCCATTGCAGCTGCTGTTGTGAGAGATGGTCTTTGTCATCCTGCCAGTGGGGCCACACCAAGTGCTCACTGTGTCTTCTATCATTTCAGCCTCAGGTCTTTGTCCAAAACCCCTCAGAGCTCCTTCAGTCTAAGAGCAAGGCAGTCTGGCAGGTGAGGGGGAGGGTGTGGAAGGGCAGACAGCCCCCAGCCAACAAGACTGGGAGTCAGTGAATAGAAGAAAATTCTAAGGCACATTCTGTATGTTCCTTAGAGGGTCCCCAGAAGGACTGAGTCCAATTATCCATGGGGTGAGGCAGCTCAACAGTGCTAACCATGTGGTTTCCTCCTCCTCCTCCTCCTCCTCCTCCTCCTCCTCCTCCTCCTCCTCCTCCTCCTCCTCCTCTTTACATTCCTCACTTCTTACTTCTGCTTCCTGGTGTCACCTAACAAATCCATGAGCCCCAGGCTTTGTTTCAGGATCTGCTTTGGGAGAAGGGGCGGGGGGGGGGGGGAGGGGGGAGAAGCAAACTAAGAAGGGAGGTATTCAGGTTGCAACCCTTCCACAGCAATGACAGCAAGGAAGAAAGCACAAGAATGACCTCTGAGCCTTGCCCTGCACTCCTCCACCCACTCAGTCATCTCCATGGCCCAAACCCCCTTCTGGGTCTACTCAGTTTGATCCCTGTAAGTTGATGCTGAGATGGAGTTTAGAAGGCAAGATGTGGATTAGAGATGGATACCTGTGAGGGGAAAGGCAAGGCAGCATCAGGAACAAGGAGAAATCACATGCAGCTCAGGCCTTATAAAGCCTCAGCCCAACTGCAGGCTCGAAACAAACATGGCACTATGTCATCCTGTGTTGGACTTTTATCCCCCTGGCATCTCTGCATCATGGGATGCAGCTGCCCAGGAAGGGCATGACTTTGGACTCCAGGTTCTGTGCTACTGGGCAGCAAGTCCTTCCCTATGTGGAGGCCTGGCCTCTGTGTCTGCAGTCCTGTGGGATGGTGTTGCTTGCTCTGGGCTTGTCTGGTCCCCAGTGTGCAGGGATAGCCTCTTGAGGGTGGTGATCTGGTCTTCAACAACCTGCAGGTTGCCTGGCACCAGGGAACCACTAATAGCTGATAAATGATTTAATGTTTGATATCAGTAATTAGAAAAGCTCCTAGTACATCCTTCATTTTTCAGAAATAAAGAGCTGGAGTCCAGCGTGATTAAGTGACTTGCCCAAGGTCACATAGTCAGGGAGGGAAGAGTCACAGCTAATCCAAGATGTGGACTCTGAGTCCCCAAACCTTCCTCTGCTCTCAGAAGCCTGGACTGGTAGTAGTACACATTTTCTCATGTTGATGCTCTGCCGGATACACACAGCCCAACAGACTCTAAGCCACATTCTATTTAATAAAAGAGAAACATGCAAATTGACCATACCTTCACTATGCCCACAGCCACATCCACCAGCCAATCAGGACAAATTAACCCAACCGAGATGGTGATTAATTTGCATATCCAAAGAGCAAGGACTGAAGACAACATAGAAGGAAACCAAGTGCTGAAGAAAGTATGGAAGCTGCAGAGAAGCAAGCAAGCGGGGCAGCAGAGAAAGGAGGGAAGCAGGCCAGGCAGCAGAGACCACTTCAGGAAGCCCTATTGCAGGAATCTTCCTGCAACGGACCTCTAGTATATATATAAAAGCCTAAGTGACCAAATGACCAAATGACCAGTTGACTGGTCACTATGATATGCACTGATCACCAGGGGGCGGACACTCAACGCAGGATCTGCCCCTTTGTGGTGAGTGCACTTCCACAGCCATCCTCTTGTGGCCTCTCTCTTTGGCCCACGACCAACCTCTCAAGACCCTGATCAGCCGATCACTGGCCAGGCCGAGGAACTCTACCCATGTACAAATTCATATACTGGGCCTCTAGTATTAAAAATAATAATGAAGAGAAAATCCAGAACCATTCACTACCTAGAAACCTCAGGGCTAGACGGACACAATGACATTGCTCTGTACCCAGGGAAGAGGGGAGAGGCCAAGTTGGCACCATGGGCACTGGAGGTAGGCAGTATTTCTTGAAAGGTAGTCCCAAACTTTACTTTTAAAGAAGACTGTGGTAGAGCAAGTCTACATGCTATCTCCAAATCCTGTCTCAGGGCTGATGAAATAATACAATATCCATGCCACACTCCCAACTCTGGAAAGTTACCCTTAAAGCAGGGCTGGTCCTTTGAACAAAACTATAGTTGAGCTAGGGTTGCCTGGTGATCAAGAAGATGGCATGTGTGTCCCCCTGAAGTGCCCTAGTTAGGGCTCCATGTGGATCCTGACCATGTAGACAGAACCCACCCTGTGACAAGGCAGAGTCTCTCATGGGGTTTGCCACAGCCCAAAGCCCAAACACTGCCTTGTCAAGCCACCAGCTGCCATTCCAGGGGACTCTGATGATCAAGTCCTAAGTTTGGCCATCTGCAGGATGTGAGAAGAATAGAAGGAAGTCAGGGTCTTGGCAACCACATTTATAATTAGCAATGTGATGATTTCCAGGGGGCTCTGAATGAAACTTGCATATTTGTGCTGCACTGCTATATGGTGAGCCGGCTTCTTGATAATTACAGCCATTTGTATAGAGTGAAGCATCTATTCCCATTGGAAACCCAAAAAGGTGCCCTGTACAGCTTACTCATCAGGGTCAGCAGAGTTACCATGACAGGCAGGCAGGAAGGCCCATAAATCATGGCATGAAAGGAAGCTTGGCATATTTATAACACTGATCTTGTCCCTTTTATTTATGTACTTATTATTCTGTGCCACCCAGCAAAATCCATTTCCTTAAAATACTTTGGACTCTGGGGGTGGAAAAATGAAGAAGCTGGAGCACAGCTGGGCTCTTCATATCTGGTGAAAAAAAAACAAACCCCTGGAAATATTGGTCCTTCTCTTGCCTCCCAAGATGAGCAGGCCAGTGGGGTGTCCTGGTCAGGCTTTTACACACACCAGCCTCAAGAAAGACAATGAAAACCAGAGTCCATGAAAAGGGCTATCTGCGTCACCCCCGGCTCCAAGGGCTCATGGGCACTTTTTCTGATTTTGTCCCTGCGGTGGAGTTTACAGACAGTCATTGGGAGTGGATTCCATAGGCCCAGGTGGGTGGAAAACACCCTTCTAATGACACATTAATCTATGTGTCTAAACGGAGGCCATGAGGGCAACAGGTACACACAGGCTGACAGACAAGCACAGGCACAGCTTGTCCCTTTATCAGGGAGATACAGGGAAATGTCAACCAGAGAACTCCAAGAATCTCCTGCTACTGAGGGTGAGGGAGATAAACAGGGGAGGAGGTCGACAGGAATCCCACCATCAAAGAACCATCACCTTCCTCAAGGGAGTGTGTGTGTGGAACCCACTGCAGATGTAAATTAAAGCCAAGGTTCAAGTTCACACCTGCCCTGGGCTGCTTCTCCAGCCTTTGTCTGTGCAACAGCTCAGGGCTGCCCTCCTCTCTGCTCCTTCTTTTACAGCTTTCCACCTGACCCCTCACTCACCTTGTTCATGACATGTACATTTCACACGGATGACTTTCTCCATGTTATTTGTTCCCTGGTGGCATAGTCTACAAAGGACTCAATGAGAACTGAACTGAAGATCAGAAAGGCCAGGGCAGACAGGCAGCTGAATGGTACCCCACATGGTACCACCCAAAAGTGCTAGTCTGAATGCCAGTTCAGCCCAAGGACAGCTGCCAGGGCAACTTTGAACAGGGTGCAGCTACCACCCTTGGAAAACTGACCCAGGGCTGACTCCAGTGGGAGTGCGTCTTGAGAGGAGGGAAAAATTATTGACTTTCAGGAAAAGATGTCATTTTCTCCCAGAAGTTGAAAGTGGGGGGAGGAAAGAGGAGGGAATTCATCAAGGCAGCACAGCCAGATATGGCCAGTGTTTTGAACAAACATCTTATGGGTTATTAAAATTAGAGACAGTCACAGATAAAGATATATTTCAACCAGCTCTTTGCTCAGGACTTAGCCCTAATTCTATCTCAAACGCTGTTCATTGTTTAAAGTCCTAATATTCCAAAGTTGTTCCCAAGCATATCTGCAGGGGAAGGAGCAGAATGCTGATAGCATTTGTGAGCTGTGTTGCCGGGCTGGATCTCAGGAAATAGAACAAGATAAACGCTGGAGTGGAGGCTCTTTCAGTGGCTGGATTCTGTGCACAGACCAGACCTCAGATGACATCCCAGCTTTGGGCTCTCCCGAGGGCCCTCGGAGCAGAGGGGCCAGCGCAGTTAGGACCACCCTAGGCCTTTTCCGGAGCCAGCTCCTGGCATTGAGGCCAGGTGGAGGAAGAGGAAGAGGAGTGGTTTCCTGTCTGTGTGTATCTTTCCCAAAGTAGGGCCTGCTGGCCTGGGCAGGAAAAAGATGGCCTCTCTGATAGGAATGCTGTTTAATTGTTTGGAACAATAGATTAGGGTCTCGGTAAAGGCGTTATTTGAACTGCACTGTTTTGTCGTGTTATGAAAAAGGTTATTATGTGATCTCGATCTGATTATTGTGTAGCTGAGTTAAATGATGGATGATGCAATTGCTTTTCTGAAATGCGAAAACCACAATAAGCTAGGATTTAATCTCTGCAGATATTCGCTGGGATTTCTAAAACAGTTAAGGGCAAAGTGCAAAATAATATATTAAGGAAAGAGGGATAAAATATATTAGTGGTTGCAGCCCATCCCTATATTTAAGGAAGTGCTCAAAGAGCCTGCAAGTGTTAGAAAGAGAAACACTTTGCCTGATGAGGAAGGCCAAAAGCTGACTAGGAATTAGAATATGAAAGTAAGAACGTGGAATGAAAAAGAGCTCACTCCTGCATCTTTTCCAGGTGAGGAAACAGTGATGAAGTGTTTGCTTGGAGCCAAAGAGCTTATTGATCCATAAATAGGTCACAGCTCTAGTTCTTCTGACTCCCAGCACAGTGCTCATGAAAAACTAGGAGGAGCAATAGGGGCTTCTGGAGACAACCAAGGTCTCAGTGAGATGTCTGGTAGGTGAGGACAGTCTTGGAGAGAGAGACAGAGACAGAGTTAGAGACTGAATTGATGGTCAAATTAAAATGGAAGATTGGAGATGAAGACAAGAAGATCAAAATACAAGAATATGCAGAGTAAAGAACAAAGCCAGGAGATATCAGAAAGGATGCAGGACTGGGAGAAGGTTCTAGCAGCAAGATGATTCATAGTGGGTTACCCAAGGTCACAGTGTCAACGGTAGATTTTTCCTACTACAGTATAGCCATGATGAAGCCACTATACCTTATGTGGAACAGCATCATTTACTTCTTTTTAAAATCCCTTGGAGAAGGGTAGCAAACCTACTTGCTAAGGTGAAAAACAAATTCACTACTATTTTTAAGTGTAAATTGCATATCTGTGGAAGGGGCATCTATAGGGCCCAAGAACAGGGACCTATCTCTAAGGTAAAAAGTTATTAGGAAAGGCTCAAGATTCTTCTTCCCCCAGGGGAAAAAACAAATCAGCAAAACATTTGTTCAATAGAAGCCGGCTGAATATGTGTTATGCACCATGAATATTCATGATGGATAAATGCTAGTTAATATAGGTGCTTGACATCAGTCTCCAACAAGGACAAAACTAAACAAAAACAAGGTCTCAACTTAAATGCTTACAGGATCCAGGCAAAAAAGCAATAAGTAGAAAACAAGATTGCTTCATAAAGTGTCTATTTGGGTTACCAATTGCTATATAACAACCATGCCCACACTTAAGGCTTAAAACAACAGTTTATTATCATTGCTTGTGTTTCCATGGGTTGATTTGACACAGAGTGGACCTAGTTTCAGAAGTGCTAGCATGTAATTTCCACATTTTATTGGTCAAGTACATCACTGTTAGCCCAGATCCAAGTATATTTGTTCCTTACTCTATACATGCTTACATTTGACCTTCTGGCTTTTATCTCTCTCTTTTTTTCTCTCCAACTTTGCATTCACCAACCAGGAACCACATTTTAGAAATAGAACCAATGTCCAGGACTCCCTGTTACTCAACTGACTTTTAGTTTTCCATGAGCACTGTACTGGGAGTCATAACGACTAGACCTGGGACCTGGCTGTGCTGCAGATAACCTCAGAACAACACATTCCATCTGTATTTCCTCATCTGTGAATATTACCTGCTGTTGAGGGGTGGCCAGTCACATTACAGAAACGCACACGACATGGGAGGCTATGCCACAGCCATCTTTGGAAAAGCTTTCTTTCCAAATGGATTCACTTCACTTGCACATTAATTACATAGACATATTCTTCACAAATAATAACTATCCTGTCTCCTATTTTCCTTGACATAGACAACCCTCCGAGGTCTATTTTTCATTTTCCTTTTTTTGATAGAGACAGAGTACAATAAATATTCCAATTTCCTTTTAACACATCTATGAAAAAATGACAATGAAAACATGATGACAAATGGGAGCTCATATTATCACAGGGAAATCAGAGAGAAGTAGGGACTGTGGTGAACTGGAGCATGCATGCCCCATCTAACAAGTAGCTGACAGTTGGAGCCGATTATTATCACGTGAGAAACACTGTTGATTATATCGGCTATGATTTACTTTAAAATACTCCAGCACATTCAATATGGTCCATAAGTGTACACAATTTAATTTTAATCTATTAGTAGGTAACAGGTAACAGTTGAAGCATCCTCCAAATTAGAAATCCACACTCCAGGGGTGGTTAGTTACCATTTCAAAGACCCTAATCAAAGGTCTTGATTTCAGACACAAACACTTCAAATATTGCTCTCTAAATCTGCACTAAATGGTTCATTAATAATCCTAAGAAGGGTGACTATACCTCCCAGTGTTGCCAGTGTACACCTGCTGTTCAAGCACAATCACACATAGTATGAGCCCACCTTGCCCTCTACAACTCCAGGATCCCATCAGCTCCACTGAAATCAGTGAGCCCTTTCTGATGACCAATTTCTTAAGGCCATATCTGGACTAAAAAAGAGAGCAACTCCAGAGATTTTCAGGAATGCAGGTGTTTCCCTCATTATTAGATTTTTCAATGCTTAGTGAAGGGAAGGTCTTCCAGACCTCTGTGGCAGTTGTGGAGTGAGTGGATATATAAGTCACACATGATAACCTCAGTTTCAAATTCTTTTCCTCCCAAGTCTTCAGATTGTCTCCTCTACATTATGCGAGGGATACTCTGGCACCTCAACTTCATTGTATGTAGGCCACTGTTGAGTCACAGTTTCAGTTAACCCAGCAAGTTTATTCTTAGAGCCACCTCCAAGGGCAGGAGCTGACACATGAAATGCCAAAACTAGTAAAAGCATTGATACTAAGGATTTTGGTTCTATCCACTATCACATTCGTCCCTCAGGTAGTTTATTGCCCTTAGAATTCACCCACACATGCGTTTCCCTGATTTCTATGGATATATGTTTGAAAAGTCTTGCAACCCTTTTGGCTTGCAGTCCGTTTTTCTCTGGGCCATAGTGTGTGCCTGTACCCCTGGAGCAAACTGAGATGTGAGCCAAGCTGTGGGTTAGTAACAACATGGGGTGGTTCTGGATGGTGTTGAGAAGAATGGTCAGACTGCTTCAAGACATCTTCCCCAGTGGGGTGAGATTATCACAAGCAAACACGGCTAGTCTCCCCAGATTTGGAGAGCAATATACTTCTACTGGTAGTCAGAAGGACTAGACCTGGGACCTTGATGTCAATGTCAGGTGACAATCCATCCAACCAGATGTTTCCATTCTAAGTTTCAGGAACCTGTTTTTCCCCTATTCAATGCCCCATCATTTACATGAGAAACTTGGTGAGATTGTGAATCCAACTGTCAAAATGAACAAGTACAATTAAATTTTGCATCCAATTTTCAGTAATGTGAGCTCTTTGACAATGAGAAATAAGAAATTGTTTCAAGGTTGCCATGGAAGTTTAGACAATGACTTGAACTGAGAGAAAAAGGACCTGAGTTTGTCATTTTTCTTTCTTTATTTGTTCAATTGCGCTCAAAAGGATTCATCCCACACCACAGATCTTTAGTGAGTATTAGAATGGCCAAGGGTACCAGCCACTTGGCTCTCAAGTCATGTGCTTCATCACAATTCACCACAGGTAATGACTTGATTAGCTGTGCTCCTTGTGCCATGGCTTACTAGTATCTCATCTCTTATTGTCAATGAGCTCAGCATTGTGCTCAAACCAAAGGCAATACCTAATCAATCCCCAAATCCATCTTTTACAAGTCTATTTCCTGGAACCACTCATTCTATGTACCAATTGTTTATCAGTCAGTCCAATCAGAAGACAGGAAACACAGTGATTTGTATAGGGGAAGTTTAATATAAAGAATTTGTCACAGGATATTAGGATTTGGGAATTGACTGGTAACAATTAAAGAGAATTCTAAATGATTATAGGATTGCAGATATAAGGTACAGTTTTGTCCCCAAGGATAGGACATAGCACCCACGGACGCAACATGTTCCCACACCTTTAGGCATGAGTTCCAGGCTTCCTAGGAGAGGATATGGTTGTGGTTCACTGGGGAATCAATCATTTTAGTGCCACACAGGTGGAACTTACTACAATTCTGCCTTCTAGAGCACTGAGGGAAGCTTTCCACTAGGAGGTGTTGTATCTCAGAACTTTGGTATAAAGTCATTAGGGGGTTCCAGGGAAGTCATGCACAAAGAGGTATCTCCCTGGTGGCACTGGGCTGCAAAATTGCTTAGTAGGCTTCTGGGTGAAGCTGCTGCTGCTTGGCATTGCTGACTACCATGTGCTACCATAGCCAGGTACTGGAGAAACCACATGTGTAATATCCCAGAGAGAAACATACCAAAATCAGGAAGGGAAACCTCACCTCCTCCAATTTCCCTCCAGTGTTCCTGTTCTATACTGACAAAGTATCTCCACATTCTAGCTGGCTAAGGAGAAATAGTCATAGAATTTATCTATTTACAGTGGAGCAAGCAATGGAGGGTGGATTTGGAGATGAGGTGCAATAAACTGAGAAATGTAACAACCACCTTTATATTTACAAATGTCCTGGTTTAGAGAGCAGATTATATAATTATATTGATCATAAGAATTCTTAGAAATAATTTCTTAGTAATGGAATGAGTACATTTTTTTCCATGCATTTCTATTCTTTCATGAACAGGTCTTGAGAATCTTGCAATCTCAACATATTGAGAGTGGCATTTTTGGTCTGGAATTGTGTTTGGTCCTTTGTCTCAGAATTTATTGAATAATACTGTTGTCCAATCTCATCAGAAGATTAGAATACTGTCCCATTTTTATCTCAGAGTGAATCTTCCAGAAACATTGTTTTTCACACTTCCTACAGAGACAGGAGTGGGGACTTGTCAGAATCTACAAAACAGATATGATATTTTATGCATATTTCTAGTAAATGTTGACATTTTATAGCTCAGTTCTGCTTGCCATAGTGCCCAGTGTCATCCACCATATCTTCCAGTTTTGAAAGAAACATCACAAATATAGATATTTTTTCTTTATTTTATTTTTTCCATCACCATTTATCCCTCTATACCTCTTCCACCTCCTCCCCCTTACCTACCCTTCATAATCACCACACTGTTTTCCAAATCCTGTCAATGAGTTCTTTCTCTCGTTTTTAAAAAAATTTTTGCTCAATTCCTCCGAAAATCTGGATATTTTTGTGTAAAATATCCTAATTTGTAGATATTGGTAAGCCAACTTGCCCCATGTTTTTGGACAAATAAAATATACATATGTATAACCTTGAGCAGTTGCTGAACCTCTCTGAATCCTCATTTTCTTATCCATCAAATGGGGATAATAATACCAATTCATAGGGCTGTTATGAGCTAATCAGTAAATGCTTAGTGTTTAACAGAGACCTTACACATATTAAAAACAATGTGTATTAACAATTAAGAAGTAAGTAAGTAATTTCTTCCAGCTACATGTCCAGAGGCTGCCCACTTTTGACATCGTCTCATCCCAGGCTTAATGTTGCTACCTGTTTGCATTGTTCTATTAGGCTTATCTGGCTAATCTATGGAGGAAGCAGAAATGAGATTTTTTCACTAAAAATACAGCAAAGGAAGAAATTTTACCAATAGGCGAGACTGGAAGAAATTTTGAGAACTCAACATTGTCAAGATGACTATATTCTCTCCCCTCTATCATTCTGTTCTCCCTAGGATAAAGGCAAATGTATGCATTGCTATAGCCAAACAGAGTTAATTTAGTCCAGTTTTGGGCACAGGGTAGGTGCTGAATAGATGTGTTGACTTATCTGGACACAGTAAACACATATGCTCATAGGGACTTAAAGGCCTTATCTGAGAGCCATCTTTCCCTGGTAGAAATGTTGGTTCAGCACTTTGGCATTTAAACACCACCAATCAGCCTATTAATTCATAGTTGAGTCAGGCCCGCTAGTTAAAATCCTGAAATTGGTGAATGAAGGGATTGATATAGGAGTCAAGGCATCGCTGATAAGTCTCTCAGCTCATGAGAAGATGGGCAGGCAGCAGGACTCCTCACCAACCCCTACATAGAAGCCTTCCTGGAGCAGCTCCATCTCAGAGTGGCCTTCTCAAAGCCTCTATGCACTCAAAGGAGTATAATTCTTATGTGGACAATGGCACTCCTTCCCATGGAGTCACTCTGCTCATTTTCTCTGTACCCTGGTCCACAGTGTTTCAGGCAATTGTCTCTGGGCACTGCTTTAGGTCCCAGCTTAAGTTTAACATTTTGATCTAATGCTTCTCTCTGCCAATATATGTGTAGTAAACAGAGGTGAAGTTCTCTAAAGTTCTCATAATCTTCACACTCAATAGCCTATATTTATAATGTTTGCACAGCACTCCAAAGAGAAAATCAAAGGGTAATGGCTAGAAAGAGCGAAGAATCTCCTACAAGTGAGGGCTTTCCTTCCCACTGTGCTGACCGCTCCCTCCTAAAAGGGTCTTTGTTCACAAGACACAACTGCCTCTTCAGTTGCAGATCCTCAGAGGAAAGCGAACATTTTCTGAAAGGAAGGAATCCTTAACATTCACTTGCAGTTAGGGAGAGAGGAAATTCAGGCAGTATCTCATGGTACATAGGGAGAGATCTTGGCTTCAGTTTGAGGCCTGAATGGAACTTATTAGCTCCCCTTAAGGCATGTATCCAAAGTTTGGACTATTTTACCACCACTGTTTGGTTTCCTGAGAAAGAACCTTTTACTGGTGACTAACAGGTTCAGTTATGTGATGGCAAAAAGTGAGCAGCTGGACCCCAGGGGCAGCCCTGACTCAGAGACTATTCTTGCTGCAGAGAAGGACCAGTAGCTAAAGATTGGTGTAGGCCAATTGACTATATAAAACATATTAATAAACATGTCAAACTGATTAAAAAATAAAATTCAGTCACTCCTATGTATTATTAATTATATAAATCCAGTTGGGACTATTTGGTTCTCATTGAAAAAAACTCCAAGGAGAAAACATTCACAACATCACACT
Source organism: Antrozous pallidus (assembly GCA_027563665.1). Classification (NCBI taxonomy): domain Eukaryota; kingdom Metazoa; phylum Chordata; class Mammalia; order Chiroptera; family Vespertilionidae; genus Antrozous; species Antrozous pallidus. The sequence continues at coordinate 64,517,600 of CM050518.1, forward strand.
TTAACTCAATTTCAACCCTATAATGCGTAGTTACTGATTCAACGGCTTAATTTCAAAGTCTGTCTGCCTGGATATGTATCCTGACTATTCCAAAATTTAATTATGAAATAAACTTCACTTCTCTACACCTTGGTTACATTATCTTTGGAATGAACATGTTAATACTACCTCCTCTGTAGGATTCTGGTGATAATTAAGTAAAATAAAAAAATGTAAGCTCAGGACATTGCCTAGCATAGAGCAAGTGCTCAGTCATGTTGCCTAACACTGTTGTTGTTGCTGCTATTGTTCCAACTGCATCAGCAAACTATTTTCCAGTTGGATAAGATGAACCACAATTTTGCATAGAGTACAAAACCATGAGTCTACATGACATACCGCCTTGGACAGTCAAATGTAATGTTTTAACTAAAGTAGAATTGAGGAAAGGAAACCATCATATAGTTGAAAATCATTAAACTGGGCATAAAAATACTCTTTTTAAAATCTAGAACAAATATGTAATTGCTGAGTAGGTGCTTGAAACAATAAAAGCTGACAATAATAATAATAACAACAATAATAATAATAATAACAACAACAACAACAACAAAAAGAACAAAATGCAAAGCTCATTGCCTTGTCTAGGGGACTCATGGCTCAGCAGGCAGGCCATACAGCACAGCACAGCGATGCTGGTGCATGGTGAAAGGTAGGTGCTAGCTTACGAAGAAAGACTTCTCAGGTCCCTTCAGGATCGGGGATCAGCTGTGGTGAGAAGACTTTTAGAAACGTCTTAATTTGTTGAAGGTCTTGCCCTCTCTCCATTACCTCCTGATTGACTTTATCTCTGGTTCAGGAGTACTGTGTGGGAATTGTATAAGCAGTATATATTGGAAGGTTATTTGGCCCAATCTTTGAACAGAAAGAGCTTCTCAAAAGGAGAAACATCCAAGCAAAGAATGGAAGGCTAAATTAGAATTAGGTTTGAAGAGGGGAAGATTACTCTGGGCAGGAGGAAAAACATGCAGGGCTCACTAAGAGACAGGTGTGGTTTTAGGAACTGCAAGTAATTCAATATGGCCAGGCCATTGGTGGTGCTGGAGGATAGTAAGAGGAATCAGATCATAAAGGGTCTTCTGAGTTATATTATGGATAGGGAGCCAGTGAAGGTGGTATGACATTTAAATGCCAGTCTCTATTGCACCAGGAGAATGGGTTGGATGGACCCAATGGGATAGGCCAGATTAGCAGGGAATGGTAGCCTAAGGCAAGGAGATGGTAATTGGAATAAAGAAGAACAAAAGGATTTGAAAAAAATATTTGTATGTAAGTCTCAAAATGACTTGGCAATTTAATGGAACTGAACTGGGGCAAAGGAAAATGAAGGAGGTAAGGTGAACATCAATGCATCTGGTCTGAGCAGATGGTTTTCTTAAATAAGAAAAAAAAAAGAATGGATTTGGAGACAAAAAATACAGGATGGGTTTTGTAGATATTGTGCTAAAGGTGCTCATGGACATCCAAGTAGAGATGAGCTGCAAGCCGTTAGATATATGGTTCAGAAGTGCAGGAAGGCATTTTGGCTGAGAAATTACACACACACACACACACACACACACACACACACACACACCCTGGCTCTGTTCACATGACTCTATGAAATATTGTTATCAAGGGCACAGAGAGCATCCATTGGGACCTTGATTCTCAGTATGGACCTCTTTCCTCCAAAGTTCCTCTTTAAAGGGGCTAACAGCCCAAACAATAGGATCAGTTGCTCTCAGAAATCCAAATTTTGATCCCCACACCTGACCCCACACACTCTGACTGAGAGCCCACAGTGAGTAATCTCTCATCCATAGCTAACCACTCTGCCAAGCAGAGAGACCTTCCACTCTGGGACCGATGGGAACAGGAGTAGAGCTCAGCAGCTGATGTGCTCTGAGTGGGAGCACCCCGCGATGTGGGCCTCCTATTGGCTTTGCCTTTGTTGCTCCTTCATCAATCTTAGGGGATGAACACGCAGACACAGCTCAGCTGCTGCAGCAAGGTACTTTTCCCCATTACTACAGACAGAGATGATCACCTTCTCAACCAACTTTAAAGCACATTACATGTTTGAAGGAATGCTCTCTTTAGTGCTTAAAAGTCACTCCCAACAAATGCACATCAGGACACGTAGGAAAAAATAAATAAACCTCTCGCCATCCACCCGATGTGTTTACTTCAGGGGAGAAAAAGCCAAAGAAAATCTCCCCAAGTGGCCAGAATCTTAACAAGGATAGTAAATCCCTCAATGTCCAGATACAGCATTAACTGCATCCATAAACTAAATCTCAAAACAGCAAAAGTCATAATAAAAAGAAAATATTTATGAAGGCAGTGTAAGAGAAAGAGCAGTAAAAAGCCTTACATCCCCTTGTCATTCCCCAAGGTCTGTGGTCCCCAGTACCTGGCAGTCTTCCAGCCTCAGACACTCCAGCACCGCTGTGTCCGTGCCCAGCAGCACCTTGGCTCCCCCACGTCTTGGGCTCCTTCAAGACAGGTGAAACGACTGGTGTGCATGCATTGTGTTAGGACAGAAGGAGAAACAGGCCTTTTGCTTTCATGTGAAGCAGAAAGTTTCAAGTGTTTATGGGAAATCACCATCTTCATGTGTATTTTAAAGTTTTCATTTAATTAATGAGCAGAAATGTCAGAGCAGCTAACAAGGCGGTCCTGTGTTGTAAGGGCAAACACCCACTGAGCAACACAGAAGCCAGAGCTTGGCGGTGTGGGCGTTGTGGGCTAGGCAGCGACAGTTTCTTCAGAGGAACAATAGAGCACTGGCTATGTGGGGGAGAAATAATAACAATGATTTATACTCAAATCACATCTTTTGTTTTTTATTTGAAAGCCCTCCCCACATACATTACATCTCCAACATTCATCAGAGGCCAGCCTCCTCGCCCATTTTACAGATGGGGAGAGAGGTCCGGTGCAGGACAAGAGTGGCCCGCCCTAGCAGTGGAACTATGAATAGAACCTTCTTCTCCACCCAGGAAACTGCCCTCTGTCTTAGTCTGAGCCCAAATCTTAGCCTGAACCAAAGCAACACCAACTCAGCCTCTCCTGATTCCGTCGGAGGCAGGGCTGACCCCCAGCTTCTGGGAGTGGAGGGGCCTTTGGAACAAGACCTCTGAGAAGCAGATCTCCCATCTGCTCTTTGTGGACATTTAATATCTCAGGGCAATTTCCACAATGTTTATCCCTGTCCCCGGGCTGAATGCTCCTCTCAGAGTCGCAGGGGCTGTGTGCATTATTTGGGTCCTGGCTGTTACTCTCCCACCCCTCCAGAGACCAGATGAGAAGGAAACCAAGAGGTTTGCGGGTCTCTGAGGGCTGAGGGCCTGCAGAAATACCAGATAGGATCCTCAGCTTTCATCCTGTGCCAGCACCCGTGCAGTTGGTAATATGTTTCTTTGGCACTTTGGTTTCAGGCTGATAAAATGGACTTCCCTCAATGGTAGGATGCCTGCAAACTTGAAAACAAGAAAGCATTTTGCTTTGCTACAATTCGCTATTTTGGGATAAAGAACACTCAAATAGTACTGGTATAAAACTCATTTTTTGTCGGCTTCCAGCCCAGAGAGGGGAAAAAAAGAAAGAGGTAGCAAAATATAGAACATAATGTAATTGTAAGATAGAGCCAAAATGCCAGCCGTGGCTACTTCCCATTTCCTAAGAAAACTTCAAGCAACCACTTAATAAACCTAGAGTCTAAAACACACTCTGATTTTAACATTGTCAATGTGTGTAGAATGTGATGAGAATAAAAAATCAGAGTGTAATTATTAAGCAGTAACTTTCAGAAGACTTGAAGTGCTACAGGAGTGATTCAGAAGGTCTTCTGAGAGGCCTCGGCCATCCATGGTGGTATTAGAGCTGTTCAATTATCTGTGTTTTTTCCTCTTCCTCTTTTGACTTCCCAGCAGAGGTCAAATGCAGAGCACCAAAGCAGATGGAAAACATGTTTGGGTTCCCCCCGCCTTATCTTCTCCTTTCCCTATTTTATCAATTTCCCTTTTACTCTGTAAACTTTGCCTCTCCCATCACTTTTCAATCATTTCTATATTCAGATGCTTGCCATTTTCCTTGATTTACTATCACAATACATCTGAATTCTTCTCTAGACTGAATGTACTTAACACTATTGTATTGTATAGTTTAAAATGGTAAATTCTTATGTGTATTTCCCACAATTTAAAAACTTAAAAACACAAGAGTGAAAGAGTAACTCACAGAATAGGAGAAATATTTGTGAATCATATTTATGATATCTTAATATCTCCTACAATCCAACAACAAAAACAATGTGATTTAAAAATAGGCCAATAATTTGAATAGACATTTCTATATATATATATATATATATATATATATATACACGTACATATAGCCAATAAGTACATGAAAAAATGTTCAACATCACTAATCATTGAATAAATACAATTCAAAACCATCATGAGCTGTCACTTTACACACATTAGATTGGCTACTCCAAAGAACAAATAAGTAAATAAAAAACAAAAAATAACAATTGCTGGCGAGCATGTGGAAAAATTGCAACCCTTGTGCACTGCTGGGGGGAAATGTGAAATGGCACAGCCATTACAGAAAGCAGTACAGTGGTTCCTTAAAATATTAAACAGTATTATCATATGATCCAGCAATTTTACTTCTGAGTATATACTCCAAAGAATTGAAAACAGAGTATTGAAGAAATATTTATACCCTCTGTCCACAGCATTATTCACAGTACTGAAAAAGTGGAAGCAATCCAAGTGCCCATTGATTAGTGAATGGATAAACAAAATGTGGTGTATACTAAGGTTGAATATAATTCATTCTTAAAATGGAAGGGCATTCTAACACATATTATGACATAAATGAAAATGGAAGACATTATGCTAAATGAATAAACCAATCACAAAAGATGAATATTGTGTAATTACACTTATATGAGATACCAAAGTGAAATTCATAGAATCAGAAAGTAGAATGGTGGTTCCCAGGGCTAGAGGGAGACAGGAACAGGAAGTTGTTATTTAATGGGTACAGAGTTTCAGTTTGGAATATGAAGAAGTTCTAAACATTGGGTATATAATAATGTGAATGTACTTAACACTATTGTATTGTACAGTTTAAAATGGTAAAGTTTTTATGTGTAGTTTACCACAATTTAAAAACTTAAAAAACACACAAAAATTTGAAAAACACAGCTTAATTGATAGGATGCTAGAGCAGTGATCATAATATTGGGTTGCTGTTCTAGCTTTGGTTAGTGTGAGTCTTAGCTTGGACTTATTAATAAATGAGAAGCATCATTTTGAACATTTTTAAAAATGATAGTATTGTTATTGACCATTGACATAATTATATTATTAAAACACTATACTATGAAGAAACATTTTACCTGACAAATTTTAGGCAAAACAGATGGCATAGAAGCTCCCCTGTCAGCTCCTAGCAACAACCTAATTCGGAGAAGGGGCAAACCTGAAAAATGCAGTAATTTACTTAAAAGCAAAAGAACAATAAAAATAATGACAGTAAATCCATGACACACACTTCACTTGCCATTAGGGATGAATTTGGATGGGGTCTTAGAGCCTTAGACGCTGAGTCAAAACTAAATTTGAATTTGGATGATTTTCTTTTTCATATAGTATATTTAACTCTGATCTGATGGATATATGGACCAAAAATGTGTGCACAGTAAATTAAGCAATAGCCATCTTTTTTCTTCATGAGTTTAACCTGGGGAAAGCATTTACAGACACGATTTCTTCAGGTAATCATCTCTGCCAAAGACTGCTGTAGACCTGAGTTATTAATATACTATTAAAGAAGAAATTTGGTCCTCTTATCCACCTGCTCTCCTTGAGCCCTGATAACTGGACTTCAGTGTGCTTGTGTAATGGGCTTGTTGCTAGGTAACAGACACAGGGACCCCAGAAAGTCTCCTCTGGCTGTACATATTTCCTATTGAAGCCCCAGTGTCTATGGTCTGGAAACTGTTTCCATTATTCATTGTCTCTGTTCTTCTTCCTCCCATTTGTTTTTGTTTACAGACTCCAACTTAACAAATGAACTCATACATCTTCTTCCATTAACCAGCTGTGTAAAACGGAGACCCCGCTTTAATGGTATGGGTCACTACAACAGGTAATTTAATAAAGAGCTTTTGGCTAGTGGTATTTGTCTCCACTTGGTTTAAAGAGTAATGTTCAGGAAATGCATGCAACCATATTAAAATGTTTCATAGCAATAGAATGTTGTTTTAAATATACAGGTTTAACTGAGTAAATAAATAAATAAATATAATTGCTACTTCAAAACACAATTTTTGGGAGCAAGTGGAGAAATTTGGAAATGAACTAGGCATTTGGTGCTATTAAGAGATATTGTTAATATGTTAGAGATGGATGGTGCATTGTGGTCATATACAGACTGTCCTTATTTTTTGTAGATCATACTAAAAGTACAAAGTGCCATAATATCTGCACATTACTTTATAAAGTTTTCACAAAAATGTTAATTGAGCAAATATGATGAAATATTAGCAATTAATATCTAGACTTTATGCTATGTGAATGGTAACTGTCCTTTTCTTTATAGTTTTTATGTATTTAAATTTTTTCATAAAGTAATTCAGAATAGAAACAAACAAACAAACCCACAACTATTATCTTAGGAGGAAAATTTTGTGACATGGAAGGCCCATGTTTTCTGCTTCTAGGAAGAATGAGAAGAATTTTTAAGGAGGGGACAGTAGAGTAACAATCTAAGAGGAATGAGGTGGGGGAGGCAGGGAAAGAAAAAGTGTGATACTGAGGACTGTATGGAGTGCACTGACCATTAAAAAGTCCCCGGTGTTGAGTGACTAATGAGTTGTGGCGTTCAGTTTGAAATTGTTGTGTTTCTGAATTATAATTCCCTTCTTTGTGAGACACAATTATCCAGTAAATTGTGCTACACTCAAAATTACTTATTAAAGTGGAAAATGAGTCAAGTGTCAAGTTCCATGTTGCAGGAGAGTCAAGGGTATAAGATGGCAAGACAACCCATACATTTTCTCATCTCCATCACAGCCAGACTCCTCAGTGATCATAAGAATCAGGTTCCTGCTGAAACCGGTTTGGCTCAGTGGATAGAGTATTGGCCTGCGGACTGAAGGGTCCTGGGTTTGATTCTGATCAAGGGCATGTATCTTGGCTGCGGCCACATCCCCAGTAAAGGGTGTGCAAGAGGGAGCTGATTGATGTTTCTCTTTCATAGATGTTTCTGACTTTCTATTCCTCTCCCTTCCTCTCTGTAAAAAATCAATAAAATATATTTTAAAAAAAGAATCAGGTTTCTTAGACAACCCTGGAAACCTTTGGGAAGTTTTTGAACTTTTACAGAGATTTGAAGCAATCTCATCTAGATATTAATGGCTAAACTTATATTGAGGTAATATATTTCCATCTTTCCTCAGGTCTAAGAAGATTGAAATAAAGTGTTGTATTGCCCTATTTGTACCAACAATGTAAGGTATACATTAATTTATTAATTAGATAATTAAATAAGTACAATTCATTTACTGTGTCAGTCATTCAACACACTTATTGAACATATGCAGTGTATCAGGTACTGTTTATGGCTGAAGAATGATATAGTGGCAGTGAGTTTTATTTTGGCATGATTGCAAAAAAATAGGTTTTAAAAATCACCTGAAGATAGTGCCAAAAGAATTTGTTGATGGATTAAATGTGATATTCAAGAGAAAAAGAGGAGTTAACAATGACACTACAGTTTTTGGCTTGAGTGTCAGGAAGGCTTGAATTGTCCTTAACTGATATGGGGAAGACTATGATAGGGGCAGGGCTGAGAGGATTAATAGAAGATTAGGGTCTGGACATGTTAAATGTGGGGTACTATTTGATATCTAGGGGAGATATTTAGAAGGTAGATGAATATAATAATCAGGAATTACAGGAAAATTCTGGAAGAGAGACCTAATTTTGGTGTGTGTGTGTGTGTGTGTGTGTGTGTGTGTGTATGCGTGTTGATTAATAGATGTGTTAAGGGTAACTGGGACTTGTTTTAACTAGGGACATGGGAATGGCTATCATGAAGGGAAAAGTTTATTATACTCTCAGTTCCCTAGAAACAAGGGGCATGGAATGTAGGGCCATACAGGGAAGTGCCACCGTGAGATGGGCAGGCAGACTGAAAAAGAGGGAAATAGTGGGCAAGAACCTTTCATGTGGTTTCCATGGGAAGGAATGGGCAAGGCAGGGTAAACAGGCTTGTTGAAGGACTGGCTGATTGGACTACTTTCAACAAGCTCTGGGGCCTAACGATCGGATCTGTATATATATGGCAACAGGCAGATTAGGGATGATGAGGGCAGATGCTTAGTGGCTCTGGAGCAGTTGGTTTGCATCTGAAATGCGTGCTCACGGGCAGGCAAGTTGTTTACTATCTCTAGGAATTATCTAGCTCTGGCAGGCAAGTCTCTCCAGGGCCAGCAAGGCCCCAAATGTCAAAGCATGGTCATCCAGAAAATAAAAGTCTGAATTATTGTAAAAGTATTTAAAATCATGAGCTTAGATGAGATAGTAGCCCTGAGCACTTCAATCCAGAGGTCAAGGAGATGGAAAAGATCCAGCAAAGAAAACTGATAAGAGCTGGGGGGCGGGGGGGGGGGGGGAGGGAGGAGAGAACCCAGCAGAGAATTTGAAGGGAAACCAGCAGAATGTGTTATCTAGAAAGTTAAGTGAGTAGTTTCCAGAAGGAGGAAAACTGTGCCAGACGATACTGACAGGCCAAATAAACAACACGTGGGTCATTGGTGACCTTTGCAAGGGTAATTTTTGGTGTAGGGCTAGGAACCAAAGTTCAAATGAATGCGATTTAAGAGAGAATAAGAGGGAGGAAGTAGGACAGAGTAGCAGTCACTCCTTTGAGGTGTTTTGCCCTAAAGGGAGCATGGAAATGAACCTGGAGTGAGGTGAATATGTCACAAGAGGCTGAACTGGCTTGTTTTGTTTTGTTCCTTGTTTGCTTTTTCTTTAATCCTCACTGGAGGATGTGTTTTTTATTGATGAGAGAGGAGAGAGAGAAAAGAGAGAGAAACATTAATGTGAGAGAGAAACATGGATCACTTGCTTCCCACATACCCCCTGAACATCCTGAAGGAGAAAAGCCACAACCTTGACATGTGCCCTGACCAGGAATTGAACTCGTGACCCTTCAGTACATGGGACGATGCTCTAATTAACTGAACCACACTGGCCAGGACTCAGCGGGGGTTTTCACCATGTTCCCAGACTAACAGGACTTTGTGCAGGATAAAATTCATGAGCAAATCCAAGTAAAAGTGAAAGCAAGTTTTATTTTGGTAGAGGGAAAAAAGCCAAGATTTGGGTCCATGGAGACAGGATCAGGGGTGAGCCTGGGCCAGCTGCTGCTGCTCCCTGGTTGCAAGTCTTGCAGGCTGCTGCTGTGAAAGAAGTGAAGTTCACATTCGAGTGGACGCAGGCAAAGTAAGTTGTGCACAGCAGTCCGTCAGTTGACAAGATACGATGTGCTTGGGATACGATGTGCTTCCCAAGGTGGGTTATTCCTGAACTTTGTGGCAGCCAATTCTATCTCTGCCTTCTGGTTGGGAGGGGGACTTGTTCCCAAGATTGTCCATTCCAGAAGTGTCATGGTGCTCTTCCCCCTCAGCCTCCCTTTTACTTGTGATGTCATTTTTCATTATAATGATGGTTTATGAGCTTTGGGACCCTTTTTCTCAGGTAAAATTTTCCTCCATCTTGAATTGATCTGGTTTTAGCCAGTTCTTGTTGTTTGCTTCTGTGACCGCCTCTACAAAGTGTTCCCCTTGGATCATGCAGGGAGGTGGGGGCTCTAGTGTGAGGACTTAGCCTCGTGGGCTGTGATTTGTTCCTACATCCTCATTCCACTTGTTGGAAGATTTCCCTAACTTCTTTCTAACCTGTCTAAAATATATATATATTTTTTTACTAGATGGAGGAAAAAAAATTAAGGATAATTTTTTGTGTGTGATCAAAGGAACAGAAGGAAAAATCTGCCGAGGTGCCTCTGAGAAGACAAGAGGAAAACAAGAGGAAAGCCCAGCTTTAGATAAGATCCTGGGCCGCTCAGTGGTAATGACGGGGAAGGAGGAGTGGGTGGGCACAGACCTGAAGATGTGGTGGGAGAGGATGGAAGTGCTCCCACTGGCCTCTGTTTTCCCAGTGCAATAGTGACCCATTTGAGGTTTGTTTTTTTAGCTGATGCTGATTTGATGTGCTTAATAGTAACTGGATGGGAGACAACAATCTGATTTGTATGAAGTGAATGAGACTACCCCATCTCTTGTTTAATTTTGGCATGGCATTGTAAATGAAGGAAAGTGAAAGGAAGAAATATAGATCTATAAATATAGAACATAAACTAGAAGAGTATGATCCGATTCGTTGGCTTGTTCCATCTTGTCAACAAATATATGTGGGAAGAGAAAGACCTGAATGTGATGACATTGAGTAAACATCTTACTGCTTCTTCCAATAAGAGAAGCGTCAGTTACTTACCAGGGTGTTCTTAAGGTGAGAGGGGGAGGTGGGAAAACTGTGGATTCAGCATTTGACTACTTTGAGAAATAAATGCTGAAGAGTCTCCGAGGAAGTTCCTTAAGCAAGTGGTTTAGGAGGAAGACGTGCACAGGCACACACACACCCTCTGCACTTAACACGCTTATCCTCTCCAATCCCTGACAGATCACCACCTTGGGAATTATGTTCCTGCAACTAGGACGCTTTTATTCAGGCAGCTTATTCTTTTGACCTTGTAGCTGTTACATGCCAGTCACAATGACATGTCCCCTGATCTTCTCTTATAAATAAAGATAATTTACTCATCAGCTGCCAAGCAGTGCCTGGAGGATACCTATTTTTTCATGTTCCTAACTTAATGAGCAAAGTAGGTAGGGTAGACCTCCCAGACATGATGGGATTCTGGGTCTGATGGGAAGATAGAATGTGCTCCTACTGCAGGTAAAGATAATCTCTGAGAGCTGCCTGCCCAGTGCTTAGGTGTGAAGGAAGCAGGCCTGGGCCCTGTGACCCACACGGGGACTCCAGGCAGGTTCTCCAAAAGGTCTTCTGGGGTCTGGGTCTCATCAGCCCAGGACTGCAGCTCACTCAAAACTCACCCAGCACAGGGTCTGCAGGCAGTAACACGGACAATGGCTTTCCTCTTTCAATGAATCCCCCACCACCTCCAAGAACCTAGGTGCTTTTCAGATATCCTGTGAGCATTTATCATCTCCCTTTGGTGAACAGGCAGACTTTCCTCTATGCCCTTTCTTGCACAGAATCCACATTCTATGGCCAGTGTTCAGGGAAGGGAGTTATTAGAGTTTATCAAGGGATAGCCAGCTCTGCTTCCCAATTCTTCTTCTTTTTTCCTGGTACAGATTACAGATTTAGCTTTATTCAGGCTCAGAAACTCTTGATTTATGAAATTAATAAGCATGTGCTTCACATTGCAGCCAGTGTGAACTGCTCAGAATACCTGATGTGCTGGTTGTAAATTGATAACCATATATGGTAGATCATGGAGAGCTCAGAAGAAGGAGGCAACCATCTGAATCACATTCATACCATATGACCTGGACCCCAAAAAGCAAATCTGAGCTTGGGTTGTGTAAACCAGATTACCCAGCATGAGTCTTGCTTATGAATGAAACTATACCCTAGGAATCCATGTCTCTCAAATGGAAAACAGCTCCATTACTGTCTGCCTTATGAAAAAATGAAGGTACCTATGCATTAAGAGGTAGACTTCCAATACCACATGAATAAACTTCATACAGAAAGGTACAGTGTCTTTTTCTAGCATTTTCACAGAAAAAAGCATGATGTGCACATGAGAAGCAACTGCAATTCCATCTAAGCTCAGCCACATGGACGCTATCTCTTTGCTCAGTCTGTTTTTTTAGTTCACTACTTTCACCAATGGAGATCTCACAGAAAGATGCTGCATCAAAGCTTTAGTGTTGTTCATTGAATTATGGCGCTTCTCAGAAAACATTTGTGACAGTCCTTGAAATGGAACACGATTCATGGAAATCCACAAGGAACACTAATGAAGTTGAAATGCCTTTGCGTCCATCCTGGAACTCTGGGACCACAATGGAACTGCGTTTTAGTGCAGGTGGCAAGGTAGTTGAGCTTTTCACAGTGACTAATGGTTCCAATAAGTTGTGCAGGGAGGGTTATGATGCTGTGATTACCCTAAAATTTGCCTGATTGTTAGAGTCCTTTGGGAATGGGTTATTTTTTGAAATATATTTTTATTGATTTGAGAGAGAGATATAGAGAGAGTGTTCTCACAGATGAGAATGATTGATTGGCTGCCTCCAGCATGCCCCTCACTGGGGCTTGAGCCCAAAACCAGAGCTTGTGCCCTTACTGGGAAAGAAACTGTGACCTCCTGGTTTATAGATCAACACTCAACCACTAAGCCATGCCAGTCGGGCTGGGAACGAGTTTTAAGATTTGTATCAATAATCACTTTCCCAGAAAAATGGACACATCAATAACCTGGTTGCCTTTTTACATTGTACACTGGCAAGGGGACAATGCACTTTCTCTAAAGTTCTCAATCATAATATTAAATATCACAAGAAAATAAAAGCATGGCACTCTACCAGGGCTGTCAACTAAGATAGAAAACCTGATTAGCAACAAATTTGGCACCTGAGACTTCTACAAATGGGGTGAGTTGCCAAAGGCATGTCTGACTGAGGTAACACTGCCTTTCATTCAATTTTGGCAGAAGTACGTGTTACCAGATATAAAGCATTAATTGTTTTCTTAGGAAGTGAAAGTGAACATATAATTTTTAGTATGATATGTAGCCATATCTATATATCAGAGTTGACTATTATTATTAAGTGCTTAAACTTTTAAAGACACATTGTGCAATATTTACATATTATCTATACTAGCACAAACCATATAGGGCATGCTTACTGCCAGAAAGATTTTGGAGAGCTTGACATATTTTCAATTTCAGTAAGAAAAACTCAGCATTGCTAGGAGTGGTATGCCAATATCTAATTTCTATAGATGAAAATATATGACTGTCTAAACCTTAGCTGTTGAAACAGATGGCCTGGGTCTACAGTGTGACACTCCTTAGGAAAGTAAGAATTCTCAACAAAAAGTTCTGGAAGGCATGGGAAAGGTCAAGTAGCCCTTTCTCCTCACTCTGTTTATCACCAATGCAAATCTCTCAAATATTTATGTTTTTAATTTCCTTACAAAGTCAAAATGTGAAGCTGAGGTAATTACTACATCTGATAAAGGCTAGGAACAGAGTTGAGTACAATGAAAAATTTATCATTGAACATATTTGATATAGCATTTTTGTCACTGTCTTTTTAAAAATAGACACAATTTTCCACCTGCAGAGCCATATGATCTGTTGGAGATGTGTCAGGGATCATGATAGCACAGTGAACAACTGGGGAGGCCACAGGAAACATGACTGAGCCTCCAGCTCTGACCTCATCAAGGAGCAGCCCCACCCTCATTTCTCCATAATCCCAGGTTTAAAGAAAAAAGATTTTGCTATTTAAAGGAGTGTGCAAATGAATGTGCTATTTTCACCTATTTAATACCAATAAGATATTAAAGAATATTATAGAAACAATTTAAAACATGGAAACCTATTTATGACATATTTTTAAATTTAAAAGTTGATAGCAATACACTATGAACATTATAAATCCTTTTTGCAAATATAATCATTTACACACACACACACACACACACACACACACACAAAAGATGATTAAATAAAAAACTACATCATATTGAAAGAGTACTGGAGAGTGAGTCACTTTATTTCATGATTTTTGCTTAGTATTTTTTTAACGTTTTGTTTCGAATAATTCTAGGTTTATAAGAAGTTGTGAAAATAGTACAGAGAGGTCCTGTGTACACTTGACACCATTCCTCCAATGGCAACAGCAATAGTAACATAATTATAGAATAATATCAAAACCAGGAAATTAACATCGATACAACTCACAGACCTTTCTCAGGGTTCTCCAATTTTACATGCACTTATTTGAGTGTTGTACAAAGTTCTATGTGATTTTATCACATGCAGACTATAAAACAATTTCATCACCACAAAGATTCCTAAGACTGTATTTAAAATTTTAATGGATTTTAGAAACAGAAAGGGAGAGAGAAAGAAACATCAATCAACTGCTTCCCTCACATGCCCCACGCAGGGTTGGAACCCACCACTTGGGTAGGTGTCCTGACCAGGAATCACCTGCTACCTTTTGATGTATGGGATAATGTTCCAACTAAGCCATACCAGTCAGGGCCCTCATACTCTATTTTTATAGTCAGCACCCCAGCCTTGTTTCCAGTTAAAATCAGTTCTCTATTCCCATCTCTATGATATGGTCATTTCAAGAATGTTATATACATGGAATAATATCATATAGCCTTTTGAGACTGGCTTTTTTTCCGACCTGGCATAATTTGAGTTCCACCGAAATTGTGCTTACAAGTTGTTCATTTTTATTGCTGAGTAGTGTCCCATGGGTATGGCTGTACCACAGTTTGTTTCGCCAGTCACTCATTGAAGGAAATGAGGGTTATTTCCAAATCTGTAGTCTTTATTACAGATAAAGATACTGAGAATATTCATGAAATATATGTGTGTGTGTGTGTAGACATACATTTTCATTTCTCTGGGATAAATGATCAGACATTGGATTTCTGGTTCTCATGCTAAATATGGTTAGTTTTTAAGGAAATTGCTAATATATGCACACACATATGACACATGGATGAATGGTGTCAAGTGTACACAGGACCTCTCTTACAATAGCTGAGACTTCCAAAAGCCTAAGTGCACATCAGCAGATGAGCGGTTAAAAACTGTGGCACCTCCTCACAGTGAAATGCTATGTAGCAATAAAAAAGAAAGAACTCTTAACCAACTACAACGGCATGGATGGACCTGGAGAATATTACGCTGAGAGAAATAAGCCCGTCAGAGAAAGGCAAGTATCACATGATCTCATACGTGAAATATAATGAACCAAATAAACTGATGATCAAAAATAGACCCAGAAACATAGAAGCATGAACAGACCGTTGAGCCATAGAGGGAAGGCAGGGGAGGGTGGGTAGGAAGAGATCAACTAATGAACTTGTATGCATATATGCGTAACCCATGGGCACAGTCAATGGGTACTAAGGACCTGGGGGTGGGGGGGGGGCAAGAGCAGCTGTAAGAGGTTAATGGGGGGAAAGGAGGACATAAGTAATACTTTCAACAATAAAGATACAAAATAAAATAAAATAAAAAACTGAGAAAAAGAAATAGCCAAACTCTTCTTCAGAGGGGCAGTACCAGTTTACATTCCCACCAGCAATACATGAGAGAACCAGTTTCTCTGCATCCTCACCAGCATTTGGGATTGTCACTCATTATTTGATATGTTCGAGTAGATGTAGAGATATCTCATCATAGATTGAATTTTCATTTCCCTAATAGTGATGTTGAACATACTTACCATCAGTGTAGTCTCTTTGGTGAAATGTCAGTTTATATCTTTTGCCCCTTTTCTAACTGGGCTGCTTGCTTTTTCACTGGGGGAAATTTGTGTGTTCTTTATGCATTCTGAGTCTTTTGCCAGGTAGTGGTTTCCAAAAGTTTTCCTCAGGTCTATAGCTTGTCTTTTTGTCCTCTTAATAAGGTTTTTCACTGCACGAATGTTTTTATTTTGATGTTTTATTTACTATTGTGGCTGGTACATGGGAAGCACTTGGGAAAAATCTGGTGAAAAGGAGAAAGAAGAAGAAAGAGTGAGGGAAATGACAAGGGGTGAAGGAGGAGAAATGGAGGAGCAGAGAATAAAGAAAAACAAAGCATCTATCCCTAGAAACAGTTCCCGCGGTAAATACGACATCGCCCAAACTCCATACAGAGCACATTGTTTTATATCACAAAGAGGGGTTTCACACATCCGCATGCCCTCTGCAGAAACACTCCCCAACTGAGCCCACAGGCAGAGAGAAGTTTGTCTCTTCACCTTGTAAACTCTCAGGGATGCAACCACCAGAACTGTGCTTGTGGCATTTCCAAGCTCTTTCAACCTCTCATTTTTGGCTGATACAGAAAGAACAAGACATGCCTCCCTCACAGCAAACCTGTGTCCCTGAGACTCTGGGACGACTGAAGATGAGCAGACGCCGACTTCTCCCGAGACAGTTGTCTTGAGGCCTCAGGGAAGTTCTTATTAGAAATAGTCAGGCAGCAGAGAGATGCAGTGATTTACGGTTCACGAAAAAATGCTGAGGGGATCCTCAGACAGGAGGCTTCACAAAGATTGTTCAGAATCAGAAGATAAAATCACATAGTTTGAGGGGAGGTAATGTTACAGTGTCTGGTGAAATGAGTTTGCCATGGCACTTTGATGGGAGGATAGGGGGCCCCTCTCAGGAAGGTCCGCCGGAACTTGGTCTGCACAAGTGCATGAGCAGGAGGCTCCAGAGGGCGGGTGGGTGCAGCAGCCACTCAGTCTTGATCAGCATTTAGGACTCAGGGTTGAAAAATGGAATTCATTTGCTGGCCTTATAAATATTGAAATGTACTCTTTAACAGAGCCAGAGATCTCCTCCTCCCTATTCATCTCTATAGCTGGCCTGTGTGTTTCTGCAGTAAGTACCATCCCTGGTTTCTTCTGTGAAGACCGAAGGGCGTCCCAAAGGGAGTACACCACTTCCCAAAAGGAGGAGCTTCTAGAAAACTCCCAATTCTATCCGGCATCTTCCCCCTTCTCGCCACCTCCTCCTCTACAGCACTGGTCCAGATACCATTATTTCTCACCTGAATTATTGCAATACTCCTTCCTTTTAATTGGTCACTGTGTTTCCAAAATTGCACACACACAACCATATTTACTAGTATATTCAGCACTATGACCTGGAAGGACCTTTTAAAGATCGAGTCAGATCACACCATTTCTGCTCTCTGTACTCTGAAGTATCCCAATTCACTCTGAGGAAAAAAATACTTATGATAATCTATTGGCCCTCACTATATGGTAACTACCCCCAGCTAATCTAACTCCAACTCTGCAACATCTCACTTTCAACCTGAAATGGATCTCTTAAAGAAAGAACTGTGGGCCACTGAGGCTGCAGTGGGAATAGGGGTGGGTCTCAGCCCATCCTTCACACCCCCACCTGGCCCCTCCCACTGTGGCTCCCAGTCCCCTGTATTCAGGCAGCTCCCTTGTTGCAGAGGCTCCCATTTGCTGACAGCAATAGCCCTGCTCACACCCGCTGATGGCATGGAGTGATTGGGGCCAGCACCAGCAGTGGGTGCAAGTGGGGTTGGCACTAGCAGTGGGTGCAAGCAGGGCCATCCCTGCAGTGGATGGGAGAGATGGCTGCTGGCCCTGATTGCCCCTCAGGAGCAGGGGGAGGTGGAGAAACCCTGAGGGGTGATCAGGGCCCAGTGACGGTGCCAGATGATCAGGGCCGGTGCTGGGCACCAGTAGCAGGTGTGAGTGGTGGCTTTGGCTCTGGCAGCGGGTGTGAGCAGGGCTGGCGCCGGCAGCAGGTACAAGCACCTGGCAGCACCTCTGTATTTTCAGTAATTACCAGAAGCTCTCCCCAATGACAGCCACTAGCACCCGGCCTTTGTCTGATGCCCCCGCTTACCTGCTCCAACATCCCGCCACAGTCGATGCCTAGCATGTTCCATGTTCTGACACCTCCTACCGATGTCCACCATGTTCTGTGTGCATTCCCTGGAGGTCAGCACATGTCATAGCGACTGGTTGTTTGTCCATTTGTTTGGTTGTTCTGCTGTTCAGTCTATTTCATATATATATATATGTCTTTTTTCTTACTCATTTGGCTACCTGATGTCTTTTAGAACATTTAATCTATTTACATTTAAAGTAACTATTGATCAGTATGTACAGTTCTTATTGACATTTTATTATTCATATTTTTATCTTATTTTATTGCAATTTTTATTTTAGCTTCAATATTAGAAGAGATGAAATTATACTGAAAAGCTATTATAAAGGTAAAAATTGTTGACAATGCTTCCAAAATTTGCCAGAACAATCAGATAAGGATGAAGAGCTTTGTAGTTGTCATTTTTGTCATAGATATTTAGTTCAAAGCCCAAGTATTTATATTTTATTTCAAAGCTTTCACAGCTCCAAAGAAAATTATTTGTCTGCTTAGTTTAAAAGTCCACTTTTTAAAACCAATCAGAAACTCTATGGAGTTTTTCAGAAAACTTAAATATGATTGGATGTCTGAGAGCACTAAGTTTGTAAGCAGCACCTGACTTCAATGGCTACTTCAGGGACCAGGCTGGAGGTGGAAGCTGATAGGGAGAATGGGGTTTATTATTCTGCTGCTGTGAGCCAGCTCTTCCCAGATTTGCCAACCCCCACAGCCAGAGCTCTGAGGTTTTCCCTAAGGGTCCCCATAGGTTTTGCCACCACTTTGTTCTATTTTACAGGTGCCTTACAATAGGGGAGGACACATTTACTAAAATGTATGAGGCTATTTTTAAAATAGACTTTTAACTTTTATTAAAGTAAAAAGACTAATTTGGTAATTTTTATTTCTGAGTCTAACGTATTTGTAAAATAATTTTGGACCATAAATAATTTTATGGTTATGTCCTTGAGCCAGCAAAAACTGTCGGCTTAAGATGGATCCTATTGTTTTAATTATCCAAACAGGGTCAGTGGTGCTTTTCATCCTCTCCACCTCCACACAGCCTGATTTTGGCCAAAGACATCTCTGCACTGAGGCCTGACACATATTTATGGGATGTGCAAGTTATGAGTAACATAAAATTGCATTTTCAAATATGTTTATATTTGATGTTCTATAAGAGGAGAACCTGGGTAGTTTGGTAAGAGGGAATGGAGAAGGTGGAAATAACTATAATTTCAAGAAACATCTTAAGTGGCAAAGTTGGCAAGCATTATTCCCTGTAGGACTTCATGTGTGGTATGACAGTGTGTGCCCATGAGTGTGTGCACATGTGTGTGCTTTGAGGATACAGACTAGGAAAATGTAGCGAACTATTTTATTTGATTAACCTTCAGAATCAACTGATTAATTGCAAATAATCTGTTGAGAGTCTCAGAGCAAAATATTTGCCATTAATTACACACACTTAACATTTACTAAAACTCTCAACCCAGTTGCATTAATTTTAGAAAAATAAATGTAACTGAATTCCTACTGTGTAGGTAGAATAATGGTCATATGTCTCCCGGTGGTCCACTGGACACTAGGCATGGTGTAGTTTAACAGATTCCACTCCACACTGAGCCATTGCTGCTGATGCCCCTGCACCCTGTCATTTCTAGCTTAGTCTCTAGTTTAAGAATGGCACTTTCACCAAACAGGGTTCCGGAGGTCCTCCAGATCTACAGAATGTTGATCCATTATGCACACAACCAGGCCACAGAATACCCCTGATATAGAGGCTAGGCAGAAGCTGACAGGATGAGGTTAATAAGGTAAGTAAGCAAACAACATTTTGCAGTGCACATTCAAGCCAGCCCCTGGGAAAAGCAATTGGAATGTTGAGGAAATGCATAGGCATACAAGAACATGTCGACTTTATGACAAGAAAGGGACATTCCCCAGAGGGTCAATTATGGGGCCTGAGGTGCTTGTGTCAATCGGAAAAGTGGAAGAGCTTAGCTGGGACCACAGCCATGACACCGAAATCTCAGGCAACCCAGGAGCCCTGAGTCCTGGCCTCAGATCCAGGGTTCTAAGGGACCTGGGTTGCAACCCCCTCCAATGCTCCTTCTGGCTATCTCTGCTGTGAAAACCAGTACTTTCTGGTTGTGAAACACAGTTATTACATATGTTAAAATGTACAAAGGAATAGCATCTAAATGAAAGGCATAACCCTTTTATCTCTAAATATATATCTAGACTCAATTGGTGCACCTGATTATTTGCCTAATGGCTATCAAAAATCAAGCCATGTGCTAAAAAACAAATACTGAGTGTGAGACGTGGAGGGGTACAATCACTTGCCCTAGGCCCCAGCTGGAAAGGATAGGAGCTAGTCACTGGCTGTGGTTCTGTGGCTGGAGGTGCATTTGAAAAGGTTAACAGGTAGAACTGCTTCCAATCTGAGAGATTAGCGTGAACAAAGACAGATAGGTCGATGTAACAACACACAATCAAGTAACCTGAGCAGTGGGTACAGCCAGTGGAGAACATGGAGGAAAGCTCATCTTAGTCCAATTCTGAGATCCTCCAAAGCTGCCTGGGAAGGCTGGTCAAACTTGAGATGGTGGGACATCTGAATGCTCAGCCTTGTAGAAAGCAGCACTCAGTTAGGTCTAAGCATGGGCAGGTGTAGGAAGCCTCAGACTGACCTGTGGTGGGCCACAAACAAGTCCCAGCTTGTCGGGCAGAGCCCTCTTAGCTTAATTAAGCTAACCTTATAGCTCTCCCTAGTCCTTCCTAAGTAGCTAATGGACTGTGGGAGGTGCAGCAAGTGCTGCCAAAACAAGGCAAAACTCACAAGAACATTGTAAACATGTTGACTACCACCCTTGTTTTGATCTCACTATAAAATAAAGCCTCAGCTTGCAGGCTGGATCTTTCTGTATCCTTATCCAAGCACGGGAGATCTGCAGAGCCCCAGCTATATTCTCTTGTCTGCCTTTAATCCTTCACTGCCCCTCCAAACCCTTTGGCTGTGCTGGCATGGCACATGTGGCATCCAATGTGGGGCCTGAGTACAGGGCCACTACAATGGCAAGGTGAAAGGATGCGCCAGTGAAGCACGTGCAGAAAGCAAAAAGAAAGGTAAGGAGCACAGTTTGGAAATAACTAGGGGTAAAACATGGGAAATTAAGACTGTCCAAATCTGAGGACCATAAAGAAAACTCAGACCCGCCAGAAGAAATCCGACAGCACCAGTCTCGCATTGACAACATCTTCGCATCAAAGTCATCTTCGAGAGGAGCCAGAGCATCATCACCAACAGCAGCCTGAACGCCAAGCCATCCCAAAGAGGCTCATCGACCCGTAGCAGCTGTGGGGCCTCCTCTTCGAGGAGACGGAGAAATGGCACAGGCAGCTGGAGGAGGTACAGGGCACCCAGAGAAGCTCCTTGCCCCTTCGTTCAAAAGTCTGAGAGTTTCCCTGATGACAGCAATGTGGAAGAAAAAAATGAAGGCTAAGCAAGGGACTGAGGTGCTGACTAGCTTTGGTGAGCTGCCAGTTTTCAGTAGTCTTGAACGGCCAAATCTGAGGACTCTGAGTAAATAACTCATTTTGTAGCTAAAAATGTTAACATATTTGTCCTTTGATTTCTCTTATTGTTTTGCATTGGCATTGTTCTGTTATTCTAATAGGCAGTGTTTTGTTCAAGTTTTAAAATGTTATCATGTCTGTAGTTTGGTTTTTGTATTGGCATTGTTTTGTTATTGTTTTAATAGTCAGAGCTTTGCTCTTGATGTTTTAAGTTTTACTGTAGTAGCTTAAAAACAAAAAGGGAGTGGCTATAGGGTTAAGCCTCAGACTGACCTGTGGTAGGGCCACAAACAAGTCCCATCTTGAAGGACAGAGCCCTCTTAGCTTAATTAAGCTAACCTTATAACCCTCCCTAGTTCCTTCCTAGGTAGCTAATGGGCTGTGGGAGGTGCAGCAAGTGCTGCCAAAACAAAGTGAAACTCACAAGAACATTGTAAACATGTTGACCACTACCCTTGTTTTGATCTCACTATAAAATAAAGCCTCAGCTTGCAGGATGGGTCTTTCTGTGTCTTCATACAGGTGCAGGAGATCCACTGAGCCCTAGCTGTATTCTCCTGTCTGTCTGTTTGTCTGTCTGTCTGTTTGTCTGTCTGTCTGTCTGTCTGTCTTTAACCCTTCACCGCCCCTCCTCAGGCTCACTGAACCCTTTGGCTGTGCTAACACAGCACAGGTAGGGCCCTGCGTGAAGATTTCACGCAAAACAAAGTTAAAAACTTCACAGAACAACCTTTGTCCTTGATGAGATTATGCCCATGGAAGACATATAGAAGTCATGCAGCATCATGGCATTGAATGATAAATCCCAAGTTCAAGAATCTCTTCATCTGGAGTTGAATGTTAATAAAATGGTTGTCTTTGTGAAAAGTAAACTGTAAATACACTAAATTTGTCCCAAAACAAATGAAAACATTTAATTGGAGAGAGGATTTATAAAACTGCCAAGTGAGTAAGAGAGGCATCTCCCCATTACAGGCAGAGAAGCTCTGAAGGCCTGCTTCCACACACCTATGTGACTCTGGGCAGAATGTCACCTGCTGGACCCACTGTCTCATCTGTAAGTCCAATGATGGCTTCACCTGAACTTGCAGGCCTTTGTTGATAAACATGGGCCTTTGGTAATAAACACCTTACTCACACTCAGGCTTTTCTGGCATTGTACTTTCAAACTTACAGTATGTTCGTTAACATCCTAATCTCGTAAGAAATGAATTGTCTGCAATCCTGCTGAAGTGTAGTGTGATCCCAGAAGAAAGTAACAATCTTGTATTGGAGCTTATTTGTCCTTTTATTAAATACTAAATTCTGCACCCTTATGCTCTCAGCCTGCTTTTAAAAATCATTGGTAAAATGCAGTTAACACCCAGAAACAAAAGCTTGAGCTTATAAAGGAACTCATAAAAAATAATTCCAAAATGAAACACAAAATTGTCACCTAATAACTGAGGAAAGTGAGGCCCAAGGCCTGAGCTTTTTCACCATCTCTTCTCTTGCCGACATAGTATTTTTACTGTCCAATTCATGAGGATGAAGCTTTCCTCTGTGTCCTTGAGCTGGTCTCTCTTGCCTCTACCCAGCCCTAGCTCCATTATCATTCCACTCTCCCTCCTAATGTATCTTCATTTTTCTGTCTTCCCAATAATTTCCTCTACTCAATCTAGAAACATCTCCCACTCCTACTTTCCAAATATACTGTATTTCATCAATCCTAGGACTTACATTTCTTCACATTTAACAGCTCTAAATTCAAGATGTTTCTTGCAAGGAAGGCCCTTCATAATTCCACTGAACATTTTTTTCTTCTTTCTTGAAATATAAACAGTGTGTCTTATAGCTGATGACATCTTAGATCAGACACAATACAAAGCAAAGCCCTTCTTTGTCTCGCTCCCCCCACCACCATACCACTTGCCTTGGGGTAGGCTCTTTGAAATTGTCAGAAAAATAGGATCACTTGGATATTTTAGTTAATGAGGATTTAGTATAAGACAGGAAAGGGCCTCAATGGTGCTCCTGCCTGCAGAATTGCAAGGTTGTGGCTCATTGGTGAGCAGCAGCAGCTCTAATGATTCCACACAGTATAGATGCTGATGGCCCAGAAGCAACTCTGGTGCCAGCTCATGACTCAGCTGCCCCATCTCTGCTTCTACAAAGTGAGCCTCACATTCAAGCTCCCTAAAAGAAAAGATCCGATCGGGTTGACCGTTCATCACTTTGCCATCAGCAAGACTTATTTTTTTTCTTTGGCCAGGCTATTGACTGCTTATGTAAATTTGACACCAACTCATTTCAGATCCAATCACAGGTGGCCAGAGCTGGGATAAGACATGGAGAATTAGGGGTAGAGAATAGGCTCAGAAGAGGATTGGGAAGTATTTATATAACTTAATGGATTTATCTCTACATCTGCCTTTAGCTGATGTTTCAGATTCTCTTTTCAATCCAAGTTTTTCAAAAGAGTGATTGAAACTTGCTGTCCCCACCTCTATCTTTCAACCCAGTTCAATCAGACTTCCTCCCAATCACTGGAGAGCTTGCTCATTCTCACCGAGGCGTGTTTGATTAATCCGGTGAATACTCTGCAGACTAGACCTTCCCAGGTGTTGGGGCTGCAGCAGAAGACACAGTAATTTTGTTCATAGCCCTCAAATCCCCTTCATCAGGGCATATATCCTTCTTCTAGGTGCTTCAAGAATTGACTGCTAAGGGCTCACAGCACAGCTTTTCCCCAGAAAACAACCTTCAGCTCATGGGAGCTCACAGGTGACATCTGCCTCAATGCTGTAGGGCCGGTTATGCTCCAGAGTGTCCCATGGGTCAGACTAAAGCCAGAGGCCAACTAAACCCCCTTCTTCACTCAGCTTCTTCCCCTGTTCATTTGTCCGTCACAATTGTATAAGTTTTCTTAAGAGGACTTTCTCAATAAACCTTCCTAAGAAGCTCCATCTCAGGCTGTTTCTAGGGAACCAACTAGGATACCTTGTGCCTTGCAAATCTCCACCTCCTTGATTTCCTTGTTACTACATTCTCCTCCTGTTTCCCATCCTATAATTCTTAATGCTTCCTGGCATTCAGTTCTCTTTCCCACTCCACAGCAGCGGTTCCCAAACCAGTAGACTGACACTCCTTTAGTAACAAGTATTTCCTAATGCTTTCTTTATTATCCTGAAAATGCTTTCTATATATGTTTGTATGCATATGTATGTTTAAATGTCAAATACAATGCAAACTGTAATTTCATCAGTTCATTATTCAGATAGAGAAATACGTTTAAATATGAGAGATCAAAATGTAAAGTAGGAAGAAAGAATGGTATAGGAGTGAAGAACATAGACTCTGGAATCAGACTGCCAGGATTTCAATTCCACAAGATTTCATTCAATAGCTGTATGGCTTTGTGCAAATTACTTCAGCTTTTTGTACTTCAAATTCTCATTAACCCACTAGATAGCACTGTTATAAAAATTTCTTTTTATTTAAAAAATTCATGTGTGAGCACAGTGCCTGGCATATGTGAGTTTTAACTTATGTTTTTCATATATAAATAACATTTTCTTTTGTTCTAGCACAGTGGTCAACTATTTATTAGTTATTTATTGAAGGCTAGAGAGTAAATAATGTAGGCTTTGTGGACCATACATAGTCTCTGTTATTTATTCTCCTTCTTATTTATTTTTTGTTTGTTTGTTTTTACAATTCTTGGAAAATATAAAAACTTAGCTTATGGACCTTACTTTGCCAATTCTGTTTTGGTTAAAGTAGGGCAGTTTAATATGGAGCATTAAAAAAAGTTTCCCATTTGCATCACATTTTTCTTTTTAAAAGTATAAAACATTTAAACATGAAGAAAAATATGAATGGTGATATAATACTTATGTAGTTTTCACCCAGCCATAAAAATATCAAATTTTACATTTTTACTTTAGTTTTCCTCTTTTCCTGACTACACATAGCAACTATCCCGAAGTTAGTGTGTACTCTTACCTCCCTCCCCATGGTCATTCACCAAAATCAGTTCTTTCTTCTCAGAATCGAGGTGAAGCTACACTTCCCAGACATTTGTGCATTTAGGAGTGGACATGTGACCGAATGCTGCCCCTTGAACATGGGTGGAGCTATGTCACTTCTGTGCCCAAATAGGGGGGCTTAGAGCTATGCCTTGCATATGATTCATCTTCACATATGCCACCTGAGGAGAGAGGGACCAATATCCACACAATGGAAATAGCCGGGTACCTTGAGTGGCCATGTAAAACCAGGAACACCTATATTAGACTGTGATATAAATGAGAATAAATAAGCACTTATTGCATTAAATGCATTAAATATTAGGGTTTATCTGATATAGTGGCTGGTGGTATATGATTTTCAATATGATCCACGATTTTATAATTTTACTAAATGAGTATTTATATGTAATACATAGTACTACTATGTATTTCAAAATTTTGAAAATTTGAACAAATGGTTAAAAAATAATATAGTGTCCACCCAAAATGTAAATGCACACTTTGAATAATTACAAAGGCAATATTTATTAAAATACATTTTATTTTAAAAATTGAGCTATCAGCTGTTAAAATGTATATACATTTTTTTTGAGATACCCTGTATATAATATTTCACAACGCACTTTTTTTTTTTGGTGTGTGTGGGTGAAGGTGTGTGTCTGCTCAACAATATATCTTTGAAATCTATTCACACTGCTAAATGTTCACAGTTTATCAATGTTAATTATTTGTTTGATTTAAATAAGCTACCTTAGGCCTGTACATATATATGGGCATATTTTAATTAATGTTTAAAAATGATAATGTGCTTGAATTTCCAAAAAGGTTTGAAATTGTTTGCAGTTGGCATATAATTAGCACTAGTCAGCCGGTGATGCACACATTGGTCAGGCAGTTTATGTTTTACATTGCATGTCCACGTATCTCCTTTATATACTGCTCCCCAAACACACCCGTGAGTTAGAGGAAACTGGCCTTACCAGCTACAGTTTGGATGTGGAAAGCTGGAGAGAAATGACGAGCTCAGCCTTTGGAGTGAGAGCCCTGGGCTCAAACTTCTAACACCTGCCTGCTGTGTGGCTTGTGCATATTACTCAATCACAGCCTGTTCAAGGCCTTCCTTTCTGAAATGAGAATCAAAAGGGTTTGATTATCTACCTTTGGGTGCTCATGAAGTTTGCACAGAAAGCACTTAGTCCAGTGCTGGGCACATAGTAAGCATTCCACAAATGTTAACTACTATAGTCATTGCGGCAGAAAAAGTGACTATATTATATGCAATTAATATGAAACTACAGTCCTGAGCACACAGGCTCTGTGAGGAAAACCATGCTCATTAGCCTGAGCAGCTGTTTTCTGAGTTTTCTCACCACATCTCTTCATTGTTCATGTGTTTCATGTCCACTGGGACCTATTTACAATCGTTGAATATTGTTTGGTTTGGTTTTTCAATTGTAAAGCAAACATTTTAAATCCCAAACATTCAGCCAATTTGTTCTCCACTTGTAAATTTTACAAGTAGTGTCATTGGCCCAGCACTCCCGGCTTCACTGTGGCCCTGGGTCAACCACACCCCTTTATGTTCCATTTACAGAATCTTTGTTTACTTAAACCAGGCTTTTGTTTCACACACCTCACTCATAGTCACTTTTCTTTTCAGGGATGTGCATTGTTTTCCCACTTTTCTTTTCCTCCCGGTCACATCTCTGATGTTCCTCCTATGACACCTTCACCCCTCTTTCCACTTTAGATTTTAGCTTCTGATTCTAAGTTGTTGTCAGCTTAGATGTCACTGAATTATAAACAGCTGTTATTGTTTAGTTTGGAATTAATGGTTGCTTAAAAACCAAACCTATACATCAAAATTCTGGTTTTATACAATGTGAGTAAAGAACACACAATCTTATTATTAAAAGCAAAGCAGAAAACCTCTTTTCCTTTATTATCCCACTAGTACAGTGGTATTTTTTCTCATAACCAGATCTTTTGACTCCAAAGCCATGCTATTTCCTCCAGGCTCCATTGAAAAGATAACAGATCAAAGGAGAAAATAAAACAATTTTATAAAGGACCAATAACCTGAGGGGAAGAGCTTCAGAAAGAGAAATATCTAGCTTGTTTTCCTAATTTCTGATCACTAAATTACTTATCATCCGGAATTCTCGTGAGTCACATTTACAAATAGGTAAGCCTCGATAGCAGTGGTTCTCAACTTTTTTTAATGCCTCGACCCTTTAATACAGTTCCTCATACTGTGGTGACCCCCAACCTTAAAATTATTTTGTTGCTACTTCATAACTGTAATTTTCCTACTGTTATGAATCATAATGTAAATATCTGTGTTTTACAATGGTCTTAGGCATCCCTGTGACCTACAGGTTGAGAACCACTGCTGTAGAGCCTAAGACCATGATGGCGAACCTATGACACGGGTGTCAGCATTGACACTTATAGCCGTTCATGATGACATGCAACCGCATGCAGTTGCATGCAGAGAAGTATGGGCTGCATGCCGAGAAGGAAGTTTCATCCTCGACTACTGCACGGCCAGATGCAGTACCCGAGGATGAAACATTTGCTGTAGTGTAGTGTAGACACTCTGTGCCAGAGGTCTGTAGGCCAAACCAACAGAACTTCGGCACAGAGCTTCTAGTTCTGCGACTTCTGGTTAGGCCATTAGGGGATCTTTGACTTCATTTCCGACCAGCGGAGCAGGGAGCATCAGAATGCTGCGAGGGAAGCATCTCTGGGGGCCCTGTGATTGCCATTACCAGTAACCACATAACCACATCAACCATCATCCAATCTACTGTTTTGGGTCTCCTGGATTTCTAATTGACCATCATTACGGAGGTAAGTGATGGGGAGGCTGGGAGAGATGAGGGCCTGTGTTACAGGTACAATTTCCCGCCATTAGAAATAGCAGCATCCATCTTAATTTATATAAGGAAGGTCATTTTGCAGCATAGTATAGACTCCATTTCACCACTATTACTGTTGTGCATCCTTATTAACCCCTATTTCTGCTTATTAACCCTGTCCTTTCCTAAAAGACAGTTATATGTGCCATCTTGTGGTCAGTTAAGCTAGTTAACCCCTAATTGCCTGCAGGGCTAACAGGCTATCTATAATTCTATCTTTTGTCACTCTCTCTCCCCCCCCCCACTCGATGGAGAACCAAAAAAAAAAAAAAAAAAAAAAAAAAAACAAGGTTAGGTAAAGGTGGTAGTAGCAGTAGCTGACCCTTTCAAGAGACATGGACCAAGATGTATGGCACTATAGAAAAAAATGGCAGATCATTTTGTGTTCTATGTACTGAAATGGTAGTAAGCAGAACATGGAATATAAATAGGCATTTTGAAACTAATCATTCCCAGCTCTTGAAAAAAAGTGAGGATGAAAGGAAGGAATACATTTCCAGGCAGCTACACCTTTATAAGAGCCAATCTAATTCCATTCTTAAATTTATAAAAGGCTCTACAAACTTAACATTCACAAGTTTGAGCATTTCTCACTCCATAGCTCAGCATGGAAAAACACTCAGTGAGGGAGAATTTATAAAAGAACTCTCCCAAGATGTATACGATATGTAGAATAAAGATGCAATTATTAAGAGAATATCTGAGTTACCACTCAGTAGAAATATCATAAAAGACTGAATAATGTGACTGAACACAAATGTACAACATTAATTAAAGAGAGACATAAGTAATTGTAAATATTTTTTTATCTCTCTTGATGAAACTACTGATGTCACATCACATGCTCAGTTGGCCACTATTGGTCAATATTCTAATGGTCTCACAATGAGAGAAGAGTTGATAAAGTTAGTATCAGTGCCAACAAGTACATCAGGAAGGGAAATATGTAAGGTTATTATACAAACATTCTGTGACCTAAGCATTGATATCTCTAAAGTTCTGTCAATGACGATAAATGGGGCACCAAACATGGTGGGGAAAAAAAGTCGGATTTGTCAAATTGTTTATGAAAGCTATTGGACATCCGATTGTCCTTTTTCATTGTATTATCCATTAGGAGGCTTTATGTGCCAAGGCAGGATTCACCGACTTAAACTACATAATGTCAGTTGTTACAAAAACAGTTAATTTAATAGCTGCTTGCCCCCTTCACAAGCAAGAATTTTCTGCACTTTTACTGGAGGTTGATTCCACCTACAGTGGATTGCTGATGTGCAATAATTTAAGATGGCTGAGCCGAGGCAAAGTTCTTAAGTGTTTTGTGGAGTGGTTTGAAGAAATTAAGGTATTTCTTGAGGATAAGGATCTGGTAAACTTTTCTCAGCTCAATGATGATAAGTAGGTCAACACCCTGATTTTTTTTACAGATCTCTCTGTTCATATTAATGATCTGAACTTAAAGTTACAAGGTTTTGTCAAAAATATTGATGTTATGTTTGGATACATAAAAGCTTTTGAAAGTAAACTTAAAAATTTCAAGTGAGATATAGAAACTAAAACTTATAAGTATTTTCCTCAAGTAACAAGTATTTTGAGAAGGCCAGTGCAGCTGTACAAAATGAAATGGAACCCTTGCATATAAAGTTCCAGCATGTTTTAAATTTATCACTCAGTTCAGTGATAGATTTAATCAATATAAAAGCCCAGAACAGACCATAAAAATAATTAAGTATCCTGATGTAGTAGTCTACAGTAGTTTGGAATTAAATGGTTTCCAACGGATGCAAATTGATGATTTGGAGATGCAACTTGCAGAATTTCAAGACAGCATATGGGTTGAGGTCAAAGCTTGAGACTCTGGAAAGATGCCACTTGGAGAATCAAGAGGAATGCCACGATGAACAGGAAATTTGGAGTGCCTGGAACCGATTACCAGACACTTTTAGCACCCTGAAAAATAGAGCAATGGCTTTACTCACAATTTTTCCCTCCACATATTTTTGTGAGACCTTATTCTCAATGTTAAATAATATCAAAACCAACAAAAGAAACAGACTGACAGATAAAGTTAGTAGCACTTGCTTGGGCTTAATGTGTACAAAATACCAACCTTCAATTGAAGGTTTAGCCAATGAAATTCAGCAACAAAAAAGTCACTAACAGGCAGGTTAGTTAAAGAATTTTCCCTCCCCCTCACTTATCTTAGTCAGGGCACCCCATACAAGTTAAATAATATCAAGAGCAACAAAAGAAACAGACTGACAGAGAACAAAGAAGTCACTAAGAAGGTAAGTTAAATAATCAGTTTTTGGTTTATTAAATACATTTACATATTACAATTATACAATTTTGTTATTTAAACTATAAATATCATGAAATTATGGCTTTTTTTTCTCAAAGTGACACACCACCTGAGTTATGCTCGGTTTTTTGGTGAATTTTGATACACCAAGCTCAAAAGGTTTCCCATCACTGGCCCAAGACCATAGCAGTTCTCAACCTGTGCTAGCAGGGTTGCCTGAGACCATTGAAAAACACAGATATTTACATTATGATTCATTAACAGTAGCAAAATTAGAGGAGGAATTTTTGGAAACTTTCAGGAATGTGTCAGGAGAGAAAGACCCTCTTCCTTGCCCATCCCAAGGCTATTTCTGCATGTAGACAGTATCTTCCCCAGAAGCCATTCTGCCCTATTATTTAAAGATTCAACTTCATTGGCAAAGGGCCTAATTGGTCTTACTTAACAATATGCTGTGCAACATTTCACCCACTTAAATGCACTAAATCTCTTATTCTTTCATTTGTATCACAGAGCAGAGATAGCACCATCTACTTCCCATGGCATTATAGAAGTATTTAGGCCTTTTCAGCTGCTCTGACTCTGTGCCTTATACACCAGCCCTAATTCAAGATCCAAAAGATAGTATCAGGTTTAAGAGCATTGAGTTGCATGAAAATAGGGCACTGCATTTAGACATTCTCCCTGGAGACCATGGCAGAGGCAATGTGAAATGGCCTGCTTAAAGATAGAAGTTAATTGGCAGACTTAAGAGAGTTGACCAGAATTGTAGATTTATTATCTGCTGTGATAGAGAAAGGGAGCCTATTGCATAGCTGTATATTTTTAGATATTAGGTCAAATGGAAAGTAAGTAAAGAAAGTAGTCAGCTTTTAAAAGGTATTTCTTCTTTGCCTGTAAACTGAGGTGGACACCCCGGTCAGCAAAGAAGTAAAAAGATAGGGCTTCTTCCTTCTCGCATCCAAGGAGTTCAGTTTCCAGTCCTTTCCTCAGTGAGGAAGAGAAGAAATTCACCTTTTTACATAATCTTATATTTCAAATTGTGTTGATACTCAGAAATCTTTGATTTCCCATATTATATAGGTAGGTAGTTTTGATTTCTTACAAGTACCTTATAATAACCTTAGAAAACAAGAAGAGAGTTTTTTTTTATTCATTAGATATCAAGAGAAATAATATTTTAGACATGTTTATCAGAGGATTCCTGACATAGTTTTCTTAAACTCACTTTTATGGAGAAAATATTTATGTATAAAAAGAGAATCCATTTAAAATGTACCATTCTGTGAGTTTTGATAATTATATACATCTGAGAAACAACCACCACAACTAAGATACAGAACATTTTCACCCCCTCCAAAGATTCCTCCTTCCTATAGCCCATCCCTCCTCCTACCTGCAGCCACAGGTGACTACCCCTCACTCACCTGTTTTTACCACAATTTTTTAAAGCCAGATATTTGTTTGTTTCTACTTCTGGGGATGAGTCAAAGGTTGCCACAGGGGTATAGAACTTTTAGGGTTATTTTGATAAACCTTCCAGTATCTATTTCATTTATAAGTACTAATTCACAAAGGTATACTTCATTGTTTTCATTTTCCTAATGCCAGATAGGAACAGAAAGGCTAGATAGTGTTGGAGCATTTGAGAAAGGAGGTACAATGGAAAGACCAGGTATATCCTACCTCTCCTCTCTGGTATATCGAACAATGCACATTTGGTAGCTAGAAGAATTAGTGTAAGTGTATCTCCTGGTGGGTTTGGGAAAACATTGGGCTGAGTCAGGTGGTTTCTATCTGTGTGGTTTCAGACAAGTGATTCTGCTTTCCCAATCTCTCTCACTTCTCAGGTAAAGTAAGAAAGCAGGACTAATGATGTCTAAGGACTCTCACAGGTCTGCAAATCCATGTTGAACCATAAATAAATCACTGTGGGTTATTATAAGTCAAGTTAGGCAATTGGAATGAAAACAGAGAGCCAAAAATATGTAAAAGAAATATTTTATAACATTCCATATCTCTTACAGAAATGATCCTTTACCTCAATTGTCTGGCACAACTCTTAGTTCAATTGTCTTTCTTGGCTCTTTTTTAACCTTCATTTTCATAATCCTATCATGTGACATCACTTTGAGAATAAAGAGAACAATACATAAAAGGCAAACAACATTAATGTCTCTATACTTAGAAAAATGCTATTTTCTTGGAGGAAGTATTATGTTTACTTTTCCTTTAAGACTGTAATTTTTTGTTGTTGTTAATCCTCACCCATTGATTTTTAGAGAAATTGAAAGGGAAAGAAGAGGGAAGAGGGTAGAGGAGAGGAGAAGGGAGAGAGAGAGAGAGAGGAAAAAAAAAAAATATATATATATATAGAGAGAGAGAGATCAATTGGCTTTCTCCCTCACACGCCCCAACCAGAGCCAGCCATAGAATCTGCAACTCCAGTATGTACCCTTGACCGAGAATAGGATCTGAGACCCTTCAATACCTGATGCTCTAACTCCTGATACGCATTGGCCAGGTGAGACTATAGTATTTTAACTCAGCTGCTAGGTCACCTTTATTTAAGAAAATTTTGAAACCAATTAATATAAAACATATAATTTTTGAAACTTTTATTAGCTACTAGAAATTAAAGCCAGAAAAAAATTTTGAGCCCTTTTGAATATCTATTTCAAATAGATTACCCATACAGGTAATTGTAGTAGCATTTCAAGTTGAGTTATAATTAAGCTTATAACTAAGGTTATAATGTCTACTTTTCATAAGAACAATATTCAGAGGAGGGGCAAGTCCAACTTCAAAAGCACTTTTTTTTTCTTTTACAAAGATAACTACATTTTCTTCTAATTGTATAAGCAGTTTCTAACTTTGGAGTCTTGAATTTTGCAAATATTAAACTCAGCTCTTTGGGGGTTTTTGACCCTGTGTGTGGATTACATCATCCCCCACACTGCCTCCCGCTCTTTATGCTTAACCAATGAATGATACTGCAAATGAAGACCAAGTAAGTCCATTTTACAACTTGACTTTTCATTATAAAAGACTGTGGATTTTTGGCATTTTGTAATGGAACCAAAAAAAGTCATATGAAATTTTTGGTCTCTGTATAAACCAAATCTAAATGACATAGTGTTTTTTTATTCTTATTTTACTCATTCAGCAAACAAAGACAATGTGAAAATATATTTTAACTGCAAACAAAGTTGAATATTTTAATTTTTAAGGGTTTTTTCATTTTTTTAAAATTTTTTTGTTTGTTTTGTTTTTATTTTTTTATTTACAATATAACTTATATTTAATAGTAGTACATATATTTTCCTCCCCCCCAATCTCTTCCCCCCAGCCTCCCTTACCCCCCAACACATGTCCCCACCTGCCCCCCTCCCCAATCCCAGTGTCTTTCATTCATTGGTTATGCTCATATGTATGCATACAAGTCCTTCGGTTGATCTCCCCCAGCATCTGCCTCCCCTCCACTCCAGCCTTCCCCCTGTAGCTTGACAGCCTGTTCGAGGCCACCCTACCTCTATATCAATCACTTCCCCCTGTTTCTTTTCTTCAAAAATATCTTGCCTCTGCATACTGAAAACAAACGTATAAGAGCAAAAAAAGTTTGAGTGTCAGTTTCAATGTCCAACTGTTCTGAGTCCCAGTTTCAATGTCAAATAGGTTCTTCATGTGTACATGTCAGCAGTGGTATCCAGATGGTGGACACATTGTGGCAATACAAGATCCATCCTTTCTGGTATGGTCCTGGGCCACCTGCAGCCACGCATAGCTGCCGACTGCTAGCATGGCAAGGTGTCATCAGCGTCCGCCATCTCTGGACCATCCTCGTGGCTATAACAGACCCGTCAGTTCCTCACTGTCACAGGAACCCACATGGTCTTGGAGTTGTTCTCTGAAAACACACAAACACATTCTCGACCAAAGGTTAACAAAGGGATCCTCTCTGCAAAATAGACTTGGGATTCTTTTTATTTTTGCCTAAATGATTTTCCTTTGGCTTATTTTGACACCATGAGTGTTTTTTCATGGCTGTCCTGAAGTTGGTTTTACAAATGGAATTTTCTTTTCTGGAGTAAGAATTTTCTACATGTATTTTACTTATAGGATATTTTTCCTTACATGATATTACCCCACTGTCCCCCCCCCCCCCCTTTTTGGTTAATAGGGGCTTTTGGAAATTTTATCTTGCAGTCTTGGTAATTTTAAATTTAAATTTTTGCACAGAAATATTACTGCTTTAGGTTCTTTGGATGTTAGGCAATTTTGCAGTGAGATGAACTACTAATAGATATTTTAGTTAATGTTTTAGGAAAAGCTTTTTGTCCAGTACAGTTAGATTTTCTTGAATATTCACTTATTTCACTTGTCCAATTTAAATTAATCTGAAAACTTGATTACTATTTTACTGTCAATTTTAATACTCAAGCAGAAATCTTAGTTCACCTAGTAAATACTTGTGGAAAGGAATATTTGCATTTTTGAGTAGGTCCTCAGCATTACTGATAATAAACTAAATTTAGATATAGGGTAACTATTGCTGCCCGAGTCTCTGTCTGCCACCTGGGTCCCGGTGTGAGTTGTGCGTGGGAGGCGTAGCAGCCGTGGGGGTAGGATAATTTTTAAGGGTTTTTAAAACTGATTTTAGAGAGAGAGGAAGGGAGCGGGGAGAGAGAGAAACACCGGCCAGTTGCCTCCAGAATGAGACCTGACTGGAGATTGAACCTGAAACCTAACCATGTGCCTTGACAGGGAATTGAACCTGCAACCTTTCATTGTATGGGATGACACTTCAACCAACTGAGCAACACCAGCCAGGGCCAACGATGAATATTTTCTAACGTAATTTTGGAACATGCAAATAATTTCTGAATCTGAAACAAATGAATTGCTTCCCCCTTAGACAATGGCAAAACTTTACTATTAAACATTTAGTTAAAATTCTTTAACTTTTGGAGAACCAAGATGGCGGCATAGATAAAACACCTATCTTGCCGTCACGCTCAGCAATTTTAATACTACAACTTAATGAAAGAACAAACACCTTCCAGAATCACTAGAGAGCTGGCCAAGTGAAAATTCCACAAATAATAGTGAAAATAAGACACTGTGACTTGGAGGAGCAGCGGCAGACAGTGCTGAAAGATTCTCGCGGAGAGAGGTTTGGAGAGCACCCCACGGATAGGGCAGGCGGCTGAAAACCGGCCAGTTTTCTCAAATGGGGAGACAAAGACGTCCCACTGGACTGATTCTCCAGCTCTGGGTGAAGTCCAGGGAACCCACTATCACACGGGGTGAAAACTGGACAGTGGGAGGGCACACTGGAGCTCGGGTGCTGCCAGGTCTCCCAGCTTTTGGAGAAGGCAGCTTGCAAGAACAGTTCGGCTGTGTAACCGCACAGGGAGCGCTCTGCGACTCGCCCTCTCATTCAGAAAACCGTCAGTCTGCTTTGTTTTATGACCCTGGGTGAGACATTGGGTGTGCAGACTCATTTGGGGAGAGTCTAAATTCCCCTGCAGCTGGTGGAGCTCCACAGCAGCTCTCTCTCAGAGGTGCCCGCAGCTATTGTCCCCTGGCACAGAGTCCCTGGGGACGCATAGGGTGGAGCTAACGTTGTCTGCTTGTCCCAGAGACTCCGCCCATCCAATCTGAGCACAGCTGAACTTCACAGACAATTGGCCTGGAGGTCAACCCCTCCAAGTGCTAACAACGATTAACCTGAGCTTAACTTCAGCAAGACTGTGCAACCCATATCCACCTCAGGTAACCGGGGAGGCTGAGCCACTGTCCCTAGTAGGAAGTCTACCACACAAAGCTAATTGACCAACTCAGGGAAGCAGCCACCATGCAGAGACATGGAAAGAAATCAGATGTGAAAGAAATGGAGGAAAAAAAAACGACTGGACATGGAATTCAAAACCACAGTTATAGGGCTTCTCAACAGGCTCCAACAAAAGGTCAAGGCCTATAAGGAAATAAGCGAGACCGCAAAGGAAATGAATGAGACCCTCAAGGATATGAATGAGACCTGCAAGGAAATGATCAAGACTAACGTGGAAATGAAGGAGACCCTCAAGGATATAAAGGAGACTCTCAAGGATATGAAAAAGGACCAACCAGAAATTAAGCATACACTGACTGAAATAAAAAATATTATACAAAGACCTAAAAGTGCTCTGGAGCACCCCAAGAACCAAGTTAAAGATTTGAAATACAAAGAGGGAAAATCCACTCAGCTGAAAAAGCAAGAAACCAAAAGAATCCAAAAAATTGAAGATAGTGTAAGGGGCCTCTGGGACAACCTCAAGCATACCAACATCCGAATTATAGGGGTGCCAGAAAAAGAGACAGAGCAAGACAATGAAAACCTATTTGAAGAAATAGTGACTGAAAACTTCCCACACCTGGTGAAAGAAATTGACTTAGGAGTCCAAGAAGCACACCGAACCCCAATATATAGGAACCCTAAGAGGACCACACCAAGGCACATCATAATTAAAATGCCAAGAGCAAAAGACAAAGAGAGAATATTAAAAGCAGCAAGAGAAAATCAGTTGGTTACCTATAAGGGAGCACCCATACAATTGTCAGCGGATTTCTCAACAGAAACGATGCAGGCCAGATGGGAGTGGCAAGAAATATTCAAAGTGATGAACAGCAAGAATCTACAACCAAGATTACTCTATCCAGCAAAGCTATCATGCAGAATTGAAGGCCAGATAAAGTGCTTTGCAGATAAGAAAAAGCTAAAGGAGTTCATCACCACCAAACCTATATTATATGAAATGCTGAAAGATATTCTTTAAGAAGAGGAAGAAGAAAAAGATAAAAGTGTAAATTAGGAACAACAAATACACATCTATCAACAAATGAATCTAAAAATCAAGTGAATTAATAAGCTGATGAACAGGATAAACTGGTGAATGTAACAGAATCACGGGCATAGAGAGGGAATGGACTGACAACTATTGGGGGAAAAGGGGGTGTGGGAAGTGCAGCAAGAGACTGGACAAAAATCATGCAACTATGGGAGAGGACAGTGGAGGGGGGTGAGGGCGGAGGGTGGGATGGGTACCAGGTGGAGGGGAACTATAGGGGGAAAAAAAGGGAACAATGTAATTAACAAACTGAACAATAAAGATAAATAAATAAATAAAATTCTTTAACTTTTATTTTTAAACAATAGCTTAAATATAAACATTATTAAAAGTTGAAGTTTATATATAACACATATATCCACATTTAGTGATGTTTTCAGCTAAAGCACTAAAACAATTTAAAAACAAAAACTATATAGAAGACGTTGTGTCATGTTTAGTAAGAGAATAAACTAACTATCTAGTATTATTTGTTTTCTAATGAAATCCACTTCTGAGGCTGAAATATCATTTTTCTAAAAAATAAAAAAACATTTATGTAGAACTAGGTAGTCTATATAGAGCAAGCTTTTTGTTGTTGTTAATCTTCTCCTCCTGGGGATATTTTTTCAATTGCTTTTCAGAAAGCATGGAAGAGGAAGCGGGGAGAGAAAGGGAAACATTGATGTGAGAGAGACACATGGACTGGTTGTCTCCCCCTCCTGCCATATACGGGCTGGGGAATTAACCTACGACCTAGGTAAATACCCTTTACCTGGATTTGAACCTGAGGGCTGGCACTCTAACCACTGACAAACAATAGCTAGGGCTAGAAGAAGCCCTTATGTGAAGTTTACTTTTCTTTTAAAAAACAGATTGCTGGGAGTTAGTATATATTTAATACTTTTCCACCTTATTAGAAGCTTAGGTTAGGTGTTAAAGCTTTGTCACTTTGACAATATCCTTAACTCATGTAGGAATTTTTAAAAGGAACTTAACAATATTGCAAACAAATAAAGCTTCAGTCAGACTAAATTAAAAAAAAATCTTAGGGCTACCTTAGAGCAATAAAATGACTTTGTCATATAAATATTTTGAAGGGGTACTCAAGATTTTTCACCAAATTGTAATTCACAAAAAATGATTATAAAGCAACCTATATGTCAAAGCCCCACATAAGAGCCACTGCCTTTATCCTGTTTATAAATTTCTTTAGTATTTCCACTGTTTAGAGCACAGTTTAAACACTATGTTTTTCTAAGGCTTCCTGGTTAAAAATGTTATGTATGGCAAGGCAAATAAACTATTTGAAAAACAGATTAAAGTTCACCATTTGTGAAAATTCAAGTTTTATAATAGCTTGCTACAGCAGCTGCAGATAAATTAGCCACTTTATTATAAAACTAAGCCATTGTAAACAAGTTTAAATTTTATTTTCAAGAGCCAAATTGCACTAAGCAAGAGGATATGAATTTTGAGAATCTAAAAGCTAGTTTCAAAGTACTATATCACTTAATGCTCCCTTTAAAGTAGCACTTATCTGGTCTAAAACTTAAATGATAAAATTTCTGGTTTATCCAGATGTTGTAAAACCAGATAAAAAATGTTATGGTGTAAATCATGGCTGGCTTGTGTCTAGTCACCTTGGGAATGAATTCGTCTCTGTAAACAAGTATTGCAGTTTCTTTAAACAGCTAACATAGGAATGAAATAAATCTCTCCATAGTGCCAATTTTAAGTGTTGTTGTTATTTTTTAAAAAAATCATAGAATGGCAGTGGGATTTCTGAATTGGCTAGGACAGCCAGTACTATCTTCCTGTAAAACTTTAGTAGTTCATTTTTAGCAAATTCTACCCAATACTCGGTGACTACTTGAATGCCTAGTGAACATCCTCAGTGTTCCTTGGTGGCTTTTCAGCGTCCTTTGGTGGTGTCATGATGCCTCCATTGCACACTGGTGACAACTGTGCCCCATTCCTGAAGGTATTTATGTAATTTACTTCATCCAGCATAGCCAGATCATTTGTATGAGTCTGGATACTGCGTCTGTCTTTCATAGAAATCGTCTTAAAAATCTTCATCTTCCCTGCACTCATCGGATGGTATACTTTTTACTCCACCATCCAATCTGTACATTCAGAAATGCTGTCCTGCTCCAAACCTGAGGCTTTCTTACAGCTCTCAATGAGGAAACATGGCCTGAGGCAGTCACAGCCAGTATTCTGCCCTGGAACTCCAATGAATACTGAGGCAGAAGAACCTCAGTTCTTCTGAGGTGCATCCTTAAGAGCACCAGCTTGGAGGAAGGGATTTAGCCAAGAGGTGATAGTTACAGGACAAAGTCCCCATTTTTTAAGGCCTTTACTGAAAGAGTTTCATCCTTAACATAACCTCTTCACTGGAAGCACCATCTGTGACACAAACAAACTCTTGAAGCTTAGGAGCATAGATTTCCTCAAGTTTGGAAGCAATAACTCATTAGGTCATTCCAATGGGTTGAAGCATGTTTTTACTTATATCCCTTTGTGTCAACATAAACTCAACAGAAAGTCTTGCTCGGGATAAAATGTTTGCCTGTGAAGTGAGCATACTTCACATGCTTCTAAAACCAGTACAGAAGTACTGCCCTCACCTGTGGTTCCAAGTCAGAAAGCAGAACTTCAAAATGATTGTCGTGAATGTATTGGGGCTCTTTCTTTAACATGTTTGAGCCAAACATCCTTTGAACAACCCCAGCTTACCTCAGGAAAAGGAGAAGGATTAATACAAAGATTTTCAAAACTGTAATTTAAAAATTACAAAAGAAGTCACTTGTCCTATTTGTTTGTGGGTGTTTCAATGATGATGCAAGGACTGATCCCCCCAGATTATACAGGTGGGCAACAATTCCTAATCTTATACTGATGCTTCCTTGAGACCTTCTCTTCTTTTTTGACATTCTAGGCTGTTCTTCTCATCTTGGCCTGAATTATCCAGGCTTCTTGTTGGTAAACAGTGTGGCTGGGGCTGCTGCTTAGCTTGTACATGCTGCATCTTGACATTTTCTTTAGGTGTGTGAAAACTCACCAGACCTGCTACCACTCAGCTCTCCTGATAATTATTTGATTTGCAGCTCAGCTCTACAAATCTGTAATTTTATTTATTTTTATCTCATTTCCAAGTTACCATGAATATATCATCCTAAAAGCACATAGATTTTTAGAAAAAGCTCATATTAGCACAGATTGTGCACATGTAGCAAAGTTGTGCATCATTTCAGAAATGTACACAGATGTGTATATATGTGTAGACAGGGTCACAAAAATGTATACACAGTTTAATAGCTGATGGCTCAATTTTGAAAATGAAATGTAGTTACTAAATACTGTATTTATACATTTTTGGGACACTATACATATATTCTATGTAATAAAAGAGTAATATGAAAATTGATTATACCTCCGACACACCCACAAGCCATGCCCACAAGCCATGCTCACCAGCAAATCAGGAGCAAATAAACCCTAACCAAGATGGCTGTGGCCACTGAGAGCAGGAGGGAGGCTTGGATTTCCCCTGCAATGGAGGAAGCCAAGCTTTCTACCTGCCCTTGCTGGCCTAGGCCTCCACTCAATGCTACAAAATTTCAATTATAGACGATACATAAACCCAACAGAAATGGCGGCAGCCACGAAGCTGGAGAGAGCAGAGGCTATGGTTGCCCAGGTGATGGAGGAAGCCAAGTTTCTGCAGACCTGGTGCCTAGGCATCACCTCTAGGCTACAAAGTTTCAATTATGGAATTTAAATAAACTCAAACAGAAATGGTTGCTGCCATGGAGTGAGCAGAAGGCTTGGCTCCACTCCAGGCTACAAAGTTTCAATTGTAGAACATAAATTAATACCAGATTCCAGGATCTCCTCTTGGGTTGCTGGGGGGTGTGGCTGGCCTGCAAACCACCATAGGCCCCTTGCCCAGGCTGCACCATGCCTCAAGGTAACCCCCACCCTGATCTGAGACACCCTTCAAGGCAAACCAGCTGGCCCCACCCATGTACCAGGTCTATATCCTATCTAATAAAAAAGTAATACGCAGAT
Source organism: Antrozous pallidus (assembly GCA_027563665.1). Taxonomy (NCBI): domain Eukaryota; kingdom Metazoa; phylum Chordata; class Mammalia; order Chiroptera; family Vespertilionidae; genus Antrozous; species Antrozous pallidus. Next base: position 64,559,162 of record CM050518.1, read on the forward strand.
TGACCATCACTACAACACACAAAAGGGCTGCCCTCATGTGGTCAAAGATCTTGCCTTCATGTAGACACAAGATGGCCGTCACAAGATGGCCAGCAGGAAGGGCTGTTGGGAGGTTCCAAGCCCTGCAAGGGAGGGCAGTTGTGGGCAATCGACCAACAGGGAGGGCAAATTGGGGGACCAGGCCTGCAAGGGAGGGCATTTGGGGGTGATCAAGTCTGCAGGGGAGGGCATTTAGAGGTGACCAGGCCAGCAGAAGAGAGAAGTTGGGGGCAGACAGGCTGTCAGGGTTGCAATTAGACATCAATGAGGCTGGCAGGGTAGTGGTTAGGGGGTGATCAGGCTGGCAGGCAGAAGCAGTAAGGGCAATCAGGGAGGTAGGCAGGTGAACAGTTTGGAGCCAGCAATCCGGGATTGGGCCTTAACGGCCAGTCAGACATCCCTGGAGGGGTCCCAGATTGGAGAGGGTGCAGGCTGGGTTGAGGGACATCCCCGCCCCCATGAACAAATTTTGCACACCGGGCCTCAAACAGATATAGATATAGATTATATATCGATATAGATATAAAGATATAGATATCGATAGATATATGTATAATGTATATGTGTATAGATACAGATATAATGGGATGCAATATATACTATAATGAAATATTACTATACTTTACAGCTAGTTTAAAACTATCTTTTATATAAGATATACATACATCGACATCTTTTTATCTATCAATCTATCTATCTATCTATCATCTATCTATCTATTATCTATCTATCTATTTTTGTTTACCAGTTTTTTACCTGATGGTAGGCAGAAATATCCCTCCAGGTCTGTGGAATGTGTTCTAAATTTTCAGCTAAGCCCTTACCTGTCCATCAATTCATCTTAGATCAGCTAATTTTCTTTCAAATCCTGACTTTATAAGCCTCTGCTAATTTGCAGAGTTGTACATGCAATTTTAAATGTGGAAAAGATTAACGGTGGTGAAAAGAAATGTACTGAAACAGAGGTCAGCAACTTTGCTCGGTCCATTACCCAGGGGACGAGGGATGGCAATGTCTCAAGTGTCGGGTCTCTTTAACTAACACCTCTTACCTCTGTGATTTGTTGGATACAGACAATGGGCTGAGCCTGCACCAGCCAGTATGCTCCAAGTCAGACAAACAGAAGCACCAACAATGCCTTTATTCATAGCTTTCACACACTAAGTAGGGGATGAGGACACGCTAAAGGTCAACGGGGGCTGTGGCTATCAAGACAGATGGGCTCAAGTGTCACACTGAAGCCAAAAGCTTGTACCTGCTACAACTACAGTAATCAGAGCAGATCGCCATGCTGGCAGGGCCTCCCTGACCAGAGCAGCCGGGCTCTGTGCTGACAGGGATAGCTAAGAAGCTTTGTGCACAATCTCAGCTCCTTGGGCCATGGAGCAATTATTTTAAGCAGTTGTTAAAAATATCAAGGAAGAGAGGGGTTCATTAGAAAACCAGGAAAATTCTCCTGTGATGGCCATATTCTCTGAGCAATGTGCCTAGATAAACAGGATTTGGGCTTTCTGGAATCAATGTTCCATTTGTGATGAAAACAGTCAATTAGACTTTTCACCGCACTAATTATTGAGTGTTTGCTGTGAAATATAACCTCTGTGAATTTTCAGGATGTGTTTGTGTTTGTAATTTTTGTCTCTTTGGTCCATGGCCGTTGCCTGAGTGCCAAGAACAGCACCTGGCCCATAATTGGCACACAGTAAATACTTGTTGATTGAGTCATTGTTTCAAGCACTGTTCATAGGTTCTAATGCTTTATATATATTATTTCATTTAAGTTTCAACAATTAGAATAACACAGATACTGAGTACACTCGAGTGCACAAATAAAAACACTAGTCAGAGAGGAGTAATTTACTCTAGATCATACATCCAGAGGTGAAAGACAAGAATTCAAACCCTACTGGTCTGCTTTAAGAACATGTACACTTTTCATATGTACACTAACAATCATATGTACACTAACACTCATCTCAGAAAGGCAATACTTCATACTTACTTTATATTCTATTTAATAAAAGCCTAATATTCAAGTCCACTAAATGGAGGAACAACTGGCTCAACAACTGTTTGCTATGACATGCACTGACCACCAAGGGGCAGACATCCAATGCAGGAGCTGAACCCAACCTGTAGGACCCAAGCCAGCCAAGGCAGGTGTCAGCGGGGCCTGACCCCCATCCCCCCAACCCCCATTATCCTGATGGTTTCCCCACAGATTAGCCCTGATGACTGGCCAGGCCTAGGGACCCTACACATGCACTGAGTCTCTAGTTAAAACATAAATAATCTTATTGTGTTCCACATGGTTCATGATCAGACTGGTTCCCTGCTTCCAGAATGTTTACTGCAAAAGCTCTGATACTTTGGAAATAGTACTTTCAGAATGTCAGTTCTCTGTCTGCTTCTTTAACTGTCTTTGTCTGAGTCTCCAGCAAAGTTTGAATTGATGAATCTGAAGAAATTAGGCTGTAGAAGACAACTAATGCTACACTATAGGCTGTGGCTATATTTCTCGTGCTGTAGGGAGCTTTTACTTTTACCTGGATTACCAACTCATACTAATGGAAGATGACTTGCTTTCTTTTCTGAATCTGTGAATGAGTTTGGCTCCAAAGATAGATGCTGTATTGAAATCTCCGGAGAAATAAGTTTCTTCAGTTTATGCTTACAAGGGGACTGTGTGGCTTAAGCCATACTCCATTACAACTAATGAGCCAAAGCCCTGCCCTGAAGTGCTCACTCAGAGAAAGGGAGAGAGCTCGGCTTCCTAATTGCTCCCTCCTGAGCCAATGGCCACTCACAATAGCTTTTGTAACACAGGCACTTGAATTAGGAGCTGGGCTGAGACTATACAGGCAGCAGAGTAGTGATAAAACAATGTGATGACTTTCAGCTATGATAGGATTAGACCATGTGCGCCACAGGTGATAAATTCTATAACACACTAGTGCTTCTCTATTTTATCCGTTTTCCTTATGAAGGTATGGTTAGCTTTTTTTATTTTTTATTAAAGAATTACCTTAACATTAAGACTGTCTTTTTAAAGTTTTATAACTGTCTGATTTGCAGTAAACTTCATTTCTGTTCTGGAAATGAGGTTTGGATTTAGAGCAAAAAATCCAGCAGGAAATAGAAGGTAAGGATTATAATCTACCTCCAGGATTTTTTTGAGTAATGGTCAACATATAGAGAAAGACGAACAGGTTATTTTCTCCCACAGAATTCATGCTCCACTGGAAACAATATGAACTGGGCAATAACACCAGCAATAACTATTTGTATTTTGGACATGTTCAATGCATAGAGATTAGAGAAGAAAAATGTATTACAATTTAGCAGTTCATAGCCATTAAAATAAAGTATTCTGTCCGAAAGTTGGTCTCAACTATCTCCTCTATCTTATTTCCCATGACTGCCAAAAAATGAGCAGGGTAATTTAAAAAGTTAAGCTAGAGGAGGACTAACACTGATTCAGGACCTTATAAAATAAATATTACAGGGCACAGGGACAAAGAAGTGTGTATATGCTCCAATCAAGATATCATCGTTGTGTATCAAAAGGAATAGGAACTCTTGTCATTTTGAAAAGTCAATATAAGGTGTGTTTGAGCCACATGAGAAATTTTCTGAGAAGAGAGTTCATAGCTTCATCAGGCTCATGTCAATGGTTATAATTCAGTCATGAATCATTGCTCTAGCCAGGTGTTGAATTTTTCACATGATGGTAACATGTGCCTGGTGGTCACTAAGTCAGGATGTCTGAATGTGACAGTTAGATTGTACTCGAGTTTCCAAGTTCTTCTAGGAAGAGCTCAGACTTGGATCTGAGGTGAATAATCTATACTGTGGCATAGAATAAGCTCAAGTGGGGCAACATAAGTAGACTTCTCAGGGGATTGTGAAGCACACAGAAGAAAATGATGTTCTCCTCCCAGCATTACCCACGTTCTGCCTGGTCCCAGCAATGGTGGCCCATTGTCTACTCGATCTTCCAGTGCATCTTTCTTTGTCTCTTTCATTACTTAGTTGAGGGAAAAACAATATTGTGATTTATTTATTTATGTTATATGTCATTTCTTCTCCCCCAAAAGATTTGAATGCTCAAAACTCTGTGAAAGCAGCAGTTTTACTGGATGTTAAGGCTGTTAAGACCAGCTAGAGCAAAGATGGTGGCCGTGCTGAAATTACAGATCTCCATGAAAACCTATTAACTGGCAAGCCAGGAACCCTTCCCAGAAACAGGCACACTTTCCCCAAGTAAACCAGGGTGGGTTCTGGGATCCTCACAGTTTATCTGTGAGTCTATGAATGTCAGTTTAAGAAGCCCTGCTCTAGATCAAGAGTTCTCAACATTGGCTATTGACTTAAAGGCTGGAAAATTCTTTGTTGTGGGGCTGACCTGTGAATTGCAGGATGTTCAATGGCATGCCAGCCTCTACTCACTAGATGCTAGTAGTACTTAGTCCCCTCCATTTATGACAACCAGAACTGCCTTCAGAAATTGCCCCTCCCAGCTGGGAACCACTAGGGTAGAGGCACCTCACTAAAACTATGACATCATCTCCCATGTGTAAGGAAGTTTTCCATGCCCTCCTTGTGACCAGACTCTATAGATTCACAAATGAACACGAATCCACATTTGTGTGATGTTATTACACTCATGTGCTCACTTAGTACACAACCACTCAGGGAAATAAGCAGTCACATGTAAATCCAGGTATAAAACCAATTTGACACAAAATCTGATCTTCTTTTCAGCATGTGTGATAAAGTAATTGGACTGTAATTCAAAGAGCTGAGTTCTTGTTGAGGTTCTGGCCCTTCATTAAACCACATATTGTCTGTGAATCAGCTCAGTGTGGCATAGATAGGTAACAGAAAGGATACCTCTATCTGTGTCACAAGAAAGCTCCAGGAACAGATGAGAGACTGCTGAGTGACAATTTAAGGACCACTAGTCTACAAGAATTACATGGACATCAGCACTCTAAAATCTTTTTTATGAGTAGAATCTTGAAAAATGATTACACTTGGAGAATATTAAAAACGAAAATGGCCCAGGGATTGGCTGTCATACTTGACATTAATTTCCTCTATACAGTCCAGTAGAGCAGGCATATTCAAAACCAGTTATTGGTGTTCAAAAAAGAAGTCTCTTTAAGATGTAATAAAATAAGCTAACAATGAATGACTATTTCTCTGTCCCTTCCAAAAGCTTTCATTGGTTTTTCAGTAAAACAATAATATTAAATTTGAGTAGAATAAAAGTACTCTGACATGAGTTTGTAAAGAATTATAGGTGAGTTACATCCCACTTGTGATTAAAAACCGAAGGCTCACATGACTCTGTAAAATGGGTATAAAGGAAGAGGAACTGGTAATTGAGGATCAACTACTTGTGGCTGAGCATGCCAAAGCCATCACCCCATAAAGATAATTGATTATTCCTCATGAAGCCTTTGGGTGGGAGTCAAAAACAATCTCATCAACTGTTAGCTTCCAGACAAGTGGCATGCAGGGCATCAGCATCAAATGTCATCTTCTGGTTCCTCATCCAAGGGCTATGGCCTCTCCAGAATGATAATTAGAATAATTCTTATTCAATTGCTGTTGGAAACCCATGAGGACAGAAAAATTATGCTTAGCCCCAGAGGTCACTTGCTTGGCTAATTTCCCACTAATTATTTCTTAGTTCCTTTTTTTTTTTCCTCAGAAGACAGAAAAAATGTTCTCTACCATGGTTTTATGAAGAATAGTTAGGGGCCTTTACAAATTTCCGTATTTATAGATGAGGACACTTTCAGAGGGGCCATCACACAAAGTGCACTGAAAACATTCATGACAGCACCACACTTACAACATAATTTTTAAGAAGACAAGATCTTTTGGATGAGTACAGCAGATGAGGGAAAATAAATGACTGAGGTGACAGTACGTGGACTTGGTCCAGAGGTGGCTATGAAGCTTTTTAAAATAATAACAAACACCCCTAGGTGAGACTAGATTCTGAGGTTTATTGAAATGCTGATGGAGAAAGACTAAAAAGAAACTAGTCTGAGCCTTGTGCAGCCAAAGTGGACTGGGCTGTGGATATCTTACCTGCTGCTACTTATTTAAGACTTAAGAACCCAGACTTTGAAGCCAGTCCTTCTTTCAGATTAGTGTGACTGTGTTGTTAGAACCACAGGGGCAGAACAAACTGGGGGGGGGAGTTTTTTTTGGGGGAGCGGGGGGAGCAGATGAAGGGTTTCCACCTAACAGTATTGATGGTCTTGCTGTCATTCACCCTGAAAGAGTCCTATCCCATCCCATGGCAGAAAATGTGGATTGGAGAAGTAAACAAAGGATTAAAAGAAAAGATAAAATTCTCATGTCTGGTTCCAGGCACAATCTGATGTTGTGATGAGAGGGGCAGATGTGTGGGACATTTCAGGTGGTGAGGAGAGACAGAGAGACTATGATGGAGCAGTGAGGGCTGAGGAAGTTGGAGTCTAGTATGTTATTCTCTTAATTTCATTCTCTTCTGTTATTTTTCAATAAAGCCTGATCAAAAGTGTGGCAGGATAATATTCTGAAAAAATCAAACTCTTTCCCCTATATCATCTTCTGTTGTATAGACCCTCTACCCATTAATTACATCAGTGATTCCCACTGCTTTAAGGAAGGGCAGACACACCAAGAATAACGGTGTCAACTGAAGGTTTGAATATAGTTTTTTTTTAAACACTGGCAACCAAGATGTTGAAAGCTGATGATTTCTATTGCAAGAATTAGGTTTTTTAGAGGTAGAGAAGGGTTTGTGAACCCCAAAGGCTGGGATGAGTGGGACAAAATCCATGATGATATCTTCCCAGTGTTCTCATCCAAAAGAAGGATAAGTTCAAGGGGTTGATGAAAAGAAAAGTTCTAGAGGAGTCATGACCAGAGCAAATATGTTCATGAGTGCCCAAGGAAGTTCCCTATTCTCTGAAATCCTTGGGCTAAGCTACAGGGGAAAAGAGAATGGACAACCCTCTAAGGTGGGGAGGGGCACAGAGGTAGAGCCCAAGAAATCAGTTGGGCAGCTGGTCTGGAAGTAAAGGACTACCTATTTATCAGCCTACCAACAAAAGGAGGTGGCTTGTAGAAATGAGAGCAGGATGTTTTTAGCAGAGAGAAAGTGAGCATCTATTTACCTGTTTTCTGCTCCAAGTCTCTCCCAACTCCTGAGTGGTGAGTGAGCACAGTAGATTGTACTATTTGTTCCAAATATTTGTTCCCATAAAAGCTTCTGCTTCTGCCTGGATCCCTAAAATAACAGGTCACTGAGCAAAGCCACAGCTGATTGTAATGTGGGAATGAACCTATATTACTGTAAGCCATTGAGATTTTAGGGGAGAGGTTGTTTTTCAAAAGCTATTTTAGGGGCTGCCCATCTAAAAACATTCCAAGCCCCTGAGAAGGTTAGGGAAGGACTGATGGGCAGGGGGCCTTGACCAGGCCTTGTGGTTACAGACAGGGCTAAGAGAACACCGGGTGACCTCAGTAGATCTGATGACCAAAGCACAATAGGAACATGGGGCATTCAGCAGTAGATGAGCATGGTTGAATTCAATGAAAATCAGCAATAGAGACAATATTGCACTGAGCCAGGTAAAGAGAGATAGATGCTCCCTTCCACTGATGCCTAGTTTATTCTTGGATTATCCATGGGGAAAGATAATGATAAGGGAAAGGAAAACATCCTGAACTATTTACCCCAAATAGAGCAAGAAATATTTAGTATCATAGTTTACAATTCAATTGGCAATAACAAGTTCTTGGCCATCAGCAGAAATAGGAGCTTGAGAACTAAGTTGAGTTATAGATAAGTAAAGTCTGATTTTTATACACTTTGTGACTATGAAGCTCACATCCTCTTGTATGTGCTGTGCTGCACAGGATGAAAGATGAGGACCCTGTCCCATGGTTAGCAGAGAGAAGCTGAAGAGAAAGAAGTTTGGGTTGAAGCAGGACTCCTGAGGGACAGTGGCACCCCCACCGACCACAAATCCAGAGCCCCAGGACACAGAAGTGAAGTTGAAGAGAAACTAATACTTAGAGATACTAAACAGCATGTTAAAGATCACAAAGATATAGATGGTATATCCAGAGCCCAGGCTCAGATCTGCCAGATTCCAAAGCCTGTGATTTTTCCACTATAGCACATCCCAATGGTTTCCCTGACAGGACATTTTTCTTTCAGAGATACTGTCCAGATCTCATCTGCCTTCTCCCACTACCATTCTCTTCACCAGCTTGCAGATTTAATATCCGTTGAAGGGCTCACTACTGATGCTTTCAGAGTGGCCAACTCGCTGCTTCCATGGAGGAGCATGCATGGGGTGGAGCAGTGAGATTTAGCTCCATTGGGAACAGATGTATTGTCTGCTTGGGACCTGTAGCCAATTCTATAGACATCTCTTGCAAGAGCCCAGGATCATGAACTCATTTTGTAGGTCAAAATGTGTCCCCACCCCCATTGACATTTGGTAGCACAAGTAGGGATATAACCAAACTTTGGAGTTACACATCAGTGAATACACTCGTTGGGCGATACTTTCGCCTGCAAGAGCAAAAAGACCATCCTAGGTGAGTGTTCGAGTCACTGACACTGAGAGCAAAGTGACCCCGTGAGAGCTCTGGGGCACCCTGAGATTCTACCCGTCTGGAGCAAGAGCGCTGCATTTGCAGATGCCTGTGGTTTGCCTAATTAGATTTTGACAAACCCTTGGAAACCGTTGAGTGCTTCAGCTGCACCACGCGTGTGGTCTAATGAGGTTTCCGAACCCTCTATTATGAAATTGTCACAGGTTATTTGTCAGAAAGAGGTTGCTTTGTGATATTGCAGGTTTAAAATTTGAGGGATGTGCATTTTAATTATAATTTTATAGTTATAAAAATATTACCTGATTTTAAGTTTTTACAAGTATTTTCTGAGCATTTATTTCAAATGCACACAAATTTCCCAGATTTTGTTTTTCCTCTGAACATCCCTGAGGGATTGAAAAGTGACAGGTGCTGCTACCCTCATCCTTACTTTAAGAAATAATGGCTTCCTAATAAAAACGGTGGTCTTGAAATGAATTGATCAGTGTTGATTTCCTTTCCTTGTAGAGGGAAGAACTATTGTATGCTCTTATGTTTATCCTTTTGGCACATTATTGTATTGTGATCATAGTCTTTGCATTCATTCTTCTTATGTGTATTTAATGTAATTACTATCATCCCTTGGTTATTAAGGGATTGATGATCTCATGGGGAAATTATTCTTCACTTTTGCTGGCAGGTTATTTCTCCTCCTTTTTCTCTCAGGTTCCTGCTGTTGCTAATTATGAGTTCTCTACACCAACTGGAGTATCACCACAGCATCACTGTCCTTTCCCAGGTCTAATAACACTCCTGTGGCTGGGGACCCTCCTGTCACCTGGAGACACCAGGCCGCATCTCAGAGCCAGGGTGCTCAGTATCAGAAACTCAAATACACTAGCAGTTGGGGCTTGGAAATAAACTTCTGAAATGCTTTGTGCTGAAGCCAAACTTCCTGGGGCTGACTGAACCCTGACTATTTACAAAGCCTTCTGCAGGAATCTCTTGGCTACTCAGGGTTTCTCTATCCTGCTCTAGGATCAACCCACCTTGTATGCCAGAGAACCACTAAGTTAAATTATTAATACATATTTATTGTATAGAATTAGGAAAATGCAGAAAAGTAAACACACACATACAACAAATATAACAGCATGACCCAGAGATAAACCATTTTTAATCTCTAAGTACAGGTCAATGTCTATTTTATTTATATCATAACTATAGATTCGTGCAAGAATGGGCTTTCCTTCCCCTGGCTGCCAGCACCACCTTTACTCTGGCCTGGAGCCGCCTTTGTGCCTTCACTCCACCTGGAGCCACCTTTCCACCTTCCCATGTTGCCCCAAGGCCCAGAGAGGCTGGGGCTGTGTGGGACGCCTGCATCCTGCCCCTGACAGCTTGGAGCCTGTGTATGTAAATTAACTCACTATATTTGTTGGGTTAATTTGCATACTTACTCCTGATTGGCTGGAGGGTGTTGTGAAGGTATTGTCAATTTACACCTTTCTCTTTTATTAGTGTAGATGCTGTTTTATTAACTGATTTTTAAAATTAACGAAATCTTATTATTTCACATGCCATGAAAACACTATGCAAGATGACTGCTAAGTGATGCATCATATGATGGTATCATTATATACTTAACTCTTCCTATTTAGGATGATATTTTAAAATATAAATAAGGTGCAATATAAAAAGATTTCCAAGGATATTTGTGAATATCTTGTTGATTTCTGATAACAAATTTCCAGAATTGGAATTGTTGCATCAAAAAGTAAGTACATTTTAGAGTGAAAGCTCTCTTTTTATCCTGGCACTACCAGTTGTACTACCCATGGCTAGATTTTCCAAGTCCTATGTTTATCAGTTCTGATATCAGACCCTCTGCAGCAGAATTGCATGCATATTCTCCCCACCCCTCATGCCTGGAGCTGCAGCTCAAGGTTCTGCAAACCTAACCCTCTCCACAGACATTGCTCAGGAATGGGCAAGTCATGAGCCACCACTCAGTCTCACAGGGTCAGCAACCCTGTTGTGTTAAACATGTACTAGGATTTGTTTTAACCAGCTATAATAAGACAGCAGACATGGAAATGATTGGCATGAAGAAAGATATTTATACTCACAGGACCCTAGAATTAAGACTCATACCAAGTCATGCAGGGCCACCGAGGGAAGTACCAGGGCACATCAGGATACAGGAGAGGAGGAAAAAGTGCATGACCCAAAGCCTTCATTAGCGTTTCTTCAGGCAAAGGGGGCAAAGCAGGGTAGGTACATGGAGTGAATTTAGCTTTGAATAGTCTGAATAATGTTGGTGGGTTCTGAGCTATAGGGTGGTCCCTAGATGTTGGGTTCTGAGCTATAGGGTGGTCCCTAGATGTTTTGAAATCACTTCCTTAGTGATTTAAGGAAGAGGGAACACTGGCTTGGTGTATTGTACTGGTAAGAGTTTGATGAAAGAGATAGTTGAAGATATGGACTCTGGATTGCGTAGTTCAGTAGTCAGCAAACTGCGGCTCGAGAGCCGCAGTTTGATGCTCTGTTGACTAATGAGTTTGCTGACCACTGGCATAATTTAGAAAGTAAATGTGTGCTTGCCAGGGCATTGTTTGCTATCTCTAGGAATGGGTCAGCCCAGGAAAAGGCAGTCCCTCCAGGATAAAGGCCCCAAATGGCAGAGCATTAAGAATAAATTAGAATACATGGTCAATACACCTGTGCACAATGAGCCTTATGTCAGAACTCTTAAGCCACTGCCATACTTCCCTTTTGATTACAACCTTCTTTGGGAATAGGTGTTTAATTAGAATATTGCCGACTTCTCTAGACTTGCCTATACTCCACACTCCCAGGTTTCCCAGCAACTGGCACTAGGCCTCAGCTTCTAGTTAGGCCCAGCAAACACTTCAACACCCAGAACAATCCCCAACTGAGCCTGCCTCCAGCCATAATCCTGCTGAATTTGTCTCTGCATCAGTTCAGCAGAAATTAGGCACCAAAAAGCTAACCTATCAAACCCCAAACAGGTTTGCTTACTTCAAGTGCTCTCTATATAGAAAGTTCGACTGAGGGAGAGGCTGAAATTCTTGGCAAGATAATATTTATGAATTAGCTGTGAATTTCAAATATCCCTGTATCTGTATCACTTCATTAGCATGGATCAAAAATTCTAATTATGGAGGAGAACTAAGATGGCGGCAAAGGCAAAACACCTATCTTGCCGTCATAATCAGCAATTTTAATACTACAACTTAACGAAAGAACAAACACCTTCCAGAATCACCAGAAAGCTTGCCGAGTGAAAATTCCACAAATAAAAGTGAAGATAAGACACTGTGACTCAGAGGAGCTGCGGCGAACAGCGTTGAAAGATTCGCGCGGAGAGAGGTTTGGAGTGCGCGCCGTGGAGAGGGCGGGTGGCTGAAAACCGGCCAGTTTTCTCAAACGGGGAGACAAAGGCGTCCCACTGGACTGAATCTCCAGCTCTGGGCGAAGTCCAGAGAACCCACTAACACACGGGGTGAAAACTGAACAGTGGGAGGGCACGCCGAAGCTCAGGTGCTGCCGGGTCTCCCGGCTTGTGGAGAAGGCAGCTCTTGCGCGAACAGCTTGGCTGCGTGACGGTGCAGAGAGCGCTCTGCGACTTGTCTCTCATTCGGAAAACCATCAGACTGCTTTGTTTCATGATCCTGGGTGAGACATTGCGCATGCAGACTCATTTTGGGAAAGTCTGAATTCCCCGGCAACCGGCAGCCGGTGGAGCTCTGCAGCAACTCTCTCTCAGAGGTGCTGGCGGCCATTGCCCCTGGCACAGAGTCCCTGGGGCCGCATAGGGCAGAGCTAACGCTGTCTGCTTGGCCCGGAGACTCCGCCCACCCAACCTGAGCACAGCTGAGCTTCACAGACAATTGGCCTGGAGGTCAACCCTCTAAGTGCTAACAATGATTAACTGAGCTTAACTTCCGCAAGACTGTGCAGCCCATATCCACCTCAGGTAACTGGGGAGGCTGAGCCACTATCCCTAGTAGGAAGTCTACCACACAAAGCTAATTGACCAACTCAGGGAAGCAGCCACCATGCAGCAACATGGAAAGAAATCAGAAGTGAAAGAAATGGAGGGAAAAAAACGACTGGACATGGAATTCAGAACCACGGTTATAGGGTTTTTTAAGAAGCTCCAACAAAAGATTGAGGCCTATAAGGAAATAAGCCAGATCACAAAGGAAATGAATGAGTCCTACAAGAAAATGAACAACACCCTCCAGGATATAAACGAGAGCTGCAAAGAAATGATCAAGACCAACGTGGAAATGATCAAGATCAACGTGGAAATGAATGAGTCCTACAAGGAAATGAAAGAAACCCTCAAGGATATAAAGCAGACTCTCAAGGATATGAAAAAGGACCAACCAGAAATTAAGCATACACTGACTAAAACAAAAAATATTATACAAAGACCTGAAAGTGCCCTGGAGCACCCCAAGAACCAAGTTAAAGATTTGAAATACAAAGAGGGAAAATCCACTCAGCTGAAAAAGCAAGAAACCAAAAGAATCCAAAAAATTGAAGATAGTGTAAGGGGCCTCTGGGACAACCTCAAGCATACCAACATCCGAATTATAGGGGTGCCAGAAAAAGCGGGAGGCCAAGACAATGAAAACCTATTTGAATAAATAGTGACTGAAAACTGGTGAAAGAAATTGACTTAGGAGTCCAAGAAGTGCACCGAACCCCAATATATAGGAACCCTAAGAGGACCACTCCGAGGCACATCATAATTAAAATGCCAAGAGCAAAAGACAAAGAGAGAATATTAAAAGCAGCAAGAGAGAAACAGTTGGTTACCTATAAGGGAGCACCCATATGACTGTCAACGGATTTCTCAACAGAAACGATGCAGGCCAGACGGGAGTGGCAAGAAATATTCAAAGTGATGAATAGGAAGAATCTACAACCAAGATTACTCTATCCAGCAAAGATATCATTCAGAATTGAAGGTCAGATGAAGTGCTTCGCAGATAAGAAAAAGCTAAAGGAGTTCATCACCACCAAACCAACATTATATGAAATGCTGAAAGATATTCTTTAAGAAGAGGAAGAAGAAAAAGGTAAAGATGAAAATTATGAACAACAAATACACATCTATCAACAAATGAACATAAAAATCAAGTGAATTGATAGGCTGTTGAACAGGATAGACTGGTGAATATAACAGAGACATGGACATAGAGAGGGAATGGACTGACAATTCTTGGGGAGAAAAGGGTTGTGGGAAGTACAGCAAGAGACTGGACAAAAATCTAGCAACAATGGGAGAGGATAGTGGGGAGGGGGAGGTGAGGGTGGAGGAGGGGATAGGTACAGGGTGGAGGGAAGCTATAGGGGGATAAAAAGGGGAAACAATGTAATTAATAAACTGAACAATAAAGATTAAAAAAAAAACAAAAACAAAAAAATTCTAATTATGGATTTAATGTTTGTAAAAAGAGGAAAGAAAACAGTTTTAGCACAACCCACAATCCTATTCTTTCTCTTTTATAGGGAAATCTATATTGCATTAAAAAAAAGAAAGAAAGATATGAGACTATGAGCTTTCAACATTCTCCTGCAGCTGGATTACTACATACAATGACTATTTCTCTTCACGGTATACATTGCTTTTGTTGGAGCTGTTATTATTGGGAACAAAAACACAAAAACAATTCTTTGAAATTTTTTCTAAATGGGTAGGCATCTTCCTATCTTATCTCAATTCCTTCCTAAGAAGTCAGCTAATTTTACCTTTTAATATAATTGATATTTAAATCCACTTTCTTTAATATTTAGTTACTTGCCAGGAATTGTCAAATCTCTTCTTGAGCACATCAGTAAAAATGCCCTTGCCTACCGAAAGGAGGCAACTGTCCTGTGTCATCTCCACTGGGGAGGCTCTGTGTTTCGCTCTGTTGGTGGGCTATGTTTGCTTCTGCCTCACTTGCTCCCTGAAGACGTGTGTGGGAGCTGGATGTTACCTGTGTCATCAGCCTGTAGCCTTTGTGCCTTCCCTCAGCGTGGCAGCCACAGGCAGCAGGGAGGCCCACTCCTCCTTACCCTTTTCACAGCTTTGAGCTCACCACCTGCCCAGTGGTGGACAGACAGCAGGCAAACAGGCAGTCTGCAGCAGCTGGGGCACCTGGATGGAGTGCCCTTCACTATGCAATTGCTCTGTTATGTGTGCCATGCATGCTGGTGTTTCACTGGCGTGGACCACATAAGCACCATTTTTCTTTCTAAGGCCCTAGATGTCTATTGTTTGCTCTGTTCCAGCACTGCAGGCAGAGACTGGGCTGGAGCCATCTCCAAGCTCCCTCCCACTACCCTGCATGTGCACCAGGCCACAAGGAGCAGCAGAGACCACTGTAAGCAGCCTCCTAAAGCTCGGTTTGCTGCAGCAATGTCCCTGTTGGTGATCGGCTTCTCTTGTCCCTTTGTACACTGGTGAAAAATTTTGCAACGTAGCTCCCAGAAAGCTTTTCTCCCTGGGGCCCTTGCCCCTGTTCCTGTGGATTATAACTATTTCTTCTGAGGCCTGGACAGCAAACGGGGGCCTTCCTGGCCCTCCGGCTCTTTCTGGTCTGTTGGCGGCCATATGAATGTGGATTCCTGTCAATTTCAGCTGTGCTCTTTCTAAAGACTTTTTCTAAAATGTTAAACGCTGAACTCTAGCCAGCATGATGCAGTTTCATTTTGCTTCAGCCAGACTCCAAATACTAAAGCTCCTACAAAGACATTCAAACTGTGTTTTAGAAATGAGAGAAATAAATACAAGTTTTGGAACACTTTGTAGGAGGGAAGTGGAACACAAAGTCAGTGTGAATAGATTGAAAGATAATACAAACTGGATTCAACCACAGAAAATGGTACCAAAATTCCCAGAGATGCCATTATTCAGACTTTCTAAAACAGCACGGCGAGGGCTTTCAGCAGGACATTTTTGCCAAGAGATAAAAGTGAGAGCAGGATTGTATCATCTATCTGATGTGACAGTCTCTTCGTTACCTTCTTATTTCCCTGGGTAAGCACCATAGCGCAATGTCAGCTGCTTGTTCCATAATGAAAAACGCTCCTCACTGATTTCAGCTATAAACAGGTCATCAGTCTCCCAGGTGGGCAAAGGGGACGGTTCTTCCCAATCTGTACAAGGCTCATTTTTCTGTCTCCTCTGAGAGAACCTATGTGCAGAGAGAAATCTCGGGCACTCATCTGCAGCATGAGGGGAAAGATCCTGCCACATAGCTGCAGAACACATTTTGTCCAAACAGGTGGAGATAAAATGAGGTGATACTCAGGGGCTGGTGCTAGGGGAAAGAAGGAGAATGCTCTTCCTGGGAGGTAGGTATGTGCTGAAACTTTTTGCTTCCTATTCTATGGTTTGAAAGGAAGAGTAAGCAAAAACGGGGTCACAGGAGGAAGCCTTCTTTGCTGGAGCTCACTTGCCTGTCAGCCTTGCAATGCAGAAGACTCCTTGTTGTTTGTTTTTGGTGGAATTGAGAAGCCAAGGCTGGGACACATGGCTTCTGCGGGCACCTTCACAAGGAGGAGGGACTCTCCAGTGCTTTTGCCCCCTGTTAGCACCTTCACAGTGGACATCTTTAACACAATCAGGATGGTGCATATATTATTCTTTTATCTGAAATCCTTATTATTTTATATTTTGTTTAGATGCTGACCAGTTTTCTCACTCCTGGCAAGCAGTGCTGAGGAAGTACATGTCCATGCCTCCAGGAAGTAGAAAAGGGACTTGAATTTTCGACAAAGGGTTTAAATACCAAAGGGTTTGAAAACCAAAACCAAAACAAAACACCCTAGACACAATTTCTAAAACTATGTGGTTGTGATGTGATGTTCTCCATGATTTCAGCATATTCTATTTTTCCTTTCTGTTTATATAATACTAATAATAAACTAACTGGAGAATGGTATCATCTTGTTAGGGCTGGTTTTAAATTATTCAAGATCAACAAGTGATTAATGTTTAAAAGTAGTTAGATGAACTTGGTGATATATATTTTGTCAGAAGGAAGACACATGGTTGAATGAATGTGATTTTCTCCAGGGAATTTAGTGAAATGCTCGGTTTCTAGCTTGGGAAATCACAGTAATTCACATTCTGTGGTGACATTGCAGAGCACAGGTCCCTCTGGCCCAGTAAGTGAGCAGGACTCCAGCCCAGAGCCGGGAAACGCACATGTGCTATGGAGAGGGGCAGCTTGGTTTGGCTGAGCGCTGAGACTCCCTCAGGGGGCTGGAGGCAGGGCCCAGGTGTGACCAATGTACATTTGCAGCAAGAGTTAAAGAGTTTCTTTATATGTCAATTATATCTAAATAAAATTAGCAGAATATATTGATAGGAATATGTAAAGAATAAATGATGTTTGACTTACAAGAATGAACATCTAAGAGCTGGTGAAAAAGTTCTTAAGCTCACAGAAATTAAACGGAATCATCTAATTGTTTAGTTGAAGTTATATTGCATATAGTCTGTTATAATTTTTACAAGTATGTTTTTATTGGAAGGAAGGAAGAGGAAGAGAGAAAGATAAAAACATCAATGATGAGAGAGAATCATTAATTGACTGCCTCCTGCACACCCCACACGGGGTAAAGAGCCCAAAACCCAGGCATGTATCCTGACCAGGAATCAAACCATGATCTTCTTGTGTATAGGTCAACGCTCAATCACTGAGCCATGCCAGCTGAGCAGTTATAGTTTTTTAAATTTAGGAAATATCCCTCCCTTTGTGTGTTGTCAAAACAACCCAAAGAACAACACTACGCTGTAATTGGGTGTTATATGCTTTCTATATATTTGTATTATTTTTTTTTGTTCTTACACATGTTCTTATACAGAACATGCACACAAAATAAAAGTGACTATTTTATTTTAGCTATTTAGTTAAAAAGAAAATAGAGTTTCAAATGTTTATCAATGGATAAGATAGACTTTTTCCTTTCCCAACTTGGCTTCATATCACCTGTCATCTCCGTTTCATGTTTTCTAATGTGGTCTAAATTTGTAATGACTTAAATACAAAAGAGAGAAACAAAGGAGTATGTCTAATAATTGGATTGTATTTTGACAAGTTAATTCTCCACAGATATGTGGGCTGCCAGTCTCGCTGCTGCCTGGCTTCATTTCACATCACACTCTTAAGAGCTACTCACCAGGAAAATAATTTTTAAAGACAAAATAGAGTGTCAGCTTATATCAGAAGAAGGAAATACGTGTCTCTCAAAGATGCTTTCTATATGGCCGAAATAGCTACATCCAGTGTGTGAGTACCAGACAGGATAAGAAAATTAATAACTCCTTATCCATACAAGAGAGAATGTGACTGAACAGCTTCACAATGCATAGTTTTTCAGCAGTGTAAATTGAATCTAAACTGCATGCCTTAACTCAGTGACACCTTTGATTTATTATAGATAATCAAGAGGAAGCTCTTCTGGTGTCCAATGCTAACAGATTCATAGCTCCTTGCTTCCCTCAAACACCACCTTCAGTCAAAAGAAAGGACTGGCCACTGGTGGAGGTGGAGCCAGTTTTCGGTATGGGTCATAGCCACCCTCTCTCGGTTATCTGCTGGTATCCATTTCACTGCAGCCCTATGTGGTCTTCCCTAGCACAGACTGGGTGAGGCAGGATAGTAATAACTAAGAAAATTCCCGGGAAAGTAGAATGGGGAAACTGAGACTAAATAATTAAACAAGGCCAAACAATTTGGAGAACGTACAGCCAGATAGTGAATCACAAAACGTTATCTTCCCTAAGGACCTTTAAGATCAAATGGTTTATACCTCTCCTCCCTAACCAGAGATTGTATAGCTTAAATCACCCTGCTCAGGGATATAGAGGGCAGAGACCCAGTTAATGCCATTTGTGCCAGCCAAACCTAAGGACAGATGAAGCCAGGGGAATAAATAACAAAAATCTAATTAGAGCCAGAAAGACCCAAGATAAAAGTAAATCAGTAAAGCAGACCAAAGAATAATCTCAAACTCCCCTATGTGCTCATTTTGATGTATTAACATATTAAAAACACACCTAATGAATATTCTATTGAAACCATCCTTAAGATTCTCATCCACAGAAGAAAGATAAAAACCCTCATGACAAAGACCTGGGGTGGGCATGCTCTAGAGCTCACTCGTGCCCCCTCTTGGGCATGAACTTTTTACTTCTTCCTAAACTCTAAGGGTTCGCATGAGATTTACAACCAAAGGAACAGCAGGCAGTGTCACCTTGTCTGGGGTTTAGCCCAATCCTATATCCAAGGCCCGAATTTTCTCTGACTTCCCAGTGAGCTAACAGCAGCCACACCGTGGCTCACTTCTCTCCTATATCATTTCTAGGGAGCCTATGCTCTCTCCTGTTGCTTCTTCTACCCAAGTCCTTTCTTTATTTCACTGTCTCCAACTTTAATAAATATACCCTCAAAATCACCTGGACTCATATTGCGAAATCCTTCTTGCATAAAATTGAGAACCCGCACTATAGGCCAGCCTGAGGCAGACCTGCTCCAGGCCCAGTCCCTGTCCAGTAACCAAGTTAAAGTAACTAGTGACTTGGGTAGTTATTGACCTTCCCTGTGCCTCAGATGTTCCCTTGAAAATGAGAGCAATTATAATAATTACATTGCAGCATATCATCTGGCCACAGTCAGCTCTCAGAATAAGTTATACAGTATTATCCCTACAGTAGGGGAAACTAAGGTTCGGAGAGATTAAAGTAGCTTGCCAAATACTTCTCAGATAGGAGGTAGCAGAGTGCATATCTGAAGTCAAGCCTTTATGACCTCAAAATCACCATTCAAACTTTGGGGCCCCGCTGGCTCTCTGCAGGCCCTTTTTCATTCTATTCCCAGGAGTCCACACAGCACCTTTCTAGGCTCAGAGCACTGACTCCTTGAGAAAGAACTAATGGAACCTCAGGGAGATAGAGGCCGAGGGGTTTTCATTTGGGGATAAAGGGTTTGTAGTTTGGGGTTTGATGTTTGTTTTCACCTTGACTTAGTAGTGAGCCATTGCCTTGCCCAGGCCTCAATGCTAAACAAGAGCTCACCGCCACTGTGCTAAAAAGGCCATAAAGAAAGTTGCAAAAGAGGTCTTATCTGATGACGACGAGGATGAGCCAGTGTCATTGCTGCTCTGGTTTGACTCTTTTTCATGGGGCATTTTTATGGGCTCTTCAGAGAACCTGCCTCCTCCCCAAGCATTGCTGGGGAGTCTCTTAGCCATGGTCAGTTTGTCAGTTTCTCTGCTAGGCTGATATTACTTCTCCAGAAGGCACTCTGAACAGGATCTGAAACTGACAAACACAATTTAGTGCTCTCTCTTGGTCTCTCAGTCTCCTCTTATATCTCTCTCTCTCTCTCTCTCTCTCTCTCTCTCTCTCTCTTTCTCTCTCTCTCTCTTTCTTCCTACCACTGACCCAATGAAAAGTCTCATGAGCCCCCAACCCTGACAAACTCTGGACTTGGAGCCACATAGGGACAGAGCCAATGAACTCATACCACTTGGCTCTGCCATCATGGCAGCTGGCCAGCCAAAGCCTCTCATCCTTCAGGTTTTTCAGGCCTGAGTCAGAAACCACTGGACTAAACATTGAATTTCCACTGTCATGAAAGTTCTCTCTAGGGTTTCAATTTAGCATTGTCCTCTGGGTTTGAAGTGAGGAGCAAGCACCTCATGTCCCTCCCAAGGGTGTCTGAAAGACTTAGGATACCTCAATATCCTCAGAAGAGAATCTCTCTTCAACTGCCAGTTCGTTTTGTTTGTTTGTTTGTTTGTTTTTACCCCAACCTTGTACATTCTCAAGATGTTCAAGGGCTTCAAAACCAGTTCTCAGACATTTCCTCTGTTCTTCGTGCAAAGTGATACCAAAGTGCATGTACTTCCCCAAACCATGCACATTATTTTACTCATATGTATTTTGTTTAGATCTGTCTGAAATATCCTTCATCTCCATTTAGTAACTACTCATTCCTCAGAATCCTCCTCAGGATAGTTTCTTCCAGAAACCTTCCCTAATCCTGCTGTGTCAGGAATGCCTGTGTCTGTTTTATTGTTAGGATAACAGGATGATGATGAAATCATATGTTTACTTGTTTATCTCATCCACTAGGCTCCAGGGCCTCCACAACAGAGGCCAGAGTGTCTCATTTATCTTTCAATCAGCAACATCTGGTATGTTGTTTTCTACATAGTAGATTCTCAACCAAAATTGATTGAATTGTTGTTTTGTAGTTAGAGAAATCTTGTCTCCTTAATAAATATTAGGTATTTGAAGTGTACCCCCTTAACCAGTTCACATCTTGCACAAACTTGAGGCAGAAAACAAAGGTGAGTAAAAAAAAAGAAGAAGAAAGCTGGAGTAATAGCTTCAGGAGTTGCATGTGGAGATGAATATCTGGGGCCAGACAGAGGAAATAGGCAGACAGACTTCCAGAATAAGATTGCCAACGATATGAAGGAGGCCTTGAGTGTTGAGATTATCTCCCTGGGCTGAAAGACCAAAGGAAATAAGTGTACTAACCATTTGCCTTAAACTCCAGGCTTAATCTTGGGAAGTTGTACATCTTTCCCTGCTTCTCTCTGGTGGTGGGAGGCTTGCTTGCCCAGTTCTTTTGTGGGAAACAGAAATCTCAGGCAGAACCCAGTGCTGTCTAGGAATTAGAAACCTGAGATCTCATGCTGCTCAGCTATTAATGTAAGTTAGTGGAGAATATTAAAATAGGACTACAGAAAAAAATAGGGTATCTAAAAATTCAAAGCCATAGTTTCGGATAAAGAGAATCTTCTGGGAAACATAATTCCAATATAACAAGGTTTACTCATTATAACCTGGCACACTAGGGTACTTTGACTGCAAAACCAGTTCCCAGACATTCCTCTGCATGTTGTGCAAAGTGATACCAAAGTGCATGTACTTCCCCAAACCATGCACATGGTTTCCCTCATCTGTGTTTGGTTCAGATTTGTGTGAAGTGCTCTGGTTTATTTAATCTTTTTGAAGGCTTGTCTAATAGATATGGACCTGTAAGTAAACTATAACTGGGCATTTTAATCTGGTAGAAATGTAGTACATTCTCATTGATGGTGAATACTTACATATTTGGATGCATTGCTACCATTTTATTTTGTACATTCTGTTTGTCTCAGTGTTCTAGATTGCTTTTTTCCCTCTTTCTGGCTTCTGCATTGTTAGAGAGTATTCTCCCTTCCCCCTTATTTTAGTTTTTCTATTAGTTTACACATTCTAATTTATATGCAGCTTTATTGATTTTGAAAAATTATCCATCAATTATTTTTCAGATATTTCCTTTCCCTCATTTTCAAAAATTGCCAGACTTCCAGAATTCGACTGAGAGGTATATCAGGCCTCTTCCTCTCCCCTTAGTATCTTTTAAATTCTATTAACAGACCCCAATTTTACCAAGAAAATCATCACTGCCCCCAGGAAAGAGGCCTATTTGCCATGTCTATAGATCTCTGTTCTCACTACACAAGCATGAGTGCAAACAAATTCATAGCTAACCAGGGTTAGACAGCATGGTGAACCACTGAGGAACCCAGACCACCTCCGAATGCAATAATACTGTCCTTGTGTGAGAAGACTCCCCCTGGCCTAATGAATTCTGACAATAGCTGGGGGACAGAAACTTGGAGTGCTTTCCCATTGTCCCATATCAGCAATCAGAATCCTGGGTAGACTTTTGCTGCTGGTCAAATTCTATTACTAGTATCATTGTCTATGCACTTGGGTATATTCCAACATCTGTATGGCTCCTCCTTTATCAGAATGTGACTAGTTGGTTTCTTCCTCATCTCATATAAGCATAGATGAAGATGGATTTCCATGTGTCTTCAAATGGCCAGTTCTGTATCTGCCCATAAGCAAGAATCCCAACTTTTCCTATAGTAGCGAATAATCCAGCCAAATAAATCCAAGGTTCTCAAACATGTGGCCTCTCACCCCTGCCTAGGAAGGGGCAAGCTGTGCCGTGCCACTAGCCCAGGCATATGGTTGAGCTCCCACCCCATCCAGTCTTATGAAAGCCATTCTTCTACATCCTAGAGAGAGAGTGGCATGGCCAGCCTCAGCCCCAGCCCCAGCACTGCATCACTTTCAGTTCACACAGGTTTATCTGCCCATGTGTACCGGGAGGCACCAGGCCCCTACACTGACCCTGGAGCCTTCTTAGGGAATTTCTCCAGATTTCTTCATCCCACTTGGTGAGTCCTTCCTTGGGGCTTTTATGGGCTTTTACAGAAATGCACCTTTTCCAGCAATTTTTATTTTTGTTTTTGATTGCTCTGGCTGTGCTAAAGTCCCTGCCCATTTTCTTCCAGAGGCACCATAGAATAACATAAGTACTATTTTTTTTATCTGCTCTAAGATGCTTTTTTACTTCTTCCCATTTTCACATGGTCACATCTCTGAAAGCAGGGTGTGCTTTAGCATCAATAGATTGTTTCAATTAGGACTGACAGCAACTTTTTAAGCTGGTGCATAAAATAACAGTGCACTCTACAATTGTAGCATCTTAAGCAACTTTGCAGATGCAAAGAAGTGCGTGGGCAAAGGGGCAGTTCCTCACATCACTGGTATAGCGCATGCAGACCCCAACACAGCTGTCCAGTTGTGAGACAAGCTGCCTTTCTCCCCCACAACCCCACTCCTGCCCAGGGAAATGAAAAGCTCTGCATGGCAACCAACATTTCCTCTTATTTCTGGAAAAATTATGAGCCAAAGACTTTATAGCTATCATCACACAAAGGGGGAAAGTTGCTGTCTAGACATAGACTATAATTACTATTATTATTTAAAGTCATTGAAATGCCTGAACTGCAGAAAGAAGCAAAAGGGCTCATATATGCTAAAAGCCCTATTGTAATTCCCAGCAAACATTCCCCATTTGATATGGCATCTATTCCAGCCTTTACAGGATGCTGGTAAAAGAAGCTGCCAGGATCTCTAAGAAGTCTTTGGCTGATAAACCCATAAACAGTATCCCTTTAGTAAGCTTTTATTTAAATGAGCTCAATTTAGTTTACTCTAAGGTCAATTAAAATCTTGGAATGACTATAGAAGGCAGCATGTCGTGCTGACATGAACAAAGAACTTGTCAGTATTTCACTACATTTGTGCAACTGTCAAGAGATCCTACCTAATGTCCCTCTTTTTATATTTTAAGAATACTTAGATCTACATTGGCCAAAGAACAATATTTGGGAAACAACTAAAAGATGTGGCAGCATATATAAACATTGCAAACTGTTTTTAAAAATAATTTGCTTTCCAACATTTTCTACTTAGCTACCTTCAATCATACATACCAACATATCTGTTCTTCTTACTCACATTTGTCTCCTTTCACTGCTTCTCTCAACTCCAAAAATGCTTTCTTTTAAGGGCAGGACAGGGATTTGGGATGTAGGTCTGAGATGCCCTGGAGCTGAGTCATTGTCCACTCAACCCCTGTCAGCCATGGCATCCCTTCCCGGACATAGCTGCGACCTGCAGATTCCCACCTGAAAGAAAGGCCATCCTCATTTTCCTAGGACCAGTCCAAATCCCAAAAGGTTGTAAGTTAGACTTGGGGAACTACAGCTGAGTCACTCTGCTGCCAGGGTTCTCTGGCTCTAATATGTACTGAGGTCCATCTTGGCCCAGGCCAGCAATTTCCCTATGCCTCCTACCCTTAAACTTAGCATTGGGACCCTGGTAATTTGCATTAGCTCCTCTGAGTTCTGAAGCTCTAGCTTATTTTCCCCCTTCATTTCCAAGGCCTGAGTCTCTGGAGCTTCACTGAGCCCCAGTGGGGGCAGGGCTGCTCTCTCCACAGCTCTGCCATTGACTTTCCTGTCTCACCTTCTTGAAGATGGACACTCTGCATCCTGCTGTTACTGTTTTTCTCTGTTTCTGGATATCTCTTGCTCTATGTCATCTGTGTCATTCCCAAACCATTGACATATCAAACGTGACAGCATTTGTACAAACTTTAAGAACATAAAGCATTTTAATTAGGCAAATATGCATATGTAGTGGAAATATAAACATGATGGAGAGGATATTTACCAACGTCAAAACTGTGATTCATTCTGAGATGGGAGGAAATGAGGAAGGTTGGGGGTAATTTGTAATACTGTCAACAATAAAAAAGGGCCTTAGTTATATTTATATTTTATCTATTTTTTATAGGTTCACTAATCCATTCCTATTTCCTCCCATTTACTCATGAGCTTAATCCAATATGTATTTTGCCCTAACTACAACAATAAAACATCTCTTGTCATGATATCCAACAACCTTTATATTGACACTCTTCCATCCACAGTTTACTTGACTTCAGCAAGAATAAGTCCTCTCTTTTTATTGAAATCATTTTGTCACTTGACTCCTTTTGAGGCTTCTGTCTTAGTTACTCCTCAGCCAGAAGCAGAATGCCTGTGGAACATGCCTGGGTTTTCTCTATTTTACCTACATTCTTTCTCCAGATATTGATGCTTCAAATTCATATCCCTTTCCTTGAACGCTTTACTCATATCTAACCATCAACTTAAAATTTTGACTTGGACAACTAAAAATCTCAAATTAATATATTCTGAACTAAACTTCATGACCTCCTCCCACTCCCAAACATATATATTTTATGGTCTTCATCTCACAATTGGTCGTACATTCATTATATTCCTCAAGTCAGTATTCCAGGCATCATACTTGATTCCTCTCTTCAACTCATTTCATGGATTTGTCTCCAAGTCTGGCTGACACCACCACGTGACTCTTCTACCTCCACCGTCTTTTGTCTGGATCAATGCATTAGTCAACCCTCCACTGGGGAGCTCTGCTTTTATTTTTGTTTGTCATTTTCAATAAGCAGATTAAGGGATCTTTTTAGTGCCTGTTTCTAGATCTTAAATATTTCATAATAATATTTTGTAATGTGAAAGCAACAGTGACAAAAAACTCAAATTTATACCCATATGCTTACAATGTAGTTTAAGAAGTAATATATTACAAAGTAGTTAAAGCCCTTGGGTAGTCTTCCTTTATTATGTTTCCTTCTTCCCTATCAGAGGTAAGTATTAATTGAATTTTGTTTGTCATTAAAATATGTTTCTATGTATATTTAACTTTCTGTCCAATTTTTAAACAATATGTAATTTTTGTGTTTTAAAATTTTATTTATGAGTATCATATTAAGTATGTTTTCTACAATTTTCTTTCATTCCACACTGTTTATAAGATTAATCCATTTTAATATCTATGACTCACTCTCCCTCATTTTTACCATTGTATGGCATTATGAATATATAAAAAAATTATTCATTTTCCTGTTGATATTTTATTTCATTTTGTTATTACAAACAATGCTACTTACAGCTATAAAATAAATGTTTGTATCCTTAGTTCTATTAAATAAATGTTTGTGTTCTTACTGCTATTAAATAAATGTTTGTGTCAACATATGGCAAAAGTCATATGTTGAAACCTACTCCCCAATGTGATAGTATTTGGAGGTGGGGCCTTTGGGAAGTGATTGAGTCACGAGGGTGGAACCCTCATGAATGTGATTATTGTTCTTATAAATAATACCCCAGTGAGGTCCCCTGTCCCTTCTGCTATGTGAAGATACAGCAACAAGTCAGCAGGCTGCAACCTAAAACAGGGCCCTCACCTGAACCTGAGCATGCTGGCACCCTGGTCTCTGACTGCAGCCTCCAGAACTGTGAGAAGTAAATGCCTGTCCTCTACAAGTCGTGTAGTTAATGGCACTTTGCTATAGCAGCCTGAATCCTTTATTATATCAGCTAACTACCATGAACGTCCCAGAGACATCTCCTTGTGTACCTGTGCACGAATTCATCTAAGGTGTATATTCTGTGGTAAAATTTCTGGGTTGAAGAGATGAACATCTTTAACTTTTCTTGATATTACCAACCCATTCACCAAAGCTTTTTACCAATTCACCACCCCCCCCCCCGCAGTGTGTGAGATCCTATTGTTCCATATACTTTCCAACACTACATTGTAAGTCTAATCATTCTCACCAATCTGATGAATGCGAAATAGTACTTGTAACTTTAAATCTGAATACCAGTTATAGTGAGCACATGTTACATATTTGATTTCTATTTTCTCATTCATCACTTCCCTTCATTTTTCTATGGCTTTTTTCCCTTCCTATTCGTTTTAGGGGGGCAAATTGCACCTTCTGGATACAAAGCATTGGCTGGTTTATGCTTATTTGTTGCTTCACTTTTTAAATCACGTGTTGTTTTTTTTTCTGATAATAGAATTTTTGTTTCAGTGGAAGATTTATATATCTTCTTTGTGATTTTCTTTTTATCTTGTTTAAGAAATCCTGCCCTACCCTGGCCTTTGAGCAATGTAAATCAGAGACATCCATGTTCTGCTCCGTAGCCTCTCCTGCCTGGAATATGAAATCCAATTTCCTTCCTTGCCTACGACGCTGACCTTCCTGCCCACCTGCTCCCTCCCTCTTTCCAGGCCACCTTCTCTTCCTTCCTTAAACATGCCGAGCTCATTCCCATCTCTCAGGTCCTGGCACTTGCTTCTTTCTACGTGGATCTCTGCCTGACTGGGAACCTGGCTGGTTTCTCTTTATCACTCAGGTCTAGTTCAGAGTTCACTTCAGGGAGACCTTCTTTGATCCAAGTAGCTAGTGCCCCTTTCCACCCCGTCTCGAACACTCCCATGATATGCTCTTTATAGCACTGTTACTGTATGAAATCACCACATGTGTTTATTTGTGTACCTGGTGTGCTGTCTGTCTCCTCACTCGTCTGTCAGTGTCTGTGAAGCAGAGGCTGTTGCCATCTGCTCACCTCTGTACCTTCAGTCGTGGAACAGTGATTAACACACTCAAACCCTTAATAATGATCTGATGAATAAGTAAATAGAGAACACATTTGAGGAACTCTTACCAATATGATGGGAAGCAGAGGTCTGTAAAAGCGATAGATGGTACATGTGAGGTACTGAGCCAGAGGCCCAAGATATGTGCACCTTTCATTTTAAAAGAAAATACCAGGATAAATTGAACAAAAGCAACCAAAGATATATGGACTTATTTATTTCTAAAGTGTTTCTGAAGGAAAAAACAGAATTTTCCTCCACCTTGGTCTGTTTTTAATATAGCTGCCAGAATGTTCCTCTCACAGCATAAGTCACATCTTCTTTGCTCAAAACCCTGCATTGGCTCCCACGTCACTCAGAGAGCAGCCAAAAGCCCACCGTGGTTCCAGGGTCCTGCAAGATCTGGCCCCCAGCATTCTCCAGCCTCACTTCTCCTCTCCCCTCTCATTCAGCAATCCCCAATCCCCCCTCCTTCTGCTAGACCCTCCCTCCTCTTTCAACTCTGCTCAAATTTATCTTCAAATTCAGGTCTTAACCAAAGCAGCATATTTAAAACTAGAGGCCTGGCAGGACACCCATGAAAAAACACACATGGTGTCAAAATAAGCCAAAGGAAAATCATTTAGGCAAAAATAAAAAGAATCCCAAGTCTATTTTGCAGAGAGGATCCCTTTGGTAACCTTTGGTCGAGAATGTGTTTGTGTGTTTGCAGAGAACAACTCCAAGACCATGTGGGTTCCTGCGACAGTGAGGAACTGACGGGTCTGTTCCAGCCACGAGGACCATCCAGAGATGGTGGACGCTGACAACACCTTGCCATGCTAGCAGTCGGTAGCTGTGCGTGGCTGCAGGCGGCCCAGGACCATACCAGAGAGGATGGATCTTGCATTGCCACGATGTGTCCACCATCTGGATACCATTGTTGACATGTATACATGAAGAACTATTTGACATTGAAACTGGGACTCAGAACAGTTGGACATTGAAACTGACACTCAAACTTTTTTTGCTCTTATACGTTTGTTTTCAGTATGCAGAGGCAAGATGTTTTTGAAGAAAAGAAACAGGGTGAAGTGATTGATATAGAGGCAGGGTGGCCTCGAACAGGCTGTCAAGCTACAGAGGGAAGGCTGGAGTGGAGGGGAGGCAGATGCTGGGGAGATCAACCGAAGGACTTGTATGCATACATATGAGCATAACCAATGAATGAAAGACACTGGGGCGGGGAAGGGGGCAGGTGGGGACATGTGCTGGGGGGTAAGGGAGGCTGGGGGGAGAATATTGGGGGGGGAGGAGAACATACGTACTACTATTAAATATAAGTTATATTGTAAATAAAAAAAAAAACTAGAGGCCTGGTGCATAAAATTAGTGCATGAAAGTGTGTGTCCCTCAGCCCAGCCCGCACCCTCTTTAATCTGGGACCCTTCGAGGGACGTTCCAGTAGGATTGGGTCTAAATGGGCAGTGAGACAACCTTCTCACAATCCAGGACTGCTGGCTCCCAACTGCTTACCTGCCTGTCTTCCTGATTGCCCCTAATTGCTTCTGCCTGCTAGCTTGAGCACCTCATAACCACTCCCCTGATAGCCTGATTGATGCCTAACTGTTCCCCTGCCAGCCTTTTTGCCCCTAACTGCCCTCCTCTGCAGGCCTGGTCACCCCTAACTGTCCTACCCTGCAGGCCTGCTCCTCCCCAACTGCTCTCCCCTGCAGGCCTGGGTCCCCCCAGATGCCCTTCCCTACAGGCCTGGTTGCCCCCAACTTCCCTCCTCCACCTGTCTGGTATCCCCTAAATGCCTTTCCCTGTAGGCTTTATAACCCCCAACTGCCCTCCCTTGCAGGCCTGGTCCATTCCAACTATCCTCCCATTCTGGTCATTTTGTGGTGACCATCTTGTGTCCACATAGGGAAGCCATCTTGTGTGTTGGAGTGATGGTCAATTTGCATAGGATAGGATAGAGGCCTGGTGCACAGGTGGAGGATGGCTGATTTGCCC
Organism: Antrozous pallidus; assembly: GCA_027563665.1. Lineage (NCBI taxonomy): Eukaryota > Metazoa > Chordata > Mammalia > Chiroptera > Vespertilionidae > Antrozous > Antrozous pallidus. The sequence continues at coordinate 64,588,743 of CM050518.1, forward strand.
TAAAAGGTATCCCGAATGGGGGGGGGGGATTCCCTTGGGGCATGGGGCAGCCGAGGTGAGGGGCCTGTAGTGGTTTGCAGGCTGGCCATTTCCCCTGGTGACCCAAACAGAGGTCCTGGTATCTGGGATTTGTTTATCTTCTATAATTGAAAATTTGTAGCTTTAAGTGGAGGCCTGGATTGGCCAGGGTGTGTGGAAAACTTGGCTTTCTCTAAGCCTCTTATTTGATCCATGGCTGTGGCCATCTTGGTTGGGCTAATTTGAATACTTGCTCCTGATTATCTGGTGGGTGTGGCTTGTGAGTATAGTGGTGTGGTGGTTAATTTGCATGTTACTATTTTATTAGACAGGATTGCAACTCACCTCTATTCTACAGATGCTTCTCCCCCATCCAGAACACTGATTATCTCTCAAAACACTTTATAATTCATTCTTTATATTATCTTTACTGATCATCTTTCTCCAGGAGAATATAATGCCTGTCAGGGCAAAACTTTTGTAAGTTTTGTTCACTGACATATCAACAGCACCCAGAATACTGCCTGGCACATGGTAGGTACTTAATATATATTTGCTGAATGAATTCAATCATTCAACACCACATTTAACACCGAGACCTCCATCTTGCAAAACATGTGTGGTAGAGAATGGTAAACATCAAGACACATTTGGGTAAATTTACAGGACCTCAATTTTAGCTAAAGAATCATATAGGAATCCAGGCAGAAGAAGAAAACATGTTACATAGGGGAGGGGAGGGGAAGGAAGGGGAAAAGGGAGAAGAGGAGGGGACGGGAAGGGAGGAGACCAGGCTGGCATTGACGTGTCCTCCACCATCAGTGTCAGACTCTAGTGAGTAATGCTTGTGGCATTTTGAAGGAGAGGGAGCACGGCAACAGCATTGTATAAGAAACCAAGTGTTCTTCATGTAAAAAGGCAACAGAGTGTCGCAACCAGGCAAAAAAATCCAAGGACACTACAGCCACCCAGCCATCGCTTTCTGAACTAGTCTGCTCAGACCTGTGCTTGGGAAGGAGAGGCCACCCTGTTTGCTGTGTACTGCTCTGCTCCCGGAGTGGTCACATCACTTCAGCTCAGGACCGTAGGGCTGTCATTTATTGAGTGACCAATTGCTATGGGCCAGGGTTGTTCATGTCCTGCCCAATGAACACCTTGCACTCTCATTGATGAGGCAGATAGCTTTGTTTTATACATGAGGAATTGGTAGAAGGGTAGGGTTAAGCTACTCCCCAGAGTACGCAGTGCCAGAACCAGGATTCGAATCCAGGCCTTCCCAGAAGCAAGGCTTGCACTATGTGACTTTATAAATATTAACCTGGTCAAACTACCAGACAAACAGCACCTATTGGCCTTCTCTTAAAGCTGAGACCTCCATCATGTAAAAATAGTCTCCAAATCGTTATTTCTCTGATGTTCCAACTACTCAAGAAATATCAGAAGCCAAAGTATCCTCCCTGAATTAATGCAAAAAAAAAAGATTAGGACTTTCCATCTGAAAAAGAAAATATAAATAAAGGACTCCATAAATATAAACTTTAATGTTGTAAGTGCTATGGATAAAGTAGATCAATGGTTATCAGAGGTTGGGAAGATAAAGGGTGGAAGAATTGAGACGATGTTAAGTATACGAACTTGGAAAGGGTAGATGAATAAGTCCCAAGAGCAGAGTTTCTAAGAGATTAGATCTTAATAGCTCCAACCAGAAAAAAAGAAGTGATCACTAAGTGATGGGATAAAGCTGTCACCTAATGCTTTGGTGGTAATCATATTGCAACATATACCTGTATCAAATCAACAGGTTTACACCTTAACCTTACACAATACTGTATATCAAGTGTATTTAAAAAAAAAACTAAGAGAAATGGCTTTTCTCTGTGATAAACCTACATAACTCTTATCCAAAAATTAAAGGTGGTAAGAAATATAAATAGAATCAAACTGCTTGGACACTTTGAGGAATCTAGTGCCTTGAACATCTTTTCTTCCATGTGAGAATGCAATCATCAGCAGGAGTACTTAGAGTCAGAAAGACCAGACTATAAATCTTATTATTATTTAACATCTTTTTATTTATCCCATAAGCTTGCTGTTAGAACAGAGCAATAATTTGTTTTACACTATTCTATGACTGGTTTCATTTAATTTGTAGGGAATTATTTATTTACATCCTTCCTGCTGTTACTTGATAAAGAAATATTGTATCTTTTAAGAAATGGTTGAAAGCTCAGACAACAAACCAATAAAGAGAATAGAAAAATAGCAGAATTGAAACAGAAGTAATTAGACTTGAATCTGAAATCCTCTTATATAGCTAACACAATATATTAATACAAAAGAGAGAGTAATGGTTTTTCATTTACCTTAATATTTACAATCATTATAAAAAAACACAGAAAAACATTTATGGAAAACCCTGGTTTAAGCCAGTGAATGAGAAGCTTTCTACTTGAACTGCATTATACTGGTCCATTTCTGAGCTCGTAGTTTTTCCTACACATGAAAAAATGTTTGAAGAAAGTAATAAAATGTTACAAGTTTCATTCTTTTTTTATTTTAAATTTATAGTTTTCAAATAATGAATGCAACATCTGCTATCATTCCAAAATATGACCTCATTATTTCTGTATCACCAAAGAGTAACATTTTCGAGGTTAAAGTTTCAGAAAATGCTGTCACATGCTGGAGCAACTTGTCATATAATTGCTCTTTAAACACATCTCGTTGTTGAGTAAGACACAGTGGAATGTGGCTATTTTTACTTTTCTTAATTGGTCTTATATTGAGAAATAAGATTTGCTTCTTATTGCCTCTTACTATTATATTATTTTAGCTTTTTATATTTTAAGCTTCTGAATTATAGCATAATTGGCATAAATAGAATGAATTAATATATCATTACTCATTGGCACTGTGGCCCCTTGGCTGCCTAAGAAGGGTAAAGGGCAAGAGGTGCTCAGCCAAGCCTGGACTAGTCACGGGACCCTCTCCCCCCAATTTTGGACCCCACCCCAACTCTCCCTAGTCCTCTCAATCCCAGATGCATCTCCATGCCGCTTACCCTCAGGTGCATCCATCAAGGTGGGTGCAGCAGGAGTAGCCATTCTTGAAGGCTTGGAGGGCTACAGGTGCTCTAGCAACCACTGCAGACTATGGGGCAGTCAGGGCATCTGACCCACATGCCCTGACATCTCTTCTTCCCTATCACCCCTGCCTAAGGCAATTGCAAAATCATGCTCCAGTTACCCTCCAGACAAACTCAGTATTTGTGTCTTCCTCTGTTTGCCAGACCTGGCAACACAGGAAGCCCAGACTCAGGGCAGGGATATGCTGAGCTTGGAGCCCACCTCATGGTACTCTAGAGCCGTATCATCTGATAAAGCAGCCAAGAGTCACCGTGGCTTTTCAAAGTTAAAGTAATTAAGTGCGAATAAAATTTAAAATTCAGTTCCTCAGTTTCACTATGTCACATACTCCATAGTCTCATATAGCTCATGACTGCCATATCAGACAGCACATAACATAGATCTTGTCACCACAGCAAGTTCTTTGGCTGGGGCTGCTTTAGCGAGTGTCATGTTCCCTACAGCTGATTAGTCTGGCCAGGAGTTCTGCTAAGTCACTGTGAATGGAAGAAAGCCCCGCTTCACTCTGACTGATGCCTACCTGTTATGGATTGGGTACTCATCCCTTACCTGTGAGGGCTTCCTGGAATTAGATTTTGATCCCTAAAGGAAGAAGGGCAAGCCTCTATGGTCCCTGGGTCTTAGATTACTCATTTGGACTTTGGCCTTTTATAGAATTATTTTTATTGAATTGTGGTTTTGTATCATAAGGACAATTATGTAAAATCCAGTATTGCATTAGTTTTTTGGATTTTTTTGAACATTTAAAAATAATTCTATTACATAGTTTTCTCTTTATGAGACGCAACAGGAGAAATTTCTCTTGGGCCTCAGGACCAGGACAAAATGTTCTCCTTTAAAGCAGTAAGTGGGCATTAGGCTTTAAAACAATGTGAATATTGTAACTAATTTTATTTCCTTCTTTGTTTTCTCTGTGAGGAGGCTCAGATCAATATCATTAGAAGCTGTTAAGCTCAATCTTATGGTAATCGTTTCTCTTCCCTAATTATATCTCTAATAAAAGCTTTTTGGAAGCAATCAAAATATTTTTGGGGAATGGATTTAAAAATATTGTATTAATTAGGGGAAATACAGGTTCAGAACACCCACCCTTTGAATACATCCTAAAAATGCATAACCTAAAATCCATGCTAAGAAGATCCATCTGGGAAGATAGCCTTACAAAGATCTGTGCTAAACACCCTTGACCTTAGATTTAGAAATTTGGTAGACACATTTCTGAAGTATAGTGAAAGACTAAAAGAAATAATGTGCCTGAAGTTATGAACTCGGATGTTCTAAAACCATCACATTGATAGAGTTCTCACCATTTCCACATTTAAGCATGATTTCTGCAATTGAAAACGTCTAAATTGAGGAGTAAATTAGTAAAATAAAAACATCTCACCCCTTAAAATATTTCCATCCTTATTTTCTTTGTTTTTGATCAAAATGTATTTTGGGGGTAAAATAATATTTCTCAAATAAAAACTATTCTGGAAAACTATAATATAATTTTCCACTCAAAATTATAATGTCGTGGTACCAGACTTAATAAAGAAAGGAAAATAAATGTTTTGGAATGAAAATTTGAAGATCCAGACTAGAGTATACCCAGATATAATATGTGAGTATTATCTGGAAATTACTGACTGGAATTTGTGCTTAATTAAAGTAACAAAGTAGTCTCCTAAACAGCACAACTGGAGTTCAGTGCCATCATAAACACATGCTCTGCAGTGATCATGTAACATGCATTGCTTTTAAGAAGAATATGCTACTCATCCCTATAGTGAGGCAGAAAAAACAGTACTGAATATACCTTTTATCAAACATCTGAGTCTCTTCCATTCATATGTGTAACACAAATGAATGATCATTAATATACCTATGTCTTCTCAATCATTTTGCTAAGGAAAGGGCACACTAAAGAGGATTACTTAAATAACAATAAGTTATATTTACACTGGCCAGAGTTAGAACACTCTGGCCAGTGTTCTAGAGGGATTCTCTTATTAACACTATGGGGTAGGTACTGTTTCTGTTCTCATCCTATCTAATAAAAGAAAAACATTCAAATTTGACCATACCTTCGCTATGCTACCAGCTAATCAGGAGTTGGGGGCAGGGTCAAGTGGCCTGAGCGCCCGGCCCCAGGGGCTGAGTGGAAGTGGTGGCAACGAGCGCCTGGCCCCTGGGCACAGAGACAAGGCAGCGGCATGGCACTCCAGCCAGAGCAGAGAAGACTGAAGGCTCCAGCTGGAGTCGAACTCTCCAGCCGGCCAAAGCAAAAATGAAAGGCAACAGCCAGAGGGAAGGCCTGGGTCCCAGATTCCAGAGGAAAACTGGTCCTGGCAGCCAGGGGAAGGAAAGCCTATTGCATGAATCTTCTTGCAACGGGCCTCTAGTAATATAATAATAATAAAAACAAAACAAAACGTGGAGCTAACTTTTCCAGGGTCCACAGCCACTCAGTAGTAAATGGGACTCCAATCTGAGACTGCTGCCTTAGGCAGGACACCTCGAGTCCTCTGCAGAGGGGAAATGCCCTGACTGCAAGTTCATGGTCAGCTGAGAATAAAAACAAGGGAAAGGGGCCCAGACCTCACCAAGCCTGCACTGGAAGAGTTCTTCTGAGCTCCATCTCCAATGAATGAGAGGAACAAAGGCACACACTCACAGACCCAGGACAGATGGCTCCCCAAATAGTTAGGAGAAAGAATTCTGGCTCAACTTCTTATCACCTAATGTTGAACTTTTGCATTTTGCTTCTCCCTGAAAAGATGACAAGTGTGTTTTCACTAATACATGATTTATTATGTGTGCTTAATAATCATCATTCTAATTACTCAAGTTTCCAGACACCATATAGTTGTGACCCTGAGTAGGCTTAGCTCTCCTATCTCTCTACTTCCAATTCCGTTAAACAAGAATGGATAAAAAGCTTTCTTATCAAAGTATCTTGCTGTTTGGTGATGAGTGCCTTTGCATCCAGCTTACAAGGCTAGGCATTTTCCAATAAAGCCTCTGTTCCGATTGAAAGGACTAATCAAAATATAGTTTCTTTATAAAAATAATTAAGAAATCATATTTTAGGGTTAGCATTTTAACATTCACAAGTAATTACATACTCACTACCTGTAAGGCATCTCTCTAAAGGCTGTGGTCCACATCATCTTAGAAGTTGCCTTATCTTATCCATTGAGTGACACATGTTGACTCTTCATCCTTTCCAGGGTGAATAGAACTGATTGGGGTGGAAAGTGATGGGGCAGACCCATTCCTTTATTTTCATATTTGGGAACTAGAGCATCTCGCTTTGAGAGTTGAGGCTCTATAGGGTACCATTGATAGGATGGGACCACTCCTTGAGAAGGGAGGATGCCCAGTTGGGCATGCCCAAGCCACAGGTACTGGCAGCTGCCCGAGAAGAGCTATATTTCAAGCATTTTTATGGCATTATTGAGCTCTTTTAGGATTCTCCTCCACCATATTTAGACTTTGGCTTTTATAACTCATCCCATGTGAAAGTAAGCAACTGCTTGGATTTTGGTCTAAGATTACAGTTGCTGTTTATAAATCTTATTGATCTATTACTGTTTATAAAATATAGAGAGAGCTTGCTAGATACATTTATTTGATTAACACTTGTTGGGATCACTTTACATCTGTTACTTGAACATATCTTCCTGAACATGAAGGAAAATAGCATTTCCTGGGCTTCCCCTCTCTCTCTCTCTCTCTCTCTCTCTCTCTGATACAAAGGAGAAACTAACTTGGTGCTAGTTGACCAGCTACTGGCCACCCAGAATTGCTGATATAATTTCCCTCCCCCTCATTATCCTCTAACCTCCCACCTTTGCCTTATACCCAGTTGCTTGAACACAAGTGTGTTGACAAATATCCCCTCAACTTTTAGTGCATTTTGGCCTTATAAAGTATGGCAGATTTGCCATAGAGCAAGGCATGATTGACTCATGAGCCAAAGTTGGCTAAAAAATACTTACAGGGGAACTGTTTTGGGTTCTAAGAGGGCTTTCCCAGGGGGGTGCCATAGAAGGGCCCAGCAGACTAGGATGGCAGATCAAAAGAGAAATGATCAAACAGTCTTTCTTTCTTTTTTTTAAATATATTTTATTGATCTTTTACAGAGCAGAAGGGAGAGGGATAGAAAGCCAGAAACATCGATGGGAGAGACACATCCATCAGCTGCCTCTTGCACACCCCCTACTGGGGATGTGCCCGCAGCCAAGGTACATGCCCTTGCCGGAATCGAACCTGGGACCTTTCAGTCCGCAGTCCAATGCTCTATCCACTGAGCCAAACCGGTCTCGGCTGATCAAACAGTCTTAACAAAGACATTGCACCCTGGTATGGCAAAGTATGAACATGGAAACTGCTTCTGTTCCAATTCCTTGGGGAGTCAGGTACAAAGACAAATTTTATTGCAATAATGACAAAAGCCATTGACTTACCTGGTTCTGAAAATATGTCTATCCAGATGAAAGAACACAAGTAAACAAGAACTAAAAGGCTCTCCTCCTATCCTCTCCCTTCTCCGCCCTTCATGAATGTGGGTTGGGAAGAAAATATGATTTTCAGATGAGGCAGAGTGCAGGGTCAGACATCAGATGCTGTCTGGTCCCACCCCATGGAATCGTTCTGTTAGTCAGTCATATGGGCAGAGATTACAGTTTCTATTGCCTCTTGCCAAACCCACCCATCCTCATCCTGGTGTTATTTTACACTTTTGACAATGACTTGGATACAGACATAAAACACATGGCTAGTGTAATTTTTTCCCCATTGCCTGGCATCTGAACCTCCTTCTCATAATTAAAGAATTGCTGACATAATAAACCATGATGGGGGACAGAGCCCGCTTCCACCACTAGATCTAGAAAGTATCAAACGCTGTGTTCCCATCCTTTCTTGCGGCTAAAGTGTGTGCAGGTGACCTTGGCCAGCTAAAAGGCTCCCACATATCCAACTTTCAACCAGAAGAAGGGAACTAGAAAACTGACCAGGGTAAATTCCTCTGGTGGCAGGGGACGGGCTAAGGCAGCAGCTCTGTGATTCGGGGCAGTGTGGGCACTGCAGGGCAGGTGTCCCTAGTCCAGGACTAGAGGCTTGGAAGGCCATGCCATCCAGGCACAAGAGGCAATGGCATCCTCCACATTCAGGATTTGCAGACTGCTTTGGGATGACATCTTTCTTGCAGCTCAGATTGTCCTGCCCCTGCCTCAGCCCAGAGACCCGTGGCCTTCCCCATGAGCCTATGGGGCACACCTCCTTCCCCAATCTTTGCAATTACTTCTCTACTGAACTGAACTTAGCAAAAGTTGATTTGGTTGCTTGCAACTAAGAACATTGACTGGTGGCATGCTTTTCAAATCTACCAAGGCATGAAACTTGCAGGGAGGCAATCTTTTGGATGACAGAACTGAAATGAAATAGATTGTTAGGACGAGAGCCTAATAAGACGAGGTCAGCAGTTAGGGCATAAGTGTGTGTGTGTGTGTGTGTGTGTGTGTGTGTGTGTGTGTGTACCCTCTTGGGGGCCCAAGAGCCAACTCAGTGAGATAAAACTTGAGCAATACTTCACCAGCCTGAATTGGAAAATGCAGACGCTTTAAAAAAAATGGGGGGACCCCCTCAGGGTTGATTCTAATTTTTTTTTATCACATTGCTACTCAAATATAAAGAAACATAAAATTAGGTATAAACGCCTTATGATCAGGAATCATTTACAGTTATAAAACCAAAACAAATTTACAAATTAATTATAAGCAGGCTTACAAAAGCAATAACATTCAAATTAACATCATTAATTTAATGTGAGAGATGATGATGTTTTGCTGAAACTGGATCATTGCTCACCACATGGCTCTGGCACCAACTGCTGAGGCGCAAGGGGGTTCTAAGTGGGGTGGCCTATCTGCAGCCCCCTATGCTAGAATGCACTGAGCCCTAGGCACCCTCATATTCATCTCATTACAGCTTCCCTGGAATTTTCAACAAGATAATTCTCTTCAGATAGCTGGGCTTTTGTCTTATTGCATTGACTCGCACTTAAATTCCTTCTTTCATCGAATCAATCCCTCTTTAATTGAGCTTCAACACTCTGGGAGTGAACATACTGACCCAGCATGAGTCAGTGTTGGCCCTGAGTCAACCAAACTAACTGAGGCCAGGAGGCATGATCAAATGGTACTAATATGAAAGCTTCCATAACATTCATGAGGATGGGAATGGGGGAGGAGTCACAGTAAAGTACGGGACATCCATTTCAGGGAATAATATGATATGGCTAAGTCCCATGTACCCAACATAAATGCCATGGAATTCTGATGCATGCCTATCAGGAGACATGCATGAGGATGTTATCCAAAACAATATTTGTAGTGGCAGGGTCTTAGAAGTGATATGGCTTTACTAGGAAAGTGACCTATACACCCCAGATACACACCATGATCTACCATGCAACAACCAGGAAATAAGTTCACATATCAACTTACATGAACCTACAAAATAGAATGAGGTTTAAAAATACTATTTATATAAACTAAAGATACCTACTAAAACAATATACATTTTGCAAGAGGGCATGCAAATACAAAGATGCATATTACATTTAAGTATTTGCCTGTGAGAGTGAAATAGAAAGGGTAGTGAAGTATGCTGATAAAAGAGACCAAATATAAAAAGATCCAAACTCACTCACTCACTAACAAATGAGAGAAAAGCCCTGTGTGGACCAATGATAATGTCCATGAACATTAATGCTTCATAAAAAATCTCTGTGACCAAGACAAAAAAGAGAGAAGGGGAGGGTGAGAGGATGAAGGAGAGAGGAGGAAAGAAAATGGGTGTGGATACTGCAGGCATCTGACAAACTTGCGAATTATAAAGATTTTTTTTTTAAATCTTATTTCACATGATGAGAAAATATAATTTGAAAGTTGCAATTAGAAAGTCGGGCTTTAAAAGGCAATGGGCATATCACTGTATAAAGAGTAAGGAACAGTTATTAGGACTGCAGCAGTGCCTACCAAAAGCCGGCTTTGTGTCCCACAAATCTACATCTTAAAAAGCAACCCAGTCATTGCTCTGACTTTGACTTATCTAAATGCAAGTCTACCACACGTGATTTGCACATAATGAACATGAAGCTATTCTTTATTGCATAATAAGTTTGCACATAGCTTTATCTTTTCAAGCCAGAATAGGCTGTGTTATTTCAGTTACATTTGAATGAAATACCCTAGTCATGATTCATGAAAACATTTCATTAACTGATTATAGATCTTGTCGCTTCAGTGGGGGAACTGAGAAGTGCACTTCTGACCTGAAAATCCTTGGGTAGAGATTGAGTGACATACCAAGTGTTACAATTCCCCATCCAATTGATAGTGTGAGATGCTAAGAAAGTGACATTTCTTTCTAACCAGACATCAACCACATATTAAATAAGGAGACAATTTCCATAGCCATCTCAGGATATATGAAAATCCATTAAGATCTTGCAAATGAGTTTTCAAAACAGTGGATTTGTGTACACAAGAATCACCACCAACTGATTCTTAACTCCAAGGCATAAAAATAAGCTTGTTATGATTTGGTGTTGAGTTGAACTTTCACCTTAAATTAAATCATAGTGATAAGGTACTTATTCTCAATATGCAAATAAATTACATGGCATCTCTTAGCTGTATAAAGCAGTTACTCTCTTGAAACTTATCCACTCTCTGGTTCATCCTACATAAACTCAACCAATTTGTGTAAGTATCTGTGAGTTATTCATGATATATTTTTCTTCAATATCTATGTGCCCTCCCACATTTTACAGTCACATGGCAGTTACGTGGAGTCATGTGAGTTGCTCTGGTTACCAGGCTGTGAGTGGGAGTGAGTATCACATCTGGTCTGAGGAATTTAAGACCTTGAGAAAGTTCCCCCATCTCAGCTCCCCATTTTAGTGACCATGGATTTTACCTATGAGGTGTTGCAGAGTCTGTGATCCCTAAGAGATTCTGGTGAACAAACTCCCAACCGACCTGCACTAGGTGAGTTGCATGGATGAGAAAGAAACTTCTGCTCTGCTAAACCACTGAGATCTGAGAGCTACTAGGTTACTGCTATTTGGTAACCTAATCTACATTGACTAACATTCATATTGAGTGACTTAATTAACCTAATTTATCATACCTTGGTATGAAAAGAGCAAAAAGAAAAACTATACATATATATATATATATATATATATATATATATATATACACACATACACACACACACACACATACATGCTATTGGAAAGTTAAGCAGGAATTTAAAAATGCAGAAGAAAAATTTCTTGAAGATATATCATGTAATTAGATAAAAAGTGGGGGATATAGAGAACAAGTACTCCAAATTCAGAGCAGGACTCTGGACTGCAGGGCTGGAATAAAAGTTAACAAAAGAAGGTGGGCTTTGAGCAAATCCTTGTAATTTAGACCAAATTTGAAGAGGCTGAAGCAAGAATATAAGGGTCTGTAATTAAGAATGCACCTAGAATAGTAAAAAGAGAGTGAAAAGAGGGATTTATTTAGAATAATTGGAAATAAAGTTTGAAAATATGTTAATATCATTATATGAAGTCCATTGAAAATCAAACTAAGGATTTGTATTTATATTAAATGCAATAAAGAGTAACTTGGCATTTTTAATATTAGCCTGAATATACATATGGAGAAAGAGAGAGAAAGTAGATATAGATATTCTCCTTTATCTGCAAGAAAAAGTGGTTTTAGAAATATTAACTGTCATCAGTGTTCAGGGTAGATTTGAGGAGCAGACTGAGGTTCTGATAATGAGAAGGAAAGAAAACTATGAAAGTAATTATGAAAAATTACAGATATTAGTGACTGAGTAGACCCAGAAAGCAAAGGCAAAGGATGAGTATAAAGTTATTCATTCATTCATCCTCAAATACATATTATGTACCTACCACATGCCAGACACTATATTGAGCTCCTGGAATACAGCAGCAAACAAAACAAAGTCCCTGCTCTCACAGAATTTAAAAATACTAGTCAGAACAGGCAGACAATAAACAAAGACGTACCAGAGATTATGTCAGGTGAAGAAAAAAGAACTTGGGAAGGGGATGGGGGAATGTCAAAGGTTGGGGGAATGGGCAGGAGGTCTCTCTGAGAATGTTGCAATTGACCAGAATCTGCATAAAGTGAGGGGGGAAGAATGAGACTATCTTGGGAAGAGCATTTAGAAGAGAGTTTTATAGATTATCTAATTTACTTTGGTAATTACATATACATGCTCAAAGAGTCAAAAGGTGTCAAGGGTATACATGGCAAAGTGAGTCTTTCCTCCCCTTAGGTGAATAATAATGTGAAAATATTTATTGTATATGAATGAATGAATGAATGAATGAGTAAACAAATGCACACATACACTTGTTTTGGTTTACAATATTTTCCTAATGATTTTTTAAAATTATACTCATTTCTTCATTAAAAAGGAGGAGGGGGGCAAGGGGAAGGGAGAAGGTGGGGGAAGTGAAGACAATATCTAAGCAGGTGTTTCCTCTTCTTGGCTCATGGAGTCTTTGAGAAATGCAGGTGGTCTTTGGATTTTCTAGGCATCCCCTAAAAGGGGCAAGGGATCACTCTAGTGTCGTCTTCCAGACTTCATAATTTCAGGGAGATCATTGGACAGGATTTCAGGGTGGCACAGCTGGTGAACTACTTCCTCTGAAAGACACTAGGTTCTGAATCAACAGCTTCTTTATTAACCCATTACAGGAGTGTCTTTCTTTTTTAAAAATTGAATAACTCTTTATTGTTCCTCTTTTTCCCCCCATAGCTCCCCTTTACCCAGTTCCCACCCTACCCTCTGCCCTTACCTCCCCCGGCCCTGTCCTCATCCATAGGTTTTGTCCAGTCTCTTCCCACAACTCCCATAACCCCCACACTCCTTTCCCCTGAGAATTGTCAGTCCACTCCCTTTCTATGCCCCTGATTCTATTATATTCACCAGTTTATTCTGTTCATCAGATTTTTAATTCACTTGATTTTTAGATTCACTTGTTAATAGGTATGTATTTGTTGTTAATAATTTTTAACTTTACCTTTTCTTCTTCCTCTTCTTAAAGAATACCTTTCAGCATTTCATACGATACTGGTTTGGTGGTGATGATGAACTCCTTTAGCTTTTTCTCATCTGTGAAGCTCTTTATTTGACCTTCAATTCTGAATAATAGCTTTGCTAGGTTGAATAATCTTGGTTGCAGGTTCATGTTATTCATCACTTTAAATATTTCTTGCCACTCCCATCTTGCCTGCATAGTTTCTGTTGAGCAATCAGCTGACAATTGTATGGATACTCCCTTTTAGGTAATTAACTGTTTTTCTCTTAGAGCTTTTAATATTTTCTCTTTGTCTTTTGCTCTTGGCATTTTAATTATGATGTGCCTTGGTATGGTCCTCTTTGGATTCCTTTTGTTTGGGGTTCTGTGTGCTTCCTGGACTTGTAAGTCTATTGCTTTCACCAGGTGGGGCAAGTTTTCTGTCATTATTTCCTCAAATAGTTTTTAAGTATCTTGCTCTCTTTCTTCTTCTGGTACCCATAATTCTGATGTTGGTATGCTTGAAGTTGTCCCAAAGGCTCATTACACTATCTTCAAATTTTTTGATTATTTTTTCTTTTTGCTTTCTGGTTGAGTATTTTTTGCTTCTTTGTATTTCATAACTTTGACTTGATTCTTCTAATCCTCTAGTCTGCTGTTAGGTTTCTGTATAATGTTTTTTTATTTTAATCAGTGTATGTTTAATTTCTAGTTAGACTTTTTTCATATTCTCAAGAGTCTCACTAAATTTATTGGCCTTTTCTATGAAATTCTTGAAAAACTTTATAACTGTGGTTTTGAATTCTATATCTAATTGTTTGCTTTCCTCCATTTCCTTCATTTGTGATCTGTTTTCTTTTCTTTCGTTCTTTCTTTTTTTTTTGTCTCTGCATTTTCGCTCCTTCCTTGAGTTAGTAGAGTAGCTTTTGTGCTAGGTGTATTAAGGTGTATTATAGGGCCCAGTGGCTCAGCCTCTCCAGTTACCTGAGGTGGACACTCTTGGTGCACCCCTTTGTGGACTGTGTGTTCACCCTGGTTGTAGTTAAGTCTTGATTATTGTTGATATCACTGCAAGAAATTGACCTCCAGGCCAATTGGCTGTGAGGATCAGCTCGTTTACACTGGGAGAAATTTTGTGCTGGAGGCCTCCTTATGAGACAAGACTTGCAAAATTGCAAAAGCCTCTGTGCTTAGTTCTGATGGGGCAAAGTCTCAAGGTAGAGCAGACAGCCTTGGCTTTCCCATCAGCCCTGCCCTATGAGGCCCCTGAGTCTCAGTGTCCCTTAGTAATCACTGCAAACACCTCTGAGAGAAAGCCACTGCCAGACAGTTCAGTTTCTCCCCAAATTAGTCTTGGTTCACAGATTCTCACCCAGAACTGGAGTTCAGCACAGTCAGGAGCTTCCATTTCCCTCCCTCTTGAGAAAGCCAGAGGCGCACTAAGCAATCAGTCCTCTCTGCTTGCACTCATGTGCGCATCTCTGGACCTCTGCCTCCCGCAGCTCTCCTGAGTCTCATTGTGCTTTTCTCTTTTCCTGACTATCCAGATTCCCCCTGAATGAGTCTGGGTTCCCAGAGTCTTGCCCAGAACTGGAATTCAGCACAGTTGGGAGCTTCCATCTCCCTCCTGCTTGAGAAAGCCAACTGCACATTCAGCCACCAGTCCTCTCTGTGCACCTCTGTACCTCAGCCTTTTGCAGTTCCTCTAAGTCTCTATGTGCTTTCCTCTTTCCTTCTAGTTGTAGAATTTCCACTCAGCCAGCTTTCCTGTGGTTCTGGATGATGTCCGTTTTGTCTTTTAGTTGTAGTTTTGAAATTTTTGTGAAAGGAAGCATTTCAGGTGTTTACCTATGCTGCCATCTTGGTTTCTCTCCAGGAGAGACTTTTTCCTTATAGTAAAAAGTACTACATTCTCACTAGAATAAAAAGGTAGCAAACATATAAAGGTATGAAAAACAAAAATAAAATTTTAAATAGCTATAATTCTACCATTTATATTATTGTTTAATCCTCAAATATTAATATGGCTACTGAGCTAATAATGGAAAATAAATCAAAACAAACTAAACAGGAAAGTTATTATCACATCTTGAAATCACAATACAAAAAAAGGAGGTTGAAAATATCTCTAATGAAAACCATCAATATTTTAAGAATTTCTAACATTTTTTAATATGCATATTTTCCTTATAGTATTTGGATTAACTTAAGTTTCCCTTACCCTCTATCTCTTCTTGACCAGGATATAAGCATTTAAGAGTGATAAATATACTCCTTCAGGTGTAAATTTTAAAGCAATTCAACTATGCCAAATAATTTATCATGTGTAAAAGCTAACCTCAATACTTAATTACTTTCATTTTGGTTTGTGCTGGTTTCCAGAAGTGATGCATAGTGATTGCTCTTGGTTTCCTTCTTTACATTCAGCAATCAGAAACTAAGATTGTCACTTCACAGAGAGAAAGAACATAAGGGAGGAAAACTAAACAGATTCTATTTGAAAATTGTGATTAAGTATAGACAAAAGCTGACTTCCCAAACAAGTTGGTCTCCTGTTACTGCTATTATAAATTAATAGCTTAATCAAGATAAAGTGTTTAAAATATTTATAATAACAAGTTTGTCTTACATATTTTTGGCATCAGATAATTCTTATTTATCCATGAAACACTATTTTTATCCTAGTTTATGTATATATAATATTTATCTTAATGCATTAAAATCATTTAAATCAAATCTTTATTTATTCACAAGTCCAAAATAATGACATTTTACTATGATACATTTTCCAGAAATTTGCCTTTTTTGTATTTTTTAATTATACAAAATATGCCCCCATTATACAAAAAAACAGTAAATATACAGGTTTTAAGATAGTTTAAAAAGTTGAAGGTCTGAACTTGAACCATAGGTGAATAATAATGTGAAGATATTTATAAGTCTTAGTAAAATTAGATCTTATTTGAGTTCATTTTCCAAGTTTTAGTTGGACACTTAGAACACTCAGATTTATGACCCACCTTTATTTTATTTACTAGAGACCCGGTGCATGGAATTCATGCAAGGGGTTCCGGGGGGGTGTCCCTCAGCCCAGCCTGCATCCTCTCCAATCTGGGACCTCTTAAGGGATGTCCAACTGCCCATTTAGGCCTGATCCTACTGGGTAGCTTTCCTGTGGTTCTGGATGATATCCTACCAGGATCCGGCCTAAATGGGCAGTCGAACAACCCTTTCACAATCCAGGACTGCTGGCTCCAAACTGCTCACCTGCCTGCCATCCTGATTGCCCCTAACCACTTCTGCCTGCCAGCCTGATCACCCCCTAACCACTACCCTGCCAGCATGATTGATGGCTAATTGCTCCCTTTCCAGCCTGTTTTCCCCTAACTGTCCTCCCCTGCAGGCATGATCACCCTTAACTGCCCTCCCCTGCAGGTGTGGTCCCCCCCAACTGCTCTCCCCTGCAGGCCTGGGTCCCTCCTAACTGACCTCCCATGCTGGCCATCTTGTGGTGGCCATCTATGTCCACATGGGGGCAGGATCTTTGACCACATGGTGGGCAGCCAACTTGGGTTTTGGATTGATGGTCTGTTTGCATGTTACTCTTTTATTAAATAGTTTAGAGGCCTGGAACAGGTGGGGGCTGACTGGTTTGCCCTGAAGGGTGTGCCGGATCAAGGTGGGGGTTCCCCTGAAGTATGGGTGGCCTGGGCGAGGGGGCTGTGGTGGTTTTTAGACAGGCCATGCTCCCTGGTGACCCATGCAGAGGCCCTAGTAGCTGGAATTTATTTATCTTCTACAATTGAAACTTTGTAGCCTGGAGTGGAGCCAAGCCTCCTGCTCGCTCTGTGGCAGCAGTCATTTCTATTGGAATTTATTTATCTTCTATAATTGAAACTTTGTAGCCTTAAGCAGAGGCCTGGGCCAGCCACACAGGTGGAAAGCTTGGCTTCGTCCATCTCCCAGTGCAACTTAAGCCTCCTGCTCTGTCCAGCTCTGTGGCTGCCAACATTTTTGTTGCAATTTATTTATCTTCTATCATTGAAACTTTGTAGCGTTGAGTGGAGGCCTGAACTAGCAAGGGCAAGTGGGAAGCTTGGATCCCTCCATAGCTGGGGAAACTCAAGCCTCCCTCCTGCTCTCTGTAGCTGCAGCCATTTTATTTGGGTTTATTTGCATATCTGCTTCTGACTGGCTGGTGGGTGTAGCAGAGGTATGGTCAATTTGCATATTGCTCTTTTATTAGATAGGATAAATGATTGCAGCACTGGCTAGTGTGCCTCAGTTGCTTGCCACATTGTTCTGTGCACTAAAGTGGTCACAAGTTTGATTCCCTGTCATGATACATACCCAGATTCTGGGTTTAATCCCTGATCTATTGACATTTCTCTTCTCAATCTCTCTCTCCCTCCCTCTCTCTCTTTCTCTCTCTCTTTCTCTCTCTTCTTCCCCATTCCATTCCTCTAAAAATGAAGGCAATGATTAAACAAAAACAAAAGAGATAAATTATTGCATGTTCACTGTGACTGAGATATTGCCCTCAGTTTCTTCTCTAACCAAATAGAGATGTTAGCTAATTCAAACCTAACTAGTCAGAAACAAGTGCTTTTTTATTTAAAGTTTTTTTTTAATTCCTCACCCGCATTGATTTTTAGAGTGGAAGAGAGAGGGAAAGACAGAAACAT
Source organism: Antrozous pallidus (assembly GCA_027563665.1). NCBI lineage: Eukaryota > Metazoa > Chordata > Mammalia > Chiroptera > Vespertilionidae > Antrozous > Antrozous pallidus. Next base: position 64,606,700 of record CM050518.1, read on the forward strand.
TGATATGAGAGAAACACATTGTTTGGTTGCCTCCTGCATGAGCCCCAACTAGAGCCATACCAGGGAGGATCCTGCAACCCAGGTACATGCCCTTGACCAGAATCAAACCCAGGACCTTTCATTCCATAGACCAGTGCTCTATCCACTGAGAAAAACTGGCCAGGACAGAAACAATTGCTTTTTAATTCCATTTGTAAAATATCCAAGGGAAAAGACTTTCAGTTTGAATGATAATCTGTTATTAAATTTCCTTCCTGCTATGAATAGCTTTACCATAAAGAAGCTCTTCATTTTAGTTCATTCAAACACCTAAAGCCATAACTTACTACATTTCTTCTCATGGGATCAGCTGTGTTAGAATCTCTTGCTTCTGACTTTCACTCCTATCGTGGCATGCATCCTGATTTCTAATATTTGCCTTGCTTATAATTCACTTGTGCTTATTTGTTGGACAGGGATAACTGTTTGAGTTGTGTACATGTTGACACACAAAGGCAAATTCTCCTTTCAAACTCAATTTCTAAAATGGTTATGACCTGTGGGGCTACTTTTGTAAAACCTTGTGAAATTACACAAGAAATGTCAAACATATTCCTATTGTAAAATATTCAAAATCATGGACATAGACAAAGTAAAATACTAACCTTTTCCCTCCTCCACCAATTTTCTGTCCAACCCTTTTACTGAGTACACATTCAGCCCAGTTCTTAGCCATTCTGTCAGCCTGTTTTGATTCCCCACCCCCAAGACTCAACTGGGTCTTATTTTCTATGTTTATATAATAATAGAAGAAATACAGATTGAATCAAAATACATTAATAATCAGTAGAAAGAAGATGCTTCTGTCTCCTTAAGACATAAGATGCTCAGCAGCTGCTTTGTGACCCAGCCATCTTGAGTCATGCCAGTGACCCATTGTATTCAGTGTCCAGTCTGGTAATTGAACCAGGACTCACCCAGGCAAAGAGCTTGACAGGTATCCTCAGCAAACCATCTCCTCCTCCCTCACAAAAGCCCAATTTAGCTTCAATTATCCTTCACAGACCTATTACATTTAAATGGCCTTTCATGGCATTAAAGGACCCAGTAACTAGCTGAGTGACCTTGAGAACATCACATAACCCCCGGGGTCTCATTTTATCATGTATAAATCAGTCAGATTGTGCCATTTATAAATTTTCTCCCTGCTTCTACATTCTTTTATGTTTTTTTTATTTTCTTCAAACGAGAGGCCAAAATTAAGATGATCATCTTCACAAGGATATTCCAAGAAAATATAGCAAGTATTTTTTACTGGTGTTTTTTTTCCCTCCTTATTGTTCTATTTAAAATTCCAGTTGAGACACCTTGACATTAACAATGGATAAATCATTCCTATTCTGGGAACACAGATAACCAAGAAACATGTACTGAACTACAAAGTCCCTGCAAGGGCAACTGCCAAAGGGAGAGGCTGAAATCTAATTTGAGAAAAAAGCAGAAGTTCAAAGTTAAGAAAAAATTTTTTAAAAAATCAAATTCCACCAATGATGCATAGCCAGAAAGGAGAAGAAATTCAGATTTCAAGAAAGACCATAGATAGAGTAAATATAAGAGTGGGTTCAAGGTAGTGTCATGGTGGACAACATAAAGCTTTTTCAGTTTCATATTGGTCATCCATTGCTGCACACAAATTCCTCCAAAGTTAGTTGCTTAAAACAACAAATATTTATTTTCTCATATACTTTCTAAGTAAGGGTCAGGAAGCCGCAAATGACTTAGCTGGGTGGTCTGGCTCAGGGTATCTCATGAGGTTGTAATCAAGCTCTTGGCTGGGGCTGTATTTCTGAATTCTTGACTAGGGCTGGTGGATACACTTCCAAGCTCATTTACATGGCAATGGCAGGAAATTTTCTCTCCACATAGGCTTTTCCTTAGAGGTGTTCATAACCTGATTTTCCCAAGACAAGTGACCTAAGAGTGAGAGGGCAAGAAATAGATCAAAATGAAATAACGGTGTCTTTAATAATGTAATCTCAGAAATGACAGTCAGCTCCACCATATTCTCCTGGTCACACAGCCGAACTTAGTACAATGTGAAGGGGATCATGCAGTTGTGCAAACACCAGGATTATTTGGACCATCTATAAAGGCTGGTTACTGTAAGTCCCATCTTGTAGCCCATCAGTTTTGGGATATCTTTTTTGGTGCTAAGGAGAGGAAAGCTCATTGTGGACTTTTAATATGAACAGAAACTTCACAAAGTATTAGGAGTCAGGTCAGGCTCAAAGGTAACTACTGATAGGATCCAGCAAATTAAGCAAAGTGGGCAGAGTTATCTCCCTGAAACAAGCTAACAGAATAGAGCAGAAGTTGTCAAACTCTTTTTGGAAAGATCCAGATAATAAGCACTTCAAGCATCATGGGCCATACAGTCTCTGTTGCAATTACACTACCAGTGTGAAAGCAGCCATAGATGATAAATGGATGAGCATGGCTATGTTCCAATAAAAACTCTATTTGCTGATGTTGAAATTTGAATTTTATATATTTTTTGTGTCTCACAAGATATTATTCTTTGGATTTTTAAAAACCATTAAAAATGTAAATATTTTTCTTGGCTCACCTGGCACACAAAACAGACTGTGGGCCAGACCCAGGCCCCATAGCCTGTAGTTCCCTGAGTCACAATGAATGTGGTGGCTGAAGTTTAGTAACACCTGATGGAACTAGGATTAATGCAGCAAAGAGCTGCCTTTCAAGATAGGTGTTAGTCATAATAAAATGGTGAATACTTAATGTTCCTCATCAAATAAACCTCAAAATATGTAATATTCAATATAAAGGTTTATAAATCACTTTTAAACTTCTAATAGTTTAGTCAGGAGTGTTGGAAGTAACAGAACCAGAACCAGAGATGGAGGGGACCACAGCTTAATTAACAATTCATATTATCTTTTACAAAAAAAAATCCATAGGTTATTATTCAGTGCTATATAAATGTTTTATTTAATGTTTACTTATTGAAAATTTGTTTCTGACCTTTTAATAAAATAATTTTTATTATTTTGACATGTGATTAGAAGGATGTATGCACTTTAAGCCACACTTATTCCACTAGGGAAAGAAAGCAAAGAGAACAATAGGAATTTGAAATTGATACTGAGAACTTCTCTTCAAAGGACTGAACTTTTGACCAAAGTGATTCCCCAAAAATAGACACTTTGAATTAAGAAACCAAACTGAAGAAAGCTGCAAGTAACAGAATGGTTGGACTACACATTAAGCTTCTCAAGTGTGCTGTGATGGCTTGGGAGAAAGTGAGTGCTGATGTCTGAACTCTTGCTTGTTTCAATTTTATTTCACCCTTTAAAAAGATGAAGAATACAATAGGAAAATATTATGCATATTATTTGTTTTCCAAATTGGAAAAAAAGTTAATCAGTTTTCTTTAATGATTACTTAGATTTCATTTTAACAGCATGCTAAATCCATGTCCCTTTAATACAATAATAAGACAAGAAGCCATCTGCTGTGTTGTATCTTCCTAATTGCCAATGGCCTCAAAGCACAGAGCCCTCTAGCCATTCATTCCAGGGTAACTCAAGAAATATTTCTGAAGTGGCCAAATCAAATCACTACAAAACTTTGTCACCCATCTCTCAGTCTCATGCATGCACTCCTTCCTCATTCACCCATCCTTTCAAACATCTGTTATGGAGTTTCTGTTCTTTTCCCAGTCCCAGCATCCACATAGGCGATCTTCTATCCAGTGCAAATATGACCTAAGCTCAGCAAGGCTACAGAGCTCCTCATCTCTAATAAGATTTTTTCACTTGTACAGTCAGGAAAACTCAATTCATTAGTTTGCCTTGATATTTATAATCAAATATAGTGCCTTGTTTTGTTGATCTTATCTTTGTTCTTTTTTAAATGTATCAGTCAAAACCAAGAAAAGCCAATTAGAACATTCTTATTGATTAATAAATGAACCTAATATTTATTATACATATATGACTGCTAGATGATAAATCTGTATCATTAAACTAAAAAAGAAAAAGCAGACACAAACAGTACTTTTATAGTTGTCTTTTAATTATCCCAATTATGGGTATTGTATAGTAAAGAAAACACATTTCTAATAGCTGTATAGCATTTTTAGTTCAGAGAATCAGGGCTTGCAAATGGGGATCTGTATAGGATCCCCCAGTGCTATTCTCACTTCTCACACATCAGCATGACATCTCAAAGACATTAGAAGAAGCACAGAGCTAGAATAGAATATTACGCTTGTAATTTGTGCAACCATTGTCAGGTAGCAGAAGGGGTTGTTTTAGTTGGAGAGCTATTGGAATGCCTAGGGAAATCTGATTCTTTATTGATTTCATTTGGTCACGAGATACACTGCTCTGTGAACCATTGCTTTCATTCTTACAAGAAAGCACAATTAGAAAGAAAATAAACAGTCTTTGAAAGAAAGATCATGAGAAGGGACACTATGTTGCTAGAACTAATAACAATCCATTAGAAATCTAATAAAAGTTGACATTTTTTATAGTATCTGAGCTGGAATGATGTGTAAGAAGATGGGCACCCCTGCATCATTGCAATATATGATGTGCTCCATTTTCCCACTCAAGCCTGGGAAGCCACTCACCAAATGTCCCTCATGTCATTCCTCTTTCCACCACATGTTGACCTTTGGAAAATTAGGTCTGTTCATACTTGAGGACATTTGTCAAAATAATATTTAAACTGGTTTAGATAAGAAAAGACACATATAATTTAAAAATAATTCTTTTTAATTCATGATATACTATATCTAGTCATAGTCATAACTGCATGAGCAGCAGAAGAAACTTTCATTCTCAAGTGAGAAAACACTGTTACCATTAGCAATATAGAAAGGTAGATAGTGACAGATAGAGTATAGATATAGATATAGATATAGATACAGATATAGATATAGATACATAGATTATATAGATTAAATATAGACATAGACATAGACATAGATATAGCTATAGATATAGATATAGATATAGGTCACCTAACTGCATATCAAAGAGATGTGCACAATCTTATTTTCTGTCTTTTAGGAACTGTACATTCCAAGTTAAAATCATGTTAATGAAACGGGAACTTGGGCATGAAAGAACAAATCAATGCATAAATATGAGGTGCCTTATTTATATCAAATTCAAGTCAAAATGATTTAAATATAGTGGTTATGAAAAACAGTCTATCTGAGGTAGGACTAGAGAGGTTGGTGGGACTAGTCAGAAGGGAGAAATTTTAAACTCTTTCTAATCAATACAGATTTTTTCCTAAATTTTCTTGGCTGGGGCTATAGTTCTAAATTCTTGACTAGGCTTGGTATACCTAAATGTAGGCACTTGTGTACCTAATGTAGCTGCTTGTATACCTAACGCAAGCAGCTACATTTGAAATTACCACCTGAGAAAAGGGTAGTGATTATTTTTTCTTAGAAACAAGGAAGTTATTAGACCTTAGTGAAGGCCAGAACTCTGTGATTTGCCTTTGGAGTACTTACCTGACCTTCTTTGACAGACTCAGGGGCTGTAGGCCTTCCTCTTTTAGTGCAGATTCATGTAGCATAAGTTCCTTACCACAGGGATCAGCTGGACAGCACATACTGCTGGCAGGGTGGTGGATTGCTTAGACTGGATTTAGACACAGTAGTTTACTTTGGAGATGACCCTCAGAAGCAGACGTAAGGGAGGAAACATGGAAGAGATGAGAGAGTAAAAGTCACTATAATGTGAGTTATTGTGTTGGTTACTGCTCCAGACACCTGAAACTCAGCCCTACTGAAGAAAAATGGGAGGTTGATCAATTAATTTAGGACACAAAAGCCAAGAATATACAATGGGGAAAGAACAGGCCCTTCAATAAATGGTGTTTGGAAAATGAATAGCCGCATGCAAAATAATGAAAGTGAACCATCTCATACTATACAGAAGAATAAACTTAAAATGTATTAAAAACTTAAACATATGACCTGAGATCATAAAACTCGTAGAAGAAAATACTCTTGTCAATGATGTTTTTGGATTTGACACCAGAAACAAAAACAACAAAAGCAAATATAAATAAGTGGGGCTACATAAAACTAGAAAGACATAGCAAAGGAACCATCAACAAAGTTAAAAGGCAATATATTGGCTGATATTTTAGATTTAGCCAGGGTTGAACAGGACATGTTTGAAATTGAGATCCTGAAAATGTACTTAGAGATAACAAGGTTTGGGACAGGCTGAGGTGAGGTAGAATAAGAGACTATTTGCTATAAAAAAAATTAAAGAACTATTAGATCAGAGTACTGGATGAGCCAGTTATTAAATTCTGAAGTCTCTAAGAATGGTGGCAGAATTGAGAGGGAAGTGAGTCAAGTGTTCAAGTCATCAAAGAATAAGGGATCGTAGAGAGACTGGCAATCAACAGCCCTGACCTGGAAAGCTGAAGAGGGAATAAAGAGCCTTCACCTGAAGCCAGAGGAAAGTGGATTACCATGTGGGTAGACAGCTTTCTGTTAAAACACAGATCAGCAAACTACTACTGCCCCTGGGCCAAGTCTGGCCCTTAATTATATAAATAAGGTTTTACTGGAACCAGCTATGCTAAATTATCTCTATGGCTGCTTGTGGCCAGCATGGCAAAGTTAAGTAGCTGGAACAGACTACTAGTATATTGCCCACAATGCGTAAAATAGCCCTACACACAAAATGTTTTCTGACTCCTGAGTTAGATGCCAGGGGAATGGAATGTTCAGGCAATAGGTTAAAGATGCATTGGGTCTTTGTCGATAAAGGTCTATGAATTTCAAAGGGACCTTCTGAGATTATTTGGGAGGATGGAGAAGGGTGGATGATGAGATTAGGATATATTTGGGACAACCTGGACAACAATAATGATCTTGAGGCTTGCACCTCTTAATGTGACTAAGGCAACCCAGGTGATGAGAAGCTTAATGAGCTGGACCCTCCAGGTTGGGGGAGCTCCATGTGGGTAGAGGTGCTGAGGCAGCTGGAGGAGCTTATAGCAACTGAAGACCTTGGAAGATGGGATTGCCCTTGGCTAATGCAGTGGACATGCAGCGGTGAGTATCTCTGGGGACTGGTCTTGCCAGCATCTGGTCAGGGGCAGGTCTTTGAGTGCAGTTACTGCTTGATTTCTAGCTATTTCTGGAATATAAAGGAAGGGAAGGGAATAAGAAGAAAGAGGAGGAGGAAGAGGAGGAGGAGGAGGAGGAGGGGAGAGAGAGGGGGAGAGAGAGAGAGAGAGGGAGAGAGAGGCAGCAGGGAAATAGACAAACTCATAAATAATAAAATGACAGCTCTGGGTTATACATATTAGTTCTAGAAAATCATAAACCAGAAAAAAATACTGCCATACATTTCATGCTAAATAGTCTCTTTATGACCTTAGACAATCCAAGTAAGAGATCTTATTATTAGTGCTAAGGTCTCTTCGGAGTCCTAAGAACTCCATGGTTCAGTGACAGCAAGATACACTGTGTAATTTGTTCTCCTTCGATTTAGTATCCTTCTAATCAACTACTTGCAGCTCTAAACAGTGTTAGAGTGCTTCTTTTAAATTCACCTGGACTTTTAGCTGGATAAATAAGTAGCACATGGCCCCTGGCTAGCCCAGGCAGGACTGCTTTCCCACAGCTAACAATGTCTACCTTTCTCTGCCACAGGCACTCTTTCTCACCTTTATCATAATAAAGACTAGAGAGGCATTTTTTCTCCCAAGTCAGTCCTAATCTCCTAAGACCCATGTCCAACTACTTCAGATTCTCCTCTTTTATGACTTCGCATGAGGATGTATAGGTTTGTTATACCCCAGAGAAACTTAACCCAAATTCCCTGTAGGTAACTTCCTATTCTGGAATACTCCACCAGTTAATGACTGCATTTTAATACCTCCCCTTTTCATAAGAGTAGAATAGCCTCTTTTCCTTTTCTTTTAATCCACGAGCTGCCTACTGGATTTGCATACTGTTAAATATTTCTCAGCTTTGCTGCCTTTAGCAAACATTTTTTCCTTCTAAACTCTCTTAGACCAAATGGCTACCTCTAACAGGAAAAATAAAAACAAGTTTCTCAATAGAAGATTTAATAGCAAGACTGAGCCAAGTTGATCTTGTTTCATCATAGAATCCCTGACATTCCACAGGGAAGAAACCTAATTTAAGGGTGGAGAGTGGAGTAACTCTGATAACCAAAAGTTCTGAGAACCAGAAATGACATCTAAAAATAATTTTTGTAAATGTACCCAGAAGCTAATGCATGAGGGGCACCCACAGGAGCAGGGCCCTAGGCATCTGCCTATGCCTCAGGCTGCTTATGTTGATTGGCCAAAAATAGCAACAGCAAGGTTTCACCTAAGGTTTCTACCAACATCCCCCCTACCTACAAATGTAACTCCCAACCTGAGAAACAGACTGATTTACTTACAAAAAATGTGTTCTACTATGAGCAAGTCTGCATTTTGCTGCAGTGCACAGTCCATTCTCTTTGAAGCTGACGAATTTCCATTATCATTTTTCCAGCTGCTATCTCTTGTGTTATTACACTTACTTTTCTTTACTTCCTCACTTCTATGTGCTTTCTCTACTTTTCCTACCTTCATTTCTACCTATTTCTGTGGGCCTTGAAACACCAAAGAAAAAATTATTAACTGCAATATGGGTAATCTTTTTAAAAATACATTTTTATTGATTTAAGAGGAAAGAAGAGAGAGATAGAGATAGAAACATCAACAATGAGAGAGAATCCTTGATATGCTGCCTCCAGCACATCCCCCACTGGGGATTGAGCTCACAACCCAGCCATGTACCCTGACTGGGAATCAAATCATGACTTCCGGATTCATAGATCGATGCTCAACTACTGAGCCGCACCAGCTGGGCAATGGGTGCTCTTAAGAAGACTTCAAAAAACATGTAACACTCTAGGGAAGAAACTACAAAGTCCCTTGGTATGTTCTGGGACATATGAGCAGTGTATTGTAGCTAAAGCAAAGGATATGTTTAAGCTAAGGTTGGACTGTGAACCTTTATATAGGAGGCAATGGTCAGCCATGAAAGATTCTATGCCATTGACATAATGCATTGTATGCTATAGAATAATTAATAGCAAGACTGAGAATAATTAATGCTATAGAATAATTAATCTTCCTATTATGGGAATCTACAGCAGTTATCTATGTCTATGTAACAAATTATCCCCAAATTTAAAGACTTCAAATAATAAATACTTTCTATCTTATAGTTTTTGTAGCATGGCTTAGCTAGATGCCTCTCTTCAAAGTCTCCCTGAGGCTGCGGTCAAGAAGTCAGCCAGGATGGCAGTCCTCTCAGTGCTGACCGGGTGAGGATGCAGTTCCAAAATAACCCAAGTGGTTGTTGGCAGGACTCAGTTTTTCACTGGTTATTGTTTGGAGGTCAACCCTAGATCCATGATACTCCTCTTCGGGTTTCTCTAGAGCCACTCATAATATGGCATCTGGCTCCATCAGAGTGAGCAAAAGATAGAGCAAGGTAAGCCAAGTAAGATAAAAGCTAGTGTGTTTTTGTAACCTAATCTCACAGGGGACATCCTACTATTTTTTGTGTGTTCTATTCATTTGAAGGAAGTTATTAGGTTCGGCCCATACTCAAGAAGAAAGAATTACATAAGGACATGAATAACAAGAGGTAGAAATCATAAAAATCAAAGGAGAATGAGGAAACAATGAATGGCATGTAGAAGCCAATGAAGAAGAGGATTTCAAGGGGTGGGAAGTCGAATATGACATAGAGATGTCAATGCACTCCTGCCAAAGCCTGAAGGAACCTACTAGTAGTTGAACAAGTTGGGCATATTGCTTGTTGCAGATGTAAAAGCACATACCACAGGGAACCTAAAGGCATCCATAAGGTGGCATTGGAACCTACAGGAAGATCTGGGATTTGGTTGAGTGGTTTTGGGGGAGTCTAAGGAAGCAGAGGCTCACTGTGAAGTGATTTCTGTTAAGGAGCAGGAACAAGTTCTATGACTGCGTATCTTAATAAATCTTATTACAGGGGGGAATAATTAGAGAGAGGGTAAAGTTGTTTATTCTTAGACAACACTGTGAAGTGGTCTTACGTTGGCTCATTTACCATGGTCTAAGGGCTCCCTTGTCTGAGGTTGTTCTCTGAAGCTGTTTACATTTAATGGAAGAATAGCATGACCTAGCCTTGAGTGCCAGGCCGGCTTCATTCAGCGTATCAGCACCTGCTCTTTTTCCTTTATCAATGGTCAAGTTAAAAGAAGCCATTGAGAGTGTAATTAAAATAAGCAGGGTTTGAGAACATGATTCTGGAGGCAGACTGCCCTAATTTAAGTCCTGACTTCATCACTAATCTGGGTCCATTGGTAAACCATCCTGTCCTTAAGTTTTCTTAATTTAGAGTGAAAAATTTAATCATATCGCCGAAACAAGTTTGACTTACTGGATAAAGCATCGGCCTGCAGACTGAAAGGTCCCGGGTTCGATTCTGATCAAGGGCATGTACCTTGGTTTCGGGCACATCTCTGGTAGGAGGTGTGCAGGAGGCAGCTGATCAATGTTTCTCTCTCATCGATGTTTCTGACTTTCTATCCCTCTCCTTTCCTCTCTGTGGAAAATCAATAAAATATATTTTTTAAAAATTAATCATATTTACCTCATTGGCTTGTTCTGGGGATTTATGAGTTAATATACATGTGAAGTATTTAGAAAAAAACTGGCAGATAAGAACTATATAAATGCTGATTATCATTGTCATCTGTGATCCTTGAAGCAGCAATTTTGTTAGAGTGGTAGATGTCAGAAGCCGGGCTGCAATGAGCAAAGATAAAGAGCAGCTGATGAATTAAGGTCAGCATGTGCCCAATAGCCCTTCAAGAGAGATCCTGATGAAAAAAAATCTGGAAATCATGCAGAAATGGGAAGGTTGGTATAGAACCGTGTTTCTCAAAGAGCATTAAAAATGCAAAATAGCAAGCCCTCCAGTTGATTCTTTTTAAAAACAGCTTTGTTGACATAAAATTGACAAACAGTAAATTGCATTTATTTAAAATATACAACTTGGTCAGTTTTGATAAATGTACACACCCTTAAAACTATCACCATGTTAACATATTCATTATCCCTTGGTAGTCACTCCCTCTTGTCTTCCCACCCCCATCATCTCCCAAGTGAGACTGATATGAATGCATGAGAACCACTGGGGTATTGAAACATATTCTGTCATTAGGAGGACATGGGACTGTGGCTCAAGAAATAGTAATAAAAATGAAATGCTAACAGTGAAGAAGGAAGGACCTGGGAGAGAAGCAGCAAGATCAGTGTGTAGGAAAGGCAGCCTGAGATTGACAGACCAAGTTAGGGAAGATTGTCAGAGGCAAGGTCAAGAGCAAGAGCATGCACTCAGTTTTTCCCCTGGGAGAAGACTGGTGCTGGGAGCGGTGAAGCCATGTTGGCTTTACAGGTCGCCACTCACACACTTCCACTATAAAATCTTCCAATTTCAGGTCTCTGACCATGGCACATTCCTGTTCAAAAACCCTTAATGGATTCCTGTTCCTGAAAGATGCAATAACAACAAATAGACAGAGGAACAAGCAGCAACAAAACCTTCTCAGCCTGACTCTATGATGTCTGGCCCCAACTACTCTTCCAACAATCTTTCCACTTCAGTTACCTCTGATCCCATCCATGCGTTTGCTCCTGTTCTGCCTCATTGTTCCTTTCTCTCCTTCTTTCAGAGAGTGCACCTCTTCTTTCCACATTTAAGCATTGCCATTTCCCAAAGCCTTCTCTGATGGCACACCTGGGAATAGTCTCTCTTTTCTCCGAATGTTTATGTCATATGTGATGTCATTCTTGTTGAAAGTGGCAAATTCTTAAAGGAAGGGACTCTGTGTCTCTCATCTTTATATTCTACCACCTGGCACACTATACTGAACACATTCACTGAATGTTTGCTGATGTATGAATTCTTATGACTGTGTTTCTCAACCTTGGCACTTCTGACATATTTTCCCAGGTAATTCTTTGTGGTAGGGGATGTTCTGGACATTTCTGAATGTTTAGCAGTATCCCTGGCCTTTGCCCAATTGATGATAGTAGCACCACTTTCTGAGTGTGACAACCAAAAATGTTTTCAGAGATTGTCAAGTATTCCTTGGAAGGTGGGGGATATATCCCTGGTTGAGGCACTTGACCACTGACTTCCCAAGTTTTCCTATAAAATATGCATTAAGAAAAGCATAGTGGCAATGATATAATTCAGGTCAGGAAAAGAAGGTAAATGTTTAACACCTGGAACCCTTCCTAAGTCCTAGGAAACTTCATGCACTTTTGCAAGTGGCTTCCTCTCTATATTTTTCTCTTCCTTCTTCTTTGCTGCTTAGGACTTTATTCTAATAGACTGTCCACCAACTCCTGCTAACAGCAAAGGACAATATGTCATGCACCAGAGTAGTGAAGTATTAAGAATGCAATGTATTCAAGTAAGTTTTGAAATGAGGTAGTAGAGCAGGAATCAGTAGACATTAGTTTTTCAAGCTGAGCTATGCAGGTACCTCTTATTTTACCTCCACATTATGTTTGCTGTACAATCTATGACCATCTGTTCTCAGGAACTGAAGATGGTAAATCACTTTTCCAGGTTTCTTATGAGATAACGCATTAATCATCTTAACTTCGTGTGGACAAGTTCTGAAAGTGACAGTCAGGAAATGTTAACTCCTGCTCTATCTCTCTGAGCTATCTGTAGGTTTGCAATCTTAAATAGTTCCCCCTTCATCTCATAATCCAGTCTCAGTTTTAATACATTTTCTTCCTTACTATAATATGATATATGGTATTCATTTGGCAAGTCTAAATCAATGAACTATTTGCTCATGGGCTATTACCATAGAAGAATGGTTGTTTCCCTAAGCTTCTATCTGATTGCTTTAAGTCCTCAGTCTCCCTCCTATCCATATCATTTGCTGCCCCCACCATTCCACCCTTCACTGCTGAAGGCAGGTTGCTTCCTCTCTCCTTCACAGCCTCTTCTTCTTCCCACTTGGCCTTGTTCTTTATTCTCAATCTACTTCACGCTGACATTTTCCTTTGATCCTTTTATGTTTTACAGGGCGTTTGTCTCTGTTGTCAGACTCGGCTTCTCTCTGTGTTATGTGCTTCAATTTCAAATCACCGGGAACATAAGCTGTATATCACAGTTTCCCTGTGTAAGTCACAAAAGCAGAAAAAAAAATAAACTATCTTTCCGCCAGAGTGAAGCCTTACTCATGCAGTTAGTCAGTGGGTCGGTTGCTCAATACCAGCTGGTGTGAACGCTGGACTCGCTCATCTTAATGAGGGAACTTCTGATGCAAATGAAAAGCATATGCTTGTGGAAAATAGCCTAAAAAAACCTGGTAAGTTACCCACCAGTAGGAATAATGTTATTCTCATTGTTTTGATATCATAACAATACTTAGCTTTCCCAGAACACAAGAATGTGTCCTTGATTCAATGCCTTTGGATTTATGCATTAATTTTGAGCGTGCCTCACACAAATGGAAAATATATGTGGTCATACCTTTTGGTCATTAACAAGAAATGAGAGATTCCGCTAGCTCAGTGGTCAGGAAACTCATTAGTCAACACAGCCAAATATCAACAGTACAATGATTGAAATTTCTTGAGAGAGCCAAATTTTTTAAACTTAAACTTCTCCTAACACCACTTCTTCAAAATAGACTTGCCCAGGCCGTGGTATTTTGTGGAAGAGCCACGCTGAAGGGGCCAAAGAGCCGCACGTGGCTCGCAAGCCTCAGTTTGCCGACCACTGGCTAAGGTGATGGCAACTGTTGCAAATATGGACTTGCAAACTGGAGAGGTTCAGAGAAACAGAGGAGACATTATTAATTCTTCCTGAGAGGACCCTCAAAACATGGCCTCACTATTTAATTTCCTATAAATTCCCTGAAAAAATAAACATACCCAAATTCATATTGTAGCCCAAAATTTATTTTCCAAAGACAAATAGAAATAAGCTTTAATATCTTTCAATAAAAATGTATACATTCTTCCACATGCTCTTATTAATCAAGACATTTAAAAAACTAGGCTGATCTTTAAAATATATAATTTCATAATATAATATGAAAGGATTATAAATCTGTAAAAGATACCTCATATTTATTTTGAAAATGGCATTTCTTTTCACGAAGAAAAGCAAGATAATGGCAATGCTATTTTAGCCGTTCTGCTTACTAAACTCAATTTATAAAGATAAATGTCATAAACAGAGATTAACATTCATACAACATATATTACAAGGGATTTCATTTTGACCTGGCGAGAGGTATTGCTTTGCAATACTTTAAAATTTATTATAAAATTTGGGATGTATTTTTGTTTTTAATTTAGCTCCCTTAGCTGATATAGTATTTCCTTTCTCTATTCTCTCACGACTTTTCTTTCTCATTTTGTTCTTTGAATCACCTTTGTTTTGTGAAACTGCATCTCTATGAGTTGTACATAAATCTGTCTGTTTTTTCCCCATTTTCAGTAATCATGGACTTTTGCATTGTATTCTTTGGGGAAATAAGGTTAATTGGTCCCTAATACCCGTTAGTCTTCATGATATTCTGAAGTAACAATATGGTAAATGGTCATATATGGAAGTGAGAAAGGTGGTATTTGTAATAAACCAGTTTGAGCTATTATAGACTTCAAAGTGCTCGATATTAGAAGAAGCCCCAAATATAGAGTGCCAATGAAGTGATTTTATGTGTACTACACTGCTGCTCTGAGCTATGGCTGGATATCAGGATAATAGGGCCCTTTGCTTACGCAGAAAGCTGATCTAAGGACTAAAGTGTGGCCAGGACTCAAACCCACTAAGCCAGAGTGCAGAAAAATTGTATCAGGAACCTGAATACACTTTGATATGTTACTATAATGTAAACAGAACTCCTGAATGGTGGGGAAGGAGTTGTACTAATTATAATGTTGGTGTGAAATCTGAAAGTAGAGCAGGCAAAAGGGGCTTATGGAATTTTATTACGGTTCATGAAGATTCTTGAAAATATGGCGCTATGAATAAATAACTTAACCAGCATTGCTCTTGAGAGGACCAGGAGTGATATTGAGTCATTATTTATTTAGAAATACCCTCAGGAATTGGGTAAAATGTAAAGGCTAAGAGGAGAGTGAAGAAGGACCATATAAATAGATAATGTTAAATTACCCCTCCTCATCATCTATTAGTGTTTTGTGATTCTATCTGGAATATAGAAAGAAGCTGACCCCTCATTGAATCACAGAAAAATAGGGGGTGATTAAAGAAGTCTTTTTAATGCAACTAATGATTATAAAACATTAAAATGAAAATTATTGGCTAGAAGAGGCTTTCACAATGTTTTTGGTCTTTTGTGAGAAAACAGAGGTAAAAGAAAGGCTGACATTTATTAAATACTTACCATAAAAAAGACAACATTTAAAGCCTCTTTAACTAGTCCTAAGGGCAAAGGGAAAATAAAGAAAACACTTATTCAATAAAATCTACAGAAGTTTTGAAGATGAGAGTCTGGTATTCCCCCCAGCTCCAATAGAAGGCCTTTCTATTGAAGAACAAGACCTCAGTATTTCTCCTCCTGCCTGCCAGAGTTGAAAGGTGGGGGCTCTCTTTCTCTGCAGAGCTCTGACTCATGGGATAGAAGCTCTCCCTCGGGCACAGCTCACTGAGAACACCGGGGCCATGACAACCTTTGGTTGTATGCTTAGAGAAATAAGCCATGAGACCCCCTCCCCAGGCTATGCCCCTTCCATACCTCACAGTCCACCAAGCACTCAGCCCCTAGAGCAGCAGAATCAGAGAGAAGGTTGCCATTATCCCTGCTCCCAGCTCCAGAGCCCTGGTTTAGAGATGTTTCCTGGGAGAAGAAACAGTTGTAAAACCCATAGCTCTCAATCTCTTCCCAAATGTATCGCCTTCAATCACAACAAAGCATGGATAAATTTAAACCGAAAAAGCTCTCAGGAATAGTAGGGATTATGTTGAAAGGCAATTAAGAGGAGATTCAAGATATTAGCTAATTTTTTTTTATGCCACAGAACTCTGCTGAAAATACTAGAGCAATATATAAGCAATTACTAGAATTTAACAATCTGGTGTGGTCCAAAAAAGGGGGGGGGGAGATAGAGCCCTAACAAAACCACTGCCCACCTGTGTTATTGTATAAATTAAGATGTGTACGGTAAACCCTAGAGCAACCACCAAAATAACTAAAAAATGTACTGACAATGTCATTAAAAAGAATTAGCTGGTCTGGTGTGACTCAATGGTTAAGTGTAGATCCCTGATCCAAGAGGTCCCTGGCTGATTCCCCATTAGGGCACATGCTGGGTTGCAGTTTTTTTGGAAAACATTCTAACAGTTCTTTCACCTGTTAATCATAGAGTTACCACATGACCTCAAAACTCCACTTCTAGGCATATACCCAAGAGAAATGAAAAAATACGTTCCCACAAAAACTTTCAGTTAATGGAATATTATTTAGCTAGAAGAGAGACAAAATTATGCTAAGTGGAAAAACGAACTGCTTTCCCATGTATTGTACTACTAAATTCTTAAAACACTTGCTGAGTTATAAATATTATTTTTCTTACTTTAGAAATAAGGAAATTGATATTCACCAAAACCGTGTAAACTGGCAACATTTCAAAGCCATTTATTTTACTGAAAGTCACATGCTTACCACAGCTGACCAGAGCTAAAGGTCAGTAGCCTCCATAAAGGTTAGCAGGAAGTAGCTGAGACCCAAGTACTCAGACACTTTGAGTATAATACTCATATTAAATGGAACCTTCAACTACAGGCAATAGAAAATGCTTCTGCATGTGAAACAATATCATCAATGCATTACTTTAATTTACTTATGATTTTTGGTCTTTTCTTAGACCACATAAATGCAAAAACAACCCTTGTATAAGCCGAATTTTTCAATGCATTAATTTGATGCAAGAATAATGTATTTGGAGCTTGCATCCTATCACCACTTATTTATTTAGCTGAATTGCAGATCAGCTTTAAAAGTCCATTAACAGTGAAATAACCTCTTTCAAAAGGTCAATTGCACAAAATGTGTCATTACTTTTATAGAGAATAAAATGCTCATTAAGAAAACTTGCCTTCAGAAATTTCTGAAATTTGGGCCATGGACATCTGTTGGCGGGATCTACCAGGTCAGCTCCCTTGCAGCTTTCTAGAGTTTTCCAAAGAACAACTCAAAGAATAATAAATAAGCAGGTCCTTAAGCTGGGAAAATAATGGGGGTGATGGGCAGAAGGGAACTTTCTGGGATAGGAGGAAGGATGCACAAAGGGGCCTTCATGATCTTATTATGCTCTCTCCTCCCTCCCCATCCTGGGAAATAACAAAAAGGCAGATAGCATCTCCCTGCAGGAAGAGAACAGAACCTGCACAGAAGGTTCTAAGAGCACAGAAGCTGCAAATTCCACTGGATTCTTCCTAAAGTAGATCTTATTGTCCCAGGTTATTGTTCAAGATATAAAGCACTGGTTTCTGCTTAAATATCATGTTTCTATAGAAGAGTATAAGAATTATATTTAAGGGCTATCAGTGAGGCAAATCTTTTTTGTGACACCATGGATAACCTACAAGGGTAGATTTCATGGAAGCAGCTTCTCTTGTGATAACATAACCAATATTCAAACCTGTGAAGAATTTTTGTGAGTTTACTTGAGCCAAACTGTCAACAATTGCCAGGAAGCAGAATCTCAACTAATTGAGATAATGCTCCTCCAGAGAACGGCAGTTTTGCACATCAGTGTGTTGCATGAGATTCATTGGTGATAGATTAGGGAGACAGAAGAAAGCAAAGCTGGGAAACCTCTGAAATTGGATAAAAAGTAAAATGATAGATACATACTTGTTTTACTTAGGTGGGTGCAAGATAGTGAACAGTCAATTAACTCAATAACAAGTGGTTATTTGTGGTCTTCACAGAGTGGTACCTGTGCTTTGTGGGGTCTTGTGCTTTGAGGGTCCAGAAAAAGGAGAATACTTTTACATTTCACTGATATGTTATCTTAGATGCAAAAAGACAGCAAGTTTAAGGTAAAGATTAACCTTTGTCAGAGGAAATACCAGCCTAGGGTATGACTACCCACCATAAGCTACTTTTTAGTTTTAAAAGTTTTAATTTCAGACTATCCTATATGGTTACTTTAGGCCTCTGAATATGCAAGGCTGCCACACAGGCCCTCCCTGAGCTTGTCAGGTTAGCATGCGGCTCCTTTTTGTCCACATTGTGTGAAAAAATATTTTTTTACATCATTGCTTCAGCAAGGTACCTATTCTTTTTAAGATTCTTGGGATGCCAAACGTAATACAATCTTCTGAGAAGAGGGAAGGAAAACCGCAGGAGAGCTGATTAAATACCTGGGCAAGCACTGCCTAAGAGGTTTAGGGTCATTTGGCATTTTCCCAGTTCTTCAACTGCTGACTTGTCAGATTTCCAACTTTAGACTATCTCTCAATTCCAACTTATGCAAGTATAAAAAAGCTTTAAGGTCCTGTAAGCATTCAGAAAAAAATTCACCGCCAGTTAAATGAACCAAAACCCAAATGCCTGGTTTATCTGCTCTGTCATTGTGTTGGTAACAGAAGCAATCAGGGCTTTTCTAAAGAAGAGTGCAAATGCCTGCTTCGTTAGAGCCCATACAGAGGGCCCTTTACTAGCACAACCTCTGAAGGCTTCAGCTTCAGTCACAGTTTTGAATAACGTTTAGAGAAAAAATGTCCTAGGAAGCCGTTCAGGTATCTATTACTCAGAGACAAGACAGGAACCATTCTTGTTGGGAAGAGAATGCCTGCAAACTCTAATAGTGAATGAGAAACCTGCTTGCCTCATTCCGTCTTTTCCCCAATTCTGTTTTTCTGCAAATGTTTTAACATAGCTTATCTAGACCATAGCTGACACAGGCCACTTCTTCACTCTGGGTGGAAAAATGTAATCTCTTGAGGACAGCAATCTCTTTAGCCTGTGATTGTAGAATTGTGACTCACTCTTTCTGTAATACAAAAAAATCCACTTAGAAACAAAAATATATATGAACATTGTCGGTAATAAATTTCTGAGGCAGTCGGGTTTTTTACTTCTAATTTGAGATAAGTAAACATGAGTTGATGATAGGGTGATATAGCTTCCAGCTCATGCCTGTTGTCCTCCCAACTCCTCCTCGCTTTGGCTTTCCTCTTTTGTGTTGGACAGTGACTAGTGTGAGAGTGAGATTAAGTTTCTAGGTCTTCTTTCCACATTTTCTGATCTTCTTTGACCTGTGGGTGAAAAAAAGCCACACGCTAACCCAACTAGCTCAGGGTAGGACTGCAAGGAGGTTTTGCAAACTGCAAGACCTGAAGTAACCACAAAGAATGGTCTGAAATGAAAAACTGTAACTTAGGAGAACACCAAGATGGCGGCATAGGTGAACACCTATTGTTCTGCCCCACGCAACGATTTAGGAACTACAACATAACAGCAGAACAGACAGCACCCAGAATCGCCAGAAAGCTGGCTGAATGAAAACTCCACTAATTGGAGTGGAGGTGGGACACTGAGACTCAGGAGCGGCGGAAGTGCAGCCTTTCAGACGGAAACAGGTTGGGAGCCGTCCTGGTCGTGCGCGCAGGCTGGGGCTGGAGCAGCAACCCCGGTCCCACTGCCCGGATTCCCCATCGCCAGGTGAGGTCCGTCCCACTGCCCGGATCCCCCAGCGCCAGGCGAGGTCTGCTGAGGTCCGGGGGACACACCCTGGAAGCGGGGCGCGGCAGAGGCTCCTGATCTGCGAGTTTCAATGAAAGGGTTGCGCAAACCCGCGACTTGCCCCCTGGCAACTTGTCTCCTGGTTCCGGAAACCATTTATTTTACAATCCTGGGCTAGACTTTTGGTGTGCAGGCACATTTGGGGAAAGGCGGAGTGGTCTGGTAAGGGGAAGAGACTAGCGGCTTTCTCTTGGAGGTGTCTGCATCCATCCCCATCCAACAGAGACCTGCGCACATGAGCACCGCATAGGACACAGCTGACATTGATGCTGCCTGAGCAGCTCAGAGACTCCGCCCATCCAACCTGAACACAGTCTCCCTTCACAGCCAATTGGCCTGGAGGTCAAACCCTCCTAGGGCTAACAACAACAAGCTGGGTTTAAATTCAAAAATACTGAATACAACCCATAAAGGATTGCAGTAAGAGTACCCACCTCAGGTAACTGGGGAGGCTGAGCCACTGTCCCTTTGAGGATATCCACCACATAAAGCAGCCACCATGCAGAGATATGGAAAGAAATCAGGGGTGAAAGAAATGGAGGAGAAAAGATGACAAGACATAGAGTTCAAAACCACGGTTATAAGGCTTTTCAAGAGGCTCCTACAAAAGGCTGATCAACTTAATGAGAATTACCAGGAAATAAACAAGACCAACCAGGAAATGAATGAGAATTACAAGGAAATGAATGAGAACCTCAAGGAAATGAATGAGACCCTCAAGGAAATGAACAAGACCTCTGAGGATATGAACCAGACCCTCACGGATAAAAAAAAGGACCAACTAGAAATCAAGCATACACAGACTGAAATAAAAAATATTACACAAAGTCCTAAAAGCAGTCCAGAGGGCCACAAGAACCAAGTCAAAGATTTGAAATACAAAGAAGCAAAATCCACTCAGCTGGAAAAGCAAGAAACAAAAAGAATTCAGATAATTGAAGATAGTGTAAGGGGCCTCTGGGACAACCTCAAGCATGCCAACATCCGAATTATTGGGGTTCCAGAAAAAGAGAGAGAGCAAGTTAATGAAAACCTACTTGAAGAAATAGTGACTGAAAACTTCCCCGACCTGGTGAAAGAAACTGACTTAAAAGCCCAAGAAGTACACAGAACCCCAAAATATAGGAATCTAAAGAGGACCACATCAAGACATATCATAATTAAAATGCCAAGAGCAAAAGATAAAGAGAGAATATTAAAAGCAGCAAGAGAAAAACAGTTGGTTACCTACAGGGGAGCACCCATATGATTGTCAGCGGATTTCTCAACAGAAACAATGCAGGCCAGATGGGAGTGGCAAGAAATATTCAAAATAATGAAGAGCAAGAATCTACAACCAAGATTACTCTATCCAGCAAAGCTATCATTCAGAATCAAGGATCAGATAAAGTGCTTCGCAGATAAGAAAAAGCTAAAGGAGTTCATCACCACCAAACCAGTATTATATGAAATGCTGAAAGATATTCTTTAAGAAGAGGAAGAAGAAAAAGGTAAAAATATAAATTATGAACAACAAATATACATCTATCAACAAATGAACATAAAAATCAAGTGAATTGATAGGCTGATGAACAAGATAAACTGGTGACTATAACAGAAACATGGACATAGAGAGGGAATGGACTGACAATTCTTGGGGATAAAAGGGTTGTGGGAAGTACAGCAAGAGATTGGACAAAAATCTTGCAACAATGGGAGAGGACATTGGGAGGGGGAGGGGAGGGTGGAGGGTGGGATAGGTACAGGGTGGAGGGGAGATATAGGGGGATAAAAAGGGGAAACAATGTAATTAATAAACTGAACAATAAAGAAAAAAAATTTAAAAAAATAAAATTTGGACATTTTGTTCAAAAAAGAAAAAAAAACTCTAACTTAGTAGGTTATAGTGGGTAGTCATGTCCTAGGCCAGTTTCTTCCCTGATAAAGGTCAATCTTTACCTTAACTGAGCCTATTGTCTGTTTTATCCTATACCCACCTAAGTAAAGGAAGTATGTGTCTATCATTTTACTTTTTATCCAGTCCCAGAGCAACCCCCCCCCATTTCGCTTTCTCTCACCTCCATAATCTATCACTAATAGAGTTCATGTAACCCACTTACTTCTCATCCTTTTGTTGTAATATATGAAACAAGGTGGAATACTTACTGCCTTTCTCTGGGAGCATTAGCCCAATACGTTGAGATTCTGCTTCCTGGCAATTGTCAACACTTTGGCCCAAATAAACTCATGAAAATTCTCTACAGGTTTGAATGTTGTTATGTTAGCACACCCTTCTTCCATCAGAGTAAGTCTCCCGTCCTCTCCCACCTTTATCCCCACTCCCTTTTTGCTATAGGAGGACTTGTCACATCTTTCTGGGCAGCTTGATGGAAAGATTGAACAGGAACAGGCCAAACCCTTTCCGGGCACCTCTTCAGAATCTGCCTGCCCACAGAGTGGTCTACCTGCCCACAAACTGTCCTAACCTGCACCCAGGCTTCCTGGCCAGTCTCCCACTGTGGGCAAGGCCAAGAGGATGGAAGGAGTCTGCAGCTGCAAGTAGTTGCCTGAGTTTAGATCTGGTGAGTTATTTAGAACTCAGGAAGCTTATTGTGACTACGCATCTACGCTTCATCTTCCAATCCAGCATCTGTTTGGGATAATGCTGATTTTTAAAAAATCTCCTTCTGCCATAACCTAATTCATAGAAACAGAAAGTAGGATGGTGGTTGCTAGGGTCTTGGGGATGAGAAGTTATTGAGTTATTGTTTAAAGGGTGCATAGTTTTCAGGTTTGCAATATGAAATGGGTTCTGGAGATAGTTAGTGGTGACAATTACACAATGAATGTACTTAATACCACTGAACTATAAACTTAAAATGGTTAATATGGTAAATTTCATATTATGAATATTTTACCACAATAAAATAAATTAGAAAAAAATACCTTCAAATTCTTATGCCTTTGTTCCCCAGTGCTAGATCGGTTTTGTTTGATCATATTAACTGTTAGTTTCAGTGACTTAAAGGATCCATAAGCTGGAAATGTCCTAAAAGAGACTTCATCCCATGGTCTTTCTTTCTATAAGGGGACTTCCCCTGAGAATAACATTCTGGCCTTTCTCCACTCTCTCACTCCTTCCTTTCCTTGAGAGGAAAGGTGACCTGCTCTGCAAGGCAAGGTCTGGCTCGCTCACTCTCTTAGGATCAACCTGCCTGGAGGAGGCTACATGGATGGAAGCCTTTCCATCTCTACTGAGAGGTTTTGGTTGTTCAGACTTTCTTGGAACTAGAAAGGTTATTTTAATTCAGAAATGTGTTAGGCAGCCAATGCAGTTGTACATTGAACTATGTTTTTTTTTCAATCTTGTTTATTATTTATATGTTCCAGTCACTCTTCTAAGCACCTGAGACAAAGCAATAAAGCCAGTACTTTTATCTCTCCATGCCCAATTCCTTGGGGTCTAAATGTTTCCTTGAGGAAAGAAAGAATAAGATATTATGTATTGACCAATTAAACCTCTACAATTAACATTCTTATTCTAATTAACTCAGGATACTCTAAACTCTCAATATATCCTACACACACACACACACACACACACACAAAAAAAAACCCAGTTCATCCCTGTCCATTTTCCTTTATAAATGTTGACGAATGCCAGAAATATGGAAATTAAGAAAGTAAGGCTAAAGGATAACAAAGGCAAAAGCTTATGCCTAAAATTAGGACAGAGTCAGATATTATAATACTTAGGGGTTAGCACTAACAGGAATCAATATAAAATGGATAACATTAGCCATCTGCAAGATCAACTCAGTAACCCACCCAAGAGATGATTCATGAACATACTGCTAGCAATTTGAGGGTGCTTTCTAGGTCTCACCAGGGGTCCAGCATGCTTCCCTGAAAGGGAAGTCATCTATTTTAAATGTAACTGGTAGAAGATTAGCAGTAATTTAATAAATTGCAGACTGATGTAAGGAAATGATAGGGGTTTAAATGACAGATAAAAAATATAGAAAATGAATAATATAGAACTTTACAGTGTGTCCTCACAACATGCTGCTACCAAAGATTCCTGGGGGTTATTATCTTAGACAGAAATAGTCCTAAACCAAGAGGAGCTATTCATCTTGTTCAGTAATTGGATAGCCCCTAAATATAACTGGATCTGTCTATTCTTATTCCATGTTTACTAACCACCTGCTGATCCAACTGATATAATTCCCAAGGTATATAAATGAGTGCATATACTGATTTCTAAACCACTCTTAGTGAATTGGATCAAGGAAATTGATTTTCTAGAGTAGGCTTATTAGAACATTGATACAATTAATATGCATTCTATAATTGTTGTGTTCATTCAGGTTCAGGAATATTAAGACATTGGGGCATAAACAACTAGTTTGTCCATCTCATTTTTTTAATTGCCTTGACTTCCTTCATTTTCCATTTGCCCAGGCTCAAAATCTCAAAGCTTTCTTTAAATTCTCAATCTTCTTCATATTTTAACACTAATCAATGGACTTTTTCTTCCTTATATTTTTTTATATCTAAGTCTAGGCCATGAGGACATCATTAGTTATATGGTGGTGCAATGTTGAGAGTACTAATTGATGTGATTTCCCATGTAATTCCACCCGCCATCTGTTTGTTCCCTAAAAGCACCCCCCCTCAAGATCAAAGTTAGATAAGAGACACCCATGGTCACTGTGGAACTCACTAAAGAACCAGGAAAAAAAAGCAGAAAATGTTTGATTCTTAAGTTCAAAACCCTCTGGGCTTTAGGTAATATGAAAGATTCAGATGCACATATTCAACTTGCTACATAGACTAAAAGAAAAACAGAACTAAACTAAAAAACAAAGATAACAACAACAAACCCAAACTGACAAAGAAGGAAATAACGGGAGAGGTTGGCAGAGAAAAAGAAATAGACTTAAATATAAGTGTGATGAATCCTAAAAGAGAACATAATAGCCCCTCTTAGTTAAGTTTGGGAATCTATGGACAGAAAGTTGTTCTGAAATGGTGGGCTTGAGAGACGGAAGACAGCATACCCGGGTGACAAATCTCCCTTTCCTACCCCACCTTCTTACTGAAACAAAATTTTTGGACTGGAACCGCATTCTTTGTCCACTGGAATCGATGAATGAACCCACGGTCAGAAAGTGGTATAGCAAAGGTGGAGAATTATTGAAGAACAAGTACAGACTCCCACATGGGGAGAGGGAAGAGTCCGACTGAGTTCTTTTTCCTTATGGCTTATAAAGGCTGCAGATCCAAGTGCCTTGCTATCCTCCTCTGATTGGTCACTAGTCCCCTAGACTGGTTACCATAGTTACTCCTGGGCTCAAAGGTCAAACCTTACTTGGGACTTGTGAGGTTTCCCTCTCCTTCCCTATTGTTTTCCTATTCCCTTTGGGCTTTCTTCTTCTTCTGGATGAAGGGCTTCTTTCTCTTGATTTTACAAATATAGACCTTTTGCTGTTCCCAGTGCCCTCATTCTATGGAAATGTACCTGTTGCAGCATTTCAGCTTCCTATATTCTATGGAAATACTGTATACCTTCTGTTGCTCTGCAGCCCTATGCTTCCTTCATGGTCCCCTTAATTTCCAAAATTTCTAAAATTTCCTCTACCTATTTTACCCCTAAAATTCCTGTTTCATAATCATCATTGAGAAGAAGCTGCAAGATGAAACTGGTGGCGTGACTCACATGTGGATAACAGCTGGAGGAAATTCTCCTACTGCCTTATGGGCTGGAGTGGTGTTAATAGTCTCTGAACCCTCTCAGGGTGCTCCAATTCTAGAGATTAGCATTATCCAAGAGAAGGGACTGTGGGGGTTTCATGTGAGAATGAAGATACTTCTCATAAGGAGGATTTGTGTACACAGTCTGTGGTCCTGATGACCATTCACCCTTTGTCGGAGAGGACAAATGAGCTGAGTGACATTGGAAATAGACTCCAACATAGTGAAGAGAAGGCTAACATGAGTATCTCCCACATCCACCTTCTCATTCCTTCTAGCCCCTCCTGAAATGATGGAGTTTAAAACCCTGAGAAAATACAGACTTGGACTTATTTTACCTGAAAGTGACTAGAGGAAATTTTCTTCAGCAAGTAGAATGGAGACTTAGCACCAGAAATTGAAGTAAATTACAGAAAATGAGAACAGTTACAAGTTTTGTTTATGGGGTTGCTACACACTTGAGTAGGACCCTTAAGATTTGTGCCTGCTATCCTTAGACTACTAAAATATATCATAATAATAAAGACCTAATAGGCTAATGGTCAGGACACTATAATGTGCAATCACCGATCACAGTAGGCTGCCTGCAAGTATGTGGTGGGGCATTGCTCTGGAGATGGGGAAGAAGCAGAGAGGCACCCACAAAAGGTGGGACCATCCCGTGCCAGGAAGGACAGGGGTTGAGAGACCGTAGCGCCCCCTCACCAATCTTTTGCCACCCACCAGTCATATTCAGATCACCCTGCCACCCACCTGCCAGGGGAAGGGGCATAGCACAGTAGGTGGGAGGCTTCCAAGCTCTTCTCTGCACCATGATGGGACAGAGACACTACATTGCTCTAGAAATGGGGGGTAAGTGGGGAGGCACCTGGAGAAGGCAGGAACAACCCGAGGCTACTCGAGGAACTGAGGGCAGAGCTTGAATAGCCAGGGAAGGCCAGAGAGGTCGGGGGCTAGGCCAGGCATGCTGGAGCTCTGTATAGGGAGGTTCAGGTGTCAAGGCAGAGCAGCAGGTGGGTGGACAGGGACCGTGCAATTTCTCGAGCTGGACTCCTAGTTTTTAATAAGCTTCCTGCTTATGTCTTGCATACTGCTGCCAAATTAATCTTCCTTAATACCTGCTTTAACAGTGCATTTGGTGTCTTCCTGTGGCTTTCAGGATCAAGTCCAAACTCCCCATCCCTAAAGCAATGTGTGAGGCCCTACACCACCTGCTCTCCAACAACTTTTTACCATTTTAGCTTCTGCCATTTTCAGTAGCAATCCTTTGTTTCTAGAGAGCCATCTTTCTGACTTCCAGCTTCCAGGCCTTTGTTCCTCAGCTTCTCTGGCCA
Source organism: Antrozous pallidus (assembly GCA_027563665.1). Classification (NCBI taxonomy): domain Eukaryota; kingdom Metazoa; phylum Chordata; class Mammalia; order Chiroptera; family Vespertilionidae; genus Antrozous; species Antrozous pallidus. Next base: position 64,633,632 of record CM050518.1, read on the forward strand.
CCTTCACCATAGCTGAAGTGTTCTTCCTACTCCTTTTCATGTACAGTAAATCTCAATTTACCTTTTCATTTGCTTAATGAAGTATGGTTTTTAACACTACAAGTTTAAAAAATAGTTTTAAAAATGCATCTATCCATTTTTATTCCACTCGGTCCTAAGAAAAATAGTGATGAATTAACATGGGAAAGGCAGATTACCTCGAGATGGGCTGTTAGGGAAGGCTTCCTAGATTGTGTGCACATGTGCTGCACCATGAATGTGGGGGAAGATTCAGGTACACAGAGATGGAGAAGGTGCAGGCAGAGGATAAAACTATGAGCAAGGAAATTATTGGAATATTTGGGGGTTGCTAAAGGATCAAATCAAGCACAAACTGAGTTTCAGTTTCTTAACTACTAAAATATTTATTGTCTCTACCACTTTCTTTTCTTAAGTACATTATCTACATATTGGAATGGTTCATGTGCATTAGTTACCCCTAAGTAGAAAAACATTACCTAGGTGTGTGTTGCATGTCCTGAAGATTACAGACAATTTATTACTGAGTAGCACCAACTTTACTAATGGTACTGCATGGGAAGTTAAGGAAACAAATTATAGATCTGAGCACTGACTTCTCTGTGGAGTAGTTGCCACTTATTTTTCATTTAGTGTTTTTAGAAAATGAAATGTATAAGGTGACACATACAAATGCTAGAGTTTACCATGGTGATTAAAGAATCTGGATATAATAAAAGAAACTAGTAGACATGAAAGAGGAACAAGATAATCCAACATAAGGATAACTGGGGTTTCTGACACAAAGAACTAAAACAAAACTAAACTAAACAAGATGGTTCAAGGACATAGAAAAGAGTTGTGTGTGTGTTTTTTTTTTTAATTTAGAACTATATGCTCCATTACTCAATGGAAACTTTGATCCCAATATCAGATCATCTAGGTAGAATTTGAACTTCTAACATTACAAATTGGAGAACTAATTTTTTTTCATAGAAAAAATAAGTAGTGTTTAAGTTCAGTTAAGTTTTTTAGGCTTAGTTCAAATAATTTTTAATTAAATGGTTTTTTGTGAGCTGTTTTAGATTTAAAAAATACATGTTTTAATATTGTTTCATATAGAACTGCATTCTGAGTGACAAAGTCCTAACTTAGACACAAACTTCTAGAACATAAATCAGTTTTTAATTTGGGAACTATCTGTGTTTGTGTGTGTGTGTGTGTGTGTGTGTGTGTGCGTGTGCGTTTTTGGTAATAGTTTCAGAGCCTAGCAGAAAACTACTCTCAGACTGGAGGCTAGTAAATACCTGCTGGGAAAAAACTCACAAATGTATGCAGGCATTTAAATCTGAATTCACTGGATAAGAAGAGTAATAGTTTGTGTGCTGGATGGAAAATGCTCCCATTCTTCAAGCAATAATTTTGAGGAATCACAAGCACAAAATAGTTATTATACACTAAAAATGATAATAAATCTCATCCCAGCAGGGCAGAGATGGTGGTTTCAGCATGTAATTGTGTCCTCTTGGAGCCATAAATGGGATGTGAATTTGACATGGATCAGCAAAGTGAAAAGAAAGCTTTAAAGGACCTTGGAAATAAATTGGACCTGTGATTCTTCAACTCTTTTGGAAATGTATATATAACATTTCCACTCTTAAATCACATTTGATTCTTCTATTAATTCATTTTTCTTCATTTACTTGGTGTTTTTTTTTTAATTTATTTACTAGAGGCCCGGTGCATGAAATTCGTGCATGGGGAGCAGGGGATGTCCCTTAGCTCAGCCTGCACCCTCTCCAATCTGGGACCTGTAGAGGGATGTCCAGCTGCCCGTTTAGGCCTGATCCTACTGGGATAGGGCCTAAATGGGCAGTCGGACATCCTTCTCACAATCCAGGACTGCTAGCTCCAAACTGCTCACCTGCCTGCCTCCCTGATTGCCCCTAACCGCTTCTGCCTGCCAGCCTGATCACCCACTAACCACTACCTTGCCAGGCTAATTGATGTCTAACTGCTCCCTTGCCAGCCTGGTCACCCTTAACTGCCCTCCCCTGCTGACCTGATCGCCCACAACTGCCCTCCCTTGCAGGGCCTGGAACCTCCCAATGGCCCTCCACTGCTGGCCATCTTGTGTCCACATGGGGGCAGGATCTTTGATCACATGGAGGCAGCCCTCTTGTGTGTTGGAGTGATGGTCAATCTGCAAATTACTTTTTTATTAGATAGGATTAGAGGGCCAGTGCACAAACTTTTGCATGGGTGAGATCCAGCCAGCCCACCCCATTCAGGGCAATCAGGGGTGGGTCTAGATGGGGGAAAGGGCCGAGGGTGGTTGGCCAGCTGGCTGGCCCTGCCTTCTGGTCAAACTTTCAGTCAAGGGAACAATTTGCATATTAGCCTTTTGTAGGATTCAGCTAAAGTATTTTTTCCTACTTCTGTGTTAACTAATATAGGGCAAGATCCTCAATTCCTTTTTGGCTGCCAGGTGGGGGCTGCCCTTACTTCTTAACTGCCCTTTTCTGGTACTTGCTGTTGAGCCTCAACATGTAAGAGCTGAAACAGGGCATTGATACTTGAAATCTGACTTCCTATTACCAAGATAATTCAGGACAAGGCCCACACTTTAAGGCCCACAGTTTCCACTCTATCTACTAAGTCCCTTTTGCTATATAATGTAACATTCACAGAGTCCAAATTTCTTGGCATGAACTTATTTGGGAGGGCAGCCAATAGTAAGTTTACTACAGCCAATAGTAAGTATTGCTGCTACAGACTTTTTTATTTTCATTAAATTATGTACTCAGAAAATAGAAGGAGGCAAAAAGCTGAAGCCCTGCCAAAAAATGACCTCTTAGTCATATGTTTCATGGAAATCTGCTACACTTGGAAATTTTTCTCCATGCTGCCATAGATTCTTATTTTACATACAAGTTCTAGTGGTTTGCAACTTTGATTGAGTGGAAAGAAATAGAATCTGAGTTAGGGTACAAAAGTTGCAAGAACAATGTACAGAATAGCCAGAGTGGATTAAAAATTCTGTGCCATTCTCTTCAAGCTTAGGTTTTTTAGTTTTGATTAAAAAGATCACAGAGAAGGAATTACTTAGATTCCTTCCTAAGGGGCTTGCTAGCTTAAGAGACCAAATTGATAAAACAAGAAAGATTAACTACATTCCATTTCTGATATGTAGCCCATATCCCTATGGGTGAATGATAAGGCCTGGCTTGGTTACACAGATCACTGATTAGATTTTTCAGGTGGGGACAACTACAGCAGTCCTCTCTTCTTTGTGGTTCCTCTTGTCCTGATTCAGTTACCCATGGTCAAAATATTAAATGGAAAATTCCAGAAATATAAAATTTGTAAGTTTTAATTTGCATGCTGTTCTGATGAAATTTTACACCACCACCCTCTGTTCTATCCAAAACATGAATTATCCCTTTGTCCAATGTGTCTACAGTGCATACACTACCCATCCCTTATTCACTTGGTAGCCTTCTTTGTTATCTGATCCACTGACATGACATCAAAGTATTTTTGTTCAAGTAACCCCCTTTACCCTTTATAATGACCTCAAAGCCATTCACATAACTTTTATTATAGTACATTGTTATAATTATTCTAATTTAGTATTAGCTATTGTGATGAATTTCTTATGCCTGACTTATAAATTAAGCTTTATTATAGGTATGTATGTATAGAAAAAAACATAGTATATATAGTGTTCATTACTATCTTTGGCTTCAGATATTCACTGAATATATCCCCTGTAGATAAGATATGACTGTTACAAGAAAAAGCCAGAATACAGTACATCATGTAACTAATTGTGATCTTTATGCATGGAACTCAATGAAATAATGATGTAAATATTTATACATTATCTTTAATTTCTTGGGATTAAATGTGGAAAAACTTAAAAAAATACTTATACCAAGACAAAGTCAAGTTTATAATTATTAAATTTTGATTGTCATTGTTAACAGTGTGACACAGCAGAATGTTACCTCTATTCAGCAACCTTGGTATGTAAGTTCTGGTTAATAAAGAATTTCCAGCCAAGACTCAAATACCAACAAAAGTTTATTTAGAAAGTCACAGAGGCAGCTATGGAAGTGAACTACCTGGGCTTTGTGGGCTCAGGAAACAAGAAGCAAAAGAAAGGCTCTGGGAGCTTAGGAGAATAAAAAGCAAAGTATCTGGAGGAAGGATAATCTCAGGGGAGGACCTCAATAGAATATTCATCAGGTTTTCAGGTGTGTCCTTTCAGAATCATGGTCTCTACTGATTGGTTGGTGCGAGAGTGTCATTAGTCAATGCAGCTGATTCTGATGTCAGCCATGATGCTGCCCTGGCTGGCCTTGCTGCATTTCTGGAGCTGAAATACAACGGAGGCCTAGATGTTAATGCTAGGGTTTGATGCTTAATGAAGTGGTCATGCAAAGGCTTGTGAGAATAGCCTATGAGGGAAGAAAGGTCAGGGGAGGGTCCAAACCACATTGCCAGTGATAAGAAAGGTTAGAGGGTCTAAACCACATGACCAGTGTTATGCTAGAACAGGAAAGGTCATCTTGGGGGAGGAGTCCCATCCCACAATTGGCCATTGCTAGGCACCCAACCCTTCCCACCCTGGTGATGCTCCATACCTAGCCTATCTTTTCTATTCTGTGCATGCTTGTTTAATTGCCTACTATACCATCAGTACAGTTAATATGAATTTACTTTTCTTATCTAGGCTAAATAGACAATAAATATTACACTCTCTTTGAGGCTCTAGGCTCAGGAACTTTCGGTCCTGCTCACTTATTATGCATAGTATTTGAAGAGTTTAGATAAATAAGATATAAATAATTGGCATTTTGGTTTATTCTGTCTTCTAGTGACAAAACCTGCATTATCTATTAACTTTAATTACTGTGGATAGGTCCTTCTCTGTGCTTTGTAACTGGCTGATCCTGTCCCTTTAGTCATGGTATTGGATGACACTAGATGATATTGTCTTTTTTTCTAGGACCTAGAATCACCTACCCAGCTAAGAGAGCAGCAATACCAGGAGACTCCCTCCATGAAAATGATACTCTCCTTCTAATTGGGTTGTTTATGTGGCAACATCTGTGTCCCTCATTCACTAGAAATGGATTTAACCACTGGAATTGCTTCACTGAATTCTGAGTTTCTATATTTTATATTCATTCACAATGTTTTATACCAGTACTTTGAATCCTAAGGGAGTTTTGCTTCTTCTAAATTTGAACTGTATTTCTACAGTTCAACCTTAGAAATACAATATTTATAAATACTCTAGCCCCTCAGATTTACATTCATTTGTGAATTCCAGACACTCACCTATATTCTGAATGTCCCTATGTTCATATTAATTCCTCACCATTTAGAGGACCCTTTCATCTCAGTCTCAAGCTGGCCATTAGCAGTCAAGTCAGACTTTCAGAAAAGCAGAGTGAAAATGTAAATCAGTGTTCTTTTAATTAATGTCATTTTTGCTTCTCACTGATATAAGCCTTTCATCAGAGTGTTAGAATACAAAGGTTTTTGGTGAAGACTAGAATTGGGTCAGGAAAGATGGCTTGTTGGCCAAACAATGAAAAAAAATAGATAATTGGGGAAAAGTATATAAATGTCTAAGTTTATGGTGTCCAACCACCCACTAATGTATGCAAGTATTTCTTAAGAAATAATTGTATTGTATGAGTATAAAACTTGATTAAATAATTTCTGTTATTGAATATATTTACAGCTTTAATCTATAAAACTAACACTGTGGTGGATATTGATGATGTTCTTTTAACACTTCTTTCTTGCCCCGCCAATGTGGCTTAGATGTTGAGTATCAACCCATGAACCAGGAGTTCATGGTTCGATTCCCCATCAGGACACATGCCCAGTTGGGTTGAAGGCTTGATCCCAGTGGGATGTGTGAAAGACAGCCAAACAATGATTCTCTCTCATCTTTGATGTTTCTGTCTTTCTTTTCTTCTCCTTTCCCCTCTCTGAAGTAAATAAAAACATATTTAAAAAATAAAAATAAAAATTATTTCTAAGATCCAGCAATGATGTCACAAATGGCTATGTAGTAGTCCATTGTATATATGGATCACATCTCAAGCTAAACAAAATATGTCAGACAGAAAAAGTTCAGAACCATATGATTTCACTCATGTGTGGGATATAAAAGTGAAAGCAACACATGAACAAACAAGAAACACTTCTACACACAGGCAGCAGAGGTGAAGGGAGCTAGAAGTGGTAAAGGGTAAAGGGAATCAAATAAATGGTGATGGAAGACTTTAGGTGATGGAAGACACAATGCAATATACAGATGATGTTTCATAGAATTGTATACTCAAAGCATATATAATCTCATTAACCAATGTCACCCCAATAAATTTTATTATGAAATAAAAGTGCTTTCTTTTTAAAAATATTAGTAAAAAATTGTATTATTAATGTGGCATTTGTTAAGATACAGAAATTTTCTTGGGAAATGCACCTAAGAAAAAAGAAGAAATTAAAAACTGCTCATAATCACACCACTTTTAGGATTTGGTGTTCTGGCACACTTATTTCCAGAATGCATGCTATTCACAGGTGAAATCTTGTGGTAACCAATAAGGTGTAAAAAATAAATACAAGGTAGATAAAATTGCTTGTTAAAGTGTAAGCTTCCATTATTTAAATGTTATCGAACATTTAACTTATATTGATAAAAGTAATCTGTCTGTATTTCATCTCTCTGTCTCTCTCTCTCTCTAAGACTCTGAAGCCTAGTGAAATTTCGTTATTTTAGATGTGGTTTATATTTGGAATGACAACTACCCTGAATATAAGAAGATATTCATGACATAATACAGGCTGGCAATCAAATGCCTATGAGGGTCCTGCAACTGGGTTCCAACATTTCCTGGGCAAAGATGGAATAATACAAACCCCCCAAAACCTGCTCAATCTGGCCATAGATTTCCACACGCACCAGGGAACTCTGCTGCCGGCATTGCTCACTAGGAGAGACGTGGAACCTCAGGGGCTAATCTGCGCTTTAAATGGGGACTTCTCTTCCCTCCAGATCAAACAGTGCCAGTTTCCCTTTTCCCTCTAGCAAAATGTACATAAAGGGAAATTATGCCTGACTTATCTACTAGAGCTTTTGAGAGTAAATAATGAAAAAGCTAAGGGAAAACTAATAGAGCCAATTAATTTAAAACTTCAAAATAAAATCTGACAGTTTCAAAACAAAGGCAAATGAGCCATCTCAGTTTGGAGAGGCAGGCTGTGATATTCTGTGCCATCAAAGAAATTTTGTTAGCATAAAAAAACAGTTTGGGAATAAATAAGCAGGTAGAGCTCTGCATGGTTCAGCATGGAAACTGATCTTATTTTAAATTTTACAGAGTTTTAATAAGAGGGAGAATGTGGCATGCTAAGCCAAATGGAAACTACGTGTAGATCTTTTGAAGCTGAAATGTGTCCTTAGAAGAGCTCCAGTGTGGGTGAGAAGAGGACAAATGATAGGAATAATGATTTAACTCTGCTGATTGGATTACAGGTTCATCATGGAGTGTTATTAGCATCTTCTTTTGTGGCTCACCCTGCTAGAATATTTTACACAAATCTTTAAATAATCCTAAAATCAAATCCTGTGAAAATATGTATCCTCATTTCACATATGAAGAAAACTGACATCAGGAAATGTAAGCAACTAAGTCCAACAGCACACATCAGGCGGAGCTAGAGCATTCTTGAAAAGTCTTCACAAGTCAGTTAGTAGTTACAATTCAAGAAGAGACTTGGAGCCCAGCTGTGTGGCTCAGTGGTTGAGTGTCCACCTATGAACTAGGTGGTCATGGTCTGATTACTGGTCAGGGCATATGCCTGGGATGTGGGCTCGATCCCAAGTAGGGGGTGTGTGGATGGCAGCTGATAAACAATTCACTTTCAACACTGATGTTTCTATCTCTCCCTTCCTCTCTGAAATCAGTACAAATATATTTTTTAAAAAGAAGAGGTGTGGAAACTATGATAGACATCACAATGCAGAATGTGGCACAAGCTCTTCTACAGCAAACATTGTGAACACAACAGTTTAGACACGATCAGAAAGCAATTAGAAAATAAATATAGAACAATATCCTATCTTAATATTATCATACATTTCTATTTGGAATAATATGTGTGATCTTAATGTATAACTTTTCAAAGAGGAGATGTGTCAGAGATTGAGATGGGGTTGTGTGATCAGCAATAAAAAGAAATCTGTTCTTAGTAAGTGGTGCCTGTTAAACACATTGTTTCCCGGATAATATGCTGTTTATCAGCATCACCACAGCAAAAAACAAACAAACAAAAAACAAAAAAAACAAGTTCAAGTGCACACCGTCATAACAGTCTGGCATAAAAATGTTAACTTTGTACCTTCTTCTCTCTTCTCCTTTCAAACATGAAAGAGTTATCTGCTGTTTTGGGCCTTTTCTCCTCAATCAGCTTCTATTTCCAAGTATGTTTTGTTTGGGGGCACCAACCTGTCTTGCACCTGGAGTTTGTTTACGTCATGGAAAGTTTTGCACATGCTCCAATGACTAAACAAGTAACTCAGCTAGTCAGTACTATTTGATTGGTTCAGATTTGCTTATGTGATTCAGAGTGGTCATATAAGAGTGAACCACATTTCCTATGTGCTAGTTATCTGTGGCTGCTCTAACAAATTACCTCAAACTTGGTGGTCAAAACAATAGAAGCATATTCTCTCAGTGTTTTGGAGGCCAGAGTCTGAAATCTGTTTCACTGGGTCGAAATCAAAGTGTCAACAGAGGCTTGCTCGCTCTGGAGGCTCTAGGAGAGAATATATTCCTCGCCACTCCCAGGTTCTGGTGGCTGCCTGCATTCCTAGATTTGTGGCCACATCTTTGCTTCTGTAATTACATTACTTCCCTCCTCTTCTGTGTGTGTGTGCAGATGCCCTCTGTCTTTCCATAAGGACGCTGTGTCTGTTCAGGTCCTCTGCCCATTTTTATTTTATTTATTTATTTATCTATCTATCTATCTATCTATTTATTTATTTATTTTTATCTTTATTGTTCAGTTTATTAATTACATTGTTTCCCCTTTTTATCCCCCTATAGCTCCACTCCACCCTGTACCTATCCCACCCTCCACCCTCACCTCCCCCTCCCCACTGTCCTCTCCCATTGTTGCAAGATTTTTGTCCAGTCTCTTGCTGCACTTCCCACAACCCTTTTCTCCCCAAGATTTGTCAGTCCATTCCCTCTCTATGTCCATGTCTCTGTTATATTCACCAGTCTATCCTGTTCAACAGCCTATCAATTCACTTGATTTTTATGTTCATTTGTTGATAGATGTGTATTTGTTGTTCATAATTTATATTTTTACCTTTTTCTTCTTCCTCTTCTTAAAGAATATCTTTCAGCATTTCATATAATGTTGGTTTGGTGGTGATGAACTCCTTTAGCTTTTTCTTATCTAAGAAGCACTTCATCTGACCTTCAATTCTGAATGATATCTTTACTGGATAGAGTAATCTTGGTTGTAGATTCTTGCTGTTCATCACTTTGAATATTTCTTGCCACTCCCGTCTGGCCTGCATCGTTTCTGTTGAGAAATCCGCTGACAATCATATGAGTGCTCCCTTGTAGGTAACCAACTGTTTCTCTCTTGCTGCTTTTAATATTCTCTCTTTGTCTTTTGCTCTTGGCATTTTAATTATGATGTGCCTTGGTGTGGTCCTCTTAGGGTTCCTATATATTGGGGTTCGGTGCACTTCTTGGACTCCTAAGTCAATTTCTTTCACCAGGTGTGGGAAGTTTTCGGTCACTATTTCTTCAAATAGGTTTTCATTGTCTTGGCCTCTCGCTTTTTCTGGCACCTCTATAATTCGGATGTTGGTATGCTTGAGGTTGTCCCAGAGGCCCCTTACACTATCTTCAATTTTTTTTATTCTTTTGGTTTCTTGCTTTTTCAGCTGAGTGGATTTTGCTTCTTTGTATTTCAAATCTTTAACTTGGTTCTTGGGGTGCTCCAGAGCACCTTTAGGTCTTTATATAATATTTTTTGTTTCAGTCAGTGTATGCTTAATTTCTGGTTGGTCCTTTTTCATATCCTTGAGAGTCTCCTTTATATCCTTGAGTGTCTCTTTCATTTCCTTGTAGGACTCATTCATTTCCACATTGGTCTTGATCATTTCTTTGCAGCTCTCATTTATATCCTTGAGGGTCTTGTTCATTTTCTTGTAGGAGTCATTCATTTCCTTTGTGGTCTTGCTTATTTCCTTATAGGCCTCGATCTTTTGTTGGAGCCTCTTGAAAAACCCTATAACCGTGGTTTTGAATTCCATGTCCAGTCGTTTTCTTCCTTCATTTCTTTCACATCTGATTTCTTTCCATGTTGCTGCATGGTGGCTGCTTCCCTGAGTTGGTCAATTAGCTTTGTGTGGTAGACGTCCTACAAGGGACTGTGGCTCAGCCTCCCCAGTTATCTGAGGTGGATATGGGTTGCACAGTCTTGCTGAAGTTAAGCTCAGTTAATCGTTGTTAGCACTTGGAGGGTTGACCTCCAGGCCAATTGTCTGTGAAGCTCAGCTGTGCTCAGGTTGGGTGGGCGGGGTCTCCCAGCCAAGCAGACAGCGTTAGCTCTGCCCTATGCAGCCCTGGGGACTCTGTGCAGGGGGCAATGGCTGCCAGCACCTCTGAGAGAGAGCCGCTGCCGAGCTCCACCGGCTGCCAGGGAATTCAGACTTTCCCAAAATGAGTCTGCATGCGCAATGTCTCACCCAGGGTCATAAAACAAAGCAGTCTGATGGTTTTCTGAATGAGAGACAAGTCGTAGAGCGCTCTCTGTGCCGTCACACAGCCGAGCTGTTCACGCGCAAGCTGCCTTCTCCACAAGCCAGCAGACCCGGCAGCACCCGAGCTTCGGCGTGCCCTCCCACTGTCCAGTTTTCACCCCGTGTGTTAGTGGGTTCTCTGGACTTTGCCCAGAGCTGGAGAATCAGTCCAGTGGGACGCCTTTCTCTCCCCGTTCGAGAAAACTGGCCGGTTTTCAGCCACCGGCCCTCTCCGTAGGGGCGCATTCCAAACCTCTCTCCGCGCGAATCTTTCAACGCTGTCCGCCGCCGCCGCTCCTCCGAGTCACAGTGTCTTATTTTCACTTTTATTTGTGGAATTTTCACTCGGCGGGCTTTCTGGTGATTCTGGAAGGTGTTTGTTCTTTCGTTAAGTTGTAGTATTAAAATTGCTGATTATGACGGCAAGATAGGTGTTTTACCTTTGTTGCCATCTTAGTTCCCTCTGCCCATTTTTAAATTGGATTGTTTGTTTGGTGTTGAGTTGTATGAATTCTTTATATATTTTAGATATGAACCCTTTCTCAGAGCTGCTGTTTGCCAATAATCTGCCCTACAGTTGATTGCCTTTTTGTTTTGTTGTCAATTCCTTTCACTATGCTGAAGCTTTTTAGTTTGATATAGTCCCAGTCATTTATTTTTGCTTTTACTTCCCTTGCCTTTGGGGTCAAATTAATAAAATCCTCTCTAAGGCCAAGGCCCATAACCTATGTTTTCTTCTATGCAATTTTTTATTTCAGATCCTATATTTAGTTCTTTGACCCATTTTGAGTTAATTTTTACATATGGAAGCAAAAATGGGCAGAGTACCTGAACAGATACTTTTCCCAAGAAGACAGACAAATGGTCAACAGATATATAAAAAGATGCTCAACTTCACTAGCTATTATGGAAATGCAAATCAAAATTACAATGAGATACCACTTCACACCTGTTAGAATGGCTATTATCATCAAAACAAATGATAACAAGTGTTGGAGAGGTTATGGAGAAAAATAAACCCCTATTCACTGCTACTGGGAATGTAAATTGGTATAGCTACTATGGAAAACATTATGGATGCTCTTCAAAATATTAAGAATAAAGTTACAATATGACTCTGCAACCTCTCTTCTATGGACCTACCTCAAAAATTTCAAAACATTTATCCACAAATTTACATGCATCCCTATGTTCATTGCAGCATTATTCATGGTGTGTAAGACAAGGAAACAACCCAAGTGTTCTTTGATAGATTATTGGTAAAGAAGATGTGGTACATATATTCAATATAATATTACACAGCCATAAAGAAAGATGAAATACTGCCATTTGCAATAATATGGATGGATCTTGTGAATATCATGCTAAGGAAAATAAATCAGACAGAAAAAATTAAGAAGCATATGATTTCAGCCATATGTGAGATATAAAACTGAAAGCAACAAATGAACAAATAAGAAAACAAACAAAAACTCAGATATAGACAATGGTATGGTGGTTACCAGAAGGAAGGGACAGGCAGGGTACTAAAGGATAAAGGGGGTTAAGTATGAAGTGATAGAAAATTGATGATGTGTCATATATTTGTACACTTGAAACCTATATAATCTTATTGGTCAATTTATCACTCTAATAAATTTAATTTTTTCTATATTTTAATCTTTATTGTTCAGTTTATTAATTACATTGTTCCCCTTTTTCCCCCTATAGCTCCCCTCCACCCATTACCCATCACACCCTCTACCCTTACCTCACCCCACTGTCCTCTTCCACAGATATATGATTTTTGTCTAGTCTCTTCTTTCCAAGAATTGTCAGTCCATTCCCTCTCTATGCCCATGATTCTGTTATATTCACCAGTTTATCCTGTTCATCAGATTTTTAATTCATTCGATTTTTAGATTCATTTGTTGATAGATGTGTATTTGCTGTTCATAATTTTTATTTTTACCTTTTTTTTTCTTCCTCTTCTTAAAGAATACCTTTCAGCATTTCATATAATATTGGTTTGGCGATGACTCCTTTAGCTTTTCCTTATCTGCAAAGCACTTTATCTGATCTTCAATTCTGCATGATAGCTTTGCTGGGTAATGGTTGCACGCACCTCTGAGAGAAAGCTTCCGCCAACCTCTACCTGCAGCGGGACAAATCAGGCTCTCCCCAAATGAGTCTGCACAACCAAAGTCTCACCCAGGGTTGTAAAACAATGCAGTCAGGTGGTTTTCCTTCTTTCTTTTTCTCTCTCTCTCTTATTCTCTAAATAAATAAATAAATAAAACAATGGTTCAATTACATAAATTTAAAAAAAATGTGTGTGTGGGGGTGGAGAAAGGATACTGTGATTGCACTTGAGGTTCACTTGGAAAATCTAGGATAATCTCCCCAGGTCATGGCTCTCACTGTAATTATATCTTCAAAGACATTTTTTCCTTATAAAATGTATTGGTTTCAGAGATTAGAACCTTATATCTTTGAGTAGCAGTTATGCAGCCTATTACACCTGGGCAGAATTAATAAGAGGAAACATAATTTTTTTTTGTCTGGACTTGGGCTTCAAGTGTGTCAACCTGCAGATATCTTGTCACCAAAGGAGGATACTTCCTGGAGAATGAGACCAGCAGAACCCAGAGAAAGATGGGGTTCTGACCACATCCTTTTAGGATTCAGCCTGACCCAAAACTGGGCCAAAGCTCTGGGTTATAAATTATGTAAGCCAGTAAATTTTCTTTTTCCTTAAGCCAGATTTTTTTCCTTTGTCCAGTGTAAGATTAGACACTCCACTATTAGAATATATCTCTGGAAAAGAATCTTTCCATCAAGCCCATTTCATAATTGTAAGGGCTTGGAAATTATCTACTTAAACCCAATACTTTGGAATACCCATCTGCATATTTCATGAATGTTTCTAAAATCAAATTGTTCCTGAGAATTCTTGTAAATTTTTTGTTTCTTTTTCCATTGTCCATAAATGTTTCTTATCCTCTTCTTGCATACTGTTTTTATTTTCTCATCACCTGACTCCCACTCTATTTCTTTTTCTTTCTCACTTCAGAGGTATCCTAAATGAAACGTGCTAAGGCAATTGAAATGTGGTACCTCAGCAAATGGCTCTCAGACACTGTAACTTTTGGATGAGCAAGAATTGCTTGAGAGGAGACAGTGCATTTTGGTGGAAATTTAGAAAAAAAAATCATAAGACATTCCATATTGATAAAGTTCTTTCCATAAAGAGAAACTTTAAAAAATAAGTTAAATTATAAAATGGGCACTGTATTTATGGACAAAGTTTTTGAGATGAAATATTCTGAGCATAAAAAGTAAAATATATATTGCAAAAACAGAGATTTAAGGTAGTGGGAAATAAGATTTATCACGAAGGTGGCTTTTAAAAGCTCCTTATGGTGTTTCTAATTAATAAGATGAGGAAACCTGGACTTGATAGGCATGTAGCAGGTGTATGGCCAGGTGAAAACTAGATTGTTTATCCAGAGGGAGGTCTTTAGGAGATCTGCCAAAGACTCTCCTACATTTGATGTGTTTATTAATTTATTTATAAACCGTTATTTATTAATAATACCATCACAAACAACATGTTTATCAAATTCAAGCATGACATGAGCTGGGAGAGACAGAGATTAATATATTGAATGATAGTATCCAAAATGAACCTGACAAGCTGGATCTTAAACTAAACCTAAGGAAACCAAATTTTAGTAGCCTCTTTATTATGTTCATATTCAGCTTCCCAACCCTAAGATGGGAGAACCATAGCTTAAAAGCATTTTTGAATAAAGGTGGTTTTTCATTAACTGCTAAATCAATATGAGCCAAATATGTATTAGCTTAATTTTGTTGCTCTGGCCCACCAACAGAGTTCAGAACTGGGGGAATGTTAATGCCTCTTACTCCTGTATCAGGCATTGAACTTTCAGTGAGTAGAAGGCAAACTGAGTTTGGTCCAGAGAGCAGTGACTGGGTGGTGAGTGGCAGAAAACCATGCCATGTGAGGAAGTACTGAAAGAACAAGGATACTCGGTGAGAAAAATTATAATTCCTAAGTCATAGATGCATTTTCAAACCACACAGAGTCCCAGGCCATATTTTCATAAATTTAGATTTAATAGTTTAGGCAGAAGACTTTAGGGGGTTTTCACAAACCTCCCCTGTTGATGGCATTAATTTTTAAAACACAGGTTATATGACTTTTGCAGCAGCTTTCAACACATTTTACACTGCTAAGAATTTTTGCATTCCAAATATTACTTTATTTTAAAATATTTCTTGCCCTTCCTGGTTTGGCTCAGTGGATAGAGAGTCAGCCTGCAGACTAAAAAGTCCCTGGTTTAATTCCAGTCAAGGGCACATGCCCAGGTTGCTGGCTTCGTCCCCAGTAAGGGGTGTGCAAGAGGCAGCCAATAGATGATTCCCTCTCATCATTGATGTTTCTCTCTCTCTTTCTCTTTTCCCTTCCTCTCTGAAATAAATAAAAATATATATTAAAATATTTCTTAAAATTGATCTAAGCTGAATATGAACCTAACAACTTAATAACTTAAATGTGATCAAATATGTATCACTTTGTGTCAAATATTGAGTTAGATATTACAGGGTAGTGCTACTGTTTCTCAAACTTTGCCCAGCTTCCAGCTCTCAATCACTTGAAGAGCATCAGGAAATAACACCCTAACATGCAGACTCAGAAATGGTAAATACATGGTGAGGCTGGGAAACTCATTTATAAAAAGCTTCAGTGATATCTTAAATGAGATATTTCATTTGCTAATTTTTTTTTTGCCTTGTCCTGTCTGGTGTTGCTCAGCAGTTAGAGCATGTGCCTGCACAGCAAAGGGCCACCAGTTCGATTCCCAGTCAAGGTCATGCACCTGGTTGCAGGTTACAACCCTGGCCCCTAGTCCTGGTGCTTTTCTCTCACTTGGATGTTTCTCTCTCTCTTCTCCTCTCTTTTCCACTCTCTCTAAATCAATGGAAAAAATATTCTTGGGTAAGGATTAACAAGGAAAAAGAAATGCCTTTTATAAATTGACAAGTTTTATTTCAGAAAGTGTGAGTAAAGAAATTATGCAGAAAGAAATGAATTCCAGATGTGGTAGGTGTTGACTGATCCTCCCCACATCTGCATGCAACACAGAAGGCTCCACAGGATCAGATTCATCATTTGTTCTCCTTAATTGGTCCATAAGATTGTCTGTGTATCACCCTCATTACTGCCCAGGCCAGCTATGTGTATTCAGCTAGGGAAGAGATCACTGATAATGGTGTGATTCTGTGTTTGAAAAAGTCACATTTAATGTTCCATACTTATGTGAAATCTTCTTGGCAGCCTTATTAATTTGCTATTATTGTGGTAATCACTATTCTGAGTGTTGTTTTTTTTAAAATGGGAAAGGAACTTAAATTAGTATTATACATTTTAAGGCAAACATTTGCATCCATCATAAACTTTAATTTATACTTTGGTCAAATAATTTTAACAGTTGCTATAAAATCAGTTATTTAATAACAGTTTTTACCATCATATTGAATGCAGCCGGAGACAAGCTTAATAGCCTCGTGTCCACAACAAATTTCCAGCTATTATTCGTACTTCTCACATGCCTTTGACATCTCCATGGACTAGTCAAATCCCCTCTGATTGCATTATTTGAATCTTGTTGAAACTAGTCCATCTCATGCACATAGTAGTTTTTTTATGAATACATCTGTTTTTCCAACCTCAATCTTTTTCAGATTTACATCATTATAAAAAACTACTCTTATTTTCAATAGAATAATTTTCCATAATTATATCTGTGTCCCTTCACAGGACATCGGCAATTCAGTTCTAAGCACAAAGAGAAAAATGTGCATGAATGAAATATACATTTAACATTTATATTTTCAGTAGTAAACATAAGAGAAAATTTCAAGGGGGTAAAAATAAAGAAGCATACTTGAGACATATGCCAAGATAGTTAAGTAAGGACATTTAAATTGGGCAATTTGAGAGAAAATGTAAAATTAAAAAAAGTGTAAAAGTATGACACTAACCTGGTTTTTCTTTTCAGAAACTTGCTTTTTAAAAGTATGTTCATTTTCTAAAAAGTATGAATATAGCTTTAATTAAGTTATCTAAACTTAAGATAATTTTGAATATCTGAATTTAAGAAAATCTAAAATTATTAAATCCAATGATAAGATATGCTTCAACTTACCAATTTTATCTTTACATCTCCCACAGCACCCCGTGTAGCATTTGACAAGTGGAAATAGAGTACAATATGTGAGTGGATAAATGTAAGGATCTGTCAAAAAAATTATTATCTTCTTGAACTTGGATTGTTCATTTAGCTAATAGTAATTCTTGACCAATCAAATGGTTTTCTATCTCTGAAAATTTGCAATGCCACAAAATAGTGAGTGGAAATAAATGAAGACCAATCAAGTGGGAACAAGCAAAGGGTATTTTATTAAGAGCTGGTCAAGAGAGTCAGCTACCATCACTGGTATTTGACCAGGACTCAAAGGCAGAGGAAAGCTTTATGGTGGAAAGAACAGAAGGTTTCAGGTATGCCCTTGTCAGAGGAAAGTGACATGGGGGAGCTGTAAGGAAGCTAACTAGAGGTGGAGCATCTTCTGTGATTAGTTAGGTGGATATTTGGTCTTTACTGGTTGGTCCTAAGTTGGAAGAAGAGATGAGATTAGAAAAGCTGTCAGTTATTCATCAAATTCTGGTGATTTGGGGACTGATTGTTACAAGGGATTATGGTCTGATTTCCTACAACTCTGATTTATAGCAGATTAGCTTGTTGAGCCAGTTACATGGATAATAGATTGTTTTTTCTGGAGGGCTAGTTGCTTTAGATTGCAGGTCAGAGTTCTATTTTTATATTTGTCTTGGCCATTGTCCATTTGTAAATTAAGTGTCTCAAGTGCTTACAAATGGGGCAAGTTGTATAGTTCAAATTAGGTTTGTCAAATTGTTTTTTTGAGAATTTTATTTTATAGTTGTATTACAGTTACATGTGCATACAATCTGTCATAATGAGCACATTATGACACCCCAGACACACACATATACACATTTCCTATTCTTAGGGGCAATCACTGTCCAATCTGTTGGCCATTTCATTTTATACTGACTTTCACATATCTAATTATCATTTTTAATTCTGCTAATTTAAGTCTTGCCATTGAGTCCCAACTTGGGAAGGTCAAGATTCTGCTCTCTTACCACCACCCTCTGCCTTCACATAGCAGAAGAACCACCCTCTGTGCTGCCATCTTCTCAATACAGTTAGCTATATAATAATCTTGGTCAAATAAGTATTTATTGTTAACTTTATTATAACAACCAAATGCTGTTCACATCTGAGACATATTGCATCATATGATCATATTATTTTTCCTTTACATCTTTCTGGAGTTAATAATGAAGTTGTATTGGGTGGCTTAATTTCTACCTAACTTCAGCTTAATTTTTATCTTTATTTCATCTAACTTCTATCACAAATGCATTCCAAGCTCTATCTATAGATACCTAAGTTCTCCTCTCACTGTTTAAACATATTAAGTATTTTATTACTTTCATCTTCCTGAAGACATCTCTCATGGACCTTCTCACTCAATCCAGTCTTCTCTGGGTCTCCTGCATGGCTTCATTCTATGAAAAGATCTTATGCTAAAAATTCTATGAGTTCTGTCTTTCCTGGATTGAATCTTTTGTGTGCCTTTTTAGTTCTTGGTTTACTCTTTCATTTGAACATATCTGTTAGTAGTTTCCTTAGAAAGGGTTAATTTTTCTCCAACATTGTATATTTGAACATACTTTCATTTTACCTTCCCATTTTATTATAGTATGGCTGAGAACACAATTCCAAATAGGAAATGGTTTGCTTTTGTTGTCATGGTTGTTTTTTTAGGAAGTTGGGGCTTATTCTGTGGTGTTCCAGCCTTCTGGGTACTGTGCGAAGTCTGAAGGCATGATGCTTCCCAATCCACTCTGAAACCAGTCTTCCTCTCTGGAAGCTTGCATTATCATTTTTTGCCTTGCTGCTCTGAAATTTCACAATGATATGCCACAATCTGGGTCTATTTCCATCTATTATAATGAGCACTCAAAGGGCCCTTTCCAACTAGAGATCCATGTTCCTTCATTTCTGGGAAATTTTTCTTGGTTTATTTCCTGATTATTTATTTCCCACTGTTTTCTCTCCCCCACCCACCTCCCCACCCCCATTGTAATTTTATTTTCTGGATGATAAATGTGACTGGCCTAATCTGATTTTTTCATCTTTTTTTTCTCCCCTATATTTCATTTTCTTTTTGTTCTATTTTAAGGAAAATTAAAGTTATTCTACTTTATTGAATAAATTCATCAAATTTATTTTTCATCTTTTCTAGTTTAACTTTAATATTTGCTATTGTAGTTTTAATCTCTAAGAATTCAATTTTGTCCTCTGAATATTCCTTCCTACAGCATCCTATTTTGCTTTTGTTTTTTAAAGAACTGTTGAGAGAGAGAGAGAGAGAGAGAGAGAGAGAGTTTGATGTGAGAGCACAACATCAATAGGCTGCCTTCTGTATCGAGCCAGCAACCCTGGCACATGTCCTTGACTGGGAATTGAACCAGCAACCTCCTGGTGCACGGGAGAAGGACCAATCAACTGAGACACACTGGTCATTCTATTCTTATTTTTAAAGAGCCTCTGTATCATTTCTCTAACAATATTATTGAGAGTTGTTTTATAAAGTTTGTTTCTGTTCAATATCTGGTGTTCTTTCCTTCTTTTTTATTACTTAGGTTTCAATATTAAAGATTTTCCTCACCTTTCTGGTGGGCTCTGGTTCTCTATTCATATTTAAAATGGGGACATTATTTTATGGTTGTAAATTATAACCCAATAGAGTTCTAAACAGATAAAAGGGGAAAAATGGGTCATTATGAAGCTGATGGGGAGTTCCAAGGATTTGGGTGAAGCATGTGAACTTTAGTTAGCTACTGCATAGTTTTATTGGGAAAATCCCAACGTCAGAACCTATGCCTTATCTCTGGGACTGGTCATATTCCTCAGAGAAGACTCTTCCCATTTTCTATTTAGAGGGGGAAAGCCTGGTTGTCAATGTTCTGGAAGCTAGTGGGAGAAACGGATTGAGGTGTTTCAAAATTCATTACTTAGACTGCCACGTAAGCTTCATCTTTAACATGCTATTCCCAACCTCAGTTGTGCTTGAGGTCCCCAAGCAGTGCAGAAACCGACTGTCATGACTTTGCCAGTTAACTTCTAATTTTTAGCAAGAGCAAGTAATTGGCAGTCCCCTTGGCTAAGTGAGTAATTGGCAGTCACCTTGGCTAAGTGAAAAAATGATGACTTTGCTAGGTGGTTGTTAAGTGAATTTAAACATATGTTTTAACCAATCCTCCTGTTTGCAGCCCACTTAGACGCTCCCCTTTCCTGAAACCTTTGGGACTTTAGTGGTACAGACTGAGGTTTCTCAAAAGCCAGCATAGGATTCATTTTTCCTTGTTCTGCCAGGCAAATTGCCACACTTCTTTCTGCTTTACCCCCTTCTAAGTTTTGTTGCCATTCCCTCCTATTCCATGTATTATCTTTGTGGTTTAATTCCATTTTTTGGCCTTATCTCTTTATATCATTATTTTGGACTGTCAGGAGGAGGTGGACTCAAAGGCAAATGTGTGGTTCAATGTACCACTTTTAACACAAAGCACTGACACTTTGTTGACCTGTCTGCTATCAGTGTGTTTTCCTATAAACCGAGAATGAAATTCAGGCTCATGATACTATTTAAAAATGTAATAACTTTCATCTGTGTATCACTTTACACTTTACAAAGTGTTTTACATAGATCTCACTTCATGTGCGGAGCCGGCACAGTCATGGGTGAACCTCAGAGGGGTCCATGAAGATTTAGAAAAGACAGTCAAGAAAATAAAGCTGGGGCTTGGTAGGACACTGCCCTCTCTGATGGAGAGATAGTGCCACAGCCTCCAAGCTGAGCCTTTATTTTATTGCCAATTTCCACCAGGCAAAGTAAGGGCATGGTTACAAATCTACTCAATTACATGCACCTGATCCAGCTTTGTTTACTTGTTGCACCTCCTGCAGCCATATCACTCAGCCACGTGGGACCACAGGTTCAGACTATAAGGTCAAGCTTACAACTATAGCCTTTGGCTATAATTGTGCTGGAACTTGCACATGGCTTTGCCACGAGAATATCATGCCCTCTCATCAGTACCAGGCTTGAATCTCTCCAAATGCTGTAGCCTCTCTCCACAATTTTATCCTTCTGATCTTATATAATAAAAGCCTAATATGCTAAGTGTTCAGTCATCCAGTTGGCCATTCAAGCAATTAAAGTGTAATATGCTAATGACATGCTAAGGCCACTCAACTGCTTGCTATGATGTGCACTGACCAGAAGGGGGTAGATGCTCCAACTGGTAGGTTAGCTTGCTGCCCATTGGGACTGAGCAAGATGGGCAGAACATGCCCTCCCATGGTCCCTTCCTGGTTGGTCGACTTCCCACATCCCTCTCCTGCCCCAATCATGCACTGGTGGAGTCTCTTGGCCTGGCCTGTGCCCTCAAGCGATCTGGGCTGAGGGACTCCCCCTCCCCTCAAGTGCATGAATTTCATGCACTGGGCTTCTATTATTTTTATAAGTCTGTCAGGAAAGGTATTGTAGTGTTTTCAAGTGGAAACTGAAAATTATAGAGGTTCATGTGCCCAGAGGCCACTCTGCCAGCAATGGGTAGAATGGGAACTAAAGCTCTTTTGTGCCTACCTGGCCTAATAGAGTTATTTGAATAATCATAGAGCAAGAGAGTACTTGAGTTGATTCTGGGAGTTGATTGTCTATATCAGTGGACAGCACACTCATTAGTCAACAAAGCGACAAACCGCAGCTTGAGAGCCATAGTTTGCCAACCACTGGTCTATATAATTTGACAAAAATGAGAGTATTAAGTCAGAATGAAAGATCCCAGTTTCTATCAAGAAGTTAAAAAAAGAGAGATACACTGATGGTTAGGGAAACAGAATGAAACCTAGAAATTTAATCAAGATTTCAAAACATCAAATTAGTTTCCCTGGTAAAAATGCATATGACACCAGTCATTAACTAAGCACAAAGCCCTATTTCTTAAGGTTAAATACTGATTTTTGTATCTCACAGGTCCTCTGGGAATGTTATTACCATCATGGCCATTCTTTTATATTAAAGTATTGCTGAAACAGTGAGCAGACAGTATCTGCTATTCCCATCTACTCGCATCTCTCTTTTCCTCTGACTTATAAGGCCCATTATGAAGACAAATATAGGTAACCTCAGAACTTATAATCATTTCTTTCTTTCTAATTCTGTCATTTTTCTCTTCAGCCCCAAATGTCATTAATTAGCAAATACCCATGGAGTACTTTGGAAGAAGGCCCGGAAGGAGATGCAAAGAAGAAAAAGGTGATATCTGCCCTGAAGTCATCATCTTTGGAAAAGACAAAACATCACATTGTAGCTATAATTTAGTGAGAGCAAGATCTCAGAGCCCATCACAATATGGGATACACACATCCTGTCCAAAGATATTCAAAACCATCCACTCATTCAAAAAAAATCGATTTACTTTCCTTTGGAGCTACTGAATGATTATGGCTGACCTCGGTAGAAGAGTGCCGTGTTAAGCTTGAGATTTGTATGAAGGCATGCCAGTTTTCAGACTATTCTCTGAAATTGGGTCACCGACCCCATGTTCTTGGGCACCTCTGCCGTGATGTCTGGCCTCTGAGCTCTGTTTTCATTTTCTTTTTCTTCCCGTATCCACTGCTGCATGTAGGGGATGGATGTCCACCTCCCCTTCTCTCTGACATGAACTTCCACAGTATACCCTCCTCCTTCCGGAAGGGACAGCATTCTGTCCTCTTGGTAAGGGTCATCGTGGTACACCAAGAGCAGGGAAGAAAACCTTGCTTATCAGGGATATAAAAAATATTGTCCATCCCATCTTGCCAATTGCATTAAGCCTTATGAAGGAAATAAGCAGAGTGCTAAAACGGAGCCTATGAAGAGAGTTCGGTATTCATTGGGGGTGGTTAGAAATTCTTTTTCAAGGAGAAGGCATTAACTGGGACCTGAGGATTTTTTTTTAAAGCAAAAGTATAGTTCCAAGAAAGACAGGACCATAAATTAGTTCCAAAGAAATAGTACAGTGGTTGGCGAACTCATTAGTCAACAGAGCCAAATATCAACAGTACAACGATTGAAATTTCTTTTGAGAGCCAAATTTTTTAAACTTAAAGGTCTTCTAAAGCCACTTCCTCAAAATAGACTCACCCAGGCTGTGGTATTTTGTGGAAGAGCCACACTCAAGGGGCCAAAGAGCCGCATGTGGCTCTAGAGCACAGTTTTCCGATCACTGAAATAGTATGTCATGTCCTTTCATTTAGTAATTAGAAAAGACAAGCAGGTGGATATGAGCTGGCTCTTTCGGGTGGTACTAGAGGTCAGTTCACTCAGTCCATTCCCAACCACACATTCCCTGCCTTCCTCC
Source organism: Antrozous pallidus (assembly GCA_027563665.1). NCBI lineage: Eukaryota > Metazoa > Chordata > Mammalia > Chiroptera > Vespertilionidae > Antrozous > Antrozous pallidus. The sequence goes on from CM050518.1 coordinate 64,657,049, forward strand.
ATAAGAGAGGCTGGGAAACAAAGGAAGAAAATTCCCAGCACCCTGAAAGTGAGGCCTGGCCAGACTTCACTATTTTTTGCTGATGAGCTGTAGGAGCAAGTCCTTCAGGGGGCCTTCCCTTCTCAATTAAAAGATAAAAGTTCACAGGAAGTCATTTTGCCCTGGCCCTTCCTCTTACCTCTGCCTGGAATGCAGATGGTGGCACTTTGGCTTTGCAAGACTGAGTGAGCAGTGAGGAACTATATCTCCTGGCATCTTATCTTTAGCTCTTATTTTAAGCAATTCATTTGAATTCTTAGTTAATTCTCCTAAGTCTTACAAAAGTGTGTACCATCATTACCCCAATTTTTAGATGAGGAAGTTGAGGCATGAAGAGGTTGAATAATATGCCCAAGTTACTCAGTAAGTGGGGAAGCTGGATTTTGAGTACAGGCAGTGTTCCTATGCCCTTGACCTTTGTTCTGTATACCAGTGTTGGTGGGGTTCCCTGTTATCCATGGACGATCATGATCCTAACTAATTCATCCTTGAGGGGGTGGAAAAATTTAGAGGGGGGGGCTTCCAAATCATCATATAAGCAAAGATCACTGCCGTATGTGGACATAGATGGCAAGGTGGACAATAATTTGATGAATTTGTGATAATAAATGAGACAAATATGAAGGTAGATAATACAGCAGAGTTAGCAAGAAAAGGAACCTTGGAAATGAGAATATTTGCCTACAGATCACAGCTCTACCAGTTACTACTAGTTGAGTGACCATGGTCTAATATATTGCCCTGCCTTTACAAGATTAAAGTAATTCTATCTTTAAGCCTCCTTTTCCTCACCTCTGAAATGGGCATAATAATCATTCACATCTTTCAGAGTTTGAATACCCTAGTGCTGGCAAACTGAGGCTCGAGAGCCACATGCAGCTCTTTGGCCCCTTGAGTGTGGCTCTTCCACAAAATACCGTGGCCTGAGTGAGTCTATTTTGAAGAAGTGACATTAGAAGAAGTTTAAGTTTAAAAAATTTGGCTCTCAAAAGAAATTTCAATCTTTGTACTGTTGATTTTTGGCTCTGTTGACTAATGAGTTTGCCAACCACTGCCCTAGTGGAAGGCTTTGCTCATAGGGAGACTTCAGTGAGTGTTAGCTTCAAAACATATTGAGGTAAGTTCTAATGTTTTCTTCTATGGTTTATCTCATCTTGACAGTAATGGCTGTCTAGAAATCTTCAATGCTAAATGCAACAATCGGCAACTTGAAAACATCAAAGATGAAGAGAAAGTTAAAGATGATAGTTTCTTTGATGTTAGTGAATTTTTTTTTTATGTTCTAGTGGGAACCCAGCCTTATTTCAGATCACAGGACCCAGTTGCAATAATGTAATCTGAGGTAAGACTGACATTGTAAATGTAACATTTCTTAACAGTATCAGTCAAGCCAAGCTTTAAGGAACACACCTATTGACTTCAAAGAATGTGTTTTGTAAAAAAGTAAAAAAAAAAAAAAAAAGGGAATAAGTATCCATGGGAACACAATACAGTACCATGATTTCCACCCTGAGTTTTGGAAAATCTGACTAGCCTGCAAACTGTGTTCTGAGAGAAACAGTTGTATCAGACAAAGGCGTAAGAACTAATATAAAAGGTTAGTTCAAAATGCCTGGGGAAAAGGGGGCATGAAGACTGCCACTCTCTCCTTTAATGAGCCCCGTGTGGAAGTAGCTGCCGCTGGGCAGCTGGTGCCTGTGCCTTTGAACTGAGGGTGATGCAGACAGTGAGGTGTCATTTCCACGCTCCATGAGTGAGCCAGCAGATCTCTAACCCTTCCTGGCTCCAAAGAGATTGCAGAAGCATTTTCTTCTAGGACTTCTTGGTGACTTAAAAAAAGTGGAGTGACTCCAAAATGAATGACTGCCAGAGGGATCTGATAAAATCTTCATAAATCAGTTTTTTTTTCCCTTTGTCTTTTTTCATACTCAATGAAGCTGCCTAAAAACTGCCACTGATGTGTGTGTGGAAGGGAGGTGATGTCTATGATGTTGCCACAGCTGGTTGTGTAGATGGAGCTCTGCTCCCAGACAGGAAAAAGCCTGTGCTGGCTGCCCTGTCCCGGGGGAGCAGGGCTGACAGGCTATTCTGGTCAGAGGAGTGCTTTTGTGTGGGCAGTTGTTTCCCCTGGTCCAGGATGCAGGAGCGGAAGGAACGGGTACAGCATGGCTTGTGTCCCCAGAGGGCCCTGGGTGTGAGGCAGCTCTGGTGTCCTGCCCACACAGGGCAGGGGAGTCACGCAGAGATCGGTGCCCTTCCCTGCAGAGCTTATATAACAATCCGCAGAGGAGACAGACATTTTGGAGGTCAGACTATTGCTGGGACTCTCCGGCAGGTCACTTCCTGTAATTCCCATTCCTGGGAACACAGGTTCAGACAAAGCGGCAATAATTATATCCTCTAGGATATGGAGATTTCCATGTAGGGTCCACTTTGCTAATGGCCCCATGACTAAATATGGATTTTAAAAATATTAAAATCCCTAAAGAGTTTAATTAAAATAGCAAAAAGGTACAAGTTCCGATCAGAAAAACTTTTTGTTAAAGATATAACCTATTTGCAAATCGTGAACTGTTAGTCCTACCGGGTAAAATAGAAGAGCTAAATAATAAACTCAAAGTCTAGTGAGGGTCTGTTGTAAAGAACTTTCATGCATGCTATCATTTATTCTCTTACACTGCAATGGCATAGACAGGACAGAAATTATTATTCTCATTTTGCAGATGAGCAAACAAGGAGGGCCTGCCCTAATAAAGCATGTGGTTTTGCTGGACATACATTATCTGCTGGTGGGTCTGGCAATGGAAAGAAAAGTCTCATGAGAAAGGACAGAAACATCTGCTGAAGGTCTTCCCATCTAAATGGTGACTGGGCCCAACTACATTTTTCTATCCCATTTCTATCTGTGCAGAACCTAAGAAGAGCACTTTGTGCATAGTCGACTCTCTTTAGTACAGTATTTGATTTTAAAACCAGTGGTTTATAACAACAATTTATATATCATTATCCTATATAATAAAAACCTAGGTGACATCGAGCAACATCATCACAAGATGGCCAGCAGGAGAGGGCAGGTGGGAGCAATTGAGCCAGCAGGGGAGGGCAGTTGGGGGTGAGCAGTCCTGCAGGGAGGGCAGTTGGGTATGACCAGGCCAGCAGGGGAGGGCAGTTGGGAGCAAACAGGTTGGCAGGGTAGGGTAGTTGGGGGCAATTAGGCTGGCAGGGGAACAGTTAGGTGTCAATCAGGCTGTCAGGGGAGCGATTAAGGGGTTAAGGGGCAGGCAGAAGTGGTTAGGGGCAATCAGGCAGGTAAGTGGTTAGAAGCCAGCAGTTCTAGATTGTGAGAGGGATGTCTGACTGGCAGTCTGACATCCCCCAAGGTGTTCCATATTGGAGAGGGTGCAAGCTAGGCTGAGGGGACCCCCACCCCACCCATGCATGAATTTCATGCACTGGCCCTCTAGTGTGATATATAAGTTGCACCAGAAAGTGTTCACACTTTACATTATTTTTTTAATCTTCACAGCAACTCTGTAAATTTGGTACAATTATTACTTTCATTTTACTGAGATGGAAACTGAAGCCAAGAGAGGTTCAGTGATTTACCCAATGTCACACAGACTAACAGTGTTAGGGTTAAGATTTTAAAAAAGACTATACAAATGACTATCCTAATATCAACATATCAGGAGCTGAACTACTATTCTGAGAGTAATGTGAGCAAAGGAAAGAATGAAAACCCGTTACCTCTCCCCCCTTTAATTACACCATGAAAAAGAATTCCTGGGGCCATCAATACTTTATCCTAGCAATTTAAGCCTTTGTATAAAAGCAGCTTTGAATTATGACTAAATGAGCTTTGCCTTTTGTCAGTGACAGATTCTGACCTTAGGTAAGATATGAACAGCTACAAAAAAGGGCGCCTGTCCTGAATTCTTTCTTCTGTTCATGTGAGAACAGGTGAGGTTTAAAATGACCTGGTTTCATTTGGCCCCTCTTAACACCTAATGATGCGTTTTTCATTTTCATCCCATTCACCTGGTTTCATGGATACATTTTCAAAAAGTGAGCGAAGCTGTGAAGTCCTGCCTGAAAAGTTCTGTTGGCTTCTCTCGTGTCTGAATCCAAGTACAGTAGATGACTTCAGTGGTGAGTGTGTGTGCAGTGCTGGGATCTGCATGCCACCGTCTCTGAGGTAGAGAAAAGGATGCATGCTCACTTAAAGGTCTGCTTAATCAGAGATCAATGTAATACACAATGTAATACATGATCAGGTTTGCTCAGCGTCTGAGTTCACATACAGTTCACATGGAATGCTATTTCTACAAGCCAAGAATTGGAAATTAACTTCCACAGTTGGGACTCAATCAAGTTGGACTCCAAATTTCTACCTGACTCCCTCTTTCTCCTTTCTTCTTATTCTTCCCTCTCTTCCTTCTCGTCACATTTCCTCCCTTTCTTTCTTCCTTTCTCTCTTTTCAAGGACATGCTATCTTTGATCACCTAAAGAGAGTACATCATTATGGAAACTTATACAAGGGGGCTTATTTACATTTTCCATTTATTATCTAAAAATATACTTTCATGATCTCAACATGCCTCTAAAAATGGGAAATAAGCATTGCAGCAAGGCCTAGAGAAGAAAACACGAACAACAAAAATGACAGTCTTTTCTGCTGGGTCACCAAAGCCCCAATTAAGCAATCGTGGGGGTGTTTAAATGGTCTTGCTGTGTATGGTTTTTGGCAGATGTGATGATACTTTGGATAAATTAGGAAATTTCTGCATGTGGTTCACCTCTAAATTCAACATAACATTTCAGGTAGGTAGAAATGGGTTATAGCAGGGTCAGTTTTCTTCTTTTTAAATTCACATTTGACATTAACAGGCTTTGACCAAGTTTCACAGAGTTACTGCTGCCAGAGATAGCATCACTGCATCAGGACAGTGAGCCATTCTGCCCATAGAGGGCTCCTGCTCTGGGCCTATGCCTTACGGGGAACCTGAGTATTACAAACATATAAAAATAAGTTTATTAAGGAACACATGGTCATCTCTGTCATGAGGAATCTGGTGCTCAGTGCTAAGAGTACATAAATCATAACCCAAAACATCCACTATTTTTTAAAAAAATATTTTTATTGATTTCAGAGAGGAAGGTTAAAGGAAGGAGAGACAGAAACACCAATGATTAGGAAGAATCATTGATTGGCTGCTTTCTGCATGTTCCTCAGTGGATTGAGCCTGCAACCGGGCATGTGCCCTTGACTAGAATCCAACTCAGGACCCTTCAGTCTGCAGGCCAACCCTCTATCCACTGAACCAAACTGGCTAGGGCCAAAAACATCCACTCTTAAGATGATCTCTGAGCAGGCCCCATAAAAATTCTTCATCATAACTTCTGTTCTTGAGACAGCACTGAGAAATTATTGGGGTGTGCTGCTGCTGCTATGGCACACGGCCCTTCTCAGTGTGCGGATAATGAAACTTAGTTTAGAAGAAGAGTCAAATTAATTAAAAACCAAATCTTACTTTTCAGATAGCAAGAATATTAAACAGCCTTTTTAAATGATTAGTGTCCTAGGATGTGT